>OU342699.1:18859551-19459551 GCA_910589285.2 Mythimna ferrago | reverse complement strand
CTGGTAAGTCGTTCAAAGATAACACTATAATTAGAGAACTGTGGCTACAACGTCTACCAAAACATGTTCAGGCAATTTTGACTGCCCAAGGTGATCTCACCCTGGACAAAGTTGCCGAACTGGCTGACAAAATATTAGAGGTCAACCCCGTCTCCGTCAATGCCATTTCTCCCAGTACAGCTAGTGCTCCTGACCTTGCTGCCATAATGGTACAAGTTCAAGAACTTACACGTCAGGTAGCCGCTTTAACTACAAGGGAGTCTAGCTCTAGGCGACGCTCTGGACCTAGGTCCCATCAACCTAGATCTAGATCTGCGTCCCATGCGGCACGACAGCCTCTGTGTTGGTACCACCATAAATTCGGTGCAAAAGCAACTAAATGTACCAAACCATGCTCGTGGTCGGGAAACCAACAGAACAGTCAGTAGCAGCGGCGACTGATTGCTTCAATAGCAGCCGCTTATTTGTTGTGGACAAAGACACCAAATTCAGATTTTTGCTAGACACTGGATCCGACATTTGTTGTTTTCCTAAAAAATTGTTAGGGAACAAAATAGCAGATGTAAACTACAATTTATGCGCAGCAAATGGCAGTACCATAAAAACTTATGGCTGTCACACTTTCACACTTAATTTTGGTCTCCGCCGCTCTTTTAAGTGGAACTTTGTAGTTGCCGATGTTGATACCGCCATCATTGGTGCTGACTTCATGGCCTTCTACAACTTGCTTCCTGACTGCAGAAACAAAATAATACGCTGCGGAGTTACTGGTCTTACTGCTCCAGCCTCCATAGCTAAATTTAACCAGGTCAGTGTAAAAACCGTTAAAATCGAAGATTCAGATTTTCATAAAATTTTATCTGAATTTCCAGCTATTACGAGACCCCCTGGCATCCATCGCGAGGTGAAGCACAACACGGTGCACTACATCAAGACGACCGACGGCCCACCCGTGGTGTCTAAGCCGCGACGCCTCGCGCCGGACAAACTGCGGGCAGCGCAGAAGGAGTTTGCAGATATGGTGCAAGCAGGCACCGCACGCCCTTCCAAGAGCCCGTGGTCATCGCCACTGCACCTAGCCCCGAAGAAAGACTCTTCATGGCGCCCTTGCGGTGACTATAGAGCGCTGAATGCTCGTACTGTACCGGATAGGTATCCCGTGCGCCACATAGGGGATTTTGGTCATGCTCTCGCTGGTTCTACCATCTTTAGTACTATTGATTTAGTTAAGGCTTATCAACAAATTCCAGTAGAGCCAGCTGATGTCTGCAAAACTGCCATTACAACACCATTTGGTTTGTATGAATTCCCTTATATGACGTTCGGGCTCAGAAATGCTGGACAAACATTTCAGCGTTTCATCGATGAAATTGTCCGAGGGTTGGATTTTTGTTTCCCATATGTCGATGACATTTTAATATTTAGCAGGGACGCCACGGAGCATTGTAACCACTTGCGCACGCTCTTTGAACGATTGGCTAACTACGGTGTAGTAGTTAATCCAACTAAGTGTGTGTTAGGCACATCTGAGGTTATTTTCCTTGGTTATAAAGTCTCTAGTAAAGGCATAAGTCCCCCGGAAGAAAAAGTCCAAGCCTTGAAAGATTTTCCCCTTCCCAAAACAGCCCAAGGTCTCCGCAGGTTCTTGGGCATGATAAATTATTATCGACAGTTTCTGCCCAATGCTGCCGAGACTCAAGCCCCGCTCATTGACTTCCTTACAGCTACGAAGCTTAAGGGAGCCAAACCCATGCCTTGGACTCCTGAACTGGAGCACGCCTTCACTGCATGCAAGGACAGCCTCTCTCAGGTCACCAGGTTAGCACATCCTGTACCTAACGCCCCATTGGCATTGTACACAGATGCTTCTGGCACACAGGTGGGCGCGTGCTTACAACAGCAGACTGAACAGGGCTGGCAACCACTTGCTTTCTTTAGCAAGAAGCTTACGGCAACTCAGTCAGTGTGGCCAGCGTATTATAGGGAACTGTTGGCAGTATATTCGGCAGTGCAGCATTTCAGGTATATATTAGAGGCGCAACACGCCACAATATATACGGATCATAAACCTCTTTTGTATGCTTTCAAGCAACGTAGAGAAAAGCTGCCACCCAGCCAACTTAATCAGCTCACCTTTATCTCCCAATTTACTACCGACATACGACATGTAAAAGGAGACGATAACGTCGTTGCCGACACGATGTCGCGCATCGAAGCCGTCTCGCTCGAGTGCGATTATACCGCGTTGGCTCGAGCACAAGACACTGACGATGAATTAAAAACCTTATTTGACTCGTCTCTCAATATGCAACGTACTTTAATTCCAGGCACGGACACCACCGTCCAGTGTGACGTCTCAACAGGCAAGCCGCGCCCCTACTTGCCAGCACCTCTGCGCCGCGCCGCCTTCGAGCGCCTGCACGCGCTCAGCCATCCCGGTGCTCGCGCCAGCGCGCGCCTCGTGGCACAACGTTACGTGTGGCCTGGCGTTGCACGCGACTGCCGCACCTGGGCAAGAGAATGTCTCCATTGCCAGCGAGCTAAGGTGACGCGCCACGTGTCCGCGCCACTTGGAACTTTTGCCGCTCCATCTTCCAGGTTTCGCCACGTCCACTTAGATATAATCGGCCCCTTGCCAACATCGAGAGGCTACTCATATTGCCTGACGGCGATTGACCGTTTCTCTCGATGGCCTGAGGCTTGGCCGATGACTTCGATAACCGCCGAGGAGGTAGCTGATCGTTTCGTCGAAGGTTGGATTGCTCGCTTCGGCGTTCCTACCACAGTCACAACTGACCAAGGCCGTCAATTCGAGTCGGACCTTTTCAAACGGCTCATGAATGTTGGCGCGACTGAGCGAAGGCGAACCACCAGCTACCACCCTCAAGCTAACGGCATGATCGAGCGCTTTCATCGACAATTGAAAGCTGCTCTCATGTGCCACAGCGACACCTGGCACCGAGCCTTACCGATCGTGCTTCTCGGCATTCGATCTGCCTTGAAAGAGGATCTCGAGTGTTCGGCTGCCGAACTTGTTTACGGGGAGCCGCTTCGCCTACCGGGAGAATTCCTGATAGCCAGCACGTCCCATAACATTGACAACGTCAACGATTTTGTGACGGTTCTGCGCACGAAAATGGCTAATTTGCGTCCAATTCAGGCCTCACGACACATGCGGCCGACGTCGTTTATTTTCAAGAACCTTCAGAATGCCTCTCATGTTCTCTTGAGAGACGATACTGTTCGCCGTGCGCTGCAGCCGCCCTACACAGGACCCTACAAGGTAATGTCACGGACTGACAAGTTACTCGACATTGACATTGCAGGTAAACGCGTGACGGTCAGTATCGACCGCGTGAAGCCTGCATACATCGCACCTGACTTGGAGAGCGACCTTTCCCGGGCAACCGCTCCGCAACAGATCGTAGCGCCCGCGCCTGACGTGCAAGCGCCTTCCGCGCCTGCGCCCGCGCCACCTGCGCCTTCCGCGTCTGCACAGCCGACTGTGCCCCCTGTTGCACAACAACCAGTTACTACCCGGTCAGGTCGCACGGTTAGATTTAAGGATAGGTTAGATCTTTAGCTTAAGTTTTATTTTTTCTTTAACTTTTTGTTGCCTATCTTGTGTCATCAAGTGTATGTATATTTTTATTTGTAAATAACTTTTTGTTATTTTCTCCGTAGGGGGGTGGTTGTGGCGTATTACGTCGCAACACCGCCTACTATATTTTTGTGTGACAACACCAAACGTTTCCGGCGCCAGACTAGAGTCTGCCGCCATATTGAAAGACATAGACTGTTACCGCTACTCGAGACAGTGTGAGCTCTGGTTGTAATTTTGGCTTTCGTGTGAGTTATTACTGCTTACTGCAAATAGAAGATATTCCGAAATCCACGACGTGTTTCATTGTGTGTGTACCTCCAAAGACTATTTAACCGTTAACGTTCATAATGAACATTGGTGGAGTGCTCGCGGTCGCAACCCACACGTAACACGGAGGGACGCTTTCCAAGTGCGATTTAGTGTGAATGTATGGGCTGGGATAATTAATGACAAAGTGATTGGGCCGATCTTCATTAATGACAGGTTGACCGGTCCACGTTATTTAGAACTTTTAAGGAATGCAGTGCCTGAACTATTGCAAGACGTGCCCGAGTCGTATCTTGCCGGTATGTATTTTCAACAGGACGGAGCTCCGGCTCATTATTTCAGTGAAGTGCGAGCTTATTTAGGAAGTGAATACGGTGATAGGTGGATAGGACGCGGCGGACCCGTAGCATGGCCGGCACGGTCACCTGACCTAACACCGTTATGCCGGCACTACACATAGGCTAACGCGTTGGCAAGCGCGTTGGCCCAGCCACTAGACCAATGTGTAGAACGGGCGTTGGCGCATTGGCGGTAGGTATTTGAACGTTGGCCGGCGCGCTTGCGAGCTTGCCGCGCGGTGTCGGCAACATCAAAGGACACTTGTCGCAAGCTTGGCGCACCATCCACATGTGGCGTATTACGTCGCAACACCGCCTACTATATTTTTGTGTGACAACACCAAACGTTTCCGGCGCCAGACTAGAGTCTGCCGCCATATTGAAAGATAGACTGTTACCGCTACTCGAGACGATGTGAGCTCTTGTTGTAATTTTGACCCTCGTGTAAGTTATTACTGTTTACTGCAAATAGAAGACATTCCGAAATCCACGACGTGTTTCATTGTGTGTGTACCTCCAAATTGGTGACCCCGACGTGATACGAGACGCAACTACACAGCAAGGTACCTACAGCAGGAACGTGGAACCGGACTTCAGCAGTAAACCTCGCTGAGATCTTCAGCCTGCTTAATTTGACAACGCCCCGCAACGTTCCCAGGCTGGTTTTATCACTAACCGCCGGGAAATCGCCGAACAAGAAGTTGCCGAGTAGATACCTACCTACCTACCGGCTCACACCAGCACGCTACGCGCCTTTCCGAGGATCGGAAGGCGTACCAACGGTTCGCAGAAAGTTTGTGTTAACTAGTGCATCATTTTTCAAGCAGTTTTCGTCATCCTACGCATCATTTTCGCGTTTTCTCGAGTTTGGAATGCTCCGAGGCCATCGACCCGGAAACGGAATTTCGTGAAGACCTGCGACTAGTGACGCCATACGCTACCTATCGGGGAGTAGCGGAACTTTCGGTTAGTGATCGAATCGAATGAATGATTGAACTGCCGTCAACCCGATACGTCACTGTCATCTGTCATCGCAACGCGGGATTCTGAAGACTGGAAATTGAAAATTGAAATACGACTGCATGCCTGCATGTGCATCTTAACGTACTGATCCTACTAAACATTTACTAAAGAACTAACTTGTGGTGTGCTCGGTGGTTTCAAACGTTGATAACAAAACTTTATCAAATCTATCTCTATATCTTTATTTTTACACATTTTTGTTTTTTCGGTTTACATATTTTTGGTGTTTGGTTTATCGTGTGCGTGTTTGCTTAAAAGTTAGCTCTGTCTGAAGCTCATTTTAAGTCGCTAATGGTACAAGGTATTGTATTCTTAAATTAAGCTATTTGCACCCATTTGTTTTGTGGATTATTTTTATATACTTGTTATCTGCAGCACATGCATAATTATCTTGCTTATTCTGTGCATACCTTGTGTTCAGTTTTAAGTTGCTTGTTTTAGTTTTAAGCAACCTGACTGAGTGGTAACTGCAACAAACGTATACCTCGTTTTATAATATATTTATATACACATTCAACATGGAGAGCCAACAAATTGAGGAGAGACTCAACCAAATTTTGGCAAATAATGAACGACTGATGCAACAAAATGAAGACCTGCGGGCACAACTAAATGCCCAAAGTGTGCAGAATCCAGCAGCATATGCGGTCCGTCCTAAACTGCCTCCTTTTTGGCATGAGCATCCCGCTGGATGGTTTGCTCACTTGGAATCACAGTTTGTTTTATGTAATATATCGGTGGATGAAACAAAATACAATTATGTCATTTCACAATTTGATTCTAGGATATCTCATGACGTTGAAGACCTGGTCACTAACCCTCCTCCTAAAGGTGGCCGGTATGAGTGGATAAAGGAGGAAGTTATCAAGCGTTTCTCCACTTCCGAGTCACAAAAAGTCAGACAACTACTATCAGGTGAGGAGCTCGGTGACCGGAAACCTACTCAGTTTCTCCGTCATCTGAAGTCTCTGGCTGGTAAGTCGTTCAAAGATAACACTATAATTAGAGAACTGTGGCTACAACGTCTACCAAAACATGTTCAGGCAATTTTGACTGCCCAAGGTGATCTCACCCTGGACAAAGTTGCCGAACTGGCTGACAAAATATTAGAGGTCAACCCCGTCTCCGTCAATGCCATTTCTCCCAGTACAGCTAGTGCTCCTGACCTTGCTGCCATAATGGTACAAGTTCAAGAACTTACACGTCAGGTGGCCGCTTTAACTACAAGGGAGTCTAGCTCTAGGCGACGCTCTGGACCTAGGTCCCATCAACCTAGATCTAGATCTGCGTCCCAGGCGGCACGACAGCCTCTGTGTTGGTACCACCATAAATTCGGTGCAAAAGCAACTAAATGTACCAAACCATGCTCGTGGTCGGGAAACCAACAGAACAGTCAGTAGCAGCGGCGACTGATTGCTTCAATAGCAGCCGCTTATTTGTTGTGGACAAAGACACCAAATTCAGATTTTTGCTAGACACTGGATCCGACATTTGTTGTTTTCCTAAAAAATTGTTAGGGAACAAAATAGCAGATGTAAACTACAATTTATGCGCAGCAAATGGCAGTACCATAAAAACTTATGGCTGTCACACTTTCACACTTAATTTTGGTCTCCGCCGCTCTTTTAAGTGGAACTTTGTAGTTGCCGATGTTGATACCGCCATCATTGGTGCTGACTTCATGGCCTTCTACAACTTGCTTCCTGACTGCAGAAACAAAATAATACGCTGCGGAGTTACTGGTCTTACTGCTCCAGCCTCCATAGCTAAATTTAACCAGGTCAGTGTAAAAACCGTTAAAATCGAAGATTCAGATTTTCATAAAATTTTATCTGAATTTCCAGCTATTACGAGACCCCCTGGCATCCATCGCGAGGTGAAGCACAACACGGTGCACTACATCAAGACGACCGACGGCCCACCCGTGGTTTCTAAGCCGCGACGCCTCGCGCCGGACAAACTGCGGGCAGCGCAGAAGGAGTTTGCAGATATGGTGCAAGCAGGCACCGCACGCCCTTCCAAGAGCCCGTGGTCATCGCCACTGCACCTAGCCCCGAAGAAAGACTCTTCATGGCGCCCTTGCGGTGACTATAGAGCGCTGAATGCTCGTACTGTACCGGATAGGTATCCCGTGCGCCATATAGGGGATTTTGGTCATGCTCTCGCTGGTTCTACCATCTTTAGTACTATTGATTTAGTTAAGGCTTATCAACAAATTCCAGTAGAGCCAGCTGATGTCTGCAAAACTGCCATTACAACACCATTTGGTTTGTATGAATTCCCTTATATGACGTTCGGGCTCAGAAATGCTGGACAAACATTTCAGCGTTTCATCGATGAAATTGTCCGAGGGTTGGATTTTTGTTTCCCATATGTCGATGACATTTTAATATTTAGCAGGGACGCCACGGAGCATTGTAACCACTTGCGCACGCTCTTTGAACGATTGGCTAACTACGGTGTAGTAGTTAATCCAACTAAGTGTGTGTTAGGCACATCTGAGGTTATTTTCCTCGGTTATAAAGTCTCTAGTAAAGGCATAAGTCCCCCGGAAGAAAAAGTCCAAGCCTTGAAAGATTTCCCCCTTCCCAAAACAGCCCAAGGTCTCCGCAGGTTCTTGGGCATGATAAATTATTATCGACAGTTTCTGCCCAATGCTGCCGAGACTCAAGCCCCGCTCATTGACTTCCTTACAGCTACGAAGCTTAAGGGAGCCAAACCCATGCCCTGGACTCCTGAACTGGAGCACGCCTTGACTGCATGCAAGGACAGCCTCTCTCAGGTCACCAGGTTAGCACATCCTGTACCTAACGCCCCATTGGCATTGTACACAGATGCTTCTGGCACACAGGTGGGCGCGTGCTTACAACAGCAGACTGAACAGGGCTGGCAACCACTTGCTTTCTTTAGCAAGAAGCTTACGGCAACTCAGTCAGTGTGGCCAGCGTATTATAGGGAACTGTTGGCAGTATATTCGGCAGTGCAGCATTTCAGGTATATATTAGAGGCGCAACACGCCACAATATATACGGATCATAAACCTCTTTTGTATGCTTTCAAGCAACGTAGAGAAAAGCTGCCACCCAGCCAACTTAATCAGCTCACCTTTATCTCCCAATTTACTACCGACATACGACATGTAAAAGGAGACGAAAACGTCGTTGCCGACACGATGTCGCGCATCGAAGCCGTCTCGCTCGAGTGCGATTATACCGCGTTGGCTCGAGCACAAGACACTGACGATGAATTAAAAACCTTATCTGACTCGTCTCTCAATATGCAACGTACTTTAATTCCAGGCACGGACACCACCGTCCAGTGTGACGTCTCAACAGGCAAGCCGCGCCCCTACTTGCCAGCACCCCTGCGCCGCGCCGCCTTCGAGCGCCTGCACGCGCTCAGCCATCCCGGTGCTCGCGCCAGCGCGCGCCTCGTGGCACAACGTTACGTGTGGCCTGGCGTTGCACGCGACTGCCGCACCTGGGCAAGAGAATGTCTCCATTGCCAGCGAGCTAAGGTGACGCGCCACGTGTCCGCGCCACTTGGAACTTTTGCCGCTCCATCTTCCAGGTTTCGCCACGTCCACTTAGATATAATCGGCCCCTTGCCAACATCGAGAGGCTACTCATATTGCCTGACGGCGATTGACCGTTTCTCTCGATGGCCTGAGGCTTGGCCGATGACTTCGATAACCGCCGAGGAGGTAGCTGATCGTTTCGTCGAAGGTTGGATTGCTCGCTTCGGCGTTCCTACCACAGTCACAACTGACCAAGGCCGTCAATTCGAGTCGGACCTTTTCAAACGGCTCATGAATGTTGGCGCGACTGAGCGAAGGCGAACCACCAGCTACCACCCTCAAGCTAACGGCATGATCGAGCGCTTTCATCGACAATTGAAAGCTGCTCTCATGTGCCACAGCGACACCTGGCACCGAGCCTTACCGATCGTGCTTCTCGGCATTCGATCTGCCTTGAAAGAGGATCTCGAGTGTTCGGCTGCCGAACTTGTTTACGGGGAGCCGCTTCGCCTACCGGGAGAATTCCTGATAGCCAGCACGTCCCATAACATTGACAACGTCAACGATTTTGTGACGGTTCTGCGCACGAAAATGGCTAATTTGCGTCCAATTCAGGCCTCACGACACATGCGGCCGACGTCGTTTATTTTCAAGGACCTTCAGAATGCCTCTCATGTTCTCTTGAGAGACGATACTGTTCGCCGTGCGCTGCAGCCGCCCTACACAGGACCCTACAAGGTAATGTCACGGACTGACAAGTTACTCGACATTGACATTGCAGGTAAACGCGTGACGGTCAGTATCGACCGCGTGAAGCCTGCATACATCGCACCTGACTTAGAGAGCGACCTTTCCCGGGCAACCGCTCCGCAACAGATCGTAGCGCCCGCGCCTGACGTGCAAGCGCCTTCCGCGCCTGCGCCCGCGCCACCTGCGCCTTCCGCGTCTGCACAGCCGACTGTGCCCCCTGTTGCGCAACAACCAGTTACCACCCGGTCAGGTCGCACGGTTAGATTTAAGGATAGGTTAGATCTTTAGCTTAAGTTTTATTTTTTCTTTAACTTTTTGTTGCCTATCTTGTGTCATCAAGTGTATGTATATTTTTATTTGTAAATAACTTTTTGTTATTTTCTCCGTAGGGGGGTGGTTGTGGCGTATTACGTCGCAACACCGCCTACTATATTTTTGTGTGACAACACCAAACGTTTCCGGCGCCAGACTAGAGTCTGCCGCCATATTGAAAGATAGACTGTTACCGCTACTCGAGACGATGTGAGCTCTTGTTGTAATTTTGACCCTCGTGTAAGTTATTACTGTTTACTGCAAATAGAAGACATTCCGAAATCCACGACGTGTTTCATTGTGTGTGTACCTCCAAACACACATTGGCCGCGCGATCAGTTTGACCGGAGCAGCGATCAAGAGTGCACGTTTTTTTCTTGCGGCGAATTAACACCTAACTTGACGAAATGGCGAACAATATGAGTAACGAGGAAACATTTAAATTTATTGAGCTCTATTAGAGTGAAAACTGCCTGTGGAACCCAAAAAATAAGTACCATAAAAATAAAAATGTTGTAAGTATTAAAAGTGCTAAATAAATAAGGTTCTTGGACATGCCGTTTTCCTCACAATGTTTTACTTCACAAAGAGCATCCTACTTTATTATTATTTTAATATTATAAATGTGAAAGTGAGTTTATTTCTTTGTTTGTTACGTTTTCACGCCTATACTACTTTTTTGTTTTTATTTCGAGAATATTCAACTAGCTAATTAATTTTTTTATTTCAGATCAACGATTCCTGGAAACGTATTGCAGATACAATGGGTGTACCAATGCATGAAATAAAGAAGAAAAAAGAGAGCTTGATGACAACCTTTCGAACTAATTTAAATAAAAAAAATTGATTCGTTAAGGTCAGGAGCTGGAGAAGATGCGTTTAAACCAATTTGGCAGTTCTATGATGCGATGGAAGTATTTTTAAAGGATGTATACGAATGCAAAAGCATCTGCAATAGTGAAGAACATGTAAGTAAAACAGAGTATAGTTTCTTATAATATGTTTATTAATAAAACATGAGGCGTTTTAAGCAATTTGTGCCTGACTGTTATTTCGTCTTTCGATAATATGATTCATAAAGTTTACCCTCGTTTCTAGCGCATTCACTGTACTTCTACGAGGTACACCGTTCAATGGTGTAATACCTGTCCCTCTATCGGTAGATCTCCAGGATCCTCCTCGAACTAACTCGCCATTAACATAACTGTCGGTTGTGCCAGTAGGGGTGTACAAATTCCGAGAAGTATTGCTCCTTCTTAAGAAATTGTGTAACAATATACTTGTCATTGTAATTTTAGCAGCTTTGACTTCGTCAAGCGGAATACAGGTTTTAAAAATCCTAAACTTGCTAGACAGTATTCCAAAGGCATTCTCTACAACAACACGAGAGCGAGACAGTTCTTGATTGAATATTCTTTCTGGAGTACCTACTGCATGATGTCCAGGAAATGGCTTCATGATACATGTACTCAGCGCAAATGCCGAATCTGCTAAAAATACATAGGGCAAGTTATTGTTTCTATTAGGAGGTGGTAAATTGATGCCATTTGTTTCAATTTTTTGTCGTAAAACCCTTTGATTATATACTCCTCCATCACTTATTCGTCCAGGGCAACCTATATCTACAAACATAAAACAGTAGTCACTATCAACTAACGCTAATAGCACAATACTGAAATGCCCTTTGTAATTAAAGTATTCGGAGCCAGTGAATGGTGGTGGTAGAATCATGATATGTTTTCCGTCTAAAGCGCCGACGCAATTGGGGAATCGAAAGCCTTCAGATTTAGAAAACCACTCGTCCTCGGATGTTGGGATCTGAAAAAAATATACACAACTGTAGTTAATCAAGTTTTCACACCTCTTTCAACTAAGTATAAACATTATTTTATTTCAGACTCAAGGCGGGGAGGAAGGTTTACGCACTGATGAACTTGATGTTGGGGGAAGTAACAGTACTACCGAAGTGCAAAATAGCGATGCAGGAAACAGCGCCATACAATCTCTTTCACAGAATAGTAACCCTGCAACTGCTTCTAAAATGGTACAGAAACGTCGAGCACAAAATCCGCCTGAATAACAGGAAGCCAGCAAGCACATGAACGTTGCATTCAGTACACTAAATAGCGTGTTACAAAGTAATAAACATCAAGAAGACAAAGAAAATGATGACGCTGGTTTGTTTTATCAACTTCTAGCAAAACAGCTCAGGGATTTCCCTAAAGAGGAAAGAGATGAGATGAGTTAATGTACGAAATCCATGGTTTAATCATAAACAAACGTCGTTGCAGCAGCGGCCGAGTGCTGCAGCCCGTTATTTCGTCTCCTATTTACAGTCGCAGTTCATCGGCACACGGTTCCTATTACTCGAATGATTCGCTGCCACGAAACATCTCTCCGAGCTCACACATTATTCAACAGCCTTCTTTGTACTCTGATACATCTCCGCAAATAATAATCAATCGTCCTTCATCATCACGCAGTTCCCACACTAGACCAACAACGCAAGAAATATCACATCAGACATTACCGGTCGATCAACAGTCTGTCAGTACTATTATCAACAGCAAACAACAAATCGCCCTTCATCATCACAAAGCTTCCATCAAGAAATATTGCATGAGAGTCAATAAAATATGTACCCAGCAAGGTTCATGTAATATCTCAAGAAATAGTTCAACCGGGATCAACTAATATCTTGCTCGAAGCATTTGAAAACGCGTGCACGGAACAAGAATGAAGAAAAATATACCTACTGTTGAATTTTACTTACTTGCGAATTTTATAGTAATAATAAGTACCTTGTTATTTTTATAATAAACAGTAATTGTAATGAAATTAAAATAGTTTTATTTACCTTTACGAAATCCTTCAAAACTATATTGAGAGTTGAACATACTTCTTGAATAATTTTAGATATAACTGGACTTGATATTTTAAAAGTATGGTGCAAGCTCTTGTAACAGTCACCAGTAGCTAAATATCTTAATGTCACAGCCAGTCGTATTTTCACAGGAATCGCATCCCTCCAATTTGTATCTTGTTTGGCAACGATTGGAGATATTTTTTGTAGCAGGTATTCAAAATCACTAAATGACATCCGAACAAAATTATCAAACTCTCCTGATGGCTCTGCGAGCAGTTCTGCTAGTTGTTTATCCATGCTACTCCTGCAACAAATAAAAAAATTGATTCGCGAATGTAAACTACAAAGGTTTAAAATGTATACCTAAATAGGGTAATTTTTAATTCACTGACAGCCTGCTAAGCTGCTGCTGTATTACTCATGATAATAATCAACTTTGTGTATGAGACCCATATCGAAAGTTTATTTGTAGTATTATATTCATCATACATTGTCAACAAAATTTGTACTTACCTATTTCATATTATTTTATATATATTTTTCATATTATTAATCAAAATTATTTTACCTTGTTCTGTTTCGATGTATTGATAACATCCACCACTTTCTTTTTTGCCATTTCTTTTTTTATCACCCTTTTCTTGTACACATTTACAAAGTAATTATAAGCTGTGAATAAATATACAGCTGCAGCTGTTAGCGACTCAACATCCATTTTGAATCCGTCCGCACATTGGCTCGAACCAAACCATACTGAACGACCTCCCAATGTGTGGATTACTCACAAGCGCGTTTGCAAGCGCACCGCCAGCGCGTTGGCGAATGCGCTGGCCTATGTGTAGAGGCGACTTTAGACTTTTATTTGTGGGGAGAAATAAAAAGACTCGTTTACGAACGCGAGTCCGAAACTTTAGACGACCTAAAAAACAAAATTAGGAGTGCTTTTGAAACTGTGAAATCACAGACTTTAGTATTAATAAAACCTATGGACAATTTGCGGCGCCGTGCTCAATTGTGTTTACAAAACAGAGGTGGACATTTTGAACAGTTATTAAAATACACGTAAGTGTTTTGATTACCGATTTGATTTATTGTAAATACTTAATTATTAATTATTGTAAATACTGTGATTCCAACTTTTTAAATACGCCAAAAATACAATAATTAATTTGTTGTAACAAACGTTATTCAGGTTTAACATTTGAAGTTAACATTGTTTTACCAATTACTTTTATTGTATTTTTGATCGTCCTAAGCCGACAAAAGTATGAAGGGAAATTTGGTTTCACAAAATTGTTAATAATCGTGTGCGCGGGAAAGATGCGCGCGCGATTCATTCATAGCGAGAATGTACCTACATAAATCGTACCCACTACACGAAAACTAGTACGCGAAATTCTTTGATACTTTAATTATTTTAACGTTTTTCGTAACACTGATAAATGTTTACTAATTTTTCATTTGATATGATCTAAATTTTCTTGACAACACGTATTATCGTATATTTAAATTTGTCGCATCTATTCAATTTCACCCTGATAGTAAGCCTAATAATAATATTTAATTTCATCACCAGAGTATAAATCGCTTTGCTGGCAAAATTCTAGATGTGGAAATGTTAATAGATGAACATTTATCTTGTTTCCGCGAAACGGCTTTTAATTAAAAAGAGCATTGGAAGAAGTAGGTAGGTACTGAGTAAACATAGTGAGCCAGCTGACCCGGCGAACAATTAATGTGTGGTATATCATTAGATATAGTCAACTACTTGTGGTGGGACCGGGCCTAAGTAATATGTCAATATCAGGTTGTACACAATTTTAATATATAAAGTTATCTACATCAACTTATTTTAGTACAAATTGGAAATGTGTAAAATATTGTTTAGTTGATCGCCTGTATGATTTGCCATGGGTAACAAATGTGAAGAATATAAAATTACATATTATCCATTTGAACACAAGTAGTTGCCAAATAGATATTTTAATATATTGAAATAGTTGAAATAGTTTTCGAGAAATTACACAAGAGGAAATCAACGAAATCAATGTTATCACTATCCAAATGAACTAATACTCTTGAGCATACTAAAGAATGTGTAGAAAGTTTCAGTAGGAACCTATTTTGTTTACTATTATACGTGCCTTGCATATAGTATTTATAGGCATCAACGCTGTATTGGCTCTAGTTGAAACAAATAATAAATAGTACTGATAGTTGAATAAGCAAGGTAGAATAAAAACATATTTATCAAAATATGGTTGGCAACTGTCGAAACTGTCGAGTCCAAATATTACCCTAATGCATCTTTGCTGTTGATTAAATGTTATTTTATATTTTTGAAGTGATGTGGGTACCAGGGATTAGCTGAATCCCATTATTTTAGTTCTTGTCCAACTAGGGAACTAGTTTAAAATTTGTATTTGCTCTTGGTTTAAAAATACACACTATGTGTACTGTTACGCCATTAAACGTGAACCCGCCATATCTCCGAGAAAATAAAGAGTAGCACGTAATAATTAAAACGCATTGCTGTTCGAAAGGTCTAGAATGGTTGTGCGTAGCCAGGCTTAGAAAAATCTCGAAACATCCACAAGGTACCTACAAGTAGTAATAGGTATTCATCTAACCGATAAGGGAAATGGTACTCTCCGACGTTAACAATAGAGTCGAAATTCGCATGAAAGTGACTCTTATTACCACGAGCCATAAAAAATGATTTATGACTTCGAGAAGCGATTCAATTGTTCTGGAATTCTGGATTTATCCGGGGATGTCGGTATCTAGAATTTTCTTGGCTCCGCATATAAATACGAGCCCCCGGCCGGAAGCGAGTCAGTTGTGATTTCGACTGCGATCAAGAGCGAACTACCCTAGTACTTGAAGTGATTTTATCTAACGACCTAAGCGATAGTGTAACGGTACTCTAGTGTCAATTGCGATTCGGATTATTGTTGACTGGACTAATTTGTTATTGTTTGTGGTGAATAAAGTTCTCTCGTCAGTAAATCGGCATTTGATTACCCACGTACGTAACAACTGGTGTCAGAAGTGAAATGCCATTACTACAGAGGGACGACGAACAGCGACCACGAACAAGGAAGAAAATGGAGATGGATGCTGCGCGTCATCGTATGGAGGAGGAAGATCAGGCTGGTATAGGAGCAACAGCAGCTGCTGAGGCGCCAACGGAATCATCCTCGGAAATGAGCCTCGCTACGGTGTTGGCCGCCATGCAAGCTAGTATGGAGGCCAACCAGCGCAAGCTCCAGGACCTCATCGCGGCTAATCAAGAAGCTGCTCGCCGCGAACAGGAGGCTAAGCAGAACCTAATCCTCGATAAGATCGATCACGGCCTCGTCACGTTGGGCGAGAAGGTAAAGAATCTCACCTTAAAGGTCAAGGAGGTTTCCGCCCGAGCTGATAACCTCGAAACAAGCCTGCTGGACATCAACAAAAAAATTATCAAGCTCGAAGCACGCGAACCCGTTGCTGTTGGCTCACCATTGCACACCCCCTGTGCATGCGCCGCAAAATTTGATGTGCCGCATTTTGATGGCACGTCTTCCTGGACGGCATTCAAATACCAATTCGAAATATTGGTTAAGATAAACCGCTGGGATGATGAGCAGTCTTTCGCTGCATTAACTTTGGCTCTACGAGGGGACGCCCTGCTGGTCCTAGAGAACCTCCCTGCGGACGGCAGGACATTGGAGCGTCTCATGGAGGGACTGGACACTCGTTACGGAGGCAAGCACCTCGAGCACGTTTTCCGCGCGCAGTTACGCGACAGAACGCAGAGGTCGAACGAGAGCCTCCAGCAGTGGGGAGTCGAGGTTGAACGGCTGGTCCGGCGTGCATACAGGTCAATGACACCAGAGACGGTGGAAGTAAATCTGGTGCAAGCATTCATCGACGGTCTACGGGATACAGAAGTAAGGGCTACGGTGCGACTCGGACACCACCAAACTCTGAAGAGTGCGATAGCTCACGCTTTGGAAGTAGAAGCCGTACGAATAGATTCTCGTACGCACAGAGTTCGGGAAGTAGTCGTCTCGCTTTCAGTGCAACCACGTCACCGAGAAGTAGTGGCTCTTTCTCCAGCACAGTCCCGCTATATTCCGACGTGTTACGGGTGCAGAGAAAAAGGACACATTCGTACCGATTGTCCTAAGAAAAAGAGGGAAACTGTGGACTCCGGAACTCAAGTCAACGAGGAGTCGTTAAACTAAATGTCGCCAGGGCCGCGGGGCGGGTGCTGGCTGGTCAACTGAAGGCCCCAACCATCACCATCAATCAAGTACACAATGGAAAAGGGCATAACAATGCTGACGCCCTGTCAAGACGTCCATGTAATGAGGACTGCAGACACCGCCAGCAGAATGAAGCCCGAGAACACGTTAATTTAATTAGGGCTGAAGGCAACTTCAAGAAGTCCCAGGAAGAAGATGACGATATCCGACCTATACTGGACTGGAAGCGTAGCGGAACTAGGCCCCAGTGGTGTGAAGTATCCTCACACAGTCCCGTAACTAAGAGCTACTGGGCACAGTGGGACAGTTTAGTCCTAGAAAATGATGTGCTTTGTAGGAAATGGGAATCGAACGATGGCAAGGAGGTGACCACACAAGTGATAGTACCACGATGTGAAGTAGTCCCCCTGCTACAGGAAATACACGATGGTGCTTCCGGAGGACACCTGGGCATCAAGAAAACTCTACTGAAAGTGAGACAGCGGTATTACTGGCTCAATTGTAGAGATGACATAGAGCAATGGTGTCGGAAATGTACAGCGTGCGCATCTGTGAAAGGACCACAGACTAGGAGCAGGGGCAGGCTTCAGCTGTACAATGTGAGAGCCCCATGGGAACGCATCGCTATCGACGTCGCTGGACCTTTTCCAGTTACAAATGACGGAAACAAGTACATAGTGGTGATCCAGGACTATCACACAAAGTGATCCGAACTGTGATATATAAGTCCAGATATCTAAACTGACGTGGCGGACAGTTATTCTTTCGCTGATGAAAGGCGTAACACAGTGGCTTATGGTCAGTGCAGATGGTAAAGTTGGTAGCAGCTAGCCAATGCTGGAAGTATTTAATACTCTCGTAGATACCAAGGAGCTCTCTATCGTACGGCGAGTATTTTTGCTGCGATGTGGTCAACTTGCATGAGAAGAACGCTATAGGCTGCCAACTACCATCTTTAAATTGCTGCAAGACTCCGCCGATTGCCAAATCAGACGCATCCGTGACTAATCCCAATTTAGCCTGTGAATCAGGATGTGCCAGTAGCGCTGCATCACACAGGCTGTCCTTGCACTCTTCGAAGGCCCTTAACGAGGTTCCACTTATGTCGACTGGCTGTGAGGCTTTGATGTTGTCGGTCAGTAAGGCATGCAGAGGCATTTGGATCTGGGCAGCCCGAGGTATGAACCTTCGGTAAAAGTTCACCATGCCCAGAAACCTCCTCAGCTGCCTGGCAGTTTTGGGGACTGGGAAGTCCCTGATTGCTTGTACCTTGCTTTGCAAAGGCTTCGTTCCGTGTTGCGAGATGTGGTAGCCTAGAAATGTTACCTCTGGTATTCCGAAGACGCATTTGGCGGTATTAACGAGCATACCGTAGTTCTTCATCCTGGTGAAGAGCTAACGAAGGTGCTGCTCACCATGTCACATGCTCTGCTTTTGTGTATAGATCAAGGAGTCTTTCCGGATCTAATGAAATATAGTAAAGTGATACCACTTTTTAAATCCGGAGACAGTAAAGACACTAATAATTATAGGCCGGTGTCCGTTTTGCCGGTTTTTAGCAAGATATTTGAAAAGGTGATGTTAAATCAAATGCTTAATCATTTTAACACCAATAACATCTTACACGATAAACAGTATGGTTTCACCAAAGGGCGTTGTACAACTGACGCTGGTGTCTCCTTACTAAAACACATTTTTAATGCGTGGGAGGAGGCACAAGATGCTATAGGCATCTTCTGCGACCTGTCTAAGGCGTTTGATTGTGTGGTTCATGAAACATTACTCCTGAAACTGGAGCATTACGGACTAGGCAAAGCAGCGTTAAGCTTATTAAAATCGTATTTGAATGACAGACAGCAACTAGTTCAAATAAACGGTGTCAATTCGTCGGGATTAAATGTGAAAATGGGGGTACCCCAAGGTTCAATTTTAGGTCCTTTTTTATTTTTAGTTTATATTAATGATTTACCCTATTTGCTGAAAAATAAACTTAATATGGTGTTGTTTGCTGACGACACTTCTTTGATTTTTAAGATAAATAGAAGGACTAATAATCTTGACGATGAAAATAACGCTTTATTGCAGGTCCAAAACTGGTTCACTGCTAATAATCTAGTTCTAAATGGGAAAAAAACTAAATGCATAAGATTTTCCTTACCAAATGTCATAAGTAGTGATTGCGACATAGTATTGAACAATGAGAAACTAGAATTTGTTGATAAAACAGTTTTCTTGGGGATTACGCTTGACTCTAGGCTACAATGGGGTCCTCACTTAACATCTCTTGCAGGACGGCTTAGCTCGGCTGCATATGCTGTTAGAAAAATCCGCCAATTTACGGATGTTGATACCGCTAGACTAGTCTATTTTAGTTATTTTCATAGTGTTATGTCGTACGGTATCTTACTATGGGGACGGGCTGCAGACATCGAGTCAATCTTTATATTACAGAAAAGAGCCATCAGAGCTATTTACAATCTCCGCCGGTGCGATTCTTTAAGGGAACTGTTTAAAGATATTAACATAATGACGGTACCTTGTCAATATATCTATGAAAACATCATGTATGTTAGAAAAAATCTTCATCTTTTTAGCAAAAGAGGCGATAGACATAATTATGTTACAAGAAATAGGGATCAATTAGTTCAACCAGGTTTCAGACTGGCTAAAGTGGCCTCTTCTTTCATGGGGTACTGTTTGAAATGTTATAATAAAATACCACCCCAAATATTAGAACTCAATGAAACGAAATTTAAATCTTGTATTAAACGCACACTATGCAGGCAAGCATATTATAAGTTGGAGGATTATATTCAAGATAAAAATGCTTGGCTCAATGCTGGTCCAGCTCCACTACCACTAGGGCGTACTAATTAGTTGATTAGTTGGAAACTAATATTATTATTTTTAATTTGAAAGACACAATTGCATTGTATAATGTAGAAGCACTTTTTCCAAGTTTGTGAATGTGAAGCACCATGGAGCATTTTTATTAGGTTACAACTTCTTTTTTGACATTAAGAGCATGGCAGTTGAGAGTTTGTCATGCTCACTCAAATGTCTCGCTGTTGGTGGCACGTGTTATTGGGTCGTTCAGTTCCCTTCAAAATGGTTGAGCTGAGTGGGGCTGATGCACGCGTCATGCTCGTGAACGGGTGCCGTCAGATGGGACTGGTCATCTCTTAGCTGCCAGTGGCTTAATTCAGTTTCTATCTTTTAATTATTTTACATTTTTTATTTCATTATCGACATTGTGCTCACATGATAGAAGCAACAAGTAATATGTAACCAAGCATTATATGTAACACATAATATGATTTAAAAGAGTGTCCATGGAGTTTCTTGCACGTTCTTCTCCATAGAGACCTACTCTTTGGAACGTGCAATTTAGCTTCACTTTTCTTGGACTGACCGACATTTGACTATTCAAAAGTGCCTGTAAATGGTCTATTTGAAATAAATGTTTTGTTTTGTTTTTGTTTTGCTCGTGCTCTGCCTCGCTCCTCGAAAATACCAGAAAATCGTCAAGATATGGGTAACAAAAATCTAGGCCACGAGTCATCTCGTCAACAAACCTTTGGAAAGTTTGACCTGCGTCCCTCAGACCAAACTTCATAAATGGAAACTCGAAAAGTCCGAAGGGTATAGTGATGGCAGTCTTGGGTATGTCTTCCTCACAGACTGGTATCTGATTGTACGCTTTCACCAAATCAATGGTGGAGAAGATCGTACAACCAGATAGACTATGAGAGAAGTCATGTGTGTGCCTGATTGGGTACTTATCGGGTATTGTCCTTGCGTTGAACAGTCTGTAGTCTCCGCAGGGACGCCAGCCGTTGTCTTTCTTCAGGGCGAGGTGAAGAGGTGACGACCAGGGGCTCTCCGAGGGTCGAGCTGTTCCGTTCGCCAACATTGCCTCGAACTCAACCTTGGCTATCTTCATCTTGTCCGGGGCTAGTCTGCGTGGGGAACAAGATACTGGGGGGCCTGATGTGGTGCGAATATGGTGTGTCGCGTTGTGTTTTGGTGTGAATGGCACGCCTGCGGGTCGAGTAATCTCCTGAAATTCCGAAAGAATATTACTGTATTTGCTCTCACCAGTCACAACCTTTACACTTGATATCAGACTATCATTATTACAAGTGATTGAATCTACAGATACAGACGATAGCTTAGTAGTACCGTCAATTAGTCTTTTGTTGCGGATGTCAACAATGAGATTATAATGGGATAAAAAATCTACACCTATTATTGCTTTTGTGACATCCGCCACAATGAAACCGATGGAAGTCCCTACGAAGGCCTAAGTTTAGCACAACCTGAAGGTAGCCGTAGGTCGCTATGGATGTACCGTTGCTGCACATAGCTGGTACTCGGTCTTCGTACGACGACACTGAGGGAGCGCAGTTCGAGGGAAGACACACAAGTCGCTTCCGGTGTCCACTAGGAATTGGACTCTCGAGCTGCGATCAGTCACGAACAGGCGACCGGTTGTTGAAGGGCAATCTTCAGCCGCCATTACCGACTGCCCTGCTGGTTTCCCGCTTGGTAGTCGCATGGGCGGATGCACTTCTTCGCGTGGCTGCCGAACTTGTGGTGGTACCAGCAGGTCGGGAACTTCTTATAGTTTGACAGCGATCGCCGGGATGGTGTGCGACTGCGATGGCCAGACGTCTGACGTGTGCGAGGACGGGAGCGACTGTGCCTTTCAGTTGTTAGGGCTTCTACCTTCCTCGTCAGCTCCATGATAAGCTTCTCATACTTGTCCGTTGCGGGGGGCGAAGTGATGATATCCTCGACTTCCTCCGAGTGTTGAAGATCGAGTTGTACTAGGACGTAATAAAATTTTGTGGCGTCGTCCGTTATCCGGGCCAGTTTGAATTGGCCTTCCACCTGGCAGAACCATATGTTAGGCTTTTCTGGCCAAAAAGGGGGTATGCGGACGCCAACTTTGAACAACTCCATCGATGGGTTGTCCGCGTCAGTGGAGACGCGCGCGCACTTACTTGGCCGACGGGTAGGGCGTTGGCTGCGCTGTGATGTTTCGCTCCCACTACTCGCTAATCTCTCCTACTACGCTTAATAACCTAAACATTCACGCACATATTAACTGCACGTACTCGTATGCTGACAATGCATGCTCTTGCCCCACTTTAGCCAAAGCTGACCAAGTAAAATATCTAGGTGTAACGATTGACTCAAATCTGAATTTCCGTAAACATATCGAGTTATTGTGTACGAGAGTATGCAAATTAATATATGTTTTTAAAAATTTGCGTGACATAGCCGACTACAAATTAATAAAACAGGTTTATTTGGCTTTGTGTCAATCCATTCTTACATATTGCATAACTTCTTGGGGCGGTGCTGCTAAAACCATTTTATATATTACAACAGTAATGACTATGCAGTAGAAGAACAGAAATAGTTCTTACGATTACAGCGATAACTTAGCGTGGGTAGATTGTTCACAATTTATATTATCGGCGCAAGCGCACGTAGGTCTTGCGGGTAGCATAGATCGTGACTGGTGAGAAACGAAATGTAACTTAGTGTTGCAACTCGGCGGTAGAAGAAAATAAGTCGCCGGCGCGTCATCGACAGTGCGCGTGTCCAATGCGTCACGTCAATGGGTATGTCGTGTTTAGTGTTAGTGAATATGTGTGTTGTGAACTTGGAAATATATATAAATATATATAAATGTATAAATAGACATTATAGATGTAGGTGAATATATATTTATTGTGTACGTGTATAGTGTATACTGATGTATAAATATATGTGAGTCACCCACATACCTAATTTCAACGAAGTTCATTCAGTCCTTGGAGTATGAATGAAAACATGATAACATGACCCTGACTCAGAAAAACTACTTATTTGCAGGTTTTAAAAGAACCTAGATCGTTATCTATAATATAAAAATGAATCGCAAAATGTGTTGGTAAGCGCATAACTCAACAACGCCTGGACCGATTTCGCTAATTTTTTTTTTGTTGTGTTCGTTATTATGAGGAGAAGGTTCTTATGGAAAAAAAAATGAAAATTAGGGTATTATAGGGTAGAGTAGGGTAGTGTAGGGTAGTGTAGGGTAGAGTAAGGTAGAGGAGGGTAGAGTAGGGTAGAGTAGAGTAGGGTAGGGTAGAGTAGGGTAGAGTAGGGTAGAGTAGGGTAGAGTAGGGTAGAGTAGGGTAGAGTAAGGTAGAGGAGGGTAGAGGAGGGTGGAGTAGGGTAGAGTAGAGTAGGGTAGGGTAGAGTAGGGTAGAGTAGGGTAGAGTAGAGCTGAAGTAGGGAAGAGCGGGAGCGAAGCCGCGCGGGTACAGCTAGTATCTGAATAAAATCAATGTTACTGAGACGAAGACATTTAATAGTAATTTGATTGAGACTCTATAAAAGCTCGGTAACGAAACCATAGCGAGATGTAGAAATGTGACGTAATCTAACAACGCCATCTAGTGACCAAAATTAATACTACTTTACTACAGTTTTATAGATAAATATACAAAATTGTACATTCCGACCACCATGGACAGAATGTTCATTATTTCCGACCACCATGAACCTATGAAATTCGACAAAATGGACTGTATAACATTTAAAATTATGATAAGTAAATTATGGTGGTTAAAAAACAAATACACATCGATAAAAAAACAGTTAGATAATAACAACAGTAACTATGATAACAACAAAACTTTACAATTCTAATATAACAAGTTAAAAAAATTATTACTGAGCGACAGGTAGTATGCAAAGTTTAGTCACTGGTCGTTTAAATAAGCCATCTTTACATTTCAGAGTCACTACTCTCGTTACGTTGTCCGAACCCGGGTGTTTCGCGATTATTTTGCCTAAAAGCCATTTGGCTGGAGGAAGATTATCTTCCTTAACTAAAAGTAAGTCACCAATCTCTGGTTCTGGTGTTTTGTTTGCCCACTTGTATCGGTGTAAAAATTGAGTTAAGTATTCACTAGACCACCTCCGCCAAAAATGTTGCAACATTTGTTACGTTAATTGCCAACGTTTCAATGATGAGATGGGTGATGTTTCATAATTGTTCTCCGGTACCAATACTAAAGGTTCACCTATCAAAAAATGTCCTGGAGTGAGGGGCGTAGGATCTTCAGAATTGATACTGATTTGGGACAAAGGACGGGAGTTCAGGCAAGCCTCCACTTGATACAATACTGTTGATATCTCTTCAAAAGTGAGAGTTGCATTGCCAATTATGCGCTTTAGATGATGCTTTGTGGATTTTATCCCAGCCTCCCATAATCCGCCGAAGTGTGGAGCATGTGGTGGAATAAAATGCCACGTAGTGCCATTGTTTGCTAAATATTCAGCGATTTCTACCACCATACTTGATTTTTCTTGCGTGAACAAGCTTCTAAGTTCACAAAATTACGACGCGATGACAATTCTTGTTTAGCAAATTCTTTACAATTCCCTATTTTATGGCTATTGTTAGAACAAAAGGAACATTCAGATGGTTTACTCTGATGAACATGATGTGACTTGGTTGTGGTGCTTTTAACGACTTTTGGACATAAAAATTCAAGTGACCTAAATCTGTGTTCAATAAACTCTAAAAAACTCTTTAAGGTTGGTAATTCGTTATTGTTATAACAAATTTTAGCTTCCCACTGCTTACGAGACTCATTATCTAATTTAGAACATAAAATATAAATAACAATGAGATCCCAATTTGTTATATCAACACCTTAATTTTTTAAAGCATTTAGACATTCGTTGGTGGTGTCAAACATTTCTTTTAAACAGCTAGATGACTCATTAGTAAAGTTTTTTTGACTAAAGAATCTTTTCAAAATACAATCTGTTAGAAATTTTTTGTTGTTAAATCTATTTTCTAAAATGTTCCAACAAATAGTATAGTTATCACTTGTGATCTGTAGATGTCGTAAAAGTTGTTCAGCTTCACCGGTTAAATAGCCTTTTAGGTAATGTAATTTTTGCACGTTGTCCAAAGAGTGATTAGGGGTTTTAGGGGTGCGTGCTAGATAACCTCCACGTGTGCTCTCTTGCTGTTCGTCCCAGTTCATGCATGTATGCATCTGCATTTTATATGCGGCTGTATGTAGGCATTCGCTGGGAAGAACAGTGGGGGGGACGGTGCATCCTGGGCGCCACTGTAGGTGGCTCTCTTACGTGTGTCATTACTTATGGCATGGGTAGGGGAATCACTTACAGTGGTGGCGAATAATCAGCAAAACCCAATCCAAGGTGTCATACGTACCGAGCCGAGGGATGCGTGGCCAATGGGGAGCTTGGTTCCTATCGGTGTCTCTCCAGGGAGATGGCAATCCTGGAGTAGTAATTTCGCCTTACCTGGGCAAGCGGGGCTCTGCCCAGGTGGACTGTTTATTTCCCTAGCTTCTCGTGGGAACTGTATGGATCTACACCTTTTTAAAAAAAATATATAATACTCCTTCGACTGGTCTAATGGCCGATATGTCCTCGGGGAAGAGGCCGGTAAAACGATCCCGATCCGAGGACGAGTCGCCAAAGGATCATGTCAAAAAGACTACGCGTGTGGACGAAAAGTCAGGGTCAATTCCAATGATCCCTGATGAGCCGTCCGCAACTCAGGTCGGACCACCGCCTGAGACAAGCGCTATGTCTTTTAAGGATGCCCTAACTAACATCCGGGTGGGAATCCGTAACAAGGAGCCCATGTCGGACGCGCAATTGGGGCTCCTTTACAAGGACATATTGAGGGCGATTCTTAACGCCCCTATGCCCAAAGCCCCCGAATTCAAAATTCGAATTGAGGGCTGCACTTTCAAGCCGGGATGGCTGCAAGTCGTAATTAAAAACGACTACAGCCTGAAATGGCTTGAAGAAAAAGTGGGGACACTAAAGCCGTGGCCAGAGGCGGAACTCTCGTTCATTAACGAGAAGGACTTGCCAAAAGCTAAGGTTGGGATCCTCCACTTCAAGACAGAAGATGTCCTGAAAACTCCAAGAGATGCCCTCAATCTCCTGGAAAAACAAAACGACCTGCAGACTGGCTTGTGGAAGGTGCTGAGCGTCAAGAAAGAAAGGGACGGAATCACGACCGCCCTCTCTATCGATGATGCCTCTGTAGAAGCCTTGCGCAAGCTAGACTGCAGGCCGCAACTAGGCTTTCGCAAAGTCTGGATTCGCATTCGCGGCGATAATACGCCGGCGAGGGCTGAGCAGGTGGCAGGAACTAGCCAATCTAGCGCAGGGATTCTGCCACCTGCTCAACACGCTCCTAGGGCGGGGCCGAGCGTCCAGGTCTCTGGTAAAACGGCAAAGCGGCAAAACGCCAAGCCGAAACCTGGAGGCCAGGGCGTCAGGAACCGCCCCCTCGGAGCACCACCGACGAAAAGGGCTACACGTCCCAATCGATCGGGAGTGGAGAGCCGACCGGCCAAACCTCGGGGCTGCCCTACAGCCCCGAAGCCAAGCGGGTCGAATAACGCCACTTAACCCACCCACCGACACAAACACACAACACTAACACAACACAAACACACCATAACACAGACACACACAAACACACAAGTGGTGCAGATCAACCTGCACCATGCCAGAGCAGCCACGGCTGTTCTGGAAAAACACTTCACACAGAAGAACCTTCACATTGCTCTTATTCAGGAACCGTGGCTGGCTAATACTAACACGGTGTCTGGACTGGGCTCTGCAGGTAAGGTCGTACACCATATCGGAGGAGTCAAACCAAGAGCGTGTATACTTTTCAATAATAATATTGATTTCTTATGCATACCAGGCCTGTGCAGCGATGACCTGATTGCAGCTTATGTTAATGTCAAGAGCGGAAATGGACGCCTCATCGTGTGCTCGGCATACCTGGACGGGACGAATACCGACCCATCCGAGGAGCTTGCAAAGGTAGTCGAGTACGCCTATGCCAACAATGCCGAGCTTCTCATTGGGTGTGACGCCAACGCCCACCATACCAACTGGGGCAGCACTGACATCAACGACAGAGGTGAGTTGCTTCATGATTTTGTACTAACTAACCGCCTCCAAATAGTTAATGAGGGATGTAAACCGACCTTTGTAACTAGATCGAGGAAGGAAGTTCTTGATGTAACTCTCGCTACTATTCACACTGCCAGGCTGATAACCAATTGGCATGTCAGTGATGAACCATCTATGTCTGATCATCGACTAATTAAATTCGCACTGAATACATCCAACATTTGCGAAACCATCACTTTTAGGGATGCAAAAGCCACGGACTGGGACTTGTACAGAATAAAGCTCCTGGATAGACTCCAAGACTTCCCTAAAACCATACGCTCCCCTGAAACATTGGATTATGCTGTTGCTCAAGTTACGGAAGCCATTACAGCCTCTTACGAAGAGAGCTGCCCTCTAAGAACTGTGAGGGATAGAAAAGTGACGTGGTGGAACAAAAAGCTCGATGTTTTAAGGGAAGAATCACGTAGGTTGTTTAATAAGGCTAAATCGACTGACGACTGGGATCGGTATCGGAAAGCTTTAACTACCTATAATAAAGAAATCCGAAAGGCGAAAAGACTGTCATGGAGGAAGTTCTGCGAGGAGATTACTAAAGTCCCTCAAGGAGCCAGAATCCACAAAGTCTTATCCAAATCGCCTACAAATCAACTGGGATTCTTAAAGAAACCAGACGGTGCCTTCACTGCATCAGCGGAGGAAACCCTGAAACTTCTGGCGTCTACACACTTCCCTGGCTCGGTGATGGCACCAGATAACATCGTACAAAATACTCCTCATATCCGCCTCACCAGGCCTTCAAATGAAGACTGGAGAAGAGCGGCGAGGTATTTTAGACCGAACAAGGTAGAATGGGCTATAGACTCATTCAAGCCAATTAAATCTGCAGGGGATGACGATGTCTTCCCAGCTCTTCTGCAGCAAGGGAAGACTATTCTCATCCCTATTTTAATCAAAATCTTCAGAGCAAGCTTTGCCTGGGGATATATACCAGAGAAATGGACTATGGTTAAAGTCTGTTTTATCCCAAAGGCCGGTAAGAAGGACTACTCTCAACCAAAGTCCTTCAGACCAATAAGCCTTACCTCCTTCCTACTCAAGAGTATGGAAAAGGTTATTGACGAATGCATCAGGGATGGACCATTAAGGGATAACCCTCTGCATCCGAAGCAACACGCTTACCAAAAAGGAAAATCTACAGAAACTGCTCTGTTAGAACTAACAGACAGGATCGAAAGGGCTTTGGAAGATAAACAGATAGCCCTATGTGCTTTCCTTGATATTGAAGGAGCTTTCGACAACGTCACCATAGACGCCCTTTCCAAGGGAATGAAGACGAAAGGGATTGACGAAACAACTACTCGTTGGATCGAATTCATGCTCCTCAACAGAACTATCAGTGTTACCTTACACGGAACTACAAAGAGCTTCAAAACAACTAAAGGGTGCCCGCAAGGAGGCGTTTTATCGCCACTTCTATGGCTACTCGTTGTTGACCAATTGCTGGTTGAAGCCTCTACAAGAGACTTAGATGTACATAGCTATGCTGACGATGTGGTGGCTTGTGTTGTCGGCCCCTGTCACAGCACGGTATCATCTATACTACAGAGATCTCTGAACATTATTAACACATGGTGCACAGAAAACAATTTATCGGTTAACCCGAGTAAAACAACAATAGTCCCCTTTACTAGGAAGCGTAAGTTGGACAAACTTGTAACGCCCACTGTAAAGGGGACTCTCATACCATTCTCCAGCGAAGTCAAGTACCTGGGCGTAACTATCGACCAGAGACTGACCTGGAACACTCACATTAACAATGTGATCCAAAAGGCTAAAATAGCTTTAGGAATATGCTGTCGCTTAGCAGGGAAGAAATGGGGCTTAAACCCTAAAATCGCCCTGTGGTTGTACACCGCCATAGTCAGGCCGATAATAACGTATGCCTGCGTAGTATGGTGGAGGAAAACAACTCAAGTGACAGTCATTAACAAACTTAATGGTTTGCAGAGACTTGCATGCCTCATATCAACAGGGGCCATGTCCACAACCCCAGGAGCTGCTCTAAATGCCCTGCTTAACCTACCGCCACTTCATCTATTCATTGCGAAGGAGGCGAAGGCAAGCATGTACAGAACAAACAGCACTGGCAAAGCAAACTGGCGCTCTCAAGCACTGAGATCGCTACACGAATCAGTACTTGAACACGATCAACTAGCTATGACAACAGACGTCATGCTTCCACAGTGTAATTTCACAAGGAATTACACAGTGGAACTGCCGAGCAGAGAGGATTGGTCAAACAACCTCATCACTTGCAAGGCTGGAAGCCTGATCTGGTTTACAGACGGGTCCAAAATGGGTGAGAATGTAGGATGTGGAATATTTGGCATTAGCCCGAAATTCAGCAAAAGCTTGAATCTGGGTAAACATGCTACCATATTCCAAGCGGAGGTATACGCCATTATAGAATGTGTGGAAGCCAACCGTCAACGAAACTACATAAATCAATTAATTCTGATTTACTCAGATAGCCAGGCAGCTCTTAACGCCTTGAACTCGAATACTTTAAATTCGAAACTGGTAAAAGACTGCGTTAACAAACTGAATGACCTGGGGCAAAGGAATAAAGTTATTCTGAGATGGGTACCAGGTCATTCTGGAATCAACGGCAACGAAAAAGCCGATGAACTTGCACGGGCTGGGGCTCAAGGTCATCAGATAGGTCCAGAACCCTTCTGTGGTATCTCAAAGAACCAGGCCATGCAGACCCTTAAGGGCAACTTATTTGGCGATTCAAAAAAGAACTGGTTGGTACAACCAGGTCTGCTACACGCCAAATCTCTCATAGAAGGCTACTCACAAAAACGAACTGCCGAGCTTCTTGAGCTTAGCAGGACGAACATCTGTGCGATAGCCCGCGCCTTAACCGGCCACTGCAAACTAAACAGGCACCAATTTCACATGAAACTGAGTGACACTGATGTTTGCCGGTACTGCAATCAGGAGAGGGAGACGCCTAAGCACCTCTTGTGTGAATGCGGGCCCCTTGTCCACAAACGCAGTGTCCATCTGGGCCGACACATTATTCGCCCGGAGGAGATTAAAACTCTAAAAGCTAGGAGTATTCTAAATTTCTTGGAAGCCTCCGGGCTAAAAGAGTTACTCTAACAAGGTGGCGAGTCACAATAGATCTTTTAGGTCGCAGTGACTACATCCCCTACACTATGGGTGATGCATAGCCCCTTATCTTCTAAATAATAATAATAATAATAAAGAGTGATTATTGTGAATTAATGATAGAAAGAGATCCCGAAACGATGTCCACTGCGAGTAGTGACCAGAAAACGTTGGTATTGTTATCCTAGGTAGCTTTATGCCTTTCTGGATTATTTGGTTGCCTGTAGACCCTTGGCCACAGTCCTCGGACACGAAGCTTTTATTTGAAGCATAGGTTTTCAAACGATCTTTCAATGCTATTTTATAATCAGAGTATAAATCTTCCGATTGGCCGTACATATCATTATAATAGTAATCCGACTTTTCGAACTCTACTCTATTGCACTGTGTTATAAGTTTCGTATGGGTCTCATCAAACATCAACCACTGTTTTTCCAAACTTTCAAGTTTTGTTTCCAAATAGCTTTCAGTGATTCTTTCTTTAGGAGATTTTTATAATTAGTAAATGCTCTCTCTATTTTTTTGCTTATGTCGACTTGCAATCTGATAAGCGAATCCATGTTGAAGTTGGTATTCCAGCAATAACTTTGAAAATCTCCAAGTTCAATTTCCAAAAATTTTCTAAGTTCGATTTCCGAAAATGTTCTAAGTCCAATTTTATCAAAATTATTCTAAGTGTTTGAACTTCTTAACACTTAGCCGAAATCGGGCATGGATTCCCCGTCTGGTCGCTTTTTGAAATTTTACAAGTCTTGATAACTTCAAAGACTTGGAATTTTTACGTCTTTGAAATTCACAAGTTACACAAGTCAAAGAGTACCTACTTACAGTTTTCCGGCACACAACTACAGGTAATCACTTTACTCACAACTTTACTCGCAACTTTTTTACCGATAGGGAGCGCCACTGTCGCACTTTGCAAAATTGCTCACTGTTCCGTATCTTATCCGGCTCGAAGGACCATGAATAAAACCAACCAATGTTACTGAGACGAAGACATTTAATAGTAATTTGATTGAGACCCTATAAAAGCTCGGTAACGAAACCATAGCGAGATGTAGAAATGTGACGTAATCTAACAACGCCATCTAGTGACCAAAATTAATACTACTTTACTACAGTTTTATAGATAAATATACAAAATTGTACAATATCTTACGAAAAAGAAGCCCTTAATCATAATCCTTATGGCCGTCATGGAATGTACCCAATACCGTTTTGGGTACCTACCCTTTTTTTAGGTAATAACAAATATAATGCAGAAATTGACTCTTGTATGGTAGTCCATAACGATGACATGTAAGTACCACAGCCGGAGTTCGAATGACATAAAACTTTTTAATAAAAAAAAAATAACCGACTTCACCAAAAATTTGAATTGAATTTAAGGATTTCCCTCGATTTCGCCAAGATTCCATCATCAGATCCCAACTTGGTGACTATGGGACCATTTGGGAAGTATACCCATTCCAACAAAAAATAATTTTTCAAATCGGTTGGCAAGCGACGAAGTTATGCGCGAACACACATAAAAAAAATACAAACATCCGAATTGAGAATCTCCTCCTTTTTTAGAAATCGGTTAAAACGTGCGTTTTTTTCATTGCAGTGCGCGGCCCCGTGAATGCGTTTATTCTACCGCACGGTAGAATTATTGTACCGCATTTCACCGCAAGGCAGTGCGCGCTAGGCCTAAGGAAAATAGATTTGTTAAGCTGGCAACATTAAGCACGCCTTAGCTACGCGCCAAGTTATCTTGCTCGCACTCTAATACTCGTCAAATAGCACACCCTAATACAAAAAGTCTATACCAAAAAAAGGGAACGAATCTTGAGCGGATTTCGTAACGTCACTTAGCAGGCTAGTTATAGGCCTGCTATAACGAAGTCATAGTAGGTACAAAAACGCCGGGCCGTTCAACTTCAGCCCTGCTATAAGAGGTCATGGTAAGCCCCCTGAAACTGATAATGATATTTGTCAATCTACTTACAGACCCACCAACTTATCTGTGACCTGAGTGGTGGCGACACCGTCGCTTTAGTGTTGCATATTAAAAAAAGTTACCCATGATTAGGTATGTAAACTAGGTAAACATATAAACATAATTTTTTTTATTTTTAAACAATACCTAACATTGTTTTATAATAATAAAATGCTAATATAAGTACTAAATAGTCTTCAAAAATAGGAAAATTAATGTAGGTAGATACAGATATTAGCTTTTTATCTGGCATTCAATTGATATAATGTAGGTACCTACCCCACCTACAAACTAAATGTTTAGCAAAGTAGGCAAATGAAATTTAAGAACTTGCAAATAAACGTTATATAAAAAAAAAAACTAATTCTGCATTTTGCGTAAGTACCTACGTAGATGGATTCAGCAGTTACAAGCTTGATACAAAAAACCCATAGTTTAGAACTAGCTTCTCTATTTAAACAAAACTCAAATATCTAGACACTCAAGATGTGTCCTGTAGGACATGACCTAGTTAATAGATAAAATAAAACAAAAGTTTCATCATCATCATCAACTCATATACGTCCCCACTGCTGGGGCACGGGACTCCCTTAACGATGTGAGGGGTAAAAAAAAAAAAAGTTTGCTTAACAATAATTTATTAGAATCCCGGTTTACAATAATTATGATCTTTTGATGAACTTGCACGCCCAATTTCATCCTGGCTGTGAAGCCATACGCCGCTTATTTCCATGTCATATGTCATCATTATCACTGTCACTTTCAGTTTCCGAATCACTTATCACTTCTATAATGAACGGTTTATCGAAATACACATCATGCTTCAAATATTCTGCTTGTAACTTGCGAAAATGATTGCAATGCTGCGCCCACTCACTAACCGTTATACTTTCAAAAGCTATTTGAACTAGGCGAGGAATCTCAGAATTTTTGTGGTCAATATTTACATCAGCAACTTTTCTTTTCATCGAGCTCCATATTAATTCGATGGGATTGAGATCACAATGATAGGGAGGTAAGTACAAGCATTTGTGTCCATTTTCTTCTAATATTTTTTCAATTTCATACACAGGTTCAGGCTTATTTCTCTTAATTATTTCTTACAGCTGAGGTTTCGTCAACTCCTCTCCGTAGTCAATTTTATTTTGTGTCAACCATAATTGCATATCTTTCTTTAAAGAATTAGTATTTGGTATTTTATTTACACAAATACGGTGATAAGGGGCATTATCCATTACTATTATTGATGGCTCTTGTAAATTAGGCACAAGTTTTTCAATAACCCACTTTTTAAAGTTAGTACCATTCATATCGTCATGATAGTCACCACTATTTGTATTAGACTTAAAAACTAGAAGAGCATTTTGGACAAATCCAGTATCCCCTCCCGCATGAACAATACACCCTCTCCTTGCCAGCATTTACCTGATGTATGCGATGAATGTATATAGGTTTCATCTAAATAAATTATCGGCCAAGGCTGTGGAGATTTATATTTTTTTTCTACAGCATGCAAGTATTTTGCTCTCCAAGCTGATACTTCATTGCGCTCCATGAGCATTTTACGATTAGACTGCGACTTTTTTAAAACGAAAACCCATTTTGTGGAGCAGCTTTCGTAGACTTTCTCTTTGTCCCGTGTAATTTATTTCTGTTTTTAAGACCTCTAGGAGCTTCTTAACAGTCGGTAACTCGTTTTTAGGGTTCCGTAGCCAAATGGCAAAAAACGGAACCCTTATAGATTCGTCATGTCTGTCTGTCTGTCTGTCTGTCTGTCCGTCCGTATGTCACAGCCACTTTTTTCCGAAACCATAAGAGCCATACTGTTGAAACTTTGTAAGTAGATGTATTCTGTGAACCGCATTAAGATTTTCACACAAAAATAGAAAAAAAGCAATAAATTTTGGGGGTCCCCTTACTTAGAACTGAAACTCAAAAATTTTTTTTTCATCAAACCCATACGTGTGGGGTATCTATGGATAGGTCTTCAAAAATGATACTGAGGTTTCTAATATATTTTTTTTCTAAACTGAATAGTTTGCACGAGAGACACTTCCAAAGTGGTAAAATGTGTGTCCCCCCCCCCCTCTAACTTCTAAAATAAGATAATGATAAAACTAAAAAAAATATATGATGTACATTACTATAAAAACTGCCAACGAAAATTGGTTTGAACGAAATCTAGTAAGTAGTTTTTTTTTAATGCGTCATAAATCGAAAAAAAAATACAGTATTATTAAAACATCGATCAAAGTTACAACACATTACAAGAACTTTTATATTATGTTACTTACAGGACAGAATGGAAGAAGAAAACGTGTTGCGCCGACCCCAAGTAATATGGGATAAGGGCAGGAAGAAGAAGAAGAAGAAGAAGACTTGCTGCTACGGAACCCTTCATGGGCGAGTCCGACTCGCACTTGGCCGGTTTTTATTATTAGAGTAAAATTCATGTACTTTCCTCCGGATAACTCCCATGTCAAAATCATCAACATGAATAAACCCACTTTGACGTTTCCTCTCCTTGCCTGGGGTCCGAATTTTTGTATCAGCTTCTTCTGCTGCATGCCCTTCTTTAACTATTTTTGAAATTAGCCCTTGACTCACACCTGAAATATAGACAAAATTAATTAAGTATTTACATACTGTAGTTAAAATATTAAATGTAAATATGAGTAACTATTTTTTATGCGGCTTGCGTACAAATCGTGTCACGTAAGAAGAACGCTGGAAGGCAGTGGAGTGGAGAAAATTTACGCTAAGCCAAACGTACCTATGCGGGAGAGCCCCTCAGATTATTCCAGCATTCTTTTTACATGACGAGAACTATAGGTAGTTGAATCACTCAGCTTTATATTTTTTAAGTTCAGTTACGTTAAAAAGTAATCAATGAAAAAAATATCGGGTAATTTACAAAAAGAAAGTTGAAAACACTAACCTGTAGCTGCCGAAATTCGTTTGTATACTTGATTAAATGGAATAATTGGAGCCTCCGCCCGAGTTTCTTCTTCAAAAAAGGCTTTGACCTTAAAAATGATGCTTCGCGCATCACTTTTAATCGCTTTCGGCATATCAAACGCTGAAAATGTAGAAATATCGCAACAGAAAACACAGAGCACCCGAATGTAGTAGACACTGACAATCGAATGACATTTCAACATGGCGGACGTAGTTCCCATTTTCTCCATTTCACAGATAAGTTAGTAAGACAGTACATACCACAGCTTATCAATAATTAAACAACATTGTAAAGTGGTACACACTTTACAATGTTGTTTAATAAGAGCGCGAGCAAGATAACTTGGCGCGTAGCTGGAGGCGTGCTTAATGTTGCCAACCTAACAAATCTATTTTGCTTAATTTGATTAAAAACGCTTTTTCATAGCGCAGTGTAATTTAAAGAATGTATTTCTTTAATTATACCTTTATTATTAAAAAAAAATCGTGAGGACTTTGTGAATCTTTTATTGATTATCTTAATAAATTAATTAGCGCTTTTAGCACCAGAATTCTACGCTAGTCTTTATCAGAAGAGTCGGATAAGTACATTGTGAATTTGTCCATTTTGAGATCCACTAACATATCAGATTTAAAAAATATTTTCTTTTGTAGAGATACATTGTCATTCTTCTGGCATTACAGTAACGCTTGCGCTTTTGTATTGTCTCTTGTAGGGGCTTTGTTTATCTATGTGCAGTGCATATCCATAACTACAATACAATTCTGTTTTAGATTTGACACTATTAATTCTTTCATGGATGAATTTTGGCAAATTCATATCGTCATGATAGTCACTTGATTAAAATTTAAGCACAAAGTAGCAGTCCATTTTCAACAAACTTTGTTGACTTGCTAGGTACCGCTAGGGTACGCATATTTAGGGAAATTTTATTGTGATGGTCCCCCGAAAAATTATTTGACAAATGAGTCTAATTTTGGAAAATGGTACCGTAGGTCCAATATTTTCACATATCTCTTCACAAACACATTTGACTTTCAAGATAATATCCCTGTTAGCACTTTTAATCACTTTTGGTATAATAATGAAAGAAAAGGGAGTTAGTGATAGCGTGACGAGTGACAGGACAGAATGGAAGAAAAAAACGTGTTGCGCCGACCCCGAATAAATGGGACGAGGGCAGGAAGAAGAAGAAGAAGAATGACGACTATTTACTTTAGAAACGATAAAAAACACAGAACACAACTTACACAACACATTCTCCTGATACATGACATAAACGTCAAACGATTAGTTTCCAATTTCGGCTACGCGCCAACTTATCTTGCGCTAGCTCTACGCGTTCCAAATGAGAATAGGACCGATTCTTATATTTTGACGTCTCGTCGTTATGTCAAATCGAAGAAATTTCGGCAAAATTGAAGAGCTTAGAGATGAGTAAAATTGAAAAACTGGATTGTGATTAGGGAATGCAAACCGGTTAACCCGAAAACCGAAAAACCGGTTTTTCGGCATATTTTTAATGACTAAAATAACCGGTTTTTTTTCAAGTAACCGTTTTTTTCGAGTTTTTTTTTTCCTTTCAAATTACACTATTTTTAAGCAAACATAATTTTAAAACGCTCTTGAGGCTTGATATCAGTCGTAGGTTTGCTTATGAATATTTATGTACCATAGTGATAGCTACACCAATTGTACAGTTCTAAAGACACGCGGGGTTGCGATAGTCGTTGGTAGGATCCAGGAGTTGGGACTCGAGGTGGCGCTACACAAATCCTATGTGCGTTCACGGCCCTCGGAACGCGCCACCATCAGGTTCCCAACTAACGGTAGGAGGAGTTCATATCACAACGATGAAGTACCTGGGACTCGTCCTCGACAGCCAGTGGAATTTCGAGGAGCATTTCCGACGTCTGGCTCCCAAGCTCAACCGGACGGGGGCTGCACTCGAGCTGCTCCTGCCCAACCTTGGGAGTCCAGATGCCTACTGCCGGAAGCTCTATGCGGGAATCGTTCGGTCCATGGCCCTCTACGGGGGCCGGTGTGGGCGCCGTCGCTGCAAACGCGACCGGCGGCCATGCTGAACGCCTGCCAGAGGGTCATGGCAATACGGATGGTGCGGGGATACCGCACGGTTTCCCGCGAAGCGGCGAGCCTTCTTGCTGGCCTACCACCGTGGGATCTGGAGGCAACAGTCCTTGCACACATGCACGATAGATGCGCGTGGAGTGGATGAAACGCCGGGGTGAAAGTTCGCTACCGCGACAGGTCACGGCATGACGGACAGAGCTCCGGCAGGATCTCACGGTGAAATGGCGTCAGCGACTATCGCAACCCAGTGCTGGGCACGCCACAATTATGGCAGTAAGTCCCCTCTTTGAGGCGTGGCTGGAAAGACCTCACGGCGTCCTTACCTTCCGCATGACGCAGGTCCTCACCGGACATGGCATGTTCGAGATGTACCTGTTCCGAATTAAAGCGGAAGTGACGCCCGTGTGTCGCCATTGTGCGGAATGCCCGGAGGACACGGTGGAGCACACAGTCGAGGTGTGCCCTGCTTGGGCGGAGCATCGCTGTGCCCTCGTGGGGGCGATCGGCGGCGGAGACCTTTCGCGCCAGGCCTTGGTTGAGGCCATGGTCCGGAGCGAGGAGGAGTGGCAGTGGGGTGGCTTCCGACTTCTGCGAAGCAGTAATGCTCGCAAAAGAGGCGGCCGACCGCATCAGGCAACGGCGCTCTCGCCGCCGCTGCCGGGATTCCGATCTCGATTTCCGGCCACCCTAGGCGCGGTTTAAGTCGTCGACAGCGCGCACTGTTCCCGCGCGCTTCAAGGAGTTGTCAGCAACAGTAGGGACCCAGGCAGGTCGAAGCATACTGGGGCCAGGGTTATTCGAAAGGGAACTCGAGCCACGGTATGAAGGCTAGAAGGAACGGGGTGGGTCTTTTAGTCAGTAAGAGTCTGACACTATCTCCATCCTTAAAAATTCTTTACGATCAGCAGTGGACAACTTTCCAATGATCACCATGCGTAAACAGATGGCACGTGGCCTAAACGCTTAAAAGCCTGTGTTAAGGTTAATTTACTAATACTCTAATAATTTACTAATACTCGTATAATAAAGAGGTAAAGTTTTTTTTTTTGTATTTGTTTTTTTTGGTTGTTTTTATGTTTTTTTGTTTGTAGGAGGTAACCTCTGGAAGTACTGGTCCTATTGCTAAATTTTTTTCACCGATAGAAACCTGTTTTGTTCCCGAGTGACATAGGCTACACACCACTAGCACACCACTAGCTTTTGCCCACGGGCGAAGCCGCGGGGAAAAGCTAGTGGTGGATATTTTGAGTAGAAGTATTTGGTTTAGTTAGGAAGTGTTTCCAGAATTATCTTGATACAGTTGCAACTAAATATCTGCTTCAGGGATTACACAAAAACATGCGGAAACACACGTTTAAATTATTATAAGCGCTAAAAAGTAATTTTCTCTAAGTGTCAGTTAGAAGGTATTGGTACTTCACCGTCGATATATTAAGTTTTAGCTTAGATTCTCTACGTATGACATCATTCTGAGACATTCGTTTTTATGAAGTTGAGATTTTTAACAGGATTCATATTAGGTAAACAATATATTTTTTAATAGATAAGTTCCAAGATAAGTTTTAAAATATTTATTTAGAATTTTACAAGCAAAACAAATTAAAATTTTCACTTAAAAATAAATAGAAAAAAAACTATTTTTAAAACCGGTTACCCGGTTAACCGGTTTTTTTTTAGAAAAACCGAAAAAAAAACCGGTTTGTAATTTTGGCGGTTTTTGCATTCCCTAATTGTGATTAAACTTTTTTCGTTCACAGTTAATAAATAAATTAAATTTTTCATAAATTAATTAATGTTTAAAAATTTCTTTCCTCGATTTGACAGTAAATCGTGACGTCACAACATGGCGAGCGATCCTATTCTCATTTGGAACCCATTGTATATGCAATTTTGCATTTTTAACTAGCCGTTTTTCATAATATTAGACTAAATAAGTGTGACGTGAACAAGGCTAGCGGTCCGGACGGGATACCAGCAATTGTTCTGAGAACGTGTGCGCCTGAACTGTCTCCGATCCTGACACGCCTATTTAGGCTTTCATTTGAGGCTGGAAAAGTGCCGATGGCATGGAAGCAAGCTAATGTCCAGCCCGTGCCCAAGAAAGGGAGTCGTGCTGACCCAGCTAACTACCGACCAATCTCAGTAACGTCCATTCTCTGTAAGACTATGGAACGTGTACTCAACACTAAGCTCCTGGCATACCTAGAAGCTAATGATATTCTCAGTGACCGTCAATACGGCTTTCGCCGAAATCGGTCAACTGGAGATCTTCTAGCGTATGCCATCCACATCTGGAGTGAGGCCATCGAGAAGCACGGGGAAGCGCTTGCCGTTTCCCTCGATATTTCGAAGGCTTTCGATAGGGTTTGGCACGAAGGCCTTATTAGTAAGCTTCCTTCTTTCGGTTTACCCGCTGGATTGTGTGCTTGGATCGCAGACTTCCTGAATAACCGGTCCATCCGAGTGGTTATCGATGGCTGCTCGTCTGATCAAATGGCAATTAATGCCGGGGTCCCTCAGGGGTCAGTACTCTCGGCAACATTATTCTTGCTGCACATAAACGATCTGCTTAAGCCCGGTACCTTTGGGTATGCAGACGACAGCACTGTTGCTGAGAGTTACATATCCAGCGCGCGAGCTAGTGGGTCACAGATCCAGTCTCTTCGCGAGGCTATGGTTGAGCGCTTGAGCTTGTCCTTGGAGGCAGTCTCCGAATGGGGCGATGCCAATTTGGTCAGGTTCAACGCTGCAAAAACCCAGGCGTGTCTATTTTCCGCTAAAAGGAGCCAATTCAGTCCTGCTCCAACTTTCCGGGGTGTAACCGTGCCGATAACCGACCATCTTGACCTTCTTGGTGTTACGCTGACATCAACACTCAACTTTGGGCCATACATCGAAGCAAAGGCTCAACTGGCTGCAAAAAAGCTGGGAGTTCTCGCAAAGGTCAGACAGTACTTCACGCCGGAACAGCTGCTCAAACTTTATCAAGCGCAAGTTCGATCGTGTATGAAGTATTGCTCTCATCTTTGGGACGGATCTGCCCGATACCAGCTTGATGCACTTGAGGCAATTGAGAGGCGAGCCAGAAGGATAATTGGCGATGATACACTCGTCGAGTCGAGGCTTCAAAGTCTTGAGCATCGACGCAGAGTTGCTAGCCTGTCGGTTTTCTACCGGTTGCATTTCGGGGAGTGTGCGTCGGAATTGCATAACCTAATTCCGCCTAGCAAGTTTCATCATCGGACTACCAGACGTAGGGCTATCTGCCACCGGTATATGGTGGATATCCCACCAACACGCACAAAACGTTTTGGGAACACATTCATTGTGCGTGCGGCTAGGGAGTGGAATTCCTTGCCGGAGTCTGTGTTTCCTGATAGCTACAACCCGGGAATCTTTAAGTCGAGAGTGAATAGGTTTCTTTTAGGTAAGCGCGTTCCATCGTCGACCGCATCGTCGCTTTCCATCAGGTGAGATAGCGGTCAAGCGCGAACCTATCAACAATAAAAAAAAAAAAAAAGTTATAATTATCTTCTGAGTTGTATATCTAACGATTTTATATTCAATGAATGTTATGTTTAAAAAAAAATGTTATAATAAAATTATATCCACCGTTTATTATACTAACTGATCGTTATATCAAATAAAATTATAGATTCAGTTGTTCTAACTTGTAAATATTAGAGATTTTGTAATTATATCATATATTACTTACCCGGAAAACAGAGTTTGTTGAAAACTATTATGACAATAAGTAATGAAGATGAAAGTTTAGTTATAGTAGTTTAGTTTGTAGAATTTTTATAGTGCCAAATCTACAATCGAAAATTAATTTCATACATGCGTAAAATAATACGAGTTTTGAGAAAAAGGTACTTTATTTTTTAATTTTATCCTTACAAATCGAAAGTATTTCATGTACCGAATCGACCCTCCAAGGGATTAAAACGATTAAACGGTGTATATAGATAGATACTAGTCCTCGCAAGATAACTTGGCGCGTAGCTGGGGCCGCTTTTAATGTAGCCAACCTAACTAATCTATTTTTCCCTCATATAATTAAAAAAACCTTTCGTAACTCAAATTGTAATATAATTTTAAATTTACTACGACAGGTCTCAAGAACAAAATTATTTCGAAAACGAAGGCGAAATGTATTTTATTTAATTCTTGGCATTCGTCGAACACAATCATGGCGGTAAGTCCCCTCTTTGAGGCGTGGCTGGAAAGACCTCACGGCGTCCTTACCTTCCGTATGACGCAAGTCCTCACCGTACATGGTTCGTTCGGAAGGTTCCTGCACAGGATTCGTGCGGAAGTGACGTCCGGGTGTCGCCACTGTGCGGAACGCCCGGAGGACACGGTGGAGCATACAGTCGAGGTGTGCCCTGCTTGGGCGGAGCATCGCCGTGCCCTCGTGGGGGCGATGGGCGGCGGAGACCTCTCGCGCCGGGCCTTGGTTGAGGCCATGGTCCGGAGCGAGGAGGAGTGGCAGGCGGTCGCCAACTTCTGCGAAGCAGTAATGCTTGCAAAGGAGGAGGCCGAACGCATCAGGCAACGGCGTTCTCGCCGCCGCCGCCGCCGCCGATTCTGATCCCGATTTCCGGCCACCGTAGGCGCGGGTTTGTGGACAGTGAGCAATGGGTAGCTCGCTGTCCGGCCGTCCAGTAACCGTCCGGACCAAGCCCAAGTCGTCGACGGCGCGCACTGTTCCCGCGCGCCTCAAGGAGTTGTCAGCAACAGCAGAGACCCAGCCGGGTCGAAGCCTACTGGGGGCCAGGGTTATCCGAAAGGGCGCTCGAGCCCCGGTATGAAGGCTAGAAGGAACGGGGTGGGTCTTTTAGTCAGTAAGATAGCTATCTGATTTAAAAATATTTTCTTGTAGAATCTACTTTGTCATTCTTCTGGCATTACAGTAACGCTTGCGCTTTTGTATTGTCTCTTGTGGGGGCTTTGTTTATTTATGTGCAGTGGCACAAGAATGCATAACCCATTACTATTTGGAGGTATGTGGAACCGAGAGTAAAGTCCCGCAAACCTCCGTTGAAAAGGGAGGATCCTCCGGCCAGACAGGTGTTATAGTCTGGTGGGCGACTGCCCGATAGATGATTTCGGGGTGTCGTATATGTTCAAATCGCGCGGAGAACTTTGATTGCGCGATGCAGGATTTCGTACTTTCTTTGTAGTTCTTATGTGGCGACATAGATGTCGCTACATCACTCCCCTCCGGAGATTGGAGATCGATGGTTCTTTGATGCTTCATGATGCGTGCCAAGCCAGTGATAGGTTGGTTCCAGTGGGTCGGTACCGATGCCGCATAGTTCTCGGTGAGTCGGAACTGTCTGCGGTGATGCCCCAGTGAGTCGGGGTGTTGCTATCCCAGTGAGTCGGGATAATGCCCCAGTGAGTCGGGGTGATGATGTCCCAGTGAGTCGGGATGATGCCCCAGTGAGTCGGGGTGGTGCTGTCCCAGTGACTCGGGATGATGCTGCAGGCTCCAGTGAGTCGGAGTAGTGCTGCTGGCTCCAGTGAGTCGGAGCTGAGTTTGTGCGACGTAGGGCTTGACTGCTGGCGTCGACCAGGAGAGGTTCTTGATAGCTTTTCATGTGACTGGCCGAAGGTGCTGTGTGCCAAGCCAAGGTCGCTGATGAGGCTGAGGGGGATGACCAGGTTTGATCAGGTAGTCATGCTGGTGGTCAGGATACCCTTCATAGCCGTGGGTGCTGGCTGTATGGCTCGCTGCTCGAAAGCTTGAGGAAGTGATGATGACGTCACGAAGTAGTAGCTGCACGAAGGCTGCGCTGACGTTCTTTGTCGAGGGTCACCAGTTTGGAGGTATGCGGAACAGAGAGTAAAGTCCCGCAAACCTCCGTTGAAAAGGGAGGATCCTCCGACCAGACAGGTGTTATGGTCTGGTGGGCGACTGCCCGATAGATGATTTCGGGGTGTCGTATATATCAAATCGCGCGGAGAACTTTGATTGCGCGATGCAGGATTTCGTACTTTCTTTGTAGTTCTTATGTGGCGACATAGATGTCGCCACAACTACAATACAATTCGGTTTTAGATTTGGCACTATTTATTCTTTCAAATGAATTGATATCGTCATGATAGTCACTTGATTAAGATTTAAGCACATAGCATAGCGTAGCAGTCCATTTTTAACAAACTTTGTTGACTTGCTAGGTACTGCTCGGGTACGCATATTTAGGGAAATTTTATAGTGATGGTCACCCGAATAATGATTTGACAAATAGGTCTAATTTTGGAAAATGGTACCGTAGGCCCAATATTTTCTAATTTCTCTCCACAAGCACGTTTGACTTTCAAGACAATATCATTGCTAGCACTTTTGATCACTATTGGTACAAAAATGACGAATTTACTTTAGAAACGATAAAAAACACAGAGCACAACACCGTCTCCTGTCACATGTTGTCATAACGTCAAGATGGCGGCAAACGATTAGTTTCCAATTTCGGCCACGCGCTAACTTATCTTGCGCTAGCTCTACAGTACAGATAGAAATTGATTCTGAAATGCTAACGTTGTCAGTGTGACTGAACCAAAGGCTGAACATGTTATAGTTTTTCTTGAGCATGACTAGATTGATGGTGTCGTTCTATTTGGGACTTTTGCTGATTGATGGTCTTTATTGCTCATTTCTGAACGAATTAAAAAACGACAATATTTAAACCACAGACTAAAACATTTTTTAGTAAAAAACAATATGGCGGTCAAAGTAACCATGTTGGTGATAAAAGTGGATCTAGTGAATTGTGGTTTATAGTGAGATTTTTAGTTGATTTTCTAGTAAATCCTAGTTATTAAAGTATATATTTTTTTATTTCTTGTGAGTAGTAGTTTCTACTTACTTCGTGAAATTATTGTAAAAAGTGTATGCGTCACCGGTGGTGGTTTTGTGCTGAAACCTCAGAAATCTGGCGATCTACAGTGGAGCAAAGAGTCGTAAGCACAGGTGTTAAGCGGTAAGATGTCGTTCCCGCCCCGGCCGCCGCTGGTGCCGTACGGAATCGCGCCGGGTGTCGTCACAATGCAGATGCCTACACACGTAAGTCCCGCAAGAAGTAACCTCGCCAGCAGTAACGCTGACGGCTGATGCCGAAGGGAACCAAGCTAGTACTCGTCGATTCTACGCAGGGCTGTTGTTTTTTTAATGATTCATCAAATAGATTTCATCTAAAACATTCAACAGAGTAGAGGGAATATCACAAAAGTAATGAATATGGGTTTTGAGTACTTAACCGCATTGCATTGAATCAGCTTATGAGATTATTATGTAGTGTTTAATGTGTGTATGTTAGTTCACCATGAGTATACTGATGTAGCATGTTTTGCAAATGAACAGAATGCCAACTGCTTTACTTCCACTTTGTTTTTCATTATATAAATCAATTGAAACACATGACTTACTAGAAAAGCAGGCCAAGAGTTTAACTTTAATATTTTACAATGATGCATGTTCTCAACTGTTTTAGATGTCTGATCTGACACCTAAACTCACAATCCTTTTAAAACTAGATATTACCAAGAATGCTAAGTAGGTAATTCAGTTTAATTTAGCAAATTAGTCCCACTAGCTACAATGTAGTAATAGTAGTATTTGTGTATATCATATCAAATTTAACATTAAATTAATCAAAATAAAATCCCTAGCTAGTTGAATTGCTTATTATACATTTTTTGCCCTATGATGAGTTCCCTGACAGTTCATTTTCTTCTGTGGCACTACTTTAGATTACTAAAAAATAAACTGGCAAAAAAATTAAAATGAAATATAAAAAAAATATTGTCTTTCATAAATTATTAAGTCAATTATTGTGGTTATAATTAACTAAATAAAGTTAATAAATTAAGTAAATAAAATACAAAAGTATAGAAGTTAATAATTTTTAATGCATTAAACGGAACTTCTGCCAATAGAGATTGACACTACTCGACGACACACTAATCGACAAAATCGGAGCGGCCATCTTGTAATCGCATGTAACAGCAGAAAATTGGAAAAAAGTAATAGAAAAAACTCAAAAAATTATAACAGAGGATTGGAATAAATATTTATATCTGGATCGACCGAATTAGAGACCAAAAATTAATCATTGCGGGTAGTTGGAGAAGATTTTGATTCCGATAAGGATATGAGTTCAAATCAAGAGTCAAGTTCTGACAGTGAATAATAAATAAATTATTATTTTAAACAGACTGCATTTTATTTACCACTAGCCGTCCCCCGCGGTTTCGCCCGCGTTATTTCAGGTTTTTTGGTTTACTGTAAAATTTCTTCAAAATCCGTAGACTAGTTCTTGCGTGAAAGAGTAACAAACATCCACACACACATACAAACTTTCACATTTATCATCTATAAATCTAAAATCGGTAATCCGATTCCATTTTCTTTGCCAACTGATTCGTTATTGTAAAAAATCCATTAAATTTCGTTAGGTCACATCACTATAATTGTCAGACAAGAACTGTCAGGGAACTCATCATAGGACAAAAAAACTATAACACTATTTTAACATTCAAGTTTGCATGTATGTTTGTTTGTTATTCCATCACACTCATCATTAATTCTTGGCTGAATGGATTTGGATGAAATTTGAGGAACATAAATTGTCAGTCAGTGGGTCGTTTTAGGGGCGTGTCTAAAAATGTTTGGAATTTGGTATTTACCTTTAAATGATAAATGATATTTATTTTAAAATAGGTTTTTTTTTTTTAAAACACTTACACATCAATTTTGTTTTCAGTCAGTTTAAACTAGATGTGGCCAGCTGATGAGGGAAGCTTTATCTTTGTATGTCTTTTATACAATTAATTTTAAATAAAAAGACTTCATCAAGATTGTTTATGTTTAGTTAAACTGGAGTATTGGCATATTTACTGGCAGAAGCTAGTTTTAAATAAAGCAAAAGGAATATGTAAGGCTTGTTGCAGGATTTACTGATTCTACCGATTCTTATGGAAAAGGGTGTAAGTGTTTTGTGTATGCATAATATTTAACCTCTCGAATGCCGTAATTAGAGACACAATTAAAAAGCCATTGTGTCTCGCGTAGATCTGCGTTCCGGCAGTCAACGGGTTAAGTCTGTATGTATGGTTTATGGTGGCAAGGTTGGTGTCTTTATGTATGTACACTATCATTCAAAGGTTTGAAAGCAGCCATGTCAAAAAATAAACATTTTATATAAATTGTAAAATTTTGTTCAATTTTCATAATTGACCAAAATTTTACTTCATCAAAGTTGGTCCAGTTACCTTTTTTTTATTTTTATGAAAATTCTAGGCTTTTTGTTAGTTAATTTCGTAATATAACTTTTTTTTATATTATGGATAGCGTTGCATTTGGCCTCTATCTCACCTGATGTTAAGCGATGATGTGGCCGACGATGGAACATGCTTGACTAGAAGCATTGTATTCACTCTTGACTTAGAGAACCCTAGGTTATACCTAGTCAGGTCATAAATTCTGTCACATGTTTAATATGAAATAATTGAGACAAGTAAATTTTTAAACCAAAATGAACTTTAAAGTAATTCTAAAGTTTATTCAAAATGACCTCCGCGATTTTGAATACAGGCCTTCAATCTGCATGGCCAGTCGTCTATCGCAGCACAAACGAGGTCCATGTCAATATCGGTGGCTGCCTTAATCAAGGACGCCTTGAGTGACTCCAAATCCTCCAAGTGTTGCCATATCTTGTAATCTAACTCAAAACTCTCGACTCAAATTTGGACTGGAAGAGGGCCAGTCTTCGTGCCGGATGAAGTCGATTTCAAGCGCCGCCAGCCAGTCTTGTGTGCTCTTCGCTCTATGAGCTGGCGTCGAATCTTGCTGGAATACCCAGTGCCTGTTATTGAACATGGTATAAGAAACAGGTTCCACAAGGTTCGTCAGGACTGTATTTTGATACACAACTGCATTCGTTTTTACACCTTTCTCACAAAAATGTACCTCAGTTAAGCCCCAATAAGAAACTCCCAACCATACCATGAGCTAGGATGGCAAATGACCTCGTTGGACACGCGGAATACGGTCGCTCGCTTCTTCCCTACTGTGTGCGTACACCTTATCATTTTTTGTTGTACCTCTCTTCTATGGTAAAAAATTTTTCATCCAAAAAAGAATTTCCCGATTTTTTCCCGCGTACTGCTTAAACAAAGCGCGGCATCTCTTTAGTCTCAGGTGCATTAAACGAGCGTTCAAACGATGTCCTGTTTTTCTTCGATATGCCCAAAGCCCTAAGTCTTCATTGAACACCCTTTTCACCGTGGGTCTGCTTAACCCTATCTGAAGGGCCCACAGTTTCTGTTTATGTTTGGGATTTCTTTGAATTCGCACCTTCACAGCTTTTATCACTGCTGGAGTCCTAACAGAGCGAGGGCGACCACTTCTTGACCTGTCATCTACAGTAGAGTCTTCATTGTATCGTTTGATGGTATGATTAACGAATCTTATGGTTGTATTCAAATTTTTCAGTATGTCAAAAATTTGAATTGGCATGTAACCACAACGAAGCAACGCAATAACTGCAACACGGTCTTCTTTAAGCATCCAAGCAGTACACATTTTTATTTTCATGAACAATTCGAAATTCGAATTCAAAGAGAATTATAGCAAAAGAGGACATAGTGTTATGAAAAATATATTGGGACCCGGGCAGCTATCTGAGAATACTCCATCTGTTCTAACTAATAGTTTTTGTGTACCCATTTGCAACAAGCCCAATACACTCAATTAAATGCTTTCAAGAAGTCAACAAAGCAAATGAAAGCTGATGAGGTTTAAGGGGGAGATGTGGCCATAAAACTTGTGCCTGCCCAAACGTCAATCTCAACTGCATGCGCTAACATACAGCCTATGGCGACGGCCTTATGCTGTGGTGCTCCCGGCTAGATAACGGACGAGACTCTGGGGGCCGGAAAAGGTTGATGTAGATGGCAAGAGGAAACCATGTCCACCACTATGATCCCAAGAAAGTTATTTAAATTATCTACTAGTTCAAAATCATTACCATCGGTCATGATAGCATAAAATTATGTAATGGCATATGCTGCACTGTGGCTCAATTTCCCTCCCATACACTGCGTATGCTAATGTTGCTCAACACCCACATAAAAGTTAATTTATCTGACCTCACTAACCATGTATAAGCCTGTAAAGGCTTTTGTGGTTTTTAGTATAAAAATGAAATGTATACTGTGTTTTTGAACACAAATAAAAAAAACAAAAATTAACTTGCTTTTGGTATTAATGGGTAATTTACTGTGTTAGGTGATGGTGGGCGCGTACAGTGCGAGCGGCGCGGGCGGCGGGCGCGGCGCGCTGCTGCCCGCGCCGCCGCCCGCCAAGGCCGTGATCGCGCGCGGCCCCACGCGCAACGCCAACGGTGCCAAGGAGCCTGAAGGGCCTCCCGTCACAGTCTTCATAGGTAACACTCATATCTCTCTACTATATTATATTTGTATTTCAGGCTGTTGTCTGCTACTCCATGTCTAAAGTGCTAAAGGTCCGGCATGACTTGGGCTAGCAGCTGTTGAATGTAATAGACACAGCACAATGGTTATAAACATAAAGTGAACAAGAACAAAAGTACAAAGTTCGCCGAGCGGATGTCTGAAGCAGACTGAATTTTATCTATATACATATATATTATATAAAATTGGAGTGTCTGTTTGTAATATTGAAATAACCGCTTTTTACTACATGCATATGAATATATACGGTACACACACCAAAATAAAATTTTTTGTCGTCTGTCTGTCTGTCCGTCCGTCTGTCAGTAAAATAAAAAGTGGAAAAAAATGTTTTATTAGGGTACCCTCCCCTACACATAAGGTGGGAGTGATTTTTTTTTTCATTTCAACCCTGACATGTGATAATATATTGTTGGATAGGTATTTAAAAATTAATAGTGGTTTACTAAAATCATTTTTGATCATGTTAATATTTTCGGAAATAATCACTCTAAAAGTAAAAAGAAATGTGTCCCCCCTCTAATTTTTGAACCATAAGTTTAGTAAATATGAAAAAATCTCAAAAGTAGAACTTTATAAAGACTTTCTAGGAAAATTATTTTGAACTTGACAGGTTGAACACTTTTTGAAAAATTGTACAAAATAATTTCTGAACTAAGTTTGTAATTTAACCATATATAATTTGCATATACGCAAACATTTTTTTTTAACTTAGTTTACATATTTTATTAACCTGAATGTATCTTCTTTCAAATAAAAATCTGGGCAAGTGCGAGTCGGACTCGCGCACTGAGGGTTCCGTGCAAATTACAATTCCCGAATGGAATCTCGAAGATTTTTGAATTGCAAATATTTTTTTTGTGTCCTAGGTAACAACAAATTTACTGTTTTCAGATTTTTCTCTATATCTGTGCTATAAGACCTTGCTTTGTACCAAATTCCAGGATTCTGAGTCAACGGAAAGTACCCTATGAATTTCGATCTTTGAGAGTATCAAAATATAATATATCGGATCAACGCAGGATGAATGAAATGGCGACAGGTCACGGAAACAACTTGTGACCCACGCATGCCCCTCAAGTTGAAGGGTAAAATTTACAAGTCCGTCATAAGACCTGTCATACTGTGTGGATCAGATTGTTGGGCTGTGAAAAAGAAGGATGAAAAAAGATTGCATGTAGCGGAGATGAGAATTTGAGATGGATGTGTGTTGTGACGAGAATGGATAAAGTGAGAAATGAGTATATTAGAGGAAGTTTGAAAGTGGCGCCAGTGACTGAAAAGTTGAAAGGGAATCGGTTGTCTTGGTATGGTCATGTGAAGAGGAGGGATAAAGCTCATATTACTAAAAGAGTTCTGAGTATACATGTAGATGGATGGAGAGGGAGAGGAAGGCCGAAGAAAATATGGATGGATTGTATGAGAAGTGATATAAAAGAAAAGGGAGTTAGTGATAGTTTGACGGGTCACAGGACTGAATGGAAGAAGAAAACGTGTTGCGCCGACCTCAAGTAATATGGAAACGGCCGTATCATTTTTAATCGTTAACTTGAAGTTTGATTTTTTCACAGCTTAAAGGGCGGTCCCTTTCAGACCTGAGTATATAGTTTTAATTTTAACTCGATACCTCCACGCGTTCTTGAGATAAAGGGTCTTGACAGACAGACAGACAGACGGACGGACAACAAAGTGATCTTATAAGGGTTCCGTTTTTTCCTTTTGAGGTACGGAACCCTAGAAGGAACTATTAAAATCGGTTCACACAATCCAAAATTACCACCGAAAACCCAACACACATAACCCGTCTAGTTTGTGTAAATTAGTATGTGTAAATTAGTAACCCTTCTAACTTCGCGTTGTTAAGATTTTTCCTGAGTTGATGGGGTCGGGACGGGTATGAGCTATTACTCGTATATTGTCGAATTGTTCGGTTGGTCTCTCGTTGGCATTAGTGGTATTTGTTCTTGCTCGTTGTCTGTCGTTCATTGTTATTATAGTCTGGCCAACGAAAGATGATACAACAAAAAGGAGGCTGTATTAAAAAAAAAAATAAGCTGTTCACCCTAGCCGTACGGCCGCTTAAACGAAGTTGATACTTGATTATTGAATATTGATATATTTAATTATTGATGAAAATAATAAGTATGCATATGATGCATGTTTATTTAACAATTAAACATGTGCTGCTTATTTAGCCGCGTTTTTCAATACCGCCAAAACTCAAGCATGTCCGTTCACTGCCAAAAGGAACCTGATCACCTTGCTTTTTAGAATGTATCCTTGGAGTATATCGACCGCCTTCAACTCTTGGGAGTTGAAATTTCCTTAAACTTTGGGCAGTTCATTGAGTACAAAGCTATGGTAGCTAATAGGAAACTCGACATTCATGCAAAGGTTAGATGGCACTCAGTGGCGAATTAGCCATGTAGCAAGAGTAGCAAATGCTACAGACCCCCCATTTGGGGGCCCCGCGCGTTCAGGGGTCCCGCATTTTTGAACATAAAAAAATCTAGTCAAAATATTTGTATTACGCAAAACCTAAATACAGCTGATTTCTTTGGATGTGATGAGATAGTCACTTTACTTCAGACTTTCCTGCTAGCAAACTACAGAATAGAAGATCTCTTAGAATTTGCCCCATCATCGTACTTTCTACGCAATTGATCTTCAAATCCACGGAGTTATTGGTGTATAAAAGCCTTGTTCAAGCTTATTTTTAGAAAAGGTAGCTTTAGCTAGCAGCTTCCTGTGCGCGAAGCCGCTAGCTAAAACTACTTAATTTTAATATGTGTAGCCTCGGGTAAGCTTAATCTTAATAACCCTACTAAGAATAATCTTAAACAAGGTTTTTAGGGAATTATTTTGTGTGTCTATGTGAATTTGTTCATTGCTTGTGCGTAGTGACATTTGGCGCTGAAACGTAGTCGTTCACAATGCGCCTCATCAGATGGTTTTAAGTTACATAAAGAGCAATGGAGAGGAAGATAAGCTTAAGTGGCAGTAAGCTGGGTACATTGCTCGCAGAACAGATGATCGATGGGGCCGAAAGTCGGATACCTGAAGACGTAGCGTTGAAAGGCCTCGCAACAACGTGAATTCGATGGAGGCGTGATAAACAGGATCGGCCGTTGTGGTGACACTTGGGAGAAACCTTTGTCTAGCAATTGATGCCTTTCACCTCAAATGATGATGACGATCGATGTTGGCATGTTGATGAGATCAATCTCTCAGAAAGATTATTCCAATTAAAGATTGGCTAAATCTGACCTCTCCAAAGAAAAAGAAATGTTGCATCCTATTAGTAAATCTTAACTGTACAGCTTTTCTGTATAAATTCACAAAGGCTTCGCCATCATCAACGAAAAGACTCCCTATTTCTGTATTAGTTGTCAGAAGAAAACCTAAAATGCCCTAAGCAAAATTCTAATCATTCGGGGTATGCAAAAAAAGATCATCATCTAGATTTTCTAAAAGTACTAAATTAATTAGTCTCTTACTACTAAATTAATTAATTAGTAGTAGGGGGCCCCTTTTTAGTAGTTGGCAAGCAATGTGCCCTGCCCATTGAAACTTGAGTTTGGCGATTCTTCATGCTATGCCGGCAACCTTGGTTCTCCTGCGGATATCTTCAAGGTTACGGGAATCTGATGGATGCGGGACGCACAGGATCGATCATTGTGGCAACACTTGGGGAGGCATATGTCCAACAGTGGACGTCTATCGGCTGAAATGATGAAGAGGGCCCGTTGGTCGAATTTGCTACAGACCCCGCGTTGGTTTAATTCGGCACTGACGGCGTTTCACACCAGGACAGCATCGAATGTTACACAAAGCACAGGTCCAATGATTTGTGGAGCCACATGTGGGCCGTGGGTCTTTCAATAGGCTCTTCCCTGGAATCTTTAAATTTGAATAAAATAAATTGTGTTATCGATTTTTTTTATTAACTAGCTGTACCCGCGCGGCTTCGCTCCCGCTCTTCCCTACTTCAGCCTACTATACCCTACCTCTACCTTACTCTATCCTACTATACCCTACTCTACCCTACTCTACCCTACTCTACCCTACTCTACCCTACCCTACTCTACCCTACTCTATCCTACTCTACCCTACTCTACCCTACTCTACCCTACTCTACCCTACTCTACCCTACTCTACCCTACTCTACCCTACCCTACTCTACTCTACCCTACTCTACCCTCCTCTACCTTACTCTACCCTACTCTACCCTACTCTACCCTACTCTACCCTACTCTACTCTACTCTACCCTACTCTACCCTCCTCTACCTTACTCTACCCTACTCTACCCTACACTACCCTAATTTTCATTTTTTTTTCCATAAGAACCTTCTCCTCATAATAACGAACACAACAAAAAAAAAATAGCGAAATCGGTCCAGGCGTTGTTGAGTTATGCGCTTACCAACACATTTTGCGATTCATTTTTATATTATAGATTTAGATGGCCGATTGATGTCATTATCTATGGAATATAATATCGTTCAAATGTCCGCTGCAACTTTGCTGGATAGCGCGCATACGAAACATACAACTTATATTAAATAGTAGCCTCTCCATCGAACTAGTGATTATTTTCGGCATGATTTTAAGCAAAATGAGTATAATAAGATGCACGTATGTAAAAAAAATGAGTTATGTAAGAAACGTCAAAAACACAATTTACAATTCTTAATTTTTTTAAATACACAACGTGTGATAAATAATTCGTTGTCATCTTTCGATGGCCAAACTAGTAAGAATATGTGGTATAGTGGAAAACTGGAATTGTGTTTAAGTAACTTAAGTAGGGACTCTTATTGTAACGGTCGGGAAACTGCAGAACCCTATACAAAGCGTGGCCCGACACGCTCTTGGCCGGTTTTCATTTTTTTTCATTGCTTTCTGTCTCTAGCAAACCTCCAGCTGGGACCGGCTGTTGATCTTAATCCACAATAGACTAATATTAAAATATTTCAGTAAAACTATTCAATCACATAATGTAACCTTACTGTGGTTATCTCTAAGTCGCACTTCTTCTGAAACAACATTCGAGCAAGATAAGTGTCAACTAAAAAGTGCATGTTGGGGTCGGGTTCCATTTTAGAATGATATAGTTGAAAACCAATATTTGACACGGCCTCGAGAACTGCTGCGACATGTTCGTGTTGAATACACATGGCTGTAAGTTGTAACAGCAACAACAAGTTTTTATTGCTGTATGTGAGTAGGGCATGCAAGCTACGTTTTTTTGTATTAAAAAGCTTTGTATATTGGTTATAGGTAACATATCGTCGCGCGCCCCGGACGCGATGATCCGGTCGCTGCTGGGCGCGTGCGGGCCGGTGCTGTCGTGGAAGCGCGTGTCCACGTTCGGCTTCAGCGAGTTTGCGTCGCCTGAGGCGGCGCTGCGCTGCGTGCGCCTGCTCAACAGCCGCGCCGTGGCCGACAAGCAGCTGCTGGCCAAGACCGACGGCAAGATGCAGGCGCTCGTTGACACCTACAAGAGTTAGTACCTTGTTAGCCAGAACGGACATTTAAAATATACATCCATGTTAATACGATGTATTGACAAATACTTCCAAGTGTCCGAAACATCTATTGTTTTTCACAAATGACATGTTTTTTGACAAATCAAATCAAATCAAATCAAAATCATTTATTTCAAATAGACCATTTGCAGGCACTTTTGAATTGTCAAATGTCGGTCAGTCCAAGAAAAGTGAAGCTATATTGCACGTTCCAAAGAGTAATACTCCAACTTATAATATGCCTGCATAGTGTGCGTTTAATACAAGATTTAAATTTTGTTTCATTGAGTTCTAATATTTGGGGAGGTATTTTATTATAGCATTTTAAACAGTACTCCATGAAAGAAGAGGCCACTTTAGCCAATCTGAAGCCTGGTTGAACTAATTGGTCCCTATGTCTTGTAACATAGTTATGTCTATCGCCTCTTTTGCTAAAAAGATGAAGATTTTTTGTAACGTACATGATGTTTTCATAAATATAATGACAAGGCACCGTCATGATGTTAATATCCTTAGCCTTTCAATCGTGGAAATTACAGACAATAGAAAGACAATAGGTGCGCGAACGCCGGCGTTCGCTTGGGGTTTCATGAATTAAACAGTTCTCTTAGAGAATCGCACCGGCGGAGATTGTAAATAGCTCTGATGGCTCTTTTCTGTAGTATAAATATTGATTCGATGTCTGCAGCCCGTCCCCACAGTAAAATACCGTATGACATGATACTATGGAAATAACTAAAATAGACTGGCTTAGCAGTATCAACATCCGTAAATTGGCGGATTAACAGCATTGGCGATCTAACAGCATATGCAGCCTAGCTAAGCCGTCCTGCAAGAGATGTTAAGTGAGGACCCCATTGTAGCCTAGAGTCAAGCGCAATCCCCAAGAAAACTGTTTTATCAACAAATTCTAGTTTCTCATTGTTCAATACTATGTCGCAATCACTACTTTTGACATTTGGTAAGGAAAATCTTATGCATTTAGTTTTTTTCCCATTTAGAACTAGATTATTAGCAGTGAACCAGTTTTAGACCTGCAATAGGGCGTTATTTTCATCGTCAAGATTATTAGTCCTTCTATTTATCATAAAAATCAAAGAAGTCTCGTCGGCAAACAACACCATATTAAGTTTATTTTTCAACAAATAGGGTAAATCATTAATATAAACTAAAAATAAAAAAGGATCTAAAATTGAACCTTGGGGTACCCCCATTTTCACATTTAATCCCGACGAATTGACACCGTTTATTTGAACTAGTTGCTGTCTGTCATTCAAATATGATTTTAATAAGCTTAACGCTGTTTTGCCTAGTCCATAATGCTCCAGTTTCAGGAGTAATGTTTCATGAACCACACAATCAAACGCCTTAGACAGGTCGCAGAAGATGCCTATAGCATCTTGTGCCTCCTCCCACGCATTAAAAATGTGTTTTAGTAAGGAGACACCAGCGTCAGTTGTACAACGTCCTTTGGTGAAACCATACTGTTTATCGTGTAAGATGTTATTGGTGTTAAATTGATTAAGCATTTGATTTAACATCACCTTTTCAAATATCTTGCTAAAAATCGGCAAAACGGACACCGGCCTATAATGATTAGTGTCTTTACTGTCTCCGGATTTAAAAAGTGGTATCACTTTACTATATTTCATTAGATCCGGAAAGACTCCTTAATCTATTCCTGGCCAAATAATTTTTTTTTTTTTATTAAATTCACTGGTGTGTTTAACAAATAAATTTAATACTAACCGAAAGAGTGAAGCCTTTAGAACATAAAAATGTTGGGTTGCCTATTTGTTTCCTGGCATAACTATGGGTTGCCAGGTATAAATAGGTATGTATAAACAGGTGTGTTTATTTTGATATACAACAAATTCTATATCAAAATAAACGCTGTTTCATTACGAATACGATGTTTTAGTGTTGTCTGCAAAAAAATCTGGTATGAATAACGGTTGTGCATTTTTCTATACAAAAAGTAAATTTTCAATTTTTAATTAATAATAGTCTGGCCAGGAATTTCTTAGGCAACCCACCCGCGTTATATTATTTAATACACTAAATTTATCATAAAATACGTTTCATCTATTAAACAGACCGGTGAAGGTCGTTCTTAATCGGATCTTAGACTATTAAATTCGGTTTGAACTATTGAAAAAAAATTGTTATACAAAACATTACCATTGTTCACTGCAAGGTTCCAATCACCCAACTTGCAAGTTAAAGTGCTGTTAAATTTATTTAGCTTACCGGATGTTATTGGTCTGGATTGTATCTGCACTTGTTCTATTGGTAAGTTGGATTCAAAAGTTACCATTAAGCCGCTATGATCAGAAGGCAGATAATTTACAAAACATGGCATGTTCTGTGCCTAACCTGATTCGGAAGATGGAATGGCTTGGAATTAGGGGGGTCTAGTTAAAACTGTTTTGAGAGCTACCTCAACCTGAGTGAACGTAAACAGAGCGTAAAAATAGGCGAGTATATCAGTAACGAACGTATAGTCAATTACGACGTGCCACAAGGCAGCGTCCTGGGTCCTACCCTCTTTCTAATATACCTGAATTATCTAGGAATGCTCACTCTCCCTAAAGGCAAAATTGTATCCTTCGCGGACGATACTGCCCTACTATTTATCGCGGATTCGTGGAGTGAAGTCTACAGGCATGCTCAGTTGGGTTTTGACATGGTATCAGAATGGTTACGAAATAATATCCTCACCCTAAATGCTACAAAAACGAATTATGTTACATTCGCCATAAAACAAAATAGGAAAACTTCGTTAGGTTCTCCACTATCCATCACAGCTCACACATGTGGGACGCCGTGCTGGACAACCTGTACTTGCGCTCACATCCAAAAAACTGATAATGTGACATACTTAGGCATTATCATAGACAGTACACTAAAATTTCATGAGCACATTAACTTATTAAGTAACAGGCTGCGAAAATTAATATACGTTTTTAAGATTCTTAGGCAGGTGACTGGAGAGAAGCTGAAGCGATCGGTGTATTTTGCTCTTGCTCAATCTTTGCTGACTTACTGCATCACCTCTTGGGGTGGTGCCCCTTAATGTGCTATTCTCGAACTGGAAAGAGCTCAGAGAGCCATCCTGAAAGTGCTATATTGCCATCCTTTTCGAAACCCTACTACTCTAAGAAGTGAAAGTGCTGACAGTACGCCAGCTATTTATTCTACATACAGTTATGAAGCAACATAACCTCCTAAAATATACGCCCTCTCTATCTCAAGGCAAAAGGCGATTCAATCCCGTTTCCGATTCTCGAAACCGGCTTCTGACTAAGTTTTCTCGACGTTTCTTCTGCCACCTTGGTAAATACCTCTACAACAAAATTAACAGGATATTACCTATTTATGACCTTAACAAGATTAAATGCAAAATGAAACTGACCGATTGGATTCAACAATTAAACTACATGGAGACTGAAAAAATCCTAGATGTCCCGGTGTAGTTAAGGTTATAAGTAGAGTAAATTACACATACTACTTAAGTTCCACATGCTCAATCACTATACGACAACACACTCTTACAGACACATACTACATACATTCTCAAATATTCCCACACAATACTAACCGTACTAACACTATATAGAATTTATAACATAAAAATTGTTAATAATCGCGACAACTGTTTCTCAGAGCATAAGGCAATATAAAAATGTTGACAAAACCTAAGGGTGGAGTCCTGGTGTCCTGAAATACAGGCCCCAAGCCTAGTTTAGGCACCAGTCTCCCACAATATGTTTATTGTACCTACTTTTACCCTAGAAACTGTAATCATTGTGTATTGTGGTGAGAAAAAAAAATCTTATTATTATTATTATGTTCTTAAAGAAAACTGAGTACTTTAAGTAAAAGAAAAAATAAAATACACAATCACACAGCAAATACTCCTTCAGTTTGATTACAAATTCAAGGTAAAATCAAAAGTTCGCTTAATCTTTTTCCAATCGATCGGTTTTTTGCTCAGTCAGAACTAGCCCCGTCAGTGGAAAGAATATTTCAGATGGGACAGATGAGCCAACTATTGTTAAATACTTAAAAGCTATTTTATACAGTCTAGATTCTATAGAAGGTATGTTCAGTATTCCAATAAGAGTTGTGAGATAAACTGAAAGTTATCATACAAAATATCTTTTGAAATCAGATTTGTTAATTTTTTAGTTATGACTCAAATAGTTAGCGTATTTGATGCATCGAATAATAGACATTGATATATATATATGTAAATTCGATTTAAATAATCTGTCATGGTCCATAGAGAGCTGGAATAGCAGGCGGCCGTCTCCTTCTGCGAAGCAATAAAGCTAGCGAAGCAGGCGGCCGCACGCGTGAGGAAACGGACTTCTTTCCGCCCCAGTCGCAGGGATCGACCCTGATTTCCAGCAACCGTAGGCGTGTGCTTGCGGATGGTGGGCAATAGGTAGCTCGTAGTCAGCAAAACTGTAGGGGCCCAGCAGCGAAGTCTGGGTTCTTTTCTGAAAGGAAAACCCGGGGTCCAAAAACATAAAATGTCTAAATAATCTGTAGCGACATCTATGGCGCCACATAAGAACTACGAAGAAAGTACGAAATCTGCATCGCGCAATCAAAGTTCTCCGCGCGATTTGAACATATACGACAGCCCGAAATCATCTACTGGGCATTCGCCCACCAGACCATAACACCTGTCTGGCCGGAGGATCCTCCCTTTTCAACGGAGGTTTGCGGGACTTTACTCTCTGTTCCGCATACCTCCAAACTGGTGACCCTCGACAAAGAACGTCAGCGCAGCCTTCGTGCAGCTACTACTTCGTGACGTCATCATCACTTCCTCAAGCTTTCGAGCAGCGAGCCATACAGCCAGCATCCACGGCTATAGAGGGTTTCCTGACCACCAGCATGCCTACCTGGCCATACCTGGTCATCACCTTCAGCCTCATCAGCGACCTTGGCTTGGCACACCGCACTTTCGGCCAGTCACATGAAGAGCTATGAAGAACCTCTCCTGGTCGACGCCAGCAGTCAAGCCCTACGTCGCACAGCACCGCTCCCGACTCACTGGAGCCAGCAGCACTACTCCGACTCACTGGAGCCTGCAGCATCATCCCGACTCACTGGGACAGCACCACCCCGACTCACTGGGGCATCATCCCGACTCACTGGGACATCATCACCCCGACTCACTGGGGCATCATCCCGACTCACAGGGATAGCAACACCCCAACTCACTGGGGCATCACCGCAGACAGTTCCGACTCACCGAGAACTATGCGGCATAGGTTCCGACCCACTGGAACCAACCTACGCTGGTCTGGCGCGCATCAAGAACCATCGATCTCCGATCTCCGGAGGGGAGTGATGTAGCGACATCTATGGCGCCACATAAGAACTACGAAGAAAGTACGAAATCTGCATCGCGCAATCAAAGTTCTCCGCGCGATTTGAACATATACGACAGCCCGAAATCATCTATCGGGCAGTAGCCCACCAGACTATAACACCTGTCTGGCCGGAGGATCCTCCCTTTTCAAAGGAGGTTTGCGGGACTTTACACTCTGTCCGCCTACCTCCAAAAATCTAACTAGAAGAATCAATAAACCGGAACTTTAAGTAGTTTGCCGTATTATTAGGTGTTAATTCCGTAACGATTCCGTAGCAAATCATGGGTATTGATCGTGTACAGTTCCCTTGAATACGCACTGGAATCAAGATGACATTTAAATATCATGATATAGTAATGCGTACAGAAGTCTTTGCGCTGACCACCTAGCTTGTATCAATGTGACCAATTATGAACGTTTCTGAACTTTTGTGGAACATTGTTACTGCAAGGTGACTCGCCAGCTGGCTGGCGTTAACGGAGTGTTATGTCTAGGGATTTCAAATACCGGATTTTTTCAATACCGGTATTAGAATAGTTCAATACAGTGATCACGGTATTGAACCCAAGTTTTTTTTGTATTTTTTTTTTTAAACTAGTGCTTGAGTGTAATCCCTTCTCATAGGAACTTTAATTAGGACATTAATAAAACCATTTAAATACGTATTTTTGTTTTCTAATTAGTCTTTAATCTCTCTTAACCGTTCTAATAAGGTTCTAGTAAGCATGGCGCTGCCGTACCTATTGTTTACCTGGCGATTAGCAAATAAGACAGCTTAAAACCATCAATCTGCATGAGGTTGAGGATTATTTGATGCTTTAACTTGTTTATGACAATTCTAATAAGGTTAAGACGCAGTTCTAATAAGGTTCAAGTAAGCAAGGCGCTGCTGTACCTATTGTTTACTGGCTGATACATTCTAAGCGTAGGTACGCATAGAATGTATCAGTATTGACGCTTGCTGACTTCTAAGGGCAGTATAGGTATACTGCCCTTGGAAGTCAGCAAGCGTCAATACTCGTGTCTTTCTATATTATTATAAGAATATATCCCATGTGCTTGTACCAAACTACCAATTAAATGTATAATTTTGAATTTTTTCTTCGTACACGAAAGTAGTTAATAGGTACTAATTAAGCAAAATTAATAATAATTGAAGGTAGAAAACAAAGCAACATCCAAACCGCACAAATATTCAATTTTTACTATTTAATTGTAGATCTAAGGCAAACATTTCACGGTCATGCAAGTGTCAATCAATTCCATTAATCATGAGCGACGGTGAATGATGGTTTCCGTCAATCAATACTAAAAATCGTCATGCAACGCATTAGATGGTAGGTTTTTCGTCAATCAAGGTTTTGACTGTGGCAAAATAGACAGCAAAACCTAGTGTGTAAGGTTAGCCTAACGGATAAAGTGATTCGTTAAAGTAAAAATGACATAAATCAAAGTGGAAAATGCCACAATTTTAGATGCTTTAATCTGTTGTGAATTCGTGACTTGTCATCAGTTTTTACAATAATAAAAAACTTTTTACAAAAAAAAAAAAAATAACCTACTTCACTAAAAAAATATACTAGAACCATCAAAATAATTTTAATTTCGGAAGTCGGTGTTTTTCGATATTGTTTGTTCCTTATTTAACACTGACTTCCGAAATTAAAATTATTTTGATGGTTCTAGTGTATTTTTTTTTTAGCGAAGTCGGTTATTTTTTTTTTGTAAAAAGTTTTTATTTCACACTTTTTAGTTGCAATAAACTTACAGCCAGAGTACGTTTTTCTCATGACAATTCCAATTAACTCAAACCCTGCTAGGAATCATTGTTTTATTATGAAGTTGCCGTGTCTACCTTCTGGCTCCATCATCATCATTAGATCAGTTCGATAGTACCTTAAAGCCAAAGTGCATCTCATGACAATTCTAATAAGCCCAAACACGGGTAGGATACATTGATTAATTACGGAGTTCCGGAGCCTATCTTCCGGCTCCATCATTATCATCAGGTCACTTCGATGATACCATTTTCAACATACCTATTCAGAACCATTCATTTATTTGTATTATCGTAGTCGTATAACTATATTCATTGTGATATCTGTGTGAGTTTGAACTTCCGTTGGCCATTTCCGGTCTTCTTCACCAGTTCCACTTCATCAAATGTCATTTTTTGACTGTAAATGCTTAAGTCTTTGAAGAAAATACCAAAGGAACTATATGGTTGCCTATAATATTTGAGGAGTTCCCTCGATTTCACCAAAATTCCATCATCAGATCCCAACTTGGGTGACTATGGGACCATTTAGGAAGTATACCCTTTCCAACAAAAAAAGAATTTTTCAAATCGGTTGGCAAGCGACGAAGCTATGCGTGCGCGAACATACATAAAAAAAATACAAACATCCGAATTGAGAACCTCCTCCTTTTTTAGAAGTCGGTTAAAAAATATACGATCGCGTGATCCGTTGAGAATTAAGAGAAACCCCAGAAAATACAAGTATTAATAGGTGTACCATGTTGCTCGTCAAGATACAAACAAACTTATCAAAAATACATAATGACCAAGTTCACATGCACATGTTACCCGGGCGCCTTTGCGACACTGACTAACAAAACAATAACGTCGTACAGGGCCTATTACACTACGCGGTATTCAGATCGTTTTAGTCTATGGTTCGACCCATCGCGTAGTGCAATAAAGGTCAGACTGTCTCACTCGGAAAGAAAACAAAGACGAGTCTTCAGACTCGATTCATATCGTGTGCTAAATAACGCGTAGTGTAAGAGGCCCTTCAGGCTCGCTCAACTAAGAAACCGGTTTAGGAAGACGCGGGCGGGTGAGTTGGAGACAAGAGTTGGCGAATAATACAAGTGTGAGAATAATATTACATCGTATTTTATATTATATAATATAACTTCCTGCTACTTATTACAACAAAACGCAATAATATATATTAATGATTGTAATACTGTAATCACGGTATTGGCTCGTCAATACCGTGATTGAAAAATACCAAAATTTATCCGTGATCACGGTATTACGGGATCCCGTAATACCGGTATTGAAAGCCCTAGTTATGCCCAATAAAACACCGTATTTTAGTAAATGAACGTGAACTGAGAAAACTCATGTAACTACTTAGTCAATCATGTCAATAAGATTTGACAAGTACATTAAGTATATAACACGAAGCAACCTGTCTCTGCTCTTAAACGTAACCCTCTCTAAGAGAGGTCACGGGCCGTACCTACTCCACCACACGGGCCCGGTGCGGCGGCAGCAATATTATATGTTTTCGAAATTATGATTTTAGGACATTCAATTGATGGCATTAATCGGCAGCAATTAGTTGTAAAAGTTTGACAGAAACAGAACGCTAATGATCGTAATGGTCGGGTACAGCGGAGCAGCGGTCCCGGCTGGGCTTCGAGGAGCGCGCGCCGGGCACGGAGGGCGAGGCCTCGTACCTGGACGCGCGCCAGCGGGCGCTCGACGACGCGGCCGAGCGGCGCCTGGCGCAGATCATGCAGGACTACCAGGACGACATCAACAACTACGAGCTGCTGCAGAAAGGTAACCCACCACTGCTTCTGCCGTCTGTAATGATAATGCTAAGTGACTCTTAGTGTCCCCGCACACGGGACACAAAAAAAATGCCGCAAAAAAAAAAGCGTGCAGTATCATAATGGACTTTGTCGAAGAAGGATTAAATTCGCAAATGGCATGCGACGGCGTATGCATTATAAAAAACGCCGCCACAAAATGAAGCTAGAAGCGGCTTGTAGCTTTTTTTTGTTGTGGCACCACCGCACAAAAAAGGCCGCCACAAAAAAAGCCAGAAGCGGCTTTTTTGGTGGCCCGTGTGCACTTAAATCTAATAATACCAGGCCACGCAGAAAGTTTTGCGAAAAAAAGTTTTTTTTTGTATAAAGCACTTGCCACTTGTAATTATTTTAAAAAATTTTAGTTATTTAAAAGTAAAAATACCATTATTCAAATTTTTAATAACCCTCCACATTTGTTCGAGAGCCAAATCAAATTATAGTATCTCATTTAAAAAAATGGATTCAGCATACAATGCAGATTGGGTCGAGAAGCGTTCACATGACCGCACGAGCACCTTCACATGAGGAGGATAGTTTGTCACTAGGTGTCGCACAACCTCACCGAAGCTCAGAAGCAGGCTCGTTTACGTCATTTTGACGGGTGACGAATCCTGGATTTATCAATACGATCTAGAAACAAAGCGTCAGTCGACAGTTTGGCTGTTTCAAAACGAATCAACGCCTATGAAAGTGAAGCGATCGAGGAGCTCAGAGGAAATATTGATCGCTAGTTTATCACTTTGACGGGGTATCTGATTTCAATTCCATTACGAGACCAAAGCAGTATCAACGCTCAATGATATACCACAAAATGCTCACCAGAAGTTTTGTCTGCAACAAGCGAACGAATACCGGGCTCTGCGGGGTACCTACTGCTACACAATGACAACGCGCCCGCGCACTCAACGCTGAAAACGAGGGACTTCCTGGGCACCACACCCGTCAGACTCTTGGGGCACCCTCCTTACGGTCCTCATCTGGCATTTTATTCCCTAAAATAAAAAATCAGCTGAAAGGGTTACAGTTTTCATCGCCGGAAGACGCGCTAACAGCGTTCGAGAAGGCCATGGAAGATGTGTCTGCGGCGGACTGGAAACAATGTTTAAAAATTTGGAGAGTTCTTTGAAAAGATTTTAAGCCGCGCACAGACATCGCGAGGCGTGCGTCGTGAATGGTTCGTCTCGCATGCCTCGGGCTGTGTGGACGAGTGTGCTCACAGTGAGCATTCGCGTCGTACGATCGTTGCGAACGCCGCTTCAGTACGAGCCGTGCGCTCCGTGTGAACGTTCAGAAGTGGTTTGCGTTTTCTACTGACGAACACTGCGCGTGGTGGTTTGCATGCTCGGCTTGAGCATGTGTGGTTCGGGAGGCACGTATAAATTTACCGTCGTATGCCTCAGGTTGAGGCAAGCCTGACGAACCATTCGCGGCGCACGCCTTGCGATGTCTGTACGCGGATTAATAAAAAGATTTTATCCATAGAAGTTACTTTTTTTTTTAAAACTTTCTCAAAACTTTCTGAGTGTTCCACGTAGGTATGACGGACTCCCAAAGATAGCAGACCAAGCTGTTTTTTTGCTCCTCCATGACATACAGCAATACGAAACGTATAATGACGCAAGCTAAGGATTTTTGCTGTATCCTACTTAACTAAGAAGCGCAGCTTTTTGTTTTTGTGCTCACACCATATTTATTGTATACTATAATGTCTACACGTGAGGACTTGTATTTGGCTTTCCAGTGATTATGGATACCTTTTTTTTGTCTGGATTTATTAGCTGTAAGTCCTCCATGTACTAAATAAATATATAAAAAGGTGTACTGGTTTAACAAGAGTTTTTATTTCAAATGAAAACATTTATAAGATGCCAAGTGTTTGGATATGTACAGAGGAGGCGATCTCGAAGACGGCGCGCGTGCTGGAGGAGGCCGACATCTCGGAGGAGAAGCGCGACGTCATCCACCGCGAGATCGGCAAGTTCCGTGAGAGCATGAAGGTAAGCCGCCGCGCTGGCTCGCCTTTCCCTCTCCCTCTCCCTCCCGACACCCGCCCGACCAAGTACGACTGTCTACTACTAATCTATATCCAACGGTTTCGTATAGCACCGCTTTATTACACGACTAGCTTTCGGCCGGGCCTTTGCTCCCCTGTCCACGGGAAACTGAGACACTCGGCGATAAGTGTTTTCGTTGTCGAATCACTACCTCTGGAGATTACCTATTACGAGTATAAACATATAGACTAACAATTTACACTGGCAAAAAGGATATTCGTTTAAACGGAAATCCGCTACGAACCGATTGATAATACGACCCCATCAGGCTGGGCTTATATTGTTATGAAAGTGATGATGTAGTTCGATCGTCTTCTGTTTGTGCTATGAATTTGAACGGCGTTTTTGAGCAAGTACATTAGTTCAGACTGTCAAAGTTCAGAGAATGCAACTAATAAAGAAAGAATGCTAATATAGTAGTCATTTCTAGCACTATTATATGTATAATTATTGGTTATAAAGTCTAATTTTACTAGTGAAATAGTCGATTTCTGTTTTATAATTTTCACTGTCAATAATTGCATCACTGTTTTCCACCAGGTGGGATCGCAGTCATGTACTACCTTATATTAATCTTATAACGCAATATTGTACTGATCACGAATTTATGAAGGCGCATTAACACAAGATTCATTACCTCAATTTAGTTCTCTAGCATTATTCAGCCTTGCCCCGAGTTAGGCTCTTGCCCGCCAATGACCAATGGCTAAAATGTTACTAATGCCAGTACCAGTACAGAGGCCAGCTCCTTGTTAGAGATTGTGGCTGTAGTCCACCTCGCAGGCACAGTGCGTATGTTCTCGGACATGCAGGTTTCCTCATGATATTTTCTTTTATCAATTTGAGACCTTTTTGATAATTGATTACGTGTATTGCGCCATTAACTCGTGAAAATGCAATGGTAGGTATGAAATCAGGGCCATTTTATGATGTGTTAAAGCCATCATTGTTACAGAGTGAGAGAGTGAGACGGAATTATACAGGTTGAATAACAATAACGTTTTCCCACAACGGACTCATGATGGCATTGATACGCCATGAATGGCCATAGATTTATAAACATTGAGTTGATTGTCTGAAGTGTTGACGTAGTAGCGACCGCGCGTAGGTAGCGCGGCTGTAGTGTGTAGGTGTAATAAAGCGGTGCAGTGTGTGTTGTCGCGGTAGGTGCCGCGCAGCCGCCGCGCCGCCACGGACCGAGGTGAGTCGTCACACTTGTCTCCGACAAACTCCTGCTACATGCCATTACCGGCCTTTCTGTGACTACACGCCCCCAGACAAATACCTATACAACTTCGAACAAAACGTACATACCCTTAAACACTAAACTTTGTAACATATATCTACACACACTTTAACAAATTTTGTTACTGCTTTGGTGTACAATAAAGTTTATTCAATTCTATTCTACACACGTCTCAGTAAACACGTCCCAGTAAACACTTCCCAGCAAATACTTACACACCTGGCAAACATCTACACATCTCCCGGCAAACATCTACACACCTCCGGGCAAACATCTACACACCTCCCGGCAAATACTTACACATCTCTCGGCAAACACCCACACATCTCCCAGCAAACACCTACACACCTCCCGGCAAACACCTACACATCTCTCGGCAAACACCTACACACCTCCCGGCAAACACCTACTCACCTCCCGGCAAATACCTATACACCCCCCGGAAAACACCTATACACCTCCCGGCAAACACCTATCCACCTCCCGGCAAATATCTGTACACCTCCCGACAAATAGCTGCAAACCTCGCGAAAAATATCTGCTCTCTCGGGTATTTAGGTATTCGTCTTCTCGAACGAACCCTACAAATTATTTACCTGCATACACCCTGACAAATACCTAAAGAAAAGAAACCCTAAAAGAAAAGAAAGTTCAAGGAATGGCAGCGTGTAGAAGCGGGAAATGGTAGTCTAAAGTAAGTAGCTAAGAAATAGAGTGAGTATGATGTTTTGAAGAAGAAAGCTAAGAAAGCCGTGGCATTAGCAAAAGCAAAAGCCCAGGACAAACTACGACACACTAGACAGTCCTGTAGGCCAAAAAGACCTGTACCGGTTTCCTAAAACGAGAGAAAATGACGAGGGATGTTTGTCAGGGAAGATGTGTAAGGAATGAAGCTGGAATGGTCTTATCAGACGATGAAAAACTCAAAGAGAGGAAGAAAAAAAGGAAGGAATATTTTGAAAGACTAATGAATGCGGAAAATCATTGGAATGGAATTTTAGAGAGTAAACCAGTGAATGTAGGGTTAGTGAGAATGGTCACTGTTATAACAGTGAATGGAATAAAAAAAGGTAAACCCATTGGTCTAGATGGAATACCAGTTGAAGTGTGGAAGTTATTGCGAGTGGATGGTTGGACATGGTTAGCTTTGTTCTTCAATAAGTTGTTGCAGGGAGAAGCCATACCTGATGATTGGTGCAGCAGTTCCTTGGTGCCCATCTTTAAAAACAAAGGTTGCTTGAGTGCAACAATTATAGAGGAATAAAGCTAATGTCACATACTATGAAAGCGTTTTTTTTTTTTTTATGGTGGGAAAGAAATACTATGAAAGCCTGGGAGAAAGTTATTGAAAGGCGTCTGAGAGAAGAGAGTGAAATTTCGGTTTTATTCGGGTCGGGGTACAACGGATGCCATTTTTGCTATACGCAAGCTGTGCGAAAAATACATTTTATGCGCACCTCTGTATACTTCTGTGTATCTCGTGAGGTACTGTGGTGGGCCCTTAAAGAGAAAGATGTGCCTGGGAAGTATGTGCAGTTGATCCGAGCGATGTTCATTCGATGTAATACCCAAGTCCGGTCTTCAGTTGGCACCACTGGCAGCTTCAATGTGGCTGTCGGCTTACATTAAGGGTCGGCTCTCAGCCCATACCTCTTCCTGATGATAATGGACGCTCGGACGTCGGAAAAAAAAATTCAAAATCATTTATTTCAAATAGACCATTTGCAGGCACTTTTGAATAGTCAAATGTCGGTCAGTCCAAGAAAAGTGAAGCTAAATTGCACGTTCCAAAGAGTAGATCTCTATGGAGAAGAACGTGCAAGAAACTCCGTGGACACTTTTTTAAATCATATTATGTGTTACATAATATAATGCTTGGTTACAAATTACTTGTTGCTTCTATCATGTGAGCACAATCTCGATAATGAAATAAAAATGTAAAATAATTAAAAGATAGAAACTGAATTAAGCCACTGGCAGCTAAGAGATGACCAGTCCCATCTGACGGCACACGTTCACGAGCATGACGCGTGCATCAGCCCCACTCAGCTCAACCATTTTGAAGGGAACTGAACGACCCAATAACACGTGCCACCAACAGCGAGACATTTGAGTGAGCATGACAAACTCTCAACTGCCATGCTCGTAAAGTAAAAAAAAAAAAATGTAACATTCAGGAAGAGGCTCCCTGGTGTATGCTGTTTGCCGATGACATTGTGCTGGCTGGTTGCCGAGAGTGGCCTAGAGGTCCAGAACAGATTGGAGGTGGAGGATGTGGTGGCACAGACTGGAGAGTGTTGACCTGAAATTGAGTAGAACCAAAACGGAGTACTTGTTCTGCGATTTCGGTGGTGTCTCCAATCCAGTCCCTTTAGCACTCGCCGGAACGCCCATACCGATCTGTTCCGACTTTCGGTACTTCGGGTCGCTCGTCCAAGGGGATGGTGAGGTGGACCGGGACGTAACATGTTGGATCAACGCAGGATGGATGAAATGGCGACAGGTAACGGGAACCACTTGTGACCCACGGACTCCCCTCAAGTTGAAGGGTAAAATCTACAAATCCGTGATAAGGCCTGTCATACAGTATGGATCAGAATGTTGGGCTGTGAAAACGACGGATGAAAAAAGATTGCTCGTAGCGGAGATGAGAATGTTAAGATGGATGTGTGGTGTGACGAGAATGGATAAAGTGAGAAATGAGTATATTAGAGGAAGTTTAAAAGTGGCGCAGTGACTGAAAACTTGAAAGGGAATCGTTTGTTTTGGTGTGTTCATGTGAAAAGGAGGGACGAAACGCATGTTGCTAAAAAGAAGGGGGGGGGGAAGGGAGGCCAAAGAAAAGATGGATGGATTGTGTGAGAAGCGATATGAAAGAAAAAGGAGTTAGTCATAGCGTGAAGAGTGACAGGACAGAATGGAAGTAAAAAACGTGTTGCGCCGACCCCAAATAAAACGGGACAAGGGAAGATGATGATGATGATGATGACACCCTGACAAATACCTACCAACCTCCTGAAAAAATAACCAAGTACCTCCCGACAAATAACTACAAACCTCCCGACAAATACCTACGCATCTTCTGACAAATACCTGCAAACATCCCGACAGAAACAAATATGTACCTACCCAAAATTTCTGTTAAATTCGTATTTGTACACCACCAACACATAAACACTATAACCTCCTCCCCTACACGGTACACACCCACAGAAGAACGTAACCAACACACACCTAAGTGTTTGATGTATTGGGCCAGTGTGCGTCCTTTTTGTGTTATCGCGTCTCCTTCGCCCCTCGGCGGGCTCTCGTCTCTATTACATCGTTATAAAGTCGATATTTGCATGCATATCGGACTTGTATCATCAGACGGACGGCACAACGGCCCCTTAGTGCAGTGTTATGGTTTAATATTATGTAGCGTGTAAGCGGCGGTCGGTCCGCTCGGAGTGGCAATCATGACGTCAATTTTCAAGAGACACAACACACGTTGCGATTTTTGCTCTGCGGTTCAGAAGACAAAAACAAAACTCACTTGCACCTGGCGTGCCTGGACAGGGACTCCTGTTGTCACCAGGTGCCAATAGGTTTTGATTTTGACGCAAGGGTATTTGTTGATGTAGAACTTGTGAGGCGTGTAGCAAAGAGACGCTGTAAGCTAAAGCTAGTGTGGTTTGTGTCGCGCCGCTCCGAAACGACGCGCCGCCGGCCGCGCGGCCGCATTCGTGAGTTGCGGCCGCGCGGCCCGCCTCGCCGGACACACACTCGCTCTACTTCATCGTCTTAGCTAGCTGTAAATGGAATCTTGCTCTCCGATGATTTATGTATACATAGTTTAGTATACCATGCGACAGAAAGCCACTTGCGATTTTTCCTTGACCAAACTCAAGGATCAGTAGGTGTCATGTTTTGCGCTAAGAAGATAAATATTTTAAAAATAAAACCCTCAATTTTCGCAGTAGAATAAAGTATCAAGTAAAATTTGATTGTTTATTAGTTGAATTTGACACTGATGTCGTGTGTCGTGAGTTTCGTGTTTATATGAATCATCCGAGTTGAGGAGTGGGAGATGTAATATCGTTGGGGCTTGTGTGTGTCCGGCGCGCGCGCAGCCGCAGCCGTGCGACGCGGGAGGGCGCCGGGGGCCGCGGGAGCGCCGGGGACTCGGTAAGTATGCGAGGCGAGTGGCCGGCCACACGCCACTGCACGAGCCGCGACTACTGCCACGCACGACACGGCTCTCTACTTTATGTACTAAAACAAAATGTTATGGACACTTTTTGTAATGTTGTGTTTCTTCACTGCGCGGTGTAGTGATTAATTTTTCGGAAGATTTTTTTTTTTTTCAAATTTTAATGTTGGTTGTGGGTACGAATCTGTAAGATTAACGAAAAATAAAACATGTCCAAATATAAATCTAAGATCATAATAATAAATTATAAATAAATCAAAAGGAAATCAGGAAATAAAATTATTCACACGCAGTCGTTTTTTCGTAAAGTCGATGACAGGACATTTCAAATACTGCCTAAGAGTCACCAAACCGCGCAATGAAAAGATAATATTATCAAATAGTTTTGAAACATTCGTCCATCGACTATTCGGCTTCTAGACATCTAATGTTATAATAGTTTCTCTTCAAATCAGTCAAATAGCCGCGGTATGTGGAAGCAGGGCGCCGATTTTGAATGACAGGACTAGACATTATCCTAATTTGACTATATTGACATCAGATTTTACAGTTAGTCGAGTTGACACAAAAACCATTTTCTGTTATGTTTTTTCTACAGGTTGAATAGTCGGTGCGTTAGTTGTTCTCGTACATAGCGGGAACTCCTGCTAGGGGCTAGGAACACAGCGGGAGGTGGGGCTAGTTGCACTCTCGTAGAGTCACTTGGGCGACGCGGAGCGTGCAGTGGCGTGGAATGCGAGGGGTGTGCGTGCGAGTGTGCGACGTAGGGCGAGTCAGTGCGAGTGGTCAGTAGGTGGCGATTTTCAGATGCTGCGGAGCGGCCTCGGCGGGGAGCGGCCGGTCGCGTTCTTACGTGCTAGCGACGACCACCCTCAATCGTATGAAACTGAACTTGATCGACTTTTCTTTCGCTTTGGGGACGCTCACACGACTGTACCGCACACGCTTTAGTACCTGTACGTTGTAACTGCATGTGTGTCGCGTGAGAGTCCCCTCGCATTGTGTTTATATTGGTTCGTGTGCGAACTGTGGCTCGTGTGTCTCGGGGCTCGCGCGCACTCAGTGAGCTCGTTTGGGCACAGGAGGAGGCCGAGGTGGTGGTGCGGCGCAAGCGCGACGCCAAGGAGGACACGGAGCGGCCCCGCGAGCGCGAGCGCGATGAGCGCCGCGAGCGCACCGAGCGACCCGAGCGCAACGAGCGCAACGAGCGCAACGAGCGCCCACAAGAGCGCGAGCGCGACAAGGACAGGGAACGCGACCGAGACCGCGAGCGCGAGCGCGACCGCGAGCGAGAGAGGGAGCGAGATAAGGAGAGGGAACGAGAAGGGAGGGAAAAGGATCGACGCCGCCGGAGTACTTCAAGGTAGCCGTTCAATTATTAATTGGTCATGGTTATAGGCATTATTCATTTAGTAAATTAATTACTAATTATGACGAAGTAATGTCATAATCACAAATGTTGTATGTTTTAGGAGTAAGGATCGACGCGAAGAGCGCGACAAGGAGCGAGAACGTGAACGTGAGGAGAGGGAACGAGACAGAGAACGTGAGCGAGAGCGAGAACGGGAAAGAGAAAGGTAAGTTACTAAACATTTACACTACATGGCATCTGAATGCCTGAAGAAATACACCCTGTTGGATTTTCAACGCTTGGGTCAACGCCGAGAGTTGAAAATCCAATAGTGCACTAACTAAATAAGTGGCGTAAACGTCGGCGGCTCGTCTCACGTGTGACTTGGCAGAACGTGGGAGTAATGCGTCCAAAGAATCGTTACAACCGAATAATGAACAATTGCGATGAATAAGCTGTAAGTAAATCGTTGTTGCAGAGAGCAGAGGGAGCGCGAGCGCGAGAGGGAGATCCGCGAGCGAGAGAGGGAGCGAGAAAGGGAACGGTAAGTAGTACTACTCGTTATGTATGATGTTGTCTTTGTGTACAATAAAGAATTAAGGATTTTTCAAATAGTGACTATTATTTAGGGGCGTTACCGGCGCGCGCCTGGCTGCGCCGACGTTGCTGCCCTGGTCAGATAATAGCTCTTATTAGATCCTAGTTTAATGCGACACGCGACTTGTGGACGTCATCCGTGATTCCGTGGTCAGACTTTACTTCAAATTATTCTGTTAGGAATCAAATAACATTGACCTTGTATATCGTCTGTAAATATCTTTCATTTACAAAATAAGTTCTGTTAACTGAGTTTGTGGTATCCGCGCTTGCGGCGCCGGCAGCAACCCTTTAACATACAGGTAACGCTCTCACGTCTCCCAGATGTTTGTTTCATTGTTTTCTAGTTTGTACTTGCGCCGATTCCCAATCAGTACGGCACGAGCCATCGGACAGGTCGCCAGTGTTCTAGTAGTTGTCACGCTTGCGAAAAGCTTAATGCACGTTCCGCCGTCATGCTCGTGAACGGGCGCCGCCCGTCAGTTGAGACTGGACATCTCTTAGCTGCCAGTGGCTTAATTAAATTTCCATCTTTTAATTATTTTTATTTTATCTACATTGTGCTCATATAATAGAAGCAACAAAAAATATGTAACTAAGATTATTATGTAACTCAGAATACGATTTAAGAGTGTCCATTTTTGGAGGCACATCACATTCTTGCACGTTCTTCTCCATGGAGATCAACGCTTTGGAATGTGCAATTTAGCTTAACTTTTTTGGACTGACCGACATTTGATTATTCAAAAGTGCCAGCAAATGGTCTATTTGAAATAAATGCCTTGTTTTTTTTATTTTGCCGTATTCAAACAGGCAATCAATTAATAAGCCGTTTATCTAGTAGTATCGTAGCTCGCCGAGCCAGCCATCTTTTCCATTGTCTTCCTCTGTAAAGTACACCGTCTCTGGGGTACCAGTCAGTTACTCTGGCCTTTCTCGGCACACCACACCGTATTGCTATAATAATGACTAGCGCCGTATCGACCCATGGTTGGGTAAAGGCCTCCATCTCATTCATCGATCACGATTGTTCGCTTCTTCTTTAAAATTGTTAAGGAGCACATCCAGGTCGTGCCGCTATCTCCTTCGCGGCTGGTCGCGTCCCCGTGTCCCAGTCGGGGCCCACAACCCGTCGGCAGCAGACTGGACATATCGCGGGCCGTTTAAGTTGGGCCGCATTTTGAGCCGCGTCAACGATTAGCGTTGCGCAGCGCAGCATTTGGTTAGTGCACTGCTAATTTAAAACAAAGAATGTTGCGTTTCATCGTAATAGAGTAAATAAAAAACATGCGAGTTGGTGCAGCAGTCATAACAATATTTAGGTCATAACAGCACGCGTCGCCTAGCAACAATCACTGAGCTACTGTTTGTTGGATTGCGCGACTGTATAATAAACTGTGACCAGTGGCCTCCAACGTTCTCGTGACCAAGCGCCACATCTACCTCACGTAAGTCTGGCAACTTTTAAAATATTAGTTAAACTTAAAATTATCACTTACGAACAATCGGTTTGTTAGAATTTGAAACAACTATAGTAATCATGGGTTGTTTATTTTTTGATACTGATTTGATGATAAATTATAAGAAACTAAATATGTTTAGAAGGCGACAAGGTTAAATCGATTTAAGCTAAAAGATGATTCGCTCGGTTTTGGTCCGGTTTGAGTAACTAGATTAACGAACACGCATTGACCGTACCTAATGTTACGTTAGCTGATTTTATGGAAGTGCACGAAGTCGAAAGAGTGCAGAACTCATCGGTTGTACTGCTTCGAACACGGGAGAAAATAATTTAGTTGGAGAAACTCGGCAGACTTGATTTATACCGATATATATATATATACTGTGAAATAGTAATAGTAGAGGATACGGGTAAGAACGACCTTCACCGGTCTGTTTAATGGGTGAAACGTACATATTTTATGACAAATCTAGTATATTAAATATTATAACGATTGCCCACAGAACCCACCCGTTGCCTAAGAAATTTCTGGCCAAACTATTATTAATTAAAAATTGTTTGTTTTTTTTTTAAAAATGCACTACCCCTATTAATGCCAGATTTTTTGCAGACAACCCTATAGCATAGGTGAGATAGCGGTCAAGCGCGAAACTATCAAAAATAAAAATAAAAAAAAAAGCATCGTATTCGTAAAACAGCTTTATTTTGATATCTTCTATATATATAAAAATCCATGCCACTTTTCGTTGTAATTTTATAACTCAAGAACGGGCCCACCTATCCAAACCAAATGTTTAGGCTTTGTTCGGACTATTTAGTAGATGGTTTATGTGAAGTTTGGTAGGGTAGAGTAGGGTATAGTGGGGTAGAGTAGGGTATAGTAGGGTAGAGTAGGGTAGAGTAGTGTAGAGTAGAGTAGTGCAGAGTAGTGTAAAGTAGGGTAGAGTGGGGCAGAGTAGGATAGGGTAGGGTAGAGTAGGATACGGTAGGATAGAGTAGGGTATAGTAGGGTGGAGTAGGGAAGAGCGGGAGCGAAGCCGCGGGGGTAAAAGCTAGTACAATTGATTAATGAAACAAGTGGGTAGTACTACTATTGACATATCTGTTTATATGTACCTGGCAACTCAAAGTTATGCCAGGAAACAAATAGGCAACCCAACGTTTTTATGTTCTAAAAGCTTCATACTTTCGGTTTATGTTAAATTTATTCGTTAAACACACCGGTGCATTTTTCAAAAAAAAAAAGTTTGACCTGGAATTTCTTTGGCAACCCAACCGCGTTATATTGTTTATTATACTAAATTTGTCATAAAATACGTTTCATCCATTAAACAGACCGGTGAAGTTCATTCTTAATCGGATCTTAAACTATAAAAACCGTCGTTGTCATACCAAGATATTTTTGGAAGTAAAGTTCCCGGCGATTTATTGCTTTGAAGAAAAACTGAAATGTCGATGGGATGATTACAACAAATTTACGACAAATTGGTACATTGTACTTGTGAACTTTTCGCCGAGCAAACTTGCTCTTGGTGTACGAATATACACTAGTTGAGAACCGATGGCCTGCATCACTTGTAGCTATATGTAACGTTTTACGCGTTCGCGCGATAAGACGCATTCGCTCGCGAGCTGTGTGCGCGACATGCTGGCGTTGCACCCGTACATCCGCACGCGCTACGAGATCAGACGCGAGTACGTATCAGCAGCATGGATACCCGGCTAATATCTCGTCGAATACTAGCCCGACCCAGGCGACGATGGCGGCGGAAGCTTGACGTCTGTTGACAAGGACTGCTCCCAAAACCGAGAGGAATAGATCTAAGAAAGAGAGGCGCTTGCCCTGCAGCGGGACAGGACAGGCTGCACCTGCAGGAATACCTAATAATAATAACCGACAGTGAATGTCAGTCCTTAGATACTTCAAAATAGCATGTATTACTTGAGATAAAGTGCGTGGTTTAATATTAAAACTGTATTTATTTATTACAGATTGTAAATAAACCTATAGGTTTATATAGTATTATCATACTATTTGTCACTAGTTGATCTGTTTGTGAAATAGGTTTTCTATAGTATTGCTCAAAACCGGCTGCTGTTCTAGCACGTACAGTTTTTTTTAAAAGTACGTATTGGTAGAGTAACGTTTGTTCGTTTTTGTCATTCATACTTACATCTTATTCCGCCACAGTCTTCACAGATATACCTTGGGTGGTATGCGAGCTTGTTTCTTTTAAGTATAGATTCATTGAAAAGGGAGAATTCACCGACCAGACAGGTATTGTGTCTGGTTGCCCGATGTTTGTTTATCGGACTGTTGTATATGTTCTAATAGCGTGGAAAACTGTGATACCACCATGTAGGAACTAAAAGACAAACTTGTTGCTACAAGTTTAACAATAGACCACGAAGGAGATGGCGCGACGAACTTGATAGATTCCACCAGAATTGGCAAGAAGAAGCCCGGGCGCGCGAAGGATGGAAGGAGTGGAGGGAGGCCTTTGCCCAGGAGTGGGACAGAACAGGCTAAAAAAAAAAAGTTTGACAATGAGCAAGATTGACATTTTGATTGATTTTTGATTGTACTAAGCTTAAGTGTTTAAAAACATTGATATTAACCTGCATTCTCTTTCACAGCGAACGCGAGCGCGAGCGTGAACGCGAACGCGAACGATCCCGTGAGCGCGAACGCGAACGTGAGCGGTCGCGCGGCCGCTCGCGCAGTGAGGCAGACGCGCGGCGCGACAAGGAGGTGGAGGACGAGGCGCGCGAGAAGAAACGACTTGAGAAGAAGGCGAGGGAGAAGGAAGCTGCCTATCAGGAGAGGTGCGCGCCACTCACTTATTTCATTTCTAACTTTCACACAACGTATCTGTACACGTTCAAGCAATCATGGCCGAACAGTCACAAACACAATCATAACAAAAAATACTAAATATATTACTTGTTCGGATCGGGTCTAAGTTCTCATCATACAAATAAGGCTCTCGGATCCTATATATATAGAATATATGGCACCTCAGACGGATCTCCCAAGTCCTTGAAACGCAATGTTGAAACTTGAAAGTATGACTGTATATTTAAAAAAAATCTCCCTTTTTAGGGTTCCGTAGCCAAATGGCAAAAAACGGAACCCTTATAGATTCGTCATGTCTGTCTGTCTGTCTGTCCGTCCGTATGTCACAGCCACTTTTTTCCGAAACTATAAGAGCTATACTGTTGAAACTTAGTAAGTAGATGTATTCTGTGAACCGCTTTAAGATTTTCACACAAAAATAGAAAAAAGCAATAAATTTTGGGGGTCCCCATACTTAGAACTGAAACTCAAAAATTTTTTTTCCTCAAACCCATACGTGTGGGGTATCTATGGATAGGTCTTCAAAAATGATATTGAGGTTTCTAACATCATTTTTTTCTAAATTGAATAGTTTACGCGAGAGACACTTCCAAAGTGGTAAAATGTGTGTCCCCCCCTGTAACTTCTAAAATAAGAGAATGATAAAACTAAAAAAAATATATGATGTACATTACCATGTAAACTACCAACGAAAATTGGTTTGAACGAGATCTAGTAAGTAGTTTTTTTTTAATACGTCATAAATCTAAAAAAATACACTATTATTAAAACATCGATCAAAGTTACAACGAACTACAAGAACTTTTATATTATGTTACTTGCTGCTACGGAACCCTCCATGGGCGAGTCCGACTCGCACTTGGCCGGTTTTTTTATTTTAAAATGCATAGAAACGTTATTATAATCAATCTCAATTACATTTTTAATATCCTTTAGGTTGCGAAATTGGGAGAGTCGCGAACGGCGCAAGCAGAAAGAGTACGAGAAGGAACGAGAAAGAGAGCGATGCCGCGAAGAGGAGAGGGAGCGAGAGGCGAAGAGACTCAAGGAGTTCCTAGAAGACTATGACGATGAGCGGGACGACCACAAGTACTACAAGTGAGTGCACCACAAGCGTGTGTCGGTGGCGTGGCGCTACTGCCGCGCCGCCGCTACGAATTATTGCACATTAGTTCTTTTTTCCTTGGGAATAATCGTGATGTTTTTTGAGCACCCTTACCTTAAGCAAATAAATAGATCGAAACAAAAAAAAGCGTTCCCTGCGCTTGCGGCATGTAATTAACGACGACTATTAGCTCGCCAATGTATGGAATGCGCAAAGCGATCCCCACTCTGACGCCGAGCGCTCTAGATTCGTGCCAGTACTTATATTACATATGTATGTGTGAGTACGAATGCTGTGTGTGTGCCCTAATAACTATTAAAAACTATCATTTCAAGCTAGTCGCAAATAAATCGGCTTAAAGAAACCATGTCTTTCTCTTACTCAGAATTCCCACAAGCAAATTTAAACCTATAACAGTCATTTTAAGTTAAAATTTACATTAGCCTCCCAAAATGGTCGTCCTAAAGCTCATAGGGACGTTTTTTGAATAACCTTGACGTCTGGAAATTGGTGGGCGTATTCGTGTGAAGTAATGTTTATTTATGTCGTATCCCAGAGGCAAGGAGCTGCAGCGGCGCCTGGGGCTGCGCGTGCGAGAGGCGTCCGGAGACGCGCGCGAGAGGAGCCGCGAGCAGGCCGAGCTCGCCGCGCTGCGCCGGCAGGTACGAGCACAGCACTGCCGAGCATACTGAACTACTTCACATATAGGCGGAATCAGCAATTTTCATCTAATATAACGAGTTTATATATATATTTTATTTATATTATTAAAAATAGTGTGTACGTCACAGGTGTGGGGAGCACGGCCGGCTGACGACCCCGCCGCGCTGGCGGCGTACGAGCGCGCGCGCGCCGAGCACGACGCGCAGTACGCGCCGCGCCTGCTCATCGACGTCAGTCTGCAGCTGGAGCAGCAGCGCGAGCGCGAGCTGCAGCGCGCCGAGCAGCGCGAGGAGGCGCGCAGGGAGGTACGTGCCACGTCACTGGTGGGGGGAGCGCGGCCGGCGGACGCGGCGTACGAGCGCGCGCGCGCCGAGCACGACGCGCAGTACGCGCCGCGCCTGCTCATCGACGTCAGTCTGCAGCTGGAGCAGCAGCGCGAGCGCGAGCTGCAGCGCGCCGAGCAGCGCGAGGAGGCGCGCAGGGAGGTACGTGCCACGTCACAGGTGTGGGGAGCGCGGCCGGCTGACGCGGCGTACGAGCGCGCGCGCGCCGAGCACGACGCGCAGTACGCGCCGCGCCTGCTCATCGACGTCAGTCTGCAGCTGGAGCAGCAGCGCGAGCGCGAGCTGCAGCGCGCCGAGCAGCGCGAGGAGGCGCGCAGGGAGGTACGTGCCACGTCACAGGTGTGGGGAGCGCGGCCGGCTGACGCGGCGTACGAGCGCGCGCGCGCCGAGCACGACGCGCAGTACGCGCCGCGCCTGCTCATCGACGTCAGTCTGCAGCTGGAGCAGCAGCGCGAGCGCGAGCTGCAGCGCGCCGAGCAGCGCGAGGAGGCGCGCAGGGAGGTACGTGCCACGTCACAGGTGTGGGGAGCGCGGCCGGCTGACGCGGCGTACGAGCGCGCGCGCGCCGAGCACGACGCGCAGTACGCGCCGCGCCTGCTCATCGACGTCAGTCTGCAGCTGGAGCAGCAGCGCGAGCGCGAGCTGCAGCGCGCCGAGCAGCGCGAGGAGGCGCGCAGGGAGGTACGTGCCACGTCACAGGTGTGGGGAGCGCGGCCGGCTGACGCGGCGTACGAGCGCGCGCGCGCCGAGCACGACGCGCAGTACGCGCCGCGCCTGCTCATCGACGTCAGTCTGCAGCTGGAGCAGCAGCGCGAGCGCGAGCTGCAGCGCGCCGAGCAGCGCGAGGAGGCGCGCAGGGAGGTACGTGCCACGTCACAGGTGTGGGGAGCGCGGCCGGCTGACGCGGCGTACGAGCGCGCGCGCGCCGAGCACGACGCGCAGTACGCGCCGCGCCTGCTCATCGACGTCAGTCTGCAGCTGGAGCAGCAGCGCGAGCGCGAGCTGCAGCGCGCCGAGCAGCGCGAGGAGGCGCGCAGGGAGGTACGTGCCACGTCACAGGTGTGGGGAGCGCGGCCGGCTGACGCGGCGTACGAGCGCGCGCGCGCCGAGCACGACGCGCAGTACGCGCCGCGCCTGCTCATCGACGTCAGTCTGCAGCTGGAGCAGCAGCGCGAGCGCGAGCTGCAGCGCGCCGAGCAGCGCGAGGAGGCGCGCAGGGAGGTACGTGCCACGTCACAGGTGTGGGGAGCGCGGCCGGCTGACGCGGCGTACGAGCGCGCGCGCGCCGAGCACGACGCGCAGTACGCGCCGCGCCTGCTCATCGACGTCAGTCTGCAGCTGGAGCAGCAGCGCGAGCGCGAGCTGCAGCGCGCCGAGCAGCGCGAGGAGGCGCGCAGGGAGGTACGTGCCACGTCACAGGTGTGGGGAGCGCGGCCGGCTGACGCGGCGTACGAGCGCGCGCGCGCCGAGCACGACGCGCAGTACGCGCCGCGCCTGCTCATCGACGTCAGTCTGCAGCTGGAGCAGCAGCGCGAGCGCGAGCTGCAGCGCGCCGAGCAGCGCGAGGAGGCGCGCAGGGAGGTACGTGCCACGTCACAGGTGTGGGGAGCGCGGCCGGCTGACGCGGCGTACGAGCGCGCGCGCGCCGAGCACGACGCGCAGTACGCGCCGCGCCTGCTCATCGACGTCAGTCTGCAGCTGGAGCAGCAGCGCGAGCGCGAGCTGCAGCGCGCCGAGCAGCGCGAGGAGGCGCGCAGGGAGGTACGTGCCACGTCACAGGTGTGGGGAGCGCGGCCGGCTGACGCGGCGTACGAGCGCGCGCGCGCCGAGCACGACGCGCAGTACGCGCCGCGCCTGCTCATCGACGTCAGTCTGCAGCTGGAGCAGCAGCGCGAGCGCGAGCTGCAGCGCGCCGAGCAGCGCGAGGAGGCGCGCAGGGAGGTACGTGCCACGTCACAGGTGTGGGGAGCGCGGCCGGCTGACGCGGCGTACGAGCGCGCGCGCGCCGAGCACGACGCGCAGTACGCGCCGCGCCTGCTCATCGACGTCAGTCTGCAGCTGGAGCAGCAGCGCGAGCGCGAGCTGCAGCGCGCCGAGCAGCGCGAGGAGGCGCGCAGGGAGGTACGTGCCACGTCACAGGTGTGGGGAGCGCGGCCGGCTGACGCGGCGTACGAGCGCGCGCGCGCCGAGCACGACGCGCAGTACGCGCCGCGCCTGCTCATCGACGTCAGTCTGCAGCTGGAGCAGCAGCGCGAGCGCGAGCTGCAGCGCGCCGAGCAGCGCGAGGAGGCGCGCAGGGAGGTACGTGCCACGTCACAGGTGTGGGGAGCGCGGCCGGCTGACGCGGCGTACGAGCGCGCGCGCGCCGAGCACGACGCGCAGTACGCGCCGCGCCTGCTCATCGACGTCAGTCTGCAGCTGGAGCAGCAGCGCGAGCGCGAGCTGCAGCGCGCCGAGCAGCGCGAGGAGGCGCGCAGGGAGGTACGTGCCACGTCACAGGTGTGGGGAGCGCGGCCGGCTGACGCGGCGTACGAGCGCGCGCGCGCCGAGCACGACGCGCAGTACGCGCCGCGCCTGCTCATCGACGTCAGTCTGCAGCTGGAGCAGCAGCGCGAGCGCGAGCTGCAGCGCGCCGAGCAGCGCGAGGAGGCGCGCAGGGAGGTACGTGCCACGTCACAGGTGTGGGGAGCGCGGCCGGCTGACGCGGCGTACGAGCGCGCGCGCGCCGAGCACGACGCGCAGTACGCGCCGCGCCTGCTCATCGACGTCAGTCTGCAGCTGGAGCAGCAGCGCGAGCGCGAGCTGCAGCGCGCCGAGCAGCGCGAGGAGGCGCGCAGGGAGGTACGTGCCACGTCACAGGTGTGGGGAGCGCGGCCGGCTGACGCGGCGTACGAGCGCGCGCGCGCCGAGCACGACGCGCAGTACGCGCCGCGCCTGCTCATCGACGTCAGTCTGCAGCTGGAGCAGCAGCGCGAGCGCGAGCTGCAGCGCGCCGAGCAGCGCGAGGAGGCGCGCAGGGAGGTACGTGCCACGTCACAGGTGTGGGGAGCGCGGCCGGCTGACGCGGCGTACGAGCGCGCGCGCGCCGAGCACGACGCGCAGTACGCGCCGCGCCTGCTCATCGACGTCAGTCTGCAGCTGGAGCAGCAGCGCGAGCGCGAGCTGCAGCGCGCCGAGCAGCGCGAGGAGGCGCGCAGGGAGGTACGTGCCACGTCACAGGTGTGGGGAGCGCGGCCGGCTGACGCGGCGTACGAGCGCGCGCGCGCCGAGCACGACGCGCAGTACGCGCCGCGCCTGCTCATCGACGTCAGTCTGCAGCTGGAGCAGCAGCGCGAGCGCGAGCTGCAGCGCGCCGAGCAGCGCGAGGAGGCGCGCAGGGAGGTACGTGCCACGTCACACAAGAATGTGATTTAGCAGGAGTCGGTCACCAGGTCTAGAAATTAGCATTTTCTGTTTGGTGCATTTAAAGTAAATGTAATGTATGTGTGTTTCAGGCTCGCGAGCGTGCGGCGCGGGAGCGCGAGCGCTACCTGCGGCTGGCGGCGGTGCGGCAGCTGCCCACCGAGGCCGAGCCCATCGACTCGGACAGCTCGGCCGCGTCCCCGCCCTCCCCCGCGCCGCCCGCCACCCCGCCGCGCCGCCACCACCGCCGCGCCTCCTCGTCCGAGCCCGCCACGCCGCCGCGCCCTCCCTCGCCGCAGCACCCGCCCGACCCCCGACAGGTAGCCACACTCCCTCTCCACACACTCGAGCGCACCCTCCCTCGCCGCAGCACCCGCCCGACCCCCGACAGGTAGCCACACTCCCTCTCCACACACTCGAGCGCACCCTCCCTCGCCGCAGCACCCGCCCGACCCCCGACAGGTAGCCACACTCCCTCTCCACACACTCGAGCGCACCCTCCCTCGCCGCAGCACCCGCCCGACCCCCGACAGGTAGCCACACTCCCTCTCCACACACTCGAGCGCACCCTCCCTCGTCGCAGCACCCGCCCGACCCCCGACAGGTAGCCACACTCCCTCTCCACACACTCGAGCGCACCCTCCCTCGCCGCAGCACCCGCCCGACCCCCGACAGGTAGGCACACTCCCTCTCCACACACTCGAGCGCACCCTCCCTCGCCGCAGCACCCGCCCGACCCCCGACAGGTAGCCACACTCCCTCTCCACACACTCGAGCGCACCCTCCCTCGCCGCAGCACCCGCCCGACCCCCGACAGGTAGCCACACTCCCTCTCCACACACTCGAGCGCACCCTCCCTCGCCGCAGCACCCGCCCGACCCCCGACAGGTAGGCACACTCCCTCTCCACACACTCGAGCGCACCCTCCCTCGCCGCAGCACCCGCCCGACCCCCGACAGGTAGCCACACTCCCTCTCCACACACTCGAGCGCACCCTCCCTCGCCACAGCACCCGCCCGACCCCCGACAGGTAGGCACACTCCCACTCCACACACATAAATATCTTTATTTTCATAAAAAAAATCCTTATCATTCCATCGATCATCTCCGACTCTGTAAAACGTGACGTGAGATAGCTGAATTTTTCTACGTAATATTGACAGCTTCTGTCTTAATTTTATTTTAACGTGCCGCAAAAATGATTCCGCCATAATCCGCCGTTACTTTAGTTTTATTTTACGTTCAAGTAGACAGTTCACTAATATGTATATGTAAGCAGGATGGCTTGAATCCCTTTATGACTAGTGTGACGTCAGCCAGAAGACGCATAAGCCTCAAATTTTTCAAGTAACCTAATTATTGCCCCATTTTTCTGTAATGTGTTTAACCCTTGAATGTGACTTTGTGTATCTTACTGTAACCTCATGATGAGCCCCTTAATTTGATACCCATATTGCGGTATTATTATAATTTTTTTTACTCTAAAGTATATCGTCTCACATTCGTGGTTTTTTGTAACTGTCACCTTTTTAAGGACACTTGGGTTATCAAGCTGAAACAATGGTATCTTAATTATATGTTGTAATGCTCAGGGTTCCAGATGAACTAAATAAAAGATGAACAAGGTCGGTTTAACAATTTATGCATAGATTACCAGGTTAATCAACAAAATAACAGCAACTTATCAACCAAACAGAATCCTTAAAACGATAAGCAATATGGTCTACTCATACGGGTATGTCGGGATCGAACCCGTGGTAAGGGAATGCCAGTCCGCAGGCTCGGCCTCCAAGCTAATCGTTCCTTATCTACTGCGGCGAATATGATGATCTCTAGTGTTACAGCAAGTCAACGAGTCCGTTGTAGTTTGAGTAAGGTCGAAGCCCTGAATCAGTGTCCGGGTAACAGGGGCGTTTCCGCAAGCTGAGAAAAATAATGAATGCGTCAGCATTGTGGAACCGCGCCCGATCACAAAAGCTCCATTTTTGAAAAATAGACGCAAACACTTACCCCGTTTCCTTCACAAATCGCACTCAAAGGTACTACATACAACTGCTCAATACACCACTGACACTCGCTTAGCACGTAGGTATTGCGTTAGGTACAGGTCGCGCGGTGAATCAAGATCGCTCGGTGAAAGTAGTGGGGATTGCCCCCACTACTTTCACCGAGCGATCGGCGCATGTGTACAATTGCGCACAGAAATTCTTAGTATGTTAGGATTTTATTTTTAATTTCGTATGTTTGAACCTTAGTAACATAACTTATAATAACACTAGTTTTTGATTGTAATAATTTATCTTGTAAGTAGGTAAATTCAAAAAATTAAAAATTATAAAATAAAACATAAAATAAAAATAATAATTTCGTTAGTTTCTTTCTTTAACGTAATAATTCACGTCGTAAACCATTTTTCTGGCTAGCCGTTTTAAAACTTTATTTTTAACCATTTTTTTTTACGACTACGTATTACTATTACGATAACACAAGCTGTACGCAACAGTACCCAAGTACAACAGTATCCAATGAGAGGCGAGAACGCAACGCGGGAATTGAAGAGCGACTCTATCTACCAATGACGTGTCACCGTCGGCGCACACCCGCCCGTACGTCGCCAAATAGCCCTTAGAATTGAATACTGCGCATGCCCCTTCCACTTTTGCCGAGCGATCTTGATTCATCGCGCGACCCTTTTATTTCAATAAAATTACTCAATTAGTCAAAAATAAATTTTTTTTTTTTTTTTTTTTTTTTTATTATTATTGATAGGCTCGCGTTTGACCACTATCTCCCCTGATGGTAAGTGATGATGTGGCCGACGATGGAGCACGCTTGCCTAGAAGTAACCTATTCACTCTCGACTTAAAGACCCCTAGGTTGTAGCTATCAGGAAACACAGACTCCGGCAGGGAATTCCACTCTTTAGCTGTACGCATAATGAATGTGTTTCCAAAACGCTTTGTACGAATGGGTGGGATATCCACCATGTACCGATGGCGCAACGCCGTACGTCTAGTGGTCCGATGATGGAACGGACTTGGCGGAATTAAATTGTGCAATTCCAACGCACACTCACCGAAGTGTAATCGATAGAAAACCGCCAGGCCAGCAACTCGGCGTCGATGCTCAAGGCTTTGGAGCTTTGACTCAACAAGCGCATCATCACCGATGATCCTCTTGGCTCGCCTCTCAATCGACTCCAGAGCATCAAGCTGATACTTGGCAGACCCATCCCAAAGATGAGAGCAGTACTCCATACACGATCGAACTTGCGCTTGGTATAGGTTGAGCAGCTGTTCCGGAGTGAAGTACCGCCTCACCTTAGCTAAGATCCCCAGTTTTTTGGCAGCCTGTTGTGCTTTTGCCTCAATGTAAGAGCCGAAATTGAGGGTAGATGATAACGTTACCCCAAGAAGCTCAAGGCCGTCGGTTATCGGCACGGTCACACCCCGGAATATAGGAGCCGGGTAAAATTGGCTTCGTTTGGCGGAGAAAAGACACGCCTGGGTTTTAGCAGCATTGAACCTGACCAGGTTGGCATCGCCCCAATCGGATATTGCCTCCAAGGACAAGTTCAAGCGCTCAACCATAGCTTCCCTCAAAGACTGGATCTGTGACCCACTAGTACGTGCATCGGACACGTAACTCTCAGCAACAGTGCTATCGTCTGCATACCCAAAGGTACCGGGTTTAAGTAGGTCGTTTATGTGCAGTAAGAACAGTGTTGCAGAGAGCACCGACCCCTGAGGGACCCCGGCATTAATATCCATTTGCCCGGACGAGCAGCCATCAATAACTACTCGGATGGATCGCTCCCTCAAGAAGTCTGCGATCCAGTTACACAGACCAGTGGGCAAACCGAAGGAAGGAAGCTTAGCAAGAAGGCTATCATGCCAGACCCTGTCGAAAGCCTTCGAGATATCAAGGGAGACTGCAAGTGCTTCCCCATGCTTCTCGATGGCCTCGCTCCAGATGTGAATGGCATACGCTAGAAGATCCCCAGTTGACCGATTTCGGCGAAAACCGTATTGACGATCACTGAGTATGTCATTAGCTTCCAGGTATGCCAGGAGCTTATTATTGACCACTCGTTCCATACACTTACAGAGAATGGACGTCACCGAGATAGGTCTGTAATTAGCAGGGTCAGCCCTACTGCCCTTTTTGGGCACGGGTTGCACATTAGCTTGCTTCCAAGCCATCGGCACTTTTCCCGCCTCAAACGAAAGACGAAATAGGCGTGTCAAGATCGGAGACAGTTCAGGCGCACAAGTTTTTAAAACAATTGCCGGTATCCCATCGGGACCGCTGGCTTTGTTCACGTCAAGGTTACGTAGCACCCTACGGACGTCCTTCTGATAGATGCGAATGTCTGCCATAGTCGTCTCGCATCGCTCAGGAAAGGCAGCATTCCGCAAAGAGAGAGGCAAATAGATTAGCCTTCTCTTCAGCGGTATGGGCCAGCGACCCATCGGGTTTCAGCAGTGGTGGTAGTGAGGGACGACAGAAGTTCGATTCAACAGATTTAGCCAGGGACCAGAACGCTTTACTCCCTGCTGGGTACGAAGCAAGTTTGTTCCCAATACGGCTAATGTGGTCAAACCGAGACCTCTGCATCACCTTCTTGCAGGATTTGGCAGCCCTATTATAGGCTCTCTTCTTTTGACTCATGTCACTCGCCTTACGCATACGGGCGTCGACCCATGCTCGGTATGCCGCATGTTTTAGCGCTTCAGCGCGATTACATTCGGCGCCAAACCAAGGTCGAGCTTTGTCAGACATTGTTACATCTGAGAATGGAATGTAATATTCCATCCCCTGACGCAACACAGCCGTCACTGCGTCGGCGCACAACGAAGGATCAGCAGAAGAGAAGCAAGTAGGCTGCCAAGGATAGCATGCGAAGAAAGATCGCATACCATCCCAATCTGCTGACTTGTATCGCCAAACCCGCCGGGTGCCTCTTGGGCTGGAATCAGGCGGGGAATAGAAATAAAATAATGATATGGAACAGCTTTACACGATCGTTCGAGTCTCTTTGTTCTTTTTCTTATTTTTTTTCATCATAAGCCACCTTCACTTGTCAAACAAAAAAATTAATAAGTTACGTTTCATACGAAGTGGCGAGCCTAGTGACGCCATCTATTTTGAAACTATGGCACTAGATCCTCGATCATTACAATGTATAAATCCTTTAAAGAGGTTTGGAAGATATGAGGTAATAAAGAATATTACATACAAGATACGTGCGAAAAACATAACCCTTCTTGCAGTCAGGTAATAAATGCATTCGAAGTTTAAGAAGTTTATTATTAAACAAAGTATTTAATAAGAATATCGTCATAAAACCCCTGGCGTAAAATCAATATTAGTAGTTGAGCCAATGGAAGAAGGTGGCTCCTCGTACTCAATAGCACTCTCTTCAGCTCTTTACTCGTTATACTTTACATACACACAGTTTCTTATCACAAACTGATCAAAAGAATCCATCATTTATTATTGGCATTTTTTTACTTTTTTCCCAGTGTCCTAAAGTCAGTAACAAGTTCAGAATTTCTACTATTCTTGACTATACATCTACCTACATAAATGCCCATTTTGAGATTTTACTCTTATTTTCAGTTTTCGATTGTTTTTCCATGTCAGGTAGGGTGTTGTGTCGGGAGCGCACTTGGTCGCCCGCTACGGAGCCGCCTGCGCTTGGGTCGCGCGCCCGGACTCATGTTACGTTGTTCCCCGCGTCCCGCTTCATCACCAAACACATCTAAATAACCGATACTAGTCCATACTTGTAGTTTTAAGTATTCACTAACAATTACTATTCACCTTGATTGTTTTCGCGATCATCGCCTAGTATTGCTCGTCAAAAGTACAAGTCCGCTCACGCCCGTCCTTACTGTTGCAGAGCGCGGCGTCGACGGGCAGCTCGCCCATCACCATCAGCTTCAAGAACCACCACAAGCTCAGCCCCAACAGCACCGACACTCCTAACGGTGAGTGCCACCACCACTAACCACCACCATGACCAACCACCGTCACATACCACCACCATCCATCACATTCAATAGCTATAATTGCTCGGGAGATTACAATCACTGTCGAAAGCCGATCTTTCCTAGTTGAATTACTTGTATTGTTTCGTTCGGACTCTTCATGACCGTCTACCCCACTGTTCTCCGCAGCTCTTTCAACGTGAAACAAACGCTTTACTAATACTGTTGTGTTGTTGTTTACTTGCCGATGTGTAACGCCATCTCTCGGGAAACTCGTAAGTCAGACGGATTGTACACTAGCACCGTATTTTAATCTGCAAGGAGCCATTACAAACTCATCGACAGTCAGTTATTGTACTTCATTTGGACTTTACTCCAACTGGCTCATAGCACTGGTCAACACTGGTATTGCCACACGAACTTTGATAGCTAATTTTGTTTTATCAATCTACCCTCATAATTAAATCATAGTTGTCATATGTCAATTAGCCTCATATTTGTTGTGATACGGTAATACTCATAACTAGTACTACGGCAGTAAATTAACAGAAACGCTCACAAGTAAATCGTTATAAAAATATTTGTCGTTGAATTTGAACACTTTTTTGTGATTCATTAACCCTGTGAACATTTTCAGGGTGTGTAATAATGATCTCAACTCTTTTTTTTTATGTCTGCGGAGAACTTACATTCAAAAAACAACGACGAAATTTTACGAATCTTGTGTTGGAGTGTTATCACCAATGTTTTGGTTTTTCTGTCGCCCATCAAGACAAATCCTGGACCCCCTCATGTCTGTTGCATAACGTGTGTGAAAAATTTAACTGACTGGAAGAGAGGTGCACGGCCTATAGCGTTTGCTGTATCCATGATATGGACTGAACAGCGAGATCACGTTTCAGATTGCTATTTTTGTCTCACTGACATAAAAACACAATTACAAGAAAAAAAACACAGTTATAACCAGAAGCTAAATATTCAAGAAAATCTTAGATTATAAGTCATTATAAAAAAAAAAAAACTTTTGGTTTACGAGATCTGTGTTTTTTGTTAATATTTTAAATTACTCAATAGAATAAAATCCTTCTCTAGCAAATTTTTTTTAACTGTTTATTTTTTCTTACAATCACTAATTAAAGTAAAAAATATCAAAAAAGTCCGTGTGGCACGACAAAGTTGAAATTTTGTTGACCAGTGTAGTTGTTCATACAAAAACTGACTGTGGATCCTGTATTGATAATTTTATATTAAGAACTGTAATACTTTCAGAATAACGTATAACGTTGAAATTACAATAACTAACTTGAATGTTTGGGCTTAGACTAAACTCTCGTTTTATTTTGTATTATAATTGAAAGTTTACAGTTTATTTTATAAGACTAGTACTAACCATGTCCTTGTGCCTTAATGTTTGTGCTGCTCTCGGCTAGCGTGGCGGGCGGCGCCGACCTACATGGCGAGAGGTAATCACCACCTACACAACGTACTTAAGCTGTAGGGCTGTTTCTTAGCTGACTATGTGCAAATTCTCTTTAGAATAAACTCAAAAAGCCAATGTTTCATAAGTTTTCATTTTGCAACAATTCGTTTAACCCAATTTTTAGTAGATTTGTCTCATTTTTAGGGTTCCGTAGCCAAATGGCAAAAAACGGAACCCTTATAGATTCGTCATGTCTGTCTGTCTGTCTGTCTGTCTGTCTGTCTGTCTGTCTGTCTGTCTGTCCGTCCGTATGTCACAGCCACTTTTTTCCGAAACTATAAGAGCTATACTGTTGAAACTTAGTAAGTAGATGTATTCTGTGAACCGCATTAGGATTTTCAGACAAAAAGAGAAAAAAATGCAATAAATTTTGGGGGTCCCCATACTTAGAACTGAATCTCAAAAATTTTTTTTTCATCCAACCCATACGTGTGGGGTATCTATGGATAGGTCTTCAAAAATGATATTGAGGTTTCTAATATCATTTATTTCTAAATTGAATAGTTTACGCGAGAGACACTTCCAAAGTGGTAAAATGTGTGTCCCCCCCCCTGTAACTTCTAAAATAAGAGAATGATAAAACTAAAAAAAATATATGATGTACATTACCATATAAACTACCAACGAAAATTGGTTTGAACGAGATCTAGTAAGTAGTTTTTTTTTAATACGTCATAAATCTAAAAAAAATACACTATTATTAAAACATCGATCAAAGTTACAACGAACTACAAGAACTTTTATATTATGTTAATTGCTGCTACGGAACCCTCCATGGGCGAGTCCGACTCGCACTTGGCCGGTTTTTTTTTTATATTTTGGAGTATTATAGATATGTATGAAAAAATTAATATAACTTGGATTTTTGAATTGAAAACAATGAAAAATTTCAAGTCTTTTAAAAATTACGCAAGTTAAATGCTTTCAAAATCTAGCAGAAGGAGAAACTGTCATGTACCTGAAAAAGGATGTACACACTGAACTATGACATCACCTCTATAAGGAATGTTATATGAAGCAGTGAGAACCATTTGAAATGTTTATTGATGCTTCATTTTATAACCAACTTAATGTTTTCAGATAAAAAAAAATACTAACAAAAAAAAAAACTTAATAAAGTTGCTCTATAGATTTCAGCTTTAGGCCACCTCAACACGTTGTACCCTAATGTTGCGACTCAGCAAAATGTTTAGAGTTTAATGGATTTAATTGTTTTATAATAATTAAGTTGTGTCGTGTCGCAGCGGACGCGTGTCGGGTGAGGCGCGTGCACGCGGCCTTCGCAGGAGACGACGACGACCTGCCGCCCGCACACCCGCCGCACGCACACCCCACCGACCACTCCAGACGTAAGTCAGCATCATACTCGTCCCGACACAATATGTTGTGTCGTGTCGCAGCGGACGCGTGTCGGGTGCGGCGCGTGCACGCGGCGACGACGACGACCTGCCGCCCGCACACCCGCCGCACGCACACCCCACCGACCACTCCAGACGTAAGTCAGCATCATACTCGTCCCGACACAATATGTTGTGTCGTGTCGCAGCGGACGCGTGTCGGGTGCGGCGCGTGCACGCGGCGACGACGACGACCTGCCGCCCGCACACCCGCCGCACGCACACCCCACCGACCACTCCAGACGTAAGTCAGCATCATACTCGTCCCGACACAATATGTTGTGTCGTGTCGCAGCGGACGCGTGTCGGGTGCGGCGCGTGCACGCGGCGACGACGACGACCTGCCGCCCGCACACCCGCCGCACGCACACCCCACCGACCACTCCAGACGTAAGTCAGCATCATACTCGTCCCGACACAATATGTTGTGTCGTGTCGCAGCGGACGCGTGTCGGGTGCGGCGCGTGCACGCGGCGACGACGACGACCTGCCGCCCGCACACCCGCCGCACGCACACCCCACCGACCACTCCAGACGTAAGTCAGCATCATACTCGTCCCGACACAATATGTTGTGTCGTGTCGCAGCGGACGCGTGTCGGGTGCGGCGCGTGCACGCGGCGACGACGACGACCTGCCGCCCGCACACCCGCCGCACGCACACCCCACCGACCACTCCAGACGTAAGTCAGCATCATACTCGTCCCGACACAATATGTTGTGTCGTGTCGCAGCGGACGCGTGTCGGGTGCGGCGCGTGCACGCGGCGACGACGACGACCTGCCGCCCGCACACCCGCCGCACGCACACCCCACCGACCACTCCAGACGTAAGTCAGCATCATACTCGTCCCGACACAATATGTTGTGTCGTGTCGCAGCGGACGCGTGTCGGGTGCGGCGCGTGCACGCGGCGACGACGACGACCTGCCGCCCGCACACCCGCCGCACGCACACCCCACCGACCACTCCAGACGTAAGTCAGCATCATACTCGTCCCGACACAATATGTTGTGTCGTGTCGCAGCGGACGCGTGTCGGGTGCGGCGCGTGCACGCGGCGACGACGACGACCTGCCGCCCGCACACCCGCCGCACGCACACCCCACCGACCACTCCAGACGTAAGTCAGCATCATACTCGTCCCGACACAATATGTTGTGTCGTGTCGCAGCGGACGCGTGTCGGGTGCGGCGCGTGCACGCGGCGACGACGACGACCTGCCGCCCGCACACCCGCCGCACGCACACCCCACCGACCACTCCAGACGTAAGTCAGCATCATACTCGTCCCGACACAATATGTTGTGTCGTGTCGCAGCGGACGCGTGTCGGGTGCGGCGCGTGCACGCGGCGACGACGACGACCTGCCGCCCGCACACCCGCCGCACGCACACCCCACCGACCACTCCAGACGTAAGTCAGCATCATACTCGTCCCGACACAATATGTTGTGTCGGGCCTTTTGACACGGCCGCTCGCTGGTGCGATCACCGCTAGACTGTCGACTCTGACACGGTAATAATATCTACAGTATTCCAACTTCATACAAACGGATGAAACGCGAGCTGTACCTGCGCACCTCGATCTAGCGATGCGCTCGTGGTGCAGACAGTCGCGACTATGCCGCAGTGACGATCGGACCGTGTGTTGTTTTTTTAACAATAACCGCGCGATTTCTTTTCTAAATATAAGTTCAAGTACATATTTACATATTTAATATGACGAGTAGAGTCTGACTAAAAAGTCAAACGACTTGGGTAATTATTAGGGTAAAATGAAATCTAATGTAGTCAACGTTGGTTCAATAATCAAGGTTAATTAAGAGATCCTGATCATTGTTTACTAATAGAACCTTATAAAAAGTATCAAATATAAGTGTTTTTTAATTGATTAAATATTATACAAAATTCCCAAGTCGTTTGACTGTTTAGACAGACTATTGGATATACAAGGTGCAGTTTTAAAACTGCACAATATTTCAGGAGGTTGTAATAAAACTCATAAATAATCATGTAAAAAAACGATACCTGGTCAATAATCAGTAATACTTGTTATTTAATTTTTTAATTACACTAAACTAAATCGATTGATCGATGGCCGCGGGGGCGTGGCTAGGGTGTGGCGTGCGGGATGATGATTGGATGATACATTATTTATGAAACTATCGTTGCGAGTTAGTGTGTGTGAAAACGCCCTTTATTGTTCCGTGTTTGTGTGTGTGAAAAAAAGCGCGGTTATAAAAAAAAAAAAATACCTACTTATTTTATTATTGATTCGGGTCGAGAATCACTAACATAATTACCTCCTGAAATATTTTGCAGCTTCAAAACGACACCTTGTATTGTGCTGTTTTTAGTTGCATGAATTCGTCAAGAACGCATCCAAAGATAACTTTTTAAGATTACCTGGAAACTCTAAAAGGTACTCACAAGTAGGTAGGTACATAATGTATGTCTTTTTAATGGATAAATATTTCCTTTTATCTCCCGAATAAAAAAGATTTCTGGATTAAGGCCCAAGCGCACGAAAAGTGCCATAAAACTGTGATTTTCTCCTGTGGTTTACTCCTCGGTAACGGCCAGGTTAATAGGTTTGAAAAATATATGTAATGAAATGACCTCCTTGGAAATGACATTTCATTTTTTAATTTTTAAGCTGTGGATACGGGGTGACGTATCATTCAATGACAGATGATGTTTAGATTATATGTGCATTTTATTGTTATAAAAACTTGTAGAGAGATAATTAAATGGATATAATTGAGGAGGCGATATTAGTGAACTTTAATGTCGTTTCTTTGTTTTCAGGTGAGATAAAAGTGTAACTTTAGTTAAACGATAATTTATTACATAATACTGTAAAAGCATGTTGAATAAACAAATCTTTGTTTTCAGAGAAACAATTTGTGATTTATTTCGAAAATCCTCAATAATATACCTTATAAAACGACATTTTTGTTAACTAAAAGAAGATGGACCGGCTGCAATTTGAGTTTACGATGATAGCTTCAAATGATGGCAAATCAAATGTATTAGCCATAACCTCAATATCTACAGAAGAAGGAAAATGTTATGTTTTACCTGATGAGCTGAAGCCGGTGATTCATCATACATATATTGTCAAAATGAATACTTTCTCAAAAATAAAAAATAGTAAAAAAAAAAAGATATCAAAGTAGAAAAATATGGATAAAATTGGATGAAGATCTTAAGAAAACATATAGAGATGAGGAAGGTAATATGCAATTTTTAGATCAATATTTAGAAGAAATAAGCACAAAACAACCAATAGACATAAACGACAATTTCCAACATATCTTGGAAAAATTAATAGAAACTACTACAAAGAAAGAAAATCAACATAACCTAAAACATATTTCAGAGAAATTTATTATTGAAAAATTCACAAGCAAGAACCCTAATGCAATGCAATGGATTGAGAATTTTGAAAAGGAGTGTGAGCGCTTTAATATATCAAAAGATGAAACAAAAATAGATATATTGAGATTATTTTTAGAAAAATCTTGTTTGGATTGGTATAGCTCGATGGCTATAAAACTAACAATAAAGGCTGAATGGAATGAATGGAAAAAACAAATTTTTAGAAACTTTTAAAAACCGAGGATGGGACATAGTTACATATGCTCTCGCATTTAGATATAAAGAAGGACTACTAATTGATTACGCTATTAGAAAAGAAAGGCTAATGCTAGGCATAAACAAATCGATAGACTCCAAAACAATGATAGATCTTATTGCAACAGGTTTACCTGGGTTTATCTTAAATAGGTTAAACAGAGATGAACTCAATGACACTACTGATTTGTTCAATGAGATAAGAAAATATGAAGGTATGATGTACAAGAAAAACTCAAGTACAATAAAGAGTTGTACATTCCTTTATAAAAATAAAACTAATGAGAAGAAGCCATGTAACACTTGTGAATCTTTGGACAAAGGAATTAGATATCTATATATATATTTATATTTTGACACTAACAATTTTGTTAGAGATTTTATTTTGATTCGGGAACATACAAGTATGTTTCTTCCCAAAAAAAGTCGACATTTGTTGGCTACTTTGTTAGCATACAATATACACGCAGTTATTGATGATTTAACTGAGATTAGGTTAAGTGACGAATCAGTATTATCTAGTATACCTAATAATACTGATATAGACTCTTTAAACTTTTAGTAACGACAAAAGGGAAGCCTATTAATAACATTTTACTATACCATCAGAATATAAATCGCTTCTCTGGCAAAATACTAGATGTGGAAATGTTAATAGATAGATATAATATGGATATCTTATGTTTTTGTGAAACCTGGTTAAAACCAGATAGAATGCAGTTTAATGTAAATAATTTTTCAGTTGCCAGTGCGTACAACAGATCATCAATTGGGGGTGGCACCTTGATATTATGTAATAATTCTTTAAGATATAAGGAAAGGAAAGATATCACTGCTTGCTCTGTTGATCGCTTATGCGAGGTAGCATGTGCAGAGGTTGAAGGCCAAACTTTCTTATGTGTTTACAGACCACCCGCATCAAACTTGACATCTTTTTTGATTGTAATAGAAGAAATACTAAATAAACTTATTAGAGATAACAAATTAGTTTTCGTTTGTGGGGACTTAAATATTGATTTACTCATAAATTCATCAGAAAAATGTAAACTTCTCTCATTGTTTAATTCTTTTAATTTAAAATGTATTTTTAATGAAGCTACAAGAATAACTCCCACTTCAGCTTCATGCATAGATAATATTTTTACTAATTGTGATATAAAAGAGTCATCACTGATTAGTGGTGTGAGGTCTGACCATACGGGTCAACTTGTATCTTTTGAGTTAGTCAAAAAGTTGCAATTAGATTCAACTGCAGAGTTTAGACCGCTTACTAAAAATAAATTAAATTATTTTAATAACAATGTTCTTACTGGTCTCTCAACAGCCAATTTTGATTCACAAGACCCCAATGTAAATTATGGTACATTATTCTCTACAGTGTGTCAGGAATTTAATAAGGCTTGTCCAGTTAAAAAGGTTCAAGTCAATAATAAATCCAAATTTAATGAATGGGCTACTACTGGAATTAGAAAAAGCAGAGATACTTTATATCAGCTATACCAGGAAAAATCATTATCGTCTGATCTTAACTTTCATAACCATGTTAGAATGTATTCAAAGATGTTCAAAAGAGTCTGCGCCCATGCTAAATCTAAGTCAATAAGTAAGAAAATTAAAAATTCTAACAATAAAATAAAAGCTGTCTGGAAGGTGATAAACAAGGAAACTGGAAGAACAAACCAGCGAGATCGAAATGAATTGTCCCTAAAAATTGATAATGAAATCATTTCAGACAGGACCGAAGTGGCTGAGAAGCTAGAAAACTTCTTCACCAACATCCCAATAGAAGTTACGAAATCTCTCCCTTCTTCATCCTTGTTAGCTGAATCTTTTTTAAAAGAAAATTTCACAAAGGATGTACCAACCTTTGAATTTAAGCGTATTTCTGTTGATATGATTAAAAATACATACAAAAGTCTTAATATAAAAAACACTGAGGACTTATGGGGTATATCCGTTAAGGTTCTTGGAGATATTATTGATACAATTGCTCCTGTCCTAACAGGCATATTTAATCAATGTCTAGACAGCGGTACATTCCCTGATTTAATGAAACATAGTAAAGTAGTACCAATTTTCAAATCAGGTAGTAAGAGTGATCCCTCTAATTATAGACCAATATCTGTGCTTCCAGCATTGAGTAAAATATATGAAAAAATCATGCTCGACCAGATGTTGTCTCACTTTAATTCAAATAGGATTTTGCATAGTCAACAGTTTGGCTTCACGAAAGGAAGGTCAACGACGGATGCAGGAGTGAAACTCATCAGTCACATTTTAGAATCCTGGGAGAAGTCCCAGGATGCTATTGGCATATTCTGTGACCTCTCAAAAGCATTTGACTGTGTTGACCATAATACTCTGATCTGTAAATTACATCATTACGGAATTCGTGGAAGAGCTGCTGATCTTGTTTTTTCCTATTTATCTTACAGGCAGCAAAAAGTATCCATAAATGGGGTGACGTCCTCGGGGTCTTTAGTAAGGATGGGCGTGCCCCAGGGTTCAATTCTTGGCCCTTTCCTTTTTCTGGTTTATGTTAATGACCTTCCTTACATGATGGCTAATTTATCAGATATAATTCTATTTGCTGACGACACTTCTCTTATCTTTAAAGTGGATAGAAAAGATGCGGATGTCTTGCGTGTTAACGAAAGTCTGGTTGTTCTTTCGAAATGGTTCGCAGCCAATAATCTTTTACTAAATGCAAATAAAACTAAATGTATAAAGTTTTCTTTACCGAATGTTCCTCAAGTTGGCGTCAATCTAATTCTTGATAGCAAAAAACTTGATGTAATTACAGAAACTGTGTTCTTAGGTATAACTGTCGATTCCAAACTGCAGTGGGGTGCTCATATTAGAACTCTCTCAGGTAGATTAAGCTCAGCGGCATATGCAGTAAGAAAAATAAGGCAGTTGACAGATGTCGCCACAGCTAGGTTAGTTTACTATGCCTATTTCCACAGTATTATGTCTTATGGCATTTTACTGTGGGGATCTGCAGCTGATGTAGACTCGATTTTCGTATTGCAAAAGAGAGCAATCAGGGCTATTTATAAAATGGGTCCTCGCGAGTCCCTCAGAAATAAATTCAAAGAAATCGATATATTGACACTGCCTTCTCTTTATATCTTAGAAAGTATTTTGTATGTCCGTAAAAACCTAGGACTTTTCAAAATTAGAAGCGATTTCCATAACATAGATACTCGTAGTAAACACGAAATTATATTACCCAAATGGAGATTAGCCAAGACCAGTAAGTCATTTTTAGTAAATAGCATACGCTTTTATAACAAGCTACCAAAAGCGGTGACTGAACTTAGCGAAGGAAAGTTCAAAACCCATATTAAGCGTGTCTTAACCAAAAAAGCATATTACAAGGTTAAAGACTATGTCGAAGATACGCTTGTTTGGCAATGACTACCTCTGCACTTGTGGCCCCCTGGTAACTCATAATAATGTGTGAATGTATCTATTAACTGCTCCATCTTTGTTGTAACATTTTTTTTTCCTAACACATTGCTTTTGCAATATTTTTATTTTATTTTATATTATCTGACTCCAACCACATTAAATTCGTTAGTTTTTCTTTTTTGGTTGTTAACGTCTCATTTATTGACAGCTTTTTTTTTATATAGCCTCTTTTTATAATGTAAATGGAAGAACACTGTAGACTCCACGAATTCTTAGATTACTTCATATTTTGACTCACTTTCTTTAAATGATTATTTTGATGATTTTGTTGTGCTTTTGAGTACAATATAGACCGGTTTACACTGTTCTTAAATAATACCTATTAATACTGTAATATGGAAGTATTGTAACTACAACCATTTTTTTAAAAGAGTAACCATGGAGTTTCTTGCCGGTTCTTCTCCATAGGAAACGACCAATTTCGAACCGTGCACTAGCTTCTGACGTTTTATAAGTGCCCATGTAGGCCTATGTGAAATAAAAAACTTTTGACTTTGACTATATCATCCGGAAGAGTCATGTTGGTTCAAGAAAAATAAAAATGAATCTGAAAAAGTTTTTAAACCCAGAAATGTAAATAACAACTCCATTATTGAAGTAGATATAAATACTGAGAAAAAAAACGAGTAAGTACACCATTAATCAAAATCAAGCTCTTATTAGAAAATAAACTAGAAGTGAGCGGCATTTATGATTCAGGCTCACAGATCTCTTTAATAAATTCAAGACTGATTAAAATAAAAGAAAAAAAGGACAATGAGAATATAGCATATATGAAAACGGTTAATGGTGTGAAAAAAACAGATGGCTTGATAACAATAAAAATAAAAATATTTGATTTAGAAGAAGAGGTGGATGTATACATAGTAGAAAATGAATATTTTGATGATTTTATAATCGGATTGGATATGATAAAGAAATTCAGACTAACCCAAAACGAGGACTTGCGGATAGAACAAAAGATAAGAACAAATAAAATAGATGAAATGTCTAAAGATAACAGAAATGAAGAAAAGAATATAAAAACATTAGCAATAAATTTTAATGAACATATAGAAACAGAAGAGTTTGTAAGTATGACAGACCATTTAGATAATGAAAAGAAAATTGAGATCGAGAAAATAATAAAGGAATATAAAACAATTTTTGCAAAGGACAAGTATGATATAGGAACAGTTAGAGATTATGAAGCTCACATAGATTTACTAGTAAATAGATACTGTAGTAAAATACCATACAGATGTACAATAGAAGATAAATTAGAAATTGAAAAGCAAATATCCATGTTACTAAAGAATAATTTAATAGAAGAATCCTACAGTCCTTTCGCTGCTCCAGTGACATTGGCATTTAAAAAGGGTGAAAATAGGAAATCCCGCTTGTGTATAGATTTCAGAGAACTAAATAAAATTGTTGTTCCACAAGCTCAACCTTTTCCGTTAATAGATGATTTGATTGTTAAAACTAGAAATTGTAAGTATTTTACTACACTGGATATAAATTCAGCATTCTGGGCGATACCATTACGGGTGGAAGACAGATATAAAACAGGATTTGTCACACAAGATGGCCACTTCCAGTGGACCTGCCTTCCCTTTGGCTTGAAAACATCACCAGCAATTTTCCAGAGAATTTTAAGCAATATTCTAAGAAAGCACAATCTCACAGGATACTCCGTAAACTATATTGATGATATTCTGATATACTCGAACACCTTTGAAGAACATATAAGACCAAGAAAAAAATGAAACAATAAAAGAAAAGAAACAAAATCTACTACATAAAAATAAAATCTATTATAAAAAAATAAAGAAACTTGAAAAGATTATACTCTCAGAAGAATTTAGTAAAAAAATTATAAAAAAGGTGCATGAAGATTTATGCCATATTGGAATCAGACAATTACAGAAAAAAAATAAGTCCACTATATACAGCTAAAAACCTAACAAAAAATATCATAAATATTTGTAAAACATGCGAAATATGCATAAAAAATAAATCAAGATGTCAAGGAAAATTTGGGTTAATGTCACAACTGGGACCAGCAACAAAACCATTTGAGATAATGTCAATGGATACTATAGGTGGCTTTGGAGGATCTAGGTCAACAAAAAAATACTTACACCTTTTAGTAGACCACTACACAAGATATGCGTTTATTGTGACTTCAAAAACACAGAACGCAAGTGACTTTATAAAACTAACAAAGAAAGTACTCGAGACAGATGAGATTGGAATAATTCTGACAGACCAATATCCAGGCATCAATTCAAAAGAATTTAAACAGTATTTGCAGGAGAATAACATCAAACTAATATTTACAGCTGTGAATACGCCATTTTCGAACGGCTTGAACGAAAGATTAAACCAAACAATAGTAAATAAAATAAGATGTAAAATAAATGAGAAAAATAATAAGAGAACATGGACAACAGTAGCAAGAGAATGTGTACAGAAATATAATGAAACAGACCATTCTGTTACAGGTTTTGCACCAAAATATTTACTGGATGGTACAAATGTCAGTATTTTACCAAATGAAATTAAAACAATAGAAAAGGAAGACAAGTGGATTGCTGATAGAAGATTAGCATTAGAGAATACAATAAAATCTCACAAGTACAACAAGAAAATATTTGATAGAAATAGGAAAATACAAGAGTTCGAGATAGGAGACAGTGTATATGTAGAAAATGGAAATAGACTGAACAGGAAAAAATTAGACGAATTAAAAATAGGCCCTTTCAAGATAATAGAGAAAATATCGAACTCCATTTATAAGATTGACACTGGTAACAGAAAAACAGAATCAACTTTATTCCACATAACAAAATTACAACCTGTTACGGCAGAAGATGAAGTAGAAGAAAACGAATAGGTATAAAGATAGCTTGCAGGTGCATTGTTTGTATTATATTATTTAGAATTTTCGTTCCCATGGGGGGGAGATGTAATGAAATGACCTCCTTGGAAATGACATTTCATTTTTTAATTTTTAAGCTGTGGATACGGGGTGACGTATCATTCAATGACAGATGATGTTTAGATTATATGTGCATTTTATTGTTATAAAAACTTGTAGAGAGATAATTAAAGGGATATAATTGAGGAGGCGATATTAGTGAACTTTAATGTCGTTTCTTTGTTTTCAGGTGAGATAAAAGTGTAACTTTAGTTAAACGATAATTTATTACATAATACTGTAAAAGCATGTTGAATAAACAAATCTTTGTTTTCAGAGAAACAATTTGTGGTTTATTTCGAAAATCCTCAATAATATACCTTATATATATATGTTTATTAACAACAATAACAACAATTTATTATCAACATTTGATTTTGTCGTGCTATTAATACTTTTGTCTAACAAATAGCAATTTGGCAACTTTTCGCAACTTTTCCCTACTCCTTCGAAACGGCTTGGACATTTACAAACATTTTTACACGAAAAATTAGTGGTTAAATATTCTTCAAAGTGAACATTGCATATGTAAATCAATCAATATTTCGCAAAGAAAATAGATTTAAAGCGCTTTCCGGGCGCTGCTGGCCGCAAATAAATGCACAGATTTGCGTACTGCCGCCTAGGCCAGTGCGAGAGTTGCGTCCACATAATAAATGGACAGATTTGCGTACTGCCGCCTAGGCCAGTGCAAGAGTTGCGTCCACATAATAAATGGACAGATTTGCGTACTGCCGCCTAGGCCAGTGCGAGAGTTGCGTCCCCATAATAAATGGACAGATTTGCGTACTGCCGCCTAGGCCAGTGTGAGAGTTGCGTCCCCATAATAAATGGACAGATTTGCGTACTGCCGCCTAGGCCAGTGCGAGAGTTGCGTCCACATAATAAATGGACAGATTTGCGTACTGCCGCCTAGGCCAGTGCGAGAGTTGCGTCCACATAATAAATGGACAGATTTGCGTACTGCCGCCTAGGCCAGTGCGAGAGTTGCGTCCTCATAATAAATGGACAAATTTGCGTACTGCCGCCTAGGCCAGTGCGAGAGTTGCGTCCACATAATAAATGGACAGATTTGCGTACTGCCGCCTAGGCCAGTGCGAGAGTTGCGTCCACATAATAAATGGACAGATTTGCGTACTGCCGCCTAGGCCAGTGCGAGAGTTGCGTCCACATAATAAATGCACAGATTTGCGTACTGCCGCCTAGGCCAGTGCGAGAGTTGCGTCCACATAATTTCGGTCAGATGGTTCAAGGGACTATAAGCCTTAATAAATAAAAAGAAAAGAGTAAGGAAAGTGATTGTCACGAGTGAAATAGGTAGGTAGTTATAGGCGGTTCATGAACCGTGATACGGTAGGTACGCTTGTGTTAAAACCTCGGGCATGTGTGTTTTGTTAGTTTGTATAATTCAAAGTGAAGTGGTATTTTATTATTAATAATAGTTGTTTATTGTACTGTGTATGAATAATACTAGAAAAAATAAATTTGACCGTCTGTCTGTCACTAGATAGTTGCAATTTTTTCAAATTAAGTATTTCTGCTGCTGCTAACCACATACCACTAAAACCGTTTTTAGGGTTCTGTAGTCAAATGGCAAAAAACGGAACAAAAAACAACACTTCCTCTTCAATTCACAAAGTATTTTATTTGTTTATATAAAAAAGTAAGTATAAAAATCAATGCCAGTTTTCGTTGTAATTTTATAACTACGAACAAGAACGGGGTCACCTATCCAAATCAAATGTTTAGGTTTTGTTCGGACTATTTAGTAGATGGTTTATGTGAAGTTTGGTAGGGTAGAGTAGTGTAGAGTAGGATAGGGTAGGGTAGATTAGGATAGGGTAGGGTAGAGTAGGATAGGGTAGGGTAGAGTAGGATAGGGTAGGGTAGAGTAGGATAGGGTAGGGTAGAGTAGGATAGGGTAGGGTAGAGTAGGATAGGGTAGGGTAGAGTAGGATAGGGTAGAGTACGATAGGGTAGGGCAGAGAAGGGTAGAGTAGAGTGGAGTAGGGAAGAGCGGGAGCGAAGCCGCGTGGGAAAAAGCTAGTAAAAAAGTATATTTACAATCACAAAACTAAATGGAAACACAAAGTAGGCAAATATAATTAGAATGCTGGAGGCGGGGAGCCCTATCGCATTTTTACGTACCGCGCGGTTGTAGGCATTTATTTGAAAGATGCGGCCGAGTTACAATACTGTATGATATTATTACCGTGACTCTATTTTAATTATTTTTTTCTCACATGTAATGTGTCCACCACTAAATGCGCGGTGGTTGGAGAGAGTCGCACAGCTCGTGCAGTAGTGTGGCGGCACAGCTCGTGCAGTGGTGTGGCGGCACAGCTCGTGCAGTAGTGTGGCGGCATAGCTCGTGCAGTAGTGTGGCGGCACAGCTCGTGCAGTAGTGTGGCGGCACAGCTCGTGCAGTAGTGTGGCGGCACAGCTCGTGCAGTAGTGTGGCGGCACAGCTCGTGCAGTAGTGTGGCGGCACAGCTCGTGCAGTAGTGTGGCGGCATAGCTCGTGCAGTAGTGTGGCGGCACAGCTCGTGCAGTAGTGTGGCGGCACAGCTCGTGCAGTAGTGTGGCGGCACAGCTCGTGCAGTAGTGTGGCGGCACAGCTCGTGCAGTAGTGTGGTGGCACAGCTCGTGCAGTAGTGTGGCGGCACAGCTCGTGCAGTAGTGTGGCGGCACAGCTCGTGCAGTAGTGTGGCGGCACAGCTCGTGCAGTAGTGTGGCGGCACAGCTCGAGCAGTAGTGTGGCGGCACAGCTCGAGCAGTAGTGTGGTGGCACAGCTCGTGCAGTAGTGTGGCGGCATAGCTCGTGCAGTAGTGTGGCGGCACAGCTCGTGCAGTAGTGTGGCGGCACAGCTCGTGCAGTAGTGTGGCGGCACAGCTCTTGCAGTAGTGTGGCGGCACAGCTCGTGCAGTAGTGTGGCGGCACAGCTCGTGCAGTAGTGTGGCGGCACAGCTCGTGCAGTAGTGTGGCGGCACAGCTCGTGCAGTAGTGTGGCGGCACAGCTCGTGCAGTGACCGAGGGTCGCGCTACAGCACGCATTTGATTCAGCAGTATTTGTTGAACAACAAACCTGACTTGAGGAAATTATTACATATATCTTAATGTGATGTTGACGCTAGTTTGAGCCGTTATTTGTCTTATTACAGCTAAAGAGAAGAAAGATAAAAGCAAGAAGGGCGGCGGCGGCGGTGGAGGGGGTGGCGGTGGCGGCGGGGGAGGTGGCGGGGGCGGTGCGGGGGGCGCGGGCGCCGACGGCGACAAGGAGAGCCGCAGCGCGGAGGAGAAGCGCAAGCACATCAAGAGCCTCATCGACAAGATCCCCACGCAGAAGGACCAGCTGTTCCAGTACAAGCTCGACACGCAACAGGTCTGCACAACTATATTCTAACTTGTTTAAGGGCCGGCTCCCATGGGGTTAAAACTTAACTGAGAACAGTTTTGAGTTTAAGAAGAATTAAATTGCAATTGCATTGACAATCTTAGACAGAGTCGGTTATGTGTCGGTTATGTCGGTTGGTGATAGTATACTGTGCCAGAAGTAAAGTTCGTTGTATTTATTGCGTCGTTGTGTGGCGTGCACTTGCATGATGAATAGTTTTAACATTTTTGTTTTTCATTAGATAATAAAATGTTTGAATAAGAAGTAAATGAAAATTTAATAAATAGGGGTATTTTTTAAATTAATTTATTAGAATTTTAATAGTACAAAGATTTAGTATTTTACCTGGCAATCTAAATCCAGAGACAAAAGATGTACGATAAAAGAGTAATTATGATAAATAAATGATAAATGATATTTATTTTGCAAATAGGTTTAAAAACACTTTTACACGTAAATTTTTTTTTCGTCGTTTTAAGCAAGATGAGGCCGGTGTTTCCTGGCTGACTACCCTGAGAAGAAACACCGTAACAAACTCAGGAGTCAGTCTCTTTTAAGGTCCATACAGTAAATATGTAATGGTCAAATCACATGAGAACCATGCAGATTAGTCTGAGATGGTCCTTTGAAGAAAAAACCATACAGATTTGAGTGGACCCGTCCAGTCAGTGCAAGCATTTGTCAGGATTCGCAAAGCTCAAGTCAGGACTACTAAGGAGCTCAACGACTTGACGAACAATACCAAGGAAAGGACATTTGGGTAGGCCGCAGAAAACACTCAAATTGCCAGACATACATACGGTTACGAGAGAAAAAAAGTAATCAACATAGTCCTCACATTTACAATAATAAAAGGAAATTATAGTTTACGAAATGTAAAACTCCGCAAAAAAAATATGTCAAAAAATAAATAAATAAAAAAACATGTCAAATTGTAAAATAAAAATAATTTACAATGTCAAATTGTATAAACTGATTTAATAAAAATAATAAAAAGCACAATTGAAAATTGTGCGAATTATAAAAGTATGTGGTTCATATTGTTACGCCATTAAACGTGAACACGCCATATCTCCGAGGAAATAACGAGTAGCACGTAATAATTAAAACGCATTGCTGTTCGAAAGATCTAGAATAGTGTTACGTAGCCAGGTTTAGAAAAATCTCGAAACATCCACAAAGTAAGTACCACTAGTAGTTAGGTATGTATCTACCGATAAGGGAAATGATACTCTCCTCCATTAACAATAGAGTCGAAATTCGCATGAAAGTGACTCGCAGTACATCGTGCAATAAAAATGATTTATGACTTCGAGAAGCGATTCAATTTTCTGGATCGATCCTGGGATGTCGGTATCTAGAATTTTCTTGGCTCCGCATATAAATACGAGCCCCCCGACCGGAAGCGAGTCAGTTGTGATTTCGACTGCGATCAAGAGCGAACTACCTAAGTGTGTGAAGTGATTTTACCTAACGACCTAAGCGATAGTGCAACGGTACTCTAGTGTTAATTGCGATTCGGATTATTGTTGACTGGACTAATCTGTTATTATTTGTGGTGAATAAAGTTGTCTGTTAGTAAATCGGCATTTGATTACCCACGTAAGTACGTAACAATATGATTGAAGTAAATAAATTCGTGTGTATTAAATATTTTATTATATATATACACCGTTAAATTTTAATCGTTTTAATCCTTTGAACTGGTGGTTTCACTTATAAAATACTATTCATCCAAAGCTTGTAGAACGATGTAACTTTTAAAATAAAAAAAACAGTAAGTGATAAGGTAATACTCGCAAAATACATGAAACAATTGGTAACGCCACGAGATAGTACTTACGTCGGTCGTTGCGGCTTTGTAGACCTACACTGCCCGATCAAGTAAGGTCATTGACTCGCTCAGCTGATCTTCGCGTAAAACAAATAAAATGATTCCAAATTTCTTTCATAATTTAACAGACTTAGGGCGGACTTAACTGCTTTGTGCCTAAGACATAGCTAATAAAATAATTACTTATGCTAAAAGTGTTAGGTAATTAATTACATTACATGTAAAAATAAATCTCTACAGGCCTGCTAGTTATGGCGTAATTAAAAATGTGGAATCAATAATTTTGATTACAATGATTTAAAAAAAGTTCTGTTACTTACAATGATTTAAAAAAAAGTTCTATTACTTACCTAAATCGCCTTTGTATTTTTATTTATTTAACACTTAAATAGTTCACTTAACCCCTTGTATGCCGGAACGCAGATCTACGCGAGACACAATGGCTTTTTAATTGAGACACAATTAAAAAGCCATTGTGTCTCGCGTAGATCTATCTCTCTCGATCTCTAATTACGGCATACGAGAGGTTAAACGACACGTTAAATTGTTCAAAGTTTTAAGAGTTCTGGGTCAATGGGTCGTCTTAGGGGCTGTTATAAACCTAATAACTAATCACCTCCGAATCGTCACTGGTTAGATAGACTTCACAAGAGCATAGCATTCCTTTGGATACATAATCTTGCACGTTTAACACAAAGAAAGCTGGTTTGGCACTGTAAAAACGTGGAGTCGCCTGCGCAACAAGACTCGCGATTTCGTCACTAACTCCAGGTTGGAATACACATAATTCCGAAACGCCATTATTTTCGCGGGACGACACCACACCTATGACGTCTTGAGGGAAACTGAATTATTCCATGACGTGTGAGTCACGCGCTGCACTTGGCGCACGGGTCGCGCGCCGCGTCGCATGGCCAATCAAATAGGGTTTGGGGGCGTGTTTGATCTAGGATTGGCTATTTTTTGTGAGTCCACGTTGACTAGGTGAACGCATTATTATTGTTATTGTGGAATGGAGCCTACTAATGGACAATGGTTTGCATTATTTATTCATTTATGCGAGAATTGGTTCGAGTTATTAAAAAAAAAGTATTTTATTTTTTAATTTTATCTTTACAAATAGTGTAAATTAAAAAAAAATTTAGGTGTATATATAGATGAAAGTGAGAAAAGTTTGTTATCGTAGTTGAGATTGGAATATATTCGAGGTTGAAAGGTTTTATAAGGCGAAAGTTTGGTTACGTGTATCGAAAACATTTTTTTTACTGTTATAAGTTTAGTAGCAATGTCAGTGCGTTTGCAAGAAATATTTTTATTTTAACTTTTGTGTTTTTTAATATTAATGTTAGTACTTGCTGAATATTGGCGTAGTGTTGGATGGTTTACTTATAGTTTGTACGTAGTATTTGGTAAAACTGTGGTGTCTTTTTTACAAAAGTACGAGTGAAGAGTCGAAGTAGAAGAATTAGTGTGTAAGATGAAGTGTAAGTTCATAAAGATGATATTGAAAATAAATAGTAGGAAGTGATGTGTCGCGGATTGTATGTCTTGCGCTGACCGCGGGGAGAGCGCGCGGGGACGCGTATTTACAATATGTACGTGGCTAGAACGCAAGGCTGGGAAACTATAGTTTTTTGTCCTATGATGAGTTCCCTGACAGTTCTTGTCTGACAATGATAGTGATGTGACCTAACGAAATTTAATCGATTTTTTACAATAACGAATCAATTGGCAAAGAAAATGATGATGATTTTAGATTTATAGATGATAAATGTGAAAATTTGTATGTGTGTGGATGTTTGTTACTCTTTCACGCAAGAACTAGTCTACGGATTTTGATTAAATTTTACAGTAAACCAAAAAACCTGACAAAAACTAAAAACCTGAAATAACGCGGGCGAAATCGCGGGGGACGGCTAGTGGTAAATAAAATGCTGTCTGTTTAAAATAATAATTTATTTATTATTCACTGTCAGAACTAGACTCATGATTTGAACTCATATCCATATCGGAATCGGAATATTCTCCAACCGCGATATTAATACAGTGTTACAAACCATGGCTCCTAAGAAAAGTTTAGCTTGGGATCATTTTGTGGACAAGGGTTAAAATAAAGCTGAATGTAAAATGTGCAAAGTAATAATAACATACAAAATATATAGTATAAAATAAATAAATAAATACAAATCGGGACTGTCAAACCTTACCAAGCTTACGCAAAGAAGACATATTTCCATGAGTTTAGTGAGAAGGGAGCAAATTGAACATCAAGAGGATCAGGTACAGGTGCATTCTACGCAAAGTGGACAAATTACGACAGCTGATAATACTGTCGTACAAACTGTTGCGTCTAGTTCGATTAGGTCTAATCCATCCCGTATATTCGCATTCCTTAAGCGATTGTCAAAAAAAAAAAATTGATGATCATTTAATGAATTTGTTCATATGGGAGTTACAGCCTTTTTCAATAGTAGAGGACAAGGGTTTTCGTAAATTAATTAATTCTTTACTAAGTTGTTAATCAGGTTCATGTTAAAATACCGTAAAAACAATATAATTCTCTTAGCAGACAGACAGTCCTAAGCTTGTAAAGTAAATAAAGTAGGAAAAAAGATTTCATTTTCATCTACAAAAGCCGTATAAAATTGTCGCATGTTACGAACTAGAATAATAGACTGAAATACGCATTTGGCTTAAAATACTTTCTAGTATTTTAATACCTGGTTTCTAACCCTGGTAATTTTACAAACTCGTACTTGCAAGCCCTGGTTTTGATCTTTGCAAGTATATCTCATCCCTACTCGTACTGACGTGACGCGATCACGCGACACGGTCGCGATTACAAGATGGCCGCTCCGATTTTGTCGATAAGTGTGTCGTCGAGTAGTGTCAATCTCTATTGGCAGAAGTTCCGTTTAACGCATTACACATTTTTAAGTTCTATACTCTTTTATTTTATCAACTTAATTTATTAACAGTTAATTATAACCACAATAATTAACTTAGTAATTTACGAAAGACAATATTTTTTATCATTTCATTTTTAATTTTTTTGCCAGTTTATTTTTTAGTAATCTAAAGTAGTATGCGTGTCACGGAAAAAACGCCGCCACTGCTCCAGTGCGTGTTGGTTGGGACCCCGTATACACCCCCAAGCACTAGTCAAGCACTAGTTTATATCAATTAAAAAAAAAAATCATAGGGTACTTCCCGTTGACTTAAAATCGTGAAAAGCATGAAGCAAGGTCTCATAGTATAATTATAGGAATAAAAACTGAAAAATACGTAACAAAAAAACACTTTTTTTACACATTTATATGTGTAAAAAAACCCTTATGGGACACCCTAATCTATACTCACAGTAGCCGCCCTCGTATCCACTACGAACGACGCGACACTCCATCACGAACGCTCTTTTAATGCATTCCGAAACATATTTTGACACTCACAAAGAAACAGAAACCTATACGACACTCCCCTTACCTAAAACTCGGTAACAAACAAACTCTCACAATACAAGAAAAACTATAAAAAACTTTTTACAAAAAAAATATAACCGACTTCAAAAATGTACAAATTAACTTTAATTTCGAAAATTGGTGTTTCTATAATAGTTTTGTCCCTTCGTTATTTAACACCAACTTCCGAAATTAAAATTATTTTATACTTTTCAATGTTAACATTGAAGTTGGTCATGTTTTTTATTTATTTTTTGTAAAAACAAAGCCTATTTGCTTGTTACGACAGTTCTGCTGTGATCCTAATAGGAGTTCTGTTCCATATCTTCGAAGTTCACGATCAGATTATAACAATATTTGTATGGAACCAACTTGGAAGCACAACCTTTCTATAAAAAAAAAATTTCAAAATCGGTCCACAATTGACCGAGATATCGGCGAATATACATAAAAAAAAATACATTCAGCCGAACATGGAACCTCCTATTTTTGAAGTCGGTTAAAAATGAAAATTCATCTACACATAATTACAAATCACAATTCAATTGTCCTCTGCATTCTAGAGCCCTGATAAATGTATAGAATTGTTCAAACACAATCCCACAAACTTGTATGCCTCCTGGGAATTTATTATTTAATCGTATTGCACAATCCATTAAACCAATCTTTTCAAAGAATTCTGATATAAAATTGAGTGCGAACAAATTACCTGAAGGGTCCTCGAGCAGTACAACAGAGTGCTTAACTTATAATCTCACATCCACAGATTGATAACGTCCTAATGGAGAAAAAGATCCGACCGTGGATCAACAAGAAGATCATCGAATACATCGGCGAGCCTGAACCCACGCTCGTGGACTTCATCTGCAGCAAGGTGGTGGCGGGCTCGGCGCCGCAGGGCATCCTCGACGACGTGCAGATGGTGAGTACGAGCACGACGACGTTGTTCAATGTCTTATAAAAAGGTAGACATTAAAGAACAACGGCAAGGAAATTGTTGATCAAATTATTAAGTGTCTACATTTATGTCTTAATGATATATACCGACGTAATAATTTACTAAGTTTTATGAAATCAAGCTAATGGCCATTTTAAATCGCAAAAAAAAACGTCATATCTGGAAACTGAATAGACTATTTTTTTTTACGTTTTACGATAGTAAATAATTAGGGCTTATTTTGTTTTTTGTGTACACACAAAAAACAGAAAAAGGTAGATGATAGCAGTACTATTTTTAAAGAAATTTCTACCAGCAGACCTGCGAAAGAAGAAATCCAAATGTAGACAATAGTGTGTAGGAAGCAAAAGAGGAATTGTAAAGTCTTAATCTGAAGTATCAAATAAAACGTACTTAAATATAAAACAATACTAACAATATGACTTAGTTTTTTTTTTTGTGGGCTTGACTTCATGACTTTTGGCTAAACTGAACTTTTATTGTAACCACTAGTACAGGTCGCGCGGTGAATTAAGATCGCTCGGTGAAAGTAGTGGGGGCAGTCGGCGCATGTGTACAATTGCGCACAGAAATTTTTAGTGTGTTAGGATTTTATTTTTAATTTCGTATGTTTGAACCTTAAGTAACATAACTTATAATAACACTAGTTTTTGCTTGTAATTTATCTTGTAAGTAAATAAATTCAGATTTTTTTTTTTTAATTATAATTAAAATAAAAAATAATAATTTCGTTAGTTTCTTTCTTAACGTAACAATTCGCGTCGTAAACCGTTTTTCTGGCTTGCTGTGTTAAAACTTTTTTTCACTACGTAGGTATTACTAACGATAACACAAGCTGTACGCAACAGTACCCAAGTACAACAGTATCCAATGAGACGCGTGAACGCAACGCGGGAATCGAAGAGCGACGGATCTACACATGACGTGTATAGCCCTTAGAATTGAATACTGCGCATGCCCCTTCCACTTTTGCCGAGCGATCTTAATTCACCGCGCGACCTGTATAAATGTTAGTGAAGTAACATAATGTGCTTTGCTTCATGTATTTCATTAAGATAATTAGTCCGCCTCTGGACTCTTGTGTGCATAAAGTATAAATAAATAAAATTAGGAAATACATTTGAGTATTAAATAATAAACATAAAAAAGGTGGACCGATGACCTGATGAGGGTCGCGGGAAGCCGATGGCCGCACAGGACAGGTCATAATGCCGAAACTTAGGGAGTCCTATGTCCATCAGTGGACGTCCTTCGGTTGAAATGATGACTAGTTATAAAATAGTGACAGCGATAGTGAGATCAAAAACTGGCCAAGTGTGGGTTGGACACGCGCACGAAGGGTTCTGTACCGTCCTTAGGACAATTCGGCAAAAAAATCGAATTTTTTGTATGAGAGCCTCCATCAAATATTTATTTTGTTTTTAGTATTTGTTTTTATAGCAGCAACAAAAATACATAATCTGTGAAAATTTCAACTGTCTAGCTATCGCGGATCTTGAGATACAGCCTGGTGACAGACAGGCGGACAGACAGCGAAGTCTTAGTAATAGGGTCCCGATTTTACCCTTTAGGTACGAACCCTGACAAACATGACATTATGATATGACATCTTGTCGTTTGTTTAAAAATGCATTACTTGATTTTTAAAATGAATAAGAATGTACGTACATAGGTATTATTGACATAATCACCAACTTTAAACTGGATCATTAAAAAAAAAAATACATACAGAGGTTACATAAAAATATAACCTCCTTTTTGAGGTCTGTTAGAAAACATGGTGAACATATGGGTTTAAAGAATTTATTCTCATAAGAACAATTACAGTTCACTTAAAATGAGATACAAATAGCTTATAAGTATTGAAATGTTCACATCTGGTGTGTTGGTGACATCATAGGTTGTATACATGTTTTTTTAATTTAGCTTTAAATATATTAATATTTTCACATTTCTTTAATTCTTCGGGTAAATCATTAAACAGCCGTGCTCCCTCAAACAGTATTGTTTTTTTGCCGTAATTAGTTCAACATATTCAGTATTGAAATGGGATGTGTTTGGTTCCTTAGGTGTTGGACGAGGAGGCGGAGGTGTTCGTGGTGAAGATGTGGCGTCTGCTGATCTACGAGCTCGAGGCCAAGCGCGCCGGCCTGCACAAGTGAACCCGCGAGTACCTCCTAGTCTAGACATTCATATTAATTAAATAATAAATATAAAATTATATCAATTGTAAGGAGTTTTCATTTATTTTTGTAGAAACATCTAACCGTCACCTGCGCACTCGGAATAGACCTGACGTCGCACAAATCCAGTCCTCGGCCGTGTCGAACACTCGCCCGTCGCACTCGTCGGCAAGCATCGCGCAGTTGCCGACAAGGATCCTCCCATATCAATGCGAGCATAACTCACTTGTACCCCAATGAATTAGATAGGTAAGGGCCATGGAATGATGAGACTCCCCTCTTTGTGTCTGAAACCGTTGGTCACACCCAACCGATGTTGAAGCACATTTAACAGCTTTGAATTGTACGAACAAACTTGCAATGCGATTCAAATAAGTATAGGCATCGTTCTCACCAAACGCATAGTCCGCCGCCACCTGTGAGTATGCTCACGGTAAGGCCCGAAGAACGTGGCCTCAGTCTGCAGTATGCGTTCTCACCAGGCCGACAATACGCTATAGCGTACAAAATACGTTACTTGTGTGATCAAGAGTAGGTTTGCTACGCGTAGTATAACTAACCAGCCACCGACAGTCGGCGACCGCGCACCACGTAATCTGTATAATGTATATAAAGAAGGCGAAACTGACATATCAACGCACAGCCGAAACTACAGGGCCAAGGAATGTAAAATTTTCCTTTTATGTTGTAGGCGAGCACTAAGAGAGGATTTCCCAAAACACACCTCCTGAGGGGATGGAACGGGAATCCAGAATGTGTACAGAGAGACATATTTTCACGCGGGCAAAGCCGCTGGCAGAAGCTGGTAGCTCATAGTTGGTTCGGTGCGAACGAGAAGTTAATACATAAATATGGAAAAGCGATAAATTGCGTAATGTCCGCTCACAGTCAGCGGCCGACAATACTTTTGGTCTGAACAATGCCATAGGAACGTCAATGACCCCGTATATGTCAAATGTTACTTGAAAAAGTACAGTTTGCAAAGATTGGCGTATCAATAACGGTTTTTTTACTTTGTTTAACAAAGTATTTTATAAGTCTAAGTAAAAAAAAAATGTAATTGTTTATAAGTAAATTTGCTGAATATATTATATTATTCTTAATTGGTTAAAAAAAAAACTTTCTTATTTTCGTTGTTAGCAACAATTTGTCTTTTTCCATTCTCTAGTACTCGGGACACCTCACATAGTGATGTAGCGATGAGTGGAATTGAACAACTAGATTCGGATTAAACTTTTCTATTCTTTTATGATTCGTAAATAAATTTAATTTAATTATGGTATTGTTTTACTCTCCCTACCTGATTCTATTGGCAGCTGCGATGCCACAACATGGCGCAAGTCGATCCTATTCTTATTTGAATGGCATTGTACAGTCCACGTCTAATTAGAGTAAGCATGTGCGTGTGGATTGAGTGCCCCTTTATAAAATCTCTCAATCCTCATGTACATGGAAGTAGCTAGCCGCCGCCGACGTATTCGATACAAACGATTGTATAGTTGCCAATAAATACCATCAGCCTTGTTTACCTGAGTCAACTACCTATCTACTCCCATTACAAATTCAACCTTAACTTGCACAACATAATGAACATGAACACGCCGGATCATTAGTGGAGGTAAGAAAATGAGCCACAATCCGTCAAGATAAAAATCTTGCGAATGAGTCTTTTGGCATAAACAAAGTGGTTAGTGAGTTTAACTGGAAAAAAAAATTAACAAGTCGGAATAGAATCGAATGAATTTATGTAAAATAATACTTATTATATTAATAAAAATACTTACTACTCTGTCAAGAAAGTACCGGGAAAAGATCAATAATACACAAAAATTTTTGTTATTCATCCAAATTTATTTTATCACCTTCAAAGTATGCCCCTTCAGAAACGATACACTTACGCCAACGAATAATCCAATCATCAAAACATTTTTTAAACGCTGTTTCCGAAATTGAGTTCAGTTCTCGCCGCGAATTCTCCTTTATGTTTTCTACAGATTGAAAACGGGTGCCACGAAGTGGTAATTTGAGTTTAGGAAAAAGATAGAAGTCGGCTGGAGCCATTTCTGGCGAATATGGTAGCTGCTCGATGGTATTTGTTGAGTGTTTAGTCAAAAATTCGTTCACAATGATGGCCTTGTGCGAAGGCGCATTATCGTGGTGCAAAATCCAAGAATTTTCTTTCCACAAATCTGGCCTTTTTCGTCGAATTTGCTCTCTTAAATGCCGCATAACGCTCAAATAATATTCTTTATTTACCGTTTGACCTTCCGGTAAGAATTCCGAGTGCACAACACTGCGATAGTCAAAGAAAACAGTCAACATGACTTTGACTTTTGATCGACTTTGGCGTGGTTTTTTCGGTTTTTGTTCAGTTGGAAGGCGCCACTCCGAGGCTTGTTGACTTGTTTGCATGTCAAACTCGTAAACCCACGTCTCGTCGCCAGTAACAATTCGTTTCATGAATGTTGGGTCGGAATTGACTCGTTCTAGCATGTCCTTAGCGACTCTCAGGCGATTGAGTTTATGGAGAAAATTCAGGTCTTTTGGGACTAGCCGAACGGCAACAGGTTTCATACCCAAATGATTAGTTAAAATGGTACGGATCGACTCGTGAGATACAGACAGTTCGGCGGCTATCTCTCTCAAACTTGAATGAGGATTTTCAGTCACTATTTCCTTCACTTTTGCGATGTTAACTTCAGTTGCAGAGGTTGATGGCCTACCAGAGCAAGGCAAATCTTCCATAACATCTCGACCGCTTTTGAATGCTTTGTACCACTCATAAGCACGTGTTTTTGATAAAGTCGATTCACCGTAAGCCTTCTGTAACATTTTCAGTGACTCCGAACACAAAATTCCATTGGCGATGCAAAATTTAAGACAAACTCTATGTTCATGTTTTTGTCCATTACGAAATTCGCAATACACACTTTATGATATAACTAAAAACAGAACTGTATTTAATATAAATAACAGATGCATCTCAAACTCCGCGCCAAAATGGCAAACAGTTGTGCCAATCTAGCAACAATAAAAAAATCTAAAATTTGAATTTGGGACCATTAACAAATCATCCATTCCCGATACTTTTTTGAATGAATGTATATTCCACATATTTCCCACTTTCAGAACTGTTAAAAATATGACCGATTTGAAAATATATCAAGACTAAACTATATCCAGTGTGTATTGCCAGTGACTGATTACATATTATACGGTTCTAAAGCGGGGTCGCTCATGATGGGCCTCTTCAGAACGCTTAAGGTCACACTAAGGGCTATGCTTGGAGTTTCCTTGCGTGATCTAATCAGAGAAATGAAGAAAACCAAGTTTGCTGCCATCACCACATCATCACCAGTCTTTTTAATGTTCCCACTGTTGGGATTCAGGCCTCCTCTCTAGGAAAGGGAATGGGCTGTAATCCACCACGCGGGCCCAGAGCGTGTTGGTGACTGTCACATGTCTTCGAATTTTTGGTTCTAGGACATGCCGATTTCCTCACGATTTTTTTTCTTCACCGTTTTGAGAGCAGTGGTGATGAAATAAATTACACAAAGTAATGCGTCTGGCTGGGTTCGAACCCGCGACCTACAACTCGTAAGCCGGGGCCGTGACCACTCGGCCACCACTGCTCTCCATAGACGAAGACGAAGTTAATCTCAAAACTTAATGGCAACGGGTAGAGCACATTGCTTGCAGAACAGATGGTCGATAGGGTCAAAAGGTTTTGGAGTGGCGACCGTGTCAGAAGACGCAGCGTTGGAAGGGTGTTGTGATTCCTGACCCGACCACGACATGGAACGGAGATTTTACTGTGGCACAAAATGGTTATTTTAATTGTGTTTTATTGTGCCAGTTATCCCAGGAATTTGTGCCTTGTACGTTTTGAGTAATAAGAGTAAGATTGTGCTCGGGCTGGGGATCACGGTTCCTGACTCGACCACAACAGATCTAATAAAATATCAATAGTGGGAAGTTACTGATTATGCCAAAAATATGTGTCAAATTGTGCCTATGGCACACGAAATTCTTTTACTATTCTTATCACAGAATATATCTTGATTCGGATAAAATTGAATTCAAATAAGGCACTTACAAAAAAATTTATACCAACTACCCACATTTCAGCTTTAAAACTAAAAGCAATAAAAAAGTAAAAAACTAAAACCCGACTACGGCAAAAAAACAACACTGAAAAAGTATGAAACAAGTTTTCAGGATGCTGCACACAACAAGACAAGTTAACTGGAAAAACAAGGATAGAATAAAAGTTTATTTCAGCATCCTGAAAACTTGTTTCATACTTTTTTTCAGTGTCGTTTTTTTGTCGTAGCCGGGTTTTAGTTTTTACTTTTTTTTATATTCTGTGATATGAATAGTAAAAGAATTTCGTGTGCCATAGGCACAATTTGACACATATTTTTGGCATAATCAGTAACTTCCCATTATAGTACAGGATACGGTTAAGAACGACCTTCACCGGTTTGTTTAATGGATGAAACCTATTTTATGATAAATTTAGTATATTAAATAATATAACGCGGGTGGGTTGCCTGAGAAATTCCTGGCCAAACAATTTTTTTTTTTTTGTAAAATGCACCGGTGTGTTTAACGAATAAATTTAATACTAACCGAAAGAGTGAAGCCTTTAGAACATAAAAATGTTGGGTTGCCTATTTGTTTCCTGGCATAGCTATGGGTTGCCAGGTATAAACAGGTACGCATAAACAGGTGTGTTTTTTTTTTATATACAACAAATTCTATATCAAAATAAACGCTGTTTCATTATGAATACGATGTTAAAGTGATGTCTGCAAAAAAATCTGGTATGGATAACGATTGTGCATTTTTCTAAAAATAAAATAAATTTTCAATTTTTAATTAATAATAGTCTGGCCAGGAATTTCTTAGGCAACCCACCTGCGTTATATTATTTAATACACTAAATTTATAATAAAATACGTTTCATCCATTAAACAGACCGGTGAAGGTCGTTCTTAATCGGATCTTAGACTATTATTGATATTTTATTAGATCTGGTTGTGGTCGGGTCAGGAACCGTGATCCCCAGCCCGACCACAATCGTTCTCTTATACCTCAAAAAGTACAAGGCACAAATTCCTGGGATAAGAGTGGCACAATAAAACACAATTAAAATAATCATTTTGTGCCACAGTAAAATCTCCGTTCCATGTCGTGGGAAATCGATGGATGCAAGATGCACGGGACTGGTCCTTAGAGGCCTATGTCCAGTTGAGGAAGTCTTTCGGTTGACATGGTGATGTGATGCTGTTAGATAGGTACCGGTACATTCGCAGGCGCCGGGTACGTTACTTGGCAAGGTTTACGCCGCATAGGTCACACTTAGTGCATCAATAGATTTATACGTAATTTTTTATGGTGGGTAATTGCCATAATTTATTTTTAAACAATCGGTTCTGAAGATAGTTAATAAAAGAAAAAAGGCGTTGAAAATAAAATATGTACCTACAGCTAAAGGTTCTGATGTACATTTTTAGGTTTCATAAGTGTAACAGTAAAGGAAACTTTACATTTTCTTTATTTAACAATTTATGTACACACAATAATAAAAGAACAGAAGGAAACAGAAGAATAGTACAAAGGTGATGCTTATTTCTAACGGAATAAATGCGACCTGTTGTTTCATTCGCACGTGTCTTCCTACTTCATACTTTAGGCGCTGCGCGAACGGAGACACTTGTTTCAATTACCGGTAATACTCCTGTTGGCATAAAATTATAAAAGGCATAATATTTGTTTGGCATAACGTTTTCGCATAACTTTTAATGGCATAATAATACTTTTGCATAATGCAAATGTTAGCATAACTATCATTTAGTCTAATATGTTTTGGCTTAAGTTGGAGTTGCATAAATTTTAAACGCATAATCGACGAGTCTCGCTCGAGCACCCACATGTAACGGGTGCGTGTTGTCGGATCGGAGCGTTTATTCGCGTAAAATGACGAATCTAGTGACTTCACTAGATATAAGATTGCAACTAGGACACTTGTCCTAGTTGCAATCTTATCATAGATGAATTGCTATATTATTAAGTTAGGATAAGCGCATTTATCGCATTGGGGATAAAAAAAAACCTGTAAAGATAGATGTAAGATAAAGAAATAAATAAATAAATAATAAATAAATGTTATGTCAAAGGACAAACGAAAAATACTGCGGAAGAATAGAGGCAAGGAGGAGCGTGACCTGATAAGTTACCTCCAATACTGTGGGATCATTTAGACTGTTCAAAGGTGTTAAAAGACATGTTAATTATGAAAACAGAAATTGAGAAAATAAAGAACGAGTATGCAACCAAAGACAGTGTACAAGATGTAAGGGCCGAAGTTATGTGAATCAGAAACGATTCTCTACCACCGACGTCCGCTTTTAAATAAACAAAATGTCTGGAACATGGTTAGATAGTGGACCGGTGGGATTGTCGCATGAGTACAACAACAATCGCTCCATAAACGACTTATCGAATAACAATCCGTTTGAGCGGCAACGGTCACCGGCTACGGAAAGTGAGCATGCGAGAGCAGGTGTAGCGGGAGGGGAAAGCCCACTGCGTGTGAGTCAGCTGAGCACCGCTCGAGTAGATACAGCGAATATTACGGTGACGTCATCACTACTCAGCTGTGCGGCTACGGGTACGGCCGCACTGCGGGTACCTAATCGGCTGGCGGCTGTTGCGGGCCAATGCGAGTCAGAGCAGTGTAGCCCGCCGACGGCTGTGCCGCGTGATGCGTCGTATATGACGAATAAAAACAATAAAGCCAATAATGATGTCGAGGGATGGCAGCAAGTGTCTCGTCGTCAGAAAAATCGAAAATATAGATTTATGGGAAAAGCTGGCATGGCGAGGGACATAGAATGTTCTTTTAAGGCTGCTGACAGAAAAATACCGATGTTCATCACGAACATACATACTACGACTAAGGAGTGCTACATAATCCAGTACATACGAAATAGAACAAAGGAATCAGTATCAGAGGCCATAAACATGCGAGTGCAGCGAGGTTATAAAGCATGTTAGTTTTATATATTAGAAACTGATCTGCCTTTATACATGGACGAGAAGCTATGGCCGGCTGGTATCATATTCCGGCGGTTTGCTAATTACAGGCGAAGACATATGAATCAGGAAAATATCCTTGCTGACGGCATAAATAACTTAAATAATGGATAGTCGGTCTTATCGTTTAGTAAGCTATAATTGTAAAAATGTGAAGCGAGCTATCCATGACATCAGAGATCTGTGCAGTACGTGTGACGTGATATGCTTGCAGGAAATCTGGTTGCTCCCACATGACATCCCTTTTGTTGGCACGATTGATAGCAGTTTTGGTTACACGGCGACGTCGGCTGTGGATACGTTGGCGGGCATTTTACGCGGGCGCCCCCATTGTGGCGTCGCGGTGCTGTGGCGCTACAGTGCCTTCCAGGAAGTGTCGGTGGTTCAGTGTAGTGAGCGTATTTGTGCTATTAAAATAGCGGAAGGCAATAGATCAGGTGCTTGTTGTAAGTGTGTATTTGCCAACGAACTCTATAAACAATTTGCCGGATTTTATTGATTGTATGGGTGCAATAAGTGCGATTATTGATGAAAGTAACATCGAGTCGGTTTTTATGTTGGGTGATTTCAATGCGGCGCCGGGTGAGTTATTTTACAATGAACTGATTAGTGTGTGTAATGAAGAGAGTCATTGTTGAGTTAAGCTCGCCTTTGTACATGAATTGTCAATTATGAATGTATTAAGGTTAAGTTTTTTTTGTGTGTACAATAAAGAATTAAGATTAAGATGAGAGAGCTGGTCCTGTATAGATGTAGAAATGTTAGGGATAAATTCCGGTACCTATACCTATATTAGTGACGTACCTACATGGGTCGCCTAGTTGGCTAGACCATTGTGTTGTAACTCACGCGGCGAAGCAATCTATTACAAATGTGTATATAAAATGGAATACCTACGTCAGTGCGAAAGCCGTATCATCGACCCCCAAGGTTGGGCAGGAGCCGCTTGAGAGCGGCCCCAGTCCGTTTGAGTTTGGGATATGTATATAACTTACATTTTAGTCATTTATAGCTAGAATGATTTAGACAAACATTGCAATGGTCTACGATATTTACTTAAACACTGATATTCATGACAGATGGCGCTCTTTACTTTTATATACATATAGGTATATATGTAAAACATTCTAAAAACAAACGTTAGGTGTTGAAAATCGTAACGAAATTAAAAGTTAAGTATTCCTAAGTAACATAATTATCGTCGTAGTAACAAGACATCGATTACCTCTCAATCCCCAAGCGAACGCCGGCGTTCGCGCTAATGTCATCGCGCCATACAAGGCTTCGCAGTATGATGTTTTCGCTTTAAAATCGTTCGCAGTAAAGTTTTTCGATGTAACTAATCATCGCAGTAACAAAAAGTCGACTTAACAAGGCGTCACAGTATAGAGATATCGTTGAAAAGTTTTCGAAGAAACAAACTTCGATGATACGGCTTTCGCACTGACGTAGGTATCCCATATAAAATATGACACTATTTGGTCGGACCACTTTCCTCTAATTGTGGAATGTAATCTCCGTGTAGTAACACCAAAAATTGTAACACGTACTGTTTGCAATAACAATAATAGTAATATTCGTTGGGGAGAGAAACGAGGAACAGGTCTTGATTTATCGTGAGGAGTGTCATAAGAGATTAAAATCCATTGATTTTCCATCGGAATGTACACAATGTGCGGATTATTTGTGTAGACCACGCGCGTGTCCTGGATAGACTGTACTCTGACATTGTAGCCGCCCTTCAAGGCGCAGCAGTGGTGGGGGAAGCGCGCGGGAGCGGACGGGAAGACGTGGTGCACGCTTGGCGGGATGGAACAAGCATGTGGGTGAGGCTCACAGGGTGGCTAGGGCGAGGTTTAACGAATGGGTGCTGTGTGGTAGACCCAAATCCGGTTGTGTGTATGAGGAGATGCGTGAGAGTAGGAAGGTCTTTAAGTTAAAGTGGTGCCAGAATAACCAGGACAGGATTAGGATGGACGCCCTAGCTAAGCAAAACTCGAAAGGTGACTTCCGTGGCTTCTGGCGGAATACGAGAAAAGTCAACTCTCGGCCTGGCCTTTCCGGTAGCGTCGATGGTCTAAGTGATCCGAAGAGAATTGCGGACGTGTTCAGAGAGCAGTTTTCGGTTCGGTCACCACTGGGGCCGGCGCGTGGGGTGCTGAAAGTTGACTTGGACAATAAAATAATAGGAGTGACGTTCCTTGCGAAAGATGTTGCGAAAGCCATTAGACAGATTGAGCGGGGAAAGTCTCCTGGCCACGACGCACTCAGCATTGAGCACCTACAACACGCTGGCCCGCACCTGGTGAGAGTCCTGGCAATGTACTTCTCGCTGTGTGTGTGCCACTCCTACCTGCCTGATGACTTTATGAGGACAGTTGTAGTGCCTGTGGTTAAAAATAAAACAGGCGATTTATCCGATAAAAATAACTACAGGCCTATATCACTTGCAACTGTAGTAGCGAAGGTATTTGACGGTGTGCTAAATGCGCAGTTAAATATACATGTATCGCTTCACAGTAACCAGTTTGGGTTTCGACCTAAACTGTCCACAGAGAGTGCAATACTGTGTTTAAAGCATACCGTCAACTACTACACGACGAGAAAGACTCCGGTATACGCGTGTTTCCTTGCTTTATCCAGGGAATTTGACCTTGTCTCATATGATATCCTGTGGGAAAAGTTGAGGAGCACGGGGTTACCTCGGAAACTCATTAGCATACTTCGATATTGGTATGGGCACCAGGTCAACAGCGTCAGATGGGCGGGGGCGATGTCGGATACTTATAACATCGAGTGCGGCTTAAGGCAGGGCGGCCTGACCTCGCCCACATTGTTTAATCTCTACATGAACGAGCTGATCGTCTCGCTCAGCAGTCAGCATGTCGGGTGCTTTGTGGACGGAGTGTGCGTTAACAATTTGAGTTATGCGAACGACATGGTGCTGTTGAGCGCGTCAATCTGTGGATTGAGGGGGCTACTCAGTGCATGTACGGATTACGCGCGTGGTCATCGGTTAATATATAATGTGAAAAAAGAGCCAATACATGGTCTTTCCGGCCGTCGGTGGGTCGAGTCCTATAAACTTACCAACAGTTCATATTGATGGTGTTCTAATACAGCGAGTGGATCAGTTTAAATATTTAGGGCATCTACTCACCGAGGACCTTAAGGATCAGGCTGACATGGACAGGGAGCGGAGGGCACTGTCAGTGCGAGCCAATATGATAGCCCGCCGGTTTGCGCGAGGTTCTAGGGCGGTGAAGATCACGCTCTTCAGAGTGTACTGCACATCCCTGTACTCGTGCAGCCTGTGGGTTGACTATACTGAAAGGGCATACAGTGCCCTCCGTGTCCAGTAGAATAACGCGTTCCGGGCTGTAGTGGGGCTGCCCCGCTTCTGTAGCGCATCAGGAATGTTCACAGAGGCGCGTACTGATTGTTTTCACACTACTATACGCAAGCGGTGCGCATCCCTGGTGCGTCGGGTGTGGGCCAGCCCCAATGCCATCCTGGCAATGATCGCTGACCGGCTAGACTGTTCCTATATCCGACATGGCTGTGCCAGACATGTTACTATTCCAATGCCTGTTAGGAAATTGTAGTGGTTTTTGGATTAAAGGTATTTTATTTTATTTTAACTTGAAAGGGTCATGGAAATTACAGACACAATAGAAAGACAATAGGTGCGCGAACGGCGTTCGCTTGGGGTTTAATGAATTAATATAATAGTGACATGTAATTGAAATTTAATTTTATACAATTATTCCATTTTATTTTGATTTTTAATGCAATTCTTTTAATATTTGACTGCCTGACTATATAATTATAAAATGAATTTAATTTAATGATAATCATCGGATCAATGCAAAATAATGATAATGCAATCTAAATGATAATAATAATCTAATGCAATTTAAATTAATTTAATTTTGTTATTGACCTTTAAATTTTATGTAATTTTGTAATACCTGTATACGTATGATTTTGTAACTAAAATGAGTCTTTGGCACTTGAAATAAATAAATAAATAAAATAATGTTTATTCGTCTAATAATCATGAGCCATAAATATGAAAAGTCCTAATTGGGTGAATGTAGCCAGTAATTTTAAATTGATTTGTAGGCGATGTTTTTGTGGCGACGTATTATCAGTTATTGGGTTAGGTTAGGTTTTTTTATTTTTTGTGGCAGGAGTGGGAAATTCATCATGGACGCGGACGCCTAATAATAATATAATCAATAAGGTAAAATAGACAACACAACAACAACAACAACTTACTGTTTGGAGTTATTTATTAGAGTTTATAGTGTTATTCCAAATAACATTATGTGTTTATAAGTCAAAGTCAAAGTCAAGTCAAAAGTTTTTTATTTCACATAGGCCTACATGGGCACTTATAAAACATCAGAAGCTAGTGCACGGTTCGAAATTGGTCGTTTCCTATGGAGAAGAACCGGCAAGAAACTCCATGGTTACTCTTTTTAAAAAAATGGTTGTACTTACAATATTTCCATATAACAGTATTAAAAGGTATTATTTAAGAACAGTGTAAACCGGTCTATATTGTACTCAAAAGCACAATAAAAATAATCATTTATAAAAAGTGAGTCAAAATATGAAGTGACTAATCTAAGAATTCGTGGAGTCTACAGTGTTCTTCCATTTACATTATAAAAAGAGGCTACATAAAAAAAAGGTAGAAAAAATAATAATAATTACATCTGTCAGTAAATGAGACGTTAACAACCAAAATAAGAAAAACTAACGAATTTAATGTGGTTGGAGTCAGATAATATAAAAAAAAAATATTGCAAAAGCAATGTGTTAGAGAAAAAAAAAATGTTACAACAAATATGGAGCAGTTAATAGATACATTCGCACAATATTATGAGTTACCAGGGGGCCACAAGTGCAGAGGGAGTCATTGCCAAACAAGCGTGTCTTCGACATAGTCTTTAACCTTGTAATATGCTTTTTTGGTTAAGGACGCGCGAGCAAGATTCACTCGCTCGAATTTAGGTATCTTGGTCGCAATACATCGACCTTACGCGCACGCACACATAGAGCCCATTGTTCGTTCAAATTTATACTTTAACCGAACATGTCTTGATATTTGAGGTATTATTTTATTTTTCTTAGTAAGTATTAATTGAGTCAAGCTTGTTTGATTTTTAGTATCAGTATTACTATATGGCAATATGTAATTGCCTGCTTATCCAGTTTCGAGTACTACTCGTATAGCAAAAATAAGTAGTTGCCATATCGTTACGGATAATAACGACCAATTTCTTTGTAAACCTACGATTATTTCCCAGGCTTATTTCTTTAAAAATATTATATTTAACAAAATCAAATGGGTATTTGAGATTAATTTTATCAGACAATTAGGTACAACGCACAACCCCTCTCCGACATGAATTAAATCTTCAAACTCAATAAATACTCGTACGATGTCTGAAGCAAGTAGTTATTTCCAATTTAATATTCGACCTAATCGTAAAATACAGTTAAAACTATGAATACTTATGTATTTTTAACCGACTTCTAAAAAAGGAGGAGGTTCTCAGTTTGGATGATTGAATTTTTTTTTATGTATGTTCGCGCATAACTTCGTTGCTTGCCGACCGATTTGAAAAATTCTTTTTTTGTTGGAAAGGGTATACTTCCCAAATGGTTCCATAGTCACCAAGTCGGGATCTGATGATGGAATCTTGGCGAAATCGAGGGAACTCCTCAAATATCATAAGCGACTGTATAGTTCTTTTGGTATTTTCATCAAAGACTTAAGCATTTACACTTAAAAAATTACATTTGATGAAGTGGAACTGGTGAAGAAGACCAGAAATGGCCAGTGGAAGTTCATACTCACACAGATATCACAATGAACATAGTTATGCGACTAAGATAATACAAATAAATGAATAGTTCTGGATAGGTATGTTGAAAACGGTATCATCGAAGTGACCTGATGATGATGATAGAGCCGGAAGATAGGCACCGGAACTCCGTAATTAATCAATGTATCCTAGCCGTGTTTGGGTTTATTAGAATTATCATGAGATGCGCCACACTTTCCGCCACACGTACCTATAAGGTACTATCAAACTGATCTGATGATGATGATGGAGCCGCAAGGTAGACACGGAAGCTTCATAATAAAACAATGAATTTATCCTAGCAGGGTTTGAGTTAATTGGAATTGTCATGAGAAAAAGGTACTCTGGCTATAAGTAAGTGTATTACAACTAAAAAGTGTGAAATTAAAAACTTTTTCCAAAAAAAATATAACCGAAATATGACTGACTTATACATAACAAACAAAATAATTTTAATTTCGGAAGTTTGTGTTTCTCGATATTGTTTGTTCCTTATTTAACACCGACTTCCGAAATTAAAATTATTTTGATGGTTTTAGTGTTTTTTTTTTTTGTGAAATCGGTTATTTTTTTTGGAAAAAGTTTTTTTTTATAATTATGAGGTAAAATATACGACTTCCTTGTATATCAAAATGGTAACAGGAAAAATTGATTTATAAATACACTAGCTTTTGCCCGCGGCTTCGCCCGCGTGGCGTAACCTAATGTTATTTCCCATAAATTTTGGACCTCTATTTTACACGCGTGAGCAGCGTAATTCTTACTACCTTAATTCACATATACTACCATTGTTGGTGTTGTGTTAGTTAAGAAAACAAACACAAAACAAAAATGCAATTATAACTTTTCAACAACATCCAAAAGAAAACACAGTCATCAGTCGTGCGTTATTGTCGTTTGGCTTATTAGCTAAAGAAACAGTAGGCAAAACGGTGCGGGGGGAGGATCAATGAGCGCGTCATGCGTAGCTACTGAAGAGCGGAACTCGTTAACTCGTGAATTTAATTTTGGGAATGATTAAATTTATGAAAGCTTTCTAATGGTACGTCCGATTTAAATGATTCAAAAAGTAATTTACAGATACTGATATAGTCTTGAACGCGTAACTTATTTTGATAAGAATTAATACCGTAATTATGTAAATAGCTTTCCAATAAACGCTTCATGAATGCCAATTTTTAAAAGTAGTAAAATGGAAATATTATGTTAACCTTAAGAGATAGACATATGCCACCGAGGACTTTTCTGTAGACCTATATAAGATACACAATTCCACGATACATTATTTTGTTATATCTTAAAGGGTTTAGGCAGCGTTTTCGTTAAAAGCTCCCAGACGGCTTATTTTTTCCCGACATCTTCTACAAATATCGTTAATGTACACAAAAACACATACAAAAACTTAACAAATTATATACTAAAAGCTTCCTCAAGAATCACGCTATCGAGTGGTGAAAACTGCTTGAAAATCGGTGCAGTAAATTTTGAGTTTATCGCGAACAGACAGACAGACAGACGCTGCAGGGGATTTTGTTTTATAATATGTAGTGAAAAGTGTCCTAATTTATCTTGGTACTCGAAGATATAGGTAAGCGTGCTCCATCGTCAGCCACATCATCGCTTACCATCAGGTGAGATTGTGGTCAAACGCGAGCCTATACATTATATAAAAAAAAAGATATTGTTTTATTTTGTACTATACTTGAATGGCACTACGATGTCATACGTGTCATTATAGCCTATATTCTAAGCACGAACAAATTATTTTTATCGAGTTTCAAAGTTCATGACCAAATTCAACGCCCGATTGGATTACTATAGGGTTATCTATCATCATCAGATCAGTTTGATAGTACCTTATAGCCAAAGTCCATCTCATGACAATTCTAATAAGCCCAAACACGGCTAAGATACATTGATTAACTACGGAGTTCCGGTGCCTATCTTCCGGCTCCATCATCATCAGGTCACTTCGATAGTATTTTATAGCCAAAGTGCATTTCATGACAATTCCAATAAGCCCAAACACGGCTAGGATACATTGATTAATTACGGAGTTCCGGTGCCTAACTTCCGGTTCCATAATCATCATCAAATCAGTTCGATAGTACCTTACAGCCAAAGTGCATCTCATGACAATTCTAATAAGCCCAAACATCCGGACACCCGGATGGAACGAAGTTCCGTTCTGGCTTGCTTTCTATAAGAGAGAGAGTGATGTATGTACATTTTGACAGCACTAAATCAATATCTTCGAAACCATGAAAACGACACTCATGACGAAAAAGTAGATAATTTCTAACAGCCGCCATCTTAGATTTACATTTTAACAGCACTATCGGCTTCAACAACCTCGAAAACCATGAAAAAGACACCCATATCGAAAAAGTTGATAATTTATTGCAGCCGCCATCTTGGATTTACATTTTGACAGTACAATCGGTTTCAACACCCTCGAAAACCATGAAAACGACACCCATGACGAAAAATTTAATAATTTTTTGCAGCCGCCATCTTGGATTTATATTTTGACAGTACTATCGGTTTCAATACCCTCTAAAACCATGAAAACGACACCCGTGACGAAAAATTTGATAATTTCTTGCAGCCGCCATCTTGGATTTATATTTTGACAGTACCATCGGTTTTAACACCCTTGAAAACCATGAAAACGACACCCATGACGGAAAATTTGATAATTTCTTGCAGCCGCCATCTTGGATTTATATTTTGACTGTACCATAGGTTTTAACACCCTCGAAAACCATGAAAACGATACCCACGACGAAAAAGTTGATCATTTCTTGCAGCCGCCATCTTGGATTTACATTTTGACAGTAAAAGTTTTCGTGAGAATTTTTTCCGTCTAGCCCCCTTTCACAACGCGCGATAAGGAACTTCGTTCCAATAAGTACGATATTTGTACTTTTATTTCGGTCCGAAAAAGTAGCATGTCTTGGCAGTCGCAGTATACAAGTCGGCACACATTTTAGACGTATTTATTTTTTGTAAGAGAGCGATACGGACATCCGTTCACAAGCGCTTCTGAGCGCGGACTGACGCTAGACATCGCGCGTTCAATGAAAAATGTATGAAGAAATATTGAGAGTGGTTTTATTTTGGTCATAAATCATAAAGTTATTTATGTAGGTTCAAAATAATTAGCTATAGGTGTTGAAGACTATATAAGCTGTATTATTTTATGTTTTTTAAAGTAAAAATGTTTACTGGATTTAAGTTACGGGTTCCTACTCAGACTCTGTGTTTCGTAATTTTCTTGTATTAGTGCGTTGGTAAAATCGTATTTATATGAAAATTTTATATAAGACCGTACTATTTTTTTTATGCCATCCTGGAGATAGATATATTGTCTTTTATTTGATACCAAGATATACTCATAATTATGATTCCTAGAGCATCATAATGGTTCCCGAAAAACCGTGATATTTGTCGAAATAGGTGAATACGTCCTTAAGACACGCTTAATATGGGTTTTGAACTTTCCTTCGCTAAGTTCAGTCACCGCTTTTGGTAGCTTGTTATAAAAACGTATGCTATTTACTAAAAATGACTTACTGGTCTTGGCTAATCTCCATTTGGGCAATATAATTTCGTGTTTACTACGAGTATTTATGTTATGGAAATCGCTTCTAATTTTGAAAAGTCCTAGGTTTTTACGGACATACAAAAGGACATATAGGTACCATTATGCGTTGATAACATTACCTATGCTTTATAAAATTATGCTTCATTATTTTTATGCCAGTAGTATTTATGGCAACAAGCATTATGGCAAAACATTTACATAGGCCTAATAATATTATGCGTAATGATCATTATGCTGAATTTCGTTATGCCAATGTAAATTATGACAATGTATTTTATGCCAATTACCGATACCGATCACTTTTTATCGTCATGAGTGTGCAACTGGACACAAAAAATGTTTACGTATGCGCAGGGAGTGGATGATTTCATAGTGGTTTTATAAAAATTAAATATTCATCGGTAGCTTGTATCTGATACAAGTGCCCACTGGCGACGAGCGAACCAAGCCGTATTGTAAAAATTTAAAATGGTGGCCACGTATTTCGAGATACTCAATAGTCCCGACCATTTATCACAAGATTGTGTGTAGTTCAAAAATCGCATGCAACAATGGTTTATTGCAAACGATTTGGTAGCTGCAGATAAGTCGGCAGTAAAACGACCCGTAACCACCACCGCTACCATGTAACTATAAATACTTGCTGGTAGTGGAAAATTTATACATAAATTTATTTCAATTTCAATTATGATGATTTGCATGTCCCTGGCAGAATATGGTGAACTTTTTACCTTAGGACGATATCTATGTATGAATGTTTGCAAATAAATGATAAAGGGAAAGATAGGTACGAGTAGGTACCATTAGACTATATATAATGGATTTTATTGAGGATTTTCGAAATAAACCACAAATTGTTTCTCTGAAAACAAAGATTTGTTTTATTCAACATGCTTTTACAGTATAACAATTATCGTTTAACTAAAATTACACTTTTATCTCACCTGAAAACAAAGAAACGACATTTAAAGTTCACTAATATCGCCTCCTCAATTATATCCCTTTAATTATCTCTCTACAAGTTTTTATAACAATAAAATGCACAAAATAATCTAAACATCATCTGTCATTGAATCATACGTCACCCCGTATTCACAGCTTAAAAATTAAATTAATGAAATGTCATTTCCAAGGAGGTCATTTCATTACATCTCCCCCCCATAGGAACGAAAATTCTAAATATAATACAAACAATGCACCTGCAAGTTATCTTTATACCTATTCGTTTTCTTCTACTTCATCTTCTGCCGTAACAGGTTGTAATTTTGTTATGTGGAATAAAGTTGATTCTGTTTTTCTGTTGCCAGTGTCAATCTTATAAATGGAGTTCGATATTTTCTCTATTATCTTGAAAGGGCCTATTTTTAATTCGTCTAATTTTTTCCTGTTCAGTCTATTTCCATTTTCTACATATACACTGTCTCCTATCTCGAACTCTTGTATTTTCCTATTTCTATCAAATATTTTCTTGTTGTACTTGTGAGATTTTATTGTATTCTCTAATGCTAATCTTCTATCAGCAATCCACTTGTCTTCCTTTTCTATTGTTTTAATTTCATTTGGTAAAATACTGTCATTTGTACCATCCAGTAAATATTTTGGTGCAAAACCTGTAACAGAATGGTCTGTTTCATTATATTTCTGTACACATTCTCTTGCTACTGTTGTCCATGTTCTCTTATTATTTTTCTCATTTATTTTACATCTTATTTTATTTACTATTGTTTGGTTTAATCTTTCGTTCAAGCCGTTCGAAAATGGCGTATTCACAGCCGTAAATATTAGTTTGATGTTATTCTCCTGCAAATACTGTTTAAATTCTTTTGAATTGATGCCTGGATATTGGTCTGTCAGAATTATTCCAATCTCATCTGTCTCGAGTACTTTCTTTGTTAGTTTTATAAAGTCACTTGCGTTCTGTGTTTTTGAAGTCACAATAAACGCATATCTTGTGTAGTGGTCTACTAAAAGGTGTAAGTATTTTTTTGTTGACCTAGATCCTCCAAAGCCACCTATAGTATCCATTGACATTATCTCAAATGGTTTTGTTGCTGGTCCCAGTTGTGACATTAACCCAAATTTTCCTTGACATCTTGATTTATTTTTTATGCATATTTCGCATGTTTTACAAATATTTATGATATTTTTTGTTAGGTTTTTAGCTGTATATAGTGGACTTATTTTTTTTGTAATTGTCTGATTCCAATATGGCATAAATCTTCATGCACCTTTTTTATAATTTTTTTACTAAATTCTTCTGAGAGTATAATCTTTTCAAGTTTCTTTATTTTTTTTATAATAGATTTTATTTTTATGTAGTAGATTTTGTTTCTTTTCTTTTATTGTTTCATTTTTTTCTTGGTCTTCAACTATATCTTTTATTTGTATTAAATTAACTATTTTTAATAGTTCCTCCTTGTTATCTTCTGATTCTAATACAGGGTTTCGGCTCAAACAGTCTGCTTCTATATTTTCTTTACCAGGTATATATTTTACTGTAAAGTCATATTGAGATAGGTAATATGTGAGGTCACCCAATTCTTCATCTGTCCTGCATTTAATATTCATGTTCTCTAGAGGTTTGTGGTCTGAGTAAATAGTGAAATGTTTTCCAATTAGCCAGTGTTGCCAGTATTTAACTGCTTCTTTCATAGCAATACATTCCAAATATATGGCCTTTTTCCGTTTTTGAGATTCGTTTAGTTTTTTTGAAAAATATGCCACCGGTTTGTCTTTACCGTCTAGTTGAGTCTGTTTTAATATTGCCCCGATACCCTCTAAAGATGCATCTGTAAAGATTTTTATTGGTAAGTCTTTGTCGAATATTTCCAACACTGGTTGAGAACATAAATATCTTTTTATTTGATTAAATGATTCTTCACACTTCTCTGACCACACAAACTTTTCATTTTTTCTTAATAAATTATGTAATGGGTCTAAAATAATTGCACTTGGTATGTATTCATGGTAGAAGTTAATTTTTCCCAAAAATTGTCTGATATTCTTTTGTGTCTTAGGAGTTGGAAAATGTCTTATCGAGATCAAATTGTCTTTTAGTGGTCTTACCGAATTGTTCTGAATTACATGGCTGAGGTACTTTACTGAGTCTGAAGCAAAGTTACATTTCGTAAACTTCAATCTAAAGCCTTCTTGTATTATTGCCTCTAATACATTTCTTATGTGTTTTATATGTTCTTCAAAGGTGTTCGAGTATATCAGAATATCGGACGGAGTATCCTGTGAGATTGTGCTTTCTTAGAATATTGCTTAAAATTCTCTGGAAAATTGCTGGTGATATTTTCAAGCCAAAGGGAAGGCAGGTCCACTGGAAGTGGCCATCTTGTGTGACAAATCCTGTTTTACATATATCTATCTTCCACCCGTAATGGTATCGCCCAGAATGCTGAGTTTATATCCAGTGTAGTAAAATACTTACAATTTCTAGTTTTAACAATCAAATCATCTATTAACGGAAAAGGTTGAGCTTGTGGAACAACAATTTTATTTAGTTCCCTGAAATCTATACACAAGCGGGATTTCCTATTTTCACCCTTTTTAAATGCCAATGTCACTGGAGCAGCGAAAGGACTGTAGGATTCTTCTATTAAATTATTCTTTAGTAACATGGATATTTGCTCTTCAATTTCTAATTTATCTTCTATTGTACATCTGTATGGTCTTTTACTACAGTATCTATTTACTAGTAAATCTATGTGAGCTTCATAATCTCTAACTGTTCCTATATCATACTTGTCCTTTGCAAAAATTGTTTTATATTCCTTTATTATTTTCTCGATCTCAATTTTCTTTTCATTATCTAAATGGTCTGTCATACTTACAAACTCTTCTGTTTCTATATGTTCATTAAAATTTATTGCTAATGTTTTTATATTCTTTTCTTCATTTCTGTTATCTTTAGACATTTCATCTATTTTATTTGTTCTTATCTTTTGTTCTATCCGCAAGTCCTCGTTTTGGGTTAGTTTGAATTTCTTTATCATATCCAATCCGATTATAAAATCATCAAAATTTTCATTTTCTACTATGTATACATCCACCTCTTCTTCTAAATCAAATATTTTTATTTTTATTGTTATCAAGCCATCTGTTTTTTTCACACCATTAACCGTTTTCATATACCTATGCTATATTCTCATTGTCCTTTTTTTCTTTTATTTTAATCAGTCTTGAATTTATTAAAGAGATCTGAATCATAAATGCCGCTCACTTCTAGTTTATTTTCTAATAAGAGCTTGATTTTGATTAATGGTGTACTTACTCGTTTTTTTTTCTCAGTATTTATATCTACTTCAATAATGGAGTTGTTATTTACATTTCTGGGTTTAAAAACTTTTTCAGATTCATTTTTATTTTTCTTGAACCAACATGACTCTTCCGGATGATATCTAATTCCTTTGTCCAAAGATTCACAAGTGTTACATGGCTTCTTCTCATTAGTTTTATTTTTATAAAGGAATGTACAACTCTTTATTGTACTTGAGTTTTTCTTGTACATCATACCTTCATATTTTCTTATCTCATTGAACAAATCAGTAGTGTCATTGAGTTCATCTCTGTTTAACCTATTTAAGATAAACCCAGGTAAACCTGTTGCAATAAGATCTATCATTGTTTTGGAGTCTATCGATTTGTTTATGTCTAGCATAAGCCTTTCTTTTCTAATAGCGTAATCAATTAGTAGTCCTTCTTTATATCTAAATGCGAGAGCATATGTAACTATGTCCCATCCTCGGTTTTTAAAAGTTTCTAAAAATTTGTCTTTCCATTCATTCCATTCAGCCTTTATTGTTAGTTTTATGGCCATCGAGCTATACCAATCCAAACAAGATTTTTCTAAAAATAATCTCAATATATCTATTTTTGTTTCATCTTTTGATATATTAAAGCGCTCACACTCCCTTTCAAAATTCTCAATCCATTGCATTGCATTAGGGTTCTAGCTTGTGAATTTTTCAATAATAAATTTCTCTGAAATATGTTTTAGGTTATGTTGATTTTCTTTCTTTGTAGTAGTTTCTATTAATTTTTCCAAGATATGTTGCAAATTGTCGTTTTTGTCTATTGGTTGTTTTGTGCTTATTTCTTCTAAATATTGATCTAAAAATTGCATATTACCTTCCTCATCTCTATATGTTTTCTTAAGATCTTCATCCAATTTTATCCATATTTTTCTACTTTGATGCCTTTTCTTTATACTATTTTTTATTTTTGAGAAAGTATTCATTTTGACAATATATGTATGATGAATCACCGGCTTCAGCTCATCAGGTAAAACATAACATTTTCCTTCTTCTGTAGATATTGAGGTTATGGCTAATACATTTGATTTGCCATCATTTGAAGCTATCATCGTAAACTCAAATTGCAGCCGGTCCATCTTCTTTTAGTTAACAAAAATGTCGTTTTATAATGGATTTTATTGAGGATTTTCGAAATAAACCACAAATTGTTTCTCTGAAAACAAAGATTTGTTTTATTCAACTTGCTTTTACAGTATAACAATTATCGTTTAACTAAAATTACACTTTTATCTCACCTGAAAACAAAGAAACGACATTTAAAGTTCACTAATATCGCCTCCTCAATTATATCCCTTTAATTATCTCTCTACAAGTTTTTATAACAATAAAATGCACAAAATAATCTAAACATCATCTGTCATTGAATCATACGTCACCCCGTATTCACAGCTTAAAAATGAAATTAATGAAATGTCATTTCCAAGGAGGTCATTTCATTACATATATATCATTATCTTGGCAGTTTGTAAGTTAATAAAGGCAATAACAGGTATGCGATCTCTTTCGATATCACATGAGCTACACCCCTTCTCGAACAAACTAGGCGGTTGCGAAAATCATGGAAAGGATCCAGCGGTTGGTTGCACAAGTCCGAGGCCATGTGTGCTTCCACGGCCCTTGGAACGCACCATTCCCGGATTCCTAAATAACGGTAAGATGCTTAAAAAAGCAATAGTTACGTCTGTGCTCAAAGCGGGAGATAAACACTGTGTTAACAACTATAGACCCATTTCAGTACTAACAGGACTTTCAAAAATTTTAGACAAAAATTATAAATAGCAGATTAATAGATTATCTTGAAGTTAACAGGTTGCTTTCCAATGATCAATTTGGGTTTAGACCGAAAAGATGAACTAACCAAGCAGTTCATAAGCTGTCTGAATACATTAGTACGAGACTAGATAGGGGCATGCACACCATTGGGATCTTTCTGGACCTTGCCAAAGCCTTTGACACAATTTTTGGTTCTATATTACTGCACAAGCTTGAAACACTTGGGATAAGAGGAGTGCAACTTCTATTATTCTCGAACTATCTTAGAGACCGTCATCAATGTGTTAAAATAGGGCAATACACAAGTTCTGAGATAGAAAATAGTTGTTTCGGAATACCACATGGTAGTATTTTGGGCCCTACGTTATTTTTAATTTACATTAATGACCTATGTAGTTTAGTCCTTCGTAATGGGCTAATATTATCATATGCGGATGACACGGCTCTATTGTTTTCTGCTAAATCTCGAGGTGAGGCATATGAACGTGCTCAAAACGGTTTTAATATTGTATCTATTGGCTTCATCAAAATCTAACATTAAATATAGAAAAAACAAAATACATTTTATTCTCAATGAGAAACAATAATCTTCCGCTTAGGTACTAACCTAAACATATTCGCACATAATTGCAATAATGCTGATATTGCTTGCACTTGCCCTACTTTAGTTAAAGCTGACCACATTAAATATCTAGGTGTTACGATTGACACAAATCTAAATTTCCGTAAGCATATCGATTTACTGTGCATAAGAGTGCGTAAATTAATGTATATTTTTAAGAACCTACGTCACATAGCCGACTTTCAGTTAATCAAACAGGTTTATTTGGCTCTGTGTCAATCTGTGCTTACCTACTGTGTGGTGTGTACCTAGTGGGGTGGTGCTGCGAAAACTATCTTGCTTCCTCTAGAACGTGCTCAAAGAGCAATTCTAAAGGTTGCAACTTTCCGACCTTTTAGGTTTCCCACACACGAGTTATATACAGCATGTAAAACACTAACAGTGCGTCAACTATTTATACTGCACACCATAATTTATCAGCACTCTGAGCTTCCTTTTGACCCAGTGCCTTCAACCAGGAGGAGGAAAGATTTCGTTTGCGCAAAACCACAAACGAGACATGCATTGTCTCATAGATTTAATGTATTTTTAGGACCTTTTTTGTACAACAAGCTAAACAAATTATTAGATATATAGCGTTAATTATATTAAATGTAGTACATTGATATCGGAATATCTATTAAAACTCAGTTACACAGACACAGAAAAACTATTGGAAGTTTTAGTATGATTGTAAGGTTTAGTTCTTAAGTTGTTATTCTATAATATTCTGCATACATGCTCCCGTAAATGATGACCTGAAACACAGGTTTTATATGTAAACCTAGCTCAGGAAAGTCGCTAATTATACATAATTCTAGGTTTAAAAATATTTTTCCATGAGTCCTGAAATATCGATAATTTAGTTATACACATAGTTATTGGTTGGGTACTAGCATAATTATTTATTTAAGATTTACTTGTGGCTATTATATGTAACTGTACTTTTCTGTGTAAAAGATTTAATAAAGATTATTATTATTATTACGTGAATCGGGCTACAGGTAGGTATCGTATTTTCACATGGTTATTTATGAGTTTTATCTAAAGTTATACCTCCTAAAATATTGTGCAGTTTTAAAACTGCACCTTGTAAATTAATCATTAAACCAAAAGTACTGATCGTCAAGGTTCATAAAAACAATATTAGAATAACCATACCTTGCTTAGTAGCAGTCATGGTGCACTTCAATTAGATGTGACAATTACTTGCAAAAATATTTTTTTAAATATTCTCTACAAACTCGCGAACGCTATCGGATATACGAGTAATATATGGGTCTATAGTAAAAAATTGAGCTGATGCCCTGGACAGCAGACAGCAATTACTGATTTAGTATATTATGTAGAAATCATGTAAGACATTCTCAGTCTACCCTTACATAGTTTATTTTTTTAAATATCCCCATTTTGAAAATCGAGTTTTGTGCATTGCGTGCATTGTATGGACGGGTTCCAGTGTGCGCCGGGGCGATACTGCGCTGCCGCGCCAAGTTGCGGCATGGCGAACAGAGTTCCGGCGGATCTCATGGTGAATTTCGTTTGTGATTCATACGTCAATGAATCACAAAATATGAAACACGTTTTGCTTCGACTAGACTGTTTGATAAACTCAAGATATACGTTTTGAGTTCTTGACCCTTTTCTCTTCTTTTTCTCCATTTTATCTTTCTTGATTTGTTTTGAATTATGTGTGAAGTAGTGAACTAGTAGTTAATTATCCACTCAGCATTCTTTTACATCGGTAAAAACCTATAAGTTAATGTACCCAAAAAAAAAAAATACCTGTTGAGTATATTAACTTATATTAGTACTGGCAGTGTAAGGAAAGGTAAATATTCTGTCCATTTGTACCATCTAGCTCGTATGACTGTACAAAGATAGCCTGTAATGTGAGTAAGTAGGTAAGAACAACAAAGTCATCTATCTACGGGACAGCGTCTCCAATGCGTTACAGCGTGACTATTGCAGGAGCGTGGCCAACTCGCTAACGAGACGATTCTCTTCGCGCGCCGGTATATAACGCGCGAGCTGGTTCCACGCGCACACTGCAGCGCACGCCGCCGCCACGCCACCATGAGGAGCGGCGCCCCGCTGGTGCTCATCGCGGTGAGCACTTCACGATTCTGTAACCTGTAGACCTGGTGTCTAATTGTTGCCAGCGGCTTCGCCCGACTGAATGTGAACATTTTGCCACGGGGGTGTGCCTGGGATAAAAAGTAAGCTATTTCCAATTCCAGGCCACGGTCTACCTTTGTGTCCCGCGCCCAAATCCGTTCAGTCGTTTGTATTTGATTTACAAACATTCAGAATTTCGTTTTTCGTGTGAGCCAAGCCCCTGCTCTAAAAGAATGATCTCGCATATTTTGTACTCAATATTGAGATGGTACAGAATATGCGAGACGAGTATATACTCGTAAGCTTAAATTCAGTAACAAACGCACAGCCCCACCCTCCAGTTCCTGATCTAGGAGCATAACGCACTAAGCAATAATTTAGAGATGTAGATTTGTTTGGAAGTTCGTCGCTATTAGCAACCAACTGCCAAACAAATCTAGCTATACGATAAGCAAGTGACTACCCGTGTGCTCCGCAGTTGCAACTGATGCTGACCGTGTCCATCCGAGCGACGCACCACTATAGCGATAACGTGAGTAACAGATCTTTTAACCCTTTCCCTGCCAGATTTTGCTACAGTAATCGTGCCCCCAGGGCCAGACGTGTTTAGGTATAATTTCGAACAGTGTTGGGAAATCTGAATAATTGTTATCGATATTATATAAGTACTAGCTCTTGCTTGTGACATCGTGTTTAAAACCTTAAGATAGAGCCCTAGGTATATAGATTGATGCAAAATAAAACACTCATGTGTTGTTGACAAGCAATCTTTAATAATAGGTAATTATAGTTAACGCACTTGAAATCAATTTTTCACTCATAATCTAATCAGCCATAATTTATTAATTCAATATTCCGGAGATGAGCACGGTCGGATTTCTTCTTGAACTTCTGTTGAATCTCCACGGGCGTGGTACCTATATTAGATTAATAATTTTCATATATAATACCGATCGCATATCTGGTCGAACAGTCTCCATTTCGAATGCTATTAGGGAAGCAAAATATTCATTACGAGATTTATCAGTTTTAAGTATTCTTCTCCTTTTCTTTGGATAGAGAAGAGATGGAGATAGTGGCTGTGATTCTTCAGAGGTTGACATGACGCACGACCACTCTGTCTAAAGGTTTTTTTATCAAGTCTAAAATTATGGGAACACTAACTTACCGATTCTTCATCGCTTGTACTCTAACTGGAAATGTCAATGTTGATATTATCTCCTTCTAAAATATTCAATAATTCGTCGTCTTCCAACATAACGTTTCTCAACACTAGGCATCCGAAGCGTACTTGTTAACACGGGGACGGCGCTGCGGCTAGATAAGATAAGATAAGATAGATAAGATATTCTTTATTTGTTTAAACATTGTATACATACAAAAGCATGCAAGATATAGGTTTATTGTTTGAGTCCAGTCATGTTTATGCCATAAGTATCGGCGTACAAATATTTATAAAATTGAGAACTAAAAATAATAATATTGATAATAAATCCTAACACATAAAACTTAGCCAGGATTTCACTTATTATTTTTATCTTATCATGTCAACATTCGAAATTAATTAAAAACAGTGATGTTAAACAAGAGCAATGTCAAAGCTACAAAATATATGTCAAAATTAGAAGATTTATGTCCAAGTTACAAACTATAGGTCAAAATTAACAGTTTTTTGTCAAAACAGTATGGATGTCAAAATTACAATATAAATGTCACAATTACTATATACATGTCAAAATTACAATATAAATGTCACAATTACTATATACATATCAAAATTATAATATAAATGTCAAAATTACAATATAAATGTCACAGTTACCGAATAAATGTCCAAATTACAATATAAATGTCAAAGTTACAATAAAATCTCAAAACACTAAGTATAGAAATGTAAAAATTATAAGAATGTCAATATTATAAGAACCATGTCAAAATTACAATCACGAGCATTAATGTCAGAATTTTAATTAAAAAAACTTTTCTCGGCTAGAAATTCGGAGACACTATAATATGCTCTTTGCAAAAGGAATGCCTTCAACTGACGCTTGAGTGCACTACTATTTAACTCTTTCCATCGTTTAGGCAATACGTTAAATATAGTAGGAGCCATGCAGACGATGCTCTTGCGCATTAGAGCCGTTTTTGCTGGATAGATGCGTAGAATCGTCATATCTCTTCTGTTACGCGGTACAGCGTCTTCTAGACGTGGAAACAATTTTGGGTTTGTTTTAACAAACATTGCGGTTTCCAGAATGTACATACAGGGAAGAGTTAATATTTTGTATTTTTTAAAATATGGTTTGCATGTATCAATCGTTTTTAACCCAAACATAGATCTAATACATCTCTTTTGGGCCTTGAATGCCGTGTCAGCGTCAGTAGAATTTCCCCAAAATATAATGCCGTATCTTAGGTGAGACGCAGCTATGCCATGGTAGGCTGTAATCAAGGTATCTGCTTTCACAACTGCAGCTAGAGAGTGCAATGCAAATGCAGCGCTACAAATTTTTTTGCAAAGGTACTCTATATGCGATTTCCAATCCAGTCTTTTATCAATCATTAATCCAAGGAATTTAGTATCATTTACGACTTCAATAGTTTTATTATCAATATTTATGTCCATATTTTCTATAGTTAAACGTTGGCTAAAATGTATGATTTTTGTTTTATCTAAATTAATTTTTAAATTATTGTCATTTAACCATTTTATTATTGATGTCAAAGTATTACGAATGTCAAGTTTATATTGAATCATGTCACTGTTATTACTAGAAATTGTCACTGTGCTATCATCTGCAAATAAAGTCATAGGGTGTGAAGTTGATTTTGGTAAGTCATTTATGTATAGTGTGAAAAGAGGAGGTCCTAATACACTTCCTTGTGGAACACCAAAAGTAATGAGACGTTCCTCTGATACGTGCGGTTCTTCCTTCTTAGTCTTAGTATTAATTCTAGTAATTTCCGTTTTTTGTTTTCTATTACATAAATAAGATTCAAATAGATTAAGAACATTACCTCTAATACCATATTTGTCAAGTTTTTTAATTAAGATGTCATGATTCACGTGGTCAAATGCTTGAGTCATATCGCAGAAGATAGCACATACAGGTATTTTTTTATCTACTTTTGTCAATACAGTGTGTATAAAGTCATAGATTGCCATATTTATAGTTTTATTTTCGCGAAATCCTTTTTGCTCATTACATAATATATTATTTTTTTCTATGTAGCCATTTAATTCCTTTTGAATGAATTTCTCAAATATTTTAGAGAAGACAGGAATCAGAGAAATAGGCCTGTAGTATTCCATAAGCTCTCTATCTTCTTTCTTAAATAATGGCTTAACGATGGCTATCTTTAGTGCGTCAGGAAACTTGCCCGCCATTATACTCAGATTTATAATATGAGATAAATGGTGACATATTTCAGACGCTACTGCTTTTATTATTTTCGTTGAGATTCCATCGTAGCCTACGCTATTAGTGTTTTTTAAATTCATTATAATTTTATGTGCCTGTTGTGGTGTACATGGTGCCATAAACATCGAGTTTTTGTTATTAAAGACGGGTAATTTAGTTTTATTATTAGACTGTATAGGTTGTATTTTGTCAATCAAACTACTACTGATGTTTACCAACAAATATGGCGTCCGTGTCGCTTGCGCCGCACGGAAAATCACGGTGATGGCGGCTAGTGTCCGTCAGGCTGAGTTACAGCATTAGTGACGCCCCAAAATAATATCGACACCAAGAATATATTTTTTTTGATTTCGTAATTTTTTACGGATTCTCTTCAATTGTTGTCCATTATTCAAATGACATTTTAAAAAAAAAGCCATTAAAGTTATAATTTATAGTCTAGACATGGTTTAACAAGATAATTAATAATTTAAAACCGTTGCTTTTTTATTACTTATTTAGATTCTACTAGCGCATCACTAGCCCACTTAAAATTACGGGTTCGGCGCAGTGTGTCAGGGTTGTAAAAGCACCTCATTTGATTACTGCATTTAGATTTCATTGTTATGTATCAAAATGATGAGCCTGAGTTTTCAAAGTTTTATTGTTGTAAAGTACACATCCTGAAATATTATAAATAATATCAAATCTCTTCAGTTTTTTCTTAATGTAGTTAAGAATTGGACATCGAAAAAATAGAACTTAATATTACGGGATTAGCGCCACGGGCATCAGCACCAAAACATTGAATATTACGGTGACGGCAGGGAAAGGGAAGACTAAGGCCCGTATTAATAAACGTTCCTCAGCTCAAGATCTCGTACTTAATACCAAGCTTGAGGTCTTGATCGTATTAATAAACGAGATTCACAAGCTTAAGCTCAAGCTCAAGTTTGAGCTCAAGCTCAGCTTAGGTTTACGACATCAGCCGAGTGTTGTCTGATTAATAAACGAAACTCGAAACTTAAGTTTACAACAACCTCTGTACTTGAGCTGCCAGATGTAGACCGACCGGGACTTGAGGTCGTGATTATCGTACCGCGAAACGTAGAGTTTGTAAATATTTTGAGAATATTACTATAAAATAGAGTACTATTATGCTATTTTATGGCCTTTGTGATATCGTTTATCGAAAATGTATGTAAGAAGTGCTTCAAATCGTTTTGGATTGCCAAGCAAATATTAAAAAAAAAAGATTCAGATTTGTTCAAGATTCGGAATTTTATATTCTCATTAAAAGGAATTTTATTTTAAACTTCGGTCAATGTGATGTAATCGTCTACGTAAGCTTAGCTGGAGTACAGCGCATTGAGGAGCTGATCTTCGTAAATGAGATTTTGTACTCATGTATTTATTAATTAGCAATGATCTTGAGCCTCTGTCATCGTATAATCGGGGATCAAATGATATCGCACTTAAGAACGCAGTTGAGCATCGTTTATTAATACGGGCCTAAAACTTGATCCGAGTTAACTACCAGAGCTTTTTTCATTTCTGTTCTGATACAGCATACGTCCATGGTCTGTGTTGTCTCATTTATTTATTTATTTACAATTTACTTATACAACATTACAGTCTAACTGAACTAATGCGTTGTACAGAAACAAGAAAAAAAAAAACCGGCCAAGAGCGTGTCGGGCCACGCTCAGTGTAGGGTTCTGTAGTTTCCCGTCCGTAACAATAAGTGTTCCCACTTATGAGTTTAAGAAAAGGCTATTTGTTACGTTGACATACTAAGTACGGAACTCTAATAAATACGCAACCCTAAAAACGGGCCCACAAAAGACGGTTATAACTAAAGCAGAATGCAAGTAGTAGAAATTTCAGCGATTGAGCACTTGTAAAATTACGAATATATTTAAGAAGCAACGATTTTTTACCATGGTAGGTCATGAAAGCACGGAAAATTTTAACATCGACTTTTAAAAAGATAACGTCATTACGCAACGCCATCTATCGAACCATTTATGAACTGGTTACCTTAACATTTTGATAGATGGCGTTAAAAAAATGAATTTTAGTTTTGTTCTATATTACCTTAGCATGTTCCTGATAGAAGTTTTATGTAGTTATAAGATAATACCGTCAATGCCAAGGAGAGACCAACCGAACAATTCGATAATACCCCATCAACTCAGGAAAAATCCTAAAAGTACAGCGCAGCGTCATCTCTCGGGGAATTGGGTTACTAATTAATACAAAGGTAACGTAAAAGCTCCTATTAACGACCCCCTAAAATGTGTACTCTATTAACGATCTAATTTTCAAATCACTCATATTAGACATAATATAGGGTTCCAGAAAAGTCATACCTTAAAAATTAGTTACGTATTTTTGTTGGACAGCAAAAAGAGTAAAGTTTGCGTGTTTAAATAGCCAGTGAAAGAAATAATTTGACTTTGAGTGGGACGCGCCCGAAGCGGACGCACTTTTCATAGTGTCACGTCTCCAGCCACGTAAGTACACCTATATATTACTTAAGGAAAATAACACCCTAAAAATGGATTTGTCTTCTTGCAATCACATTGCAACTGTAACGTATATATTCGTTTTCTAAACTAACTCTTAATACCTATAATACTTTTTATTGGTTTTTATGTTATAAAATCATGTTTTAATTTAAGGTGGTAATAGAATTCAAATTTCAAAACTTGATTCTAATAACGACCCATGGCGTTATTAAAATTTTGAGAACATTTAGTATTTTAAAATAATATCTATTATAAACTACCTCATTTGCTTTTAATTTTTGCTTATTCAATTCTTAAAATTATTTTACTTCGTTAGATCTATTAACGACAAAGCTATTTCTTAAAGTTTTTGTGTAAAACTCGATTCAACGTTAGACAATAACTCTATTATTATAATGATACTATACTGTAAATAACCTGTATTATCTGAATTAAAGACTAACTGACATTAAAAGCAATAATATAGCAATGAGATCGAATTTAACAGTATACCATAAAGCGGATATTTTATCTGTTTATTATTAATTTTATTGGTCGCTAATAGAATATTGTAACCTTCTTACTTGATTCTATTACCGACTCACAGCTGTGACGATATATTTGGTAATATTACAGTACACAAAAAAAAAAAAATGTAGGTATATTTTTGAACAAATTGGCTCATTTCTTGCATACGTGACGTTTTGAGAGATTTTGTCACATGCCATATTATTAATGTAAAATAATAGTTATCTATATTTACTAATATGTTTAATACATATGTACATAAAAAAATATTTACTATCCAGTTCCATTCATGGCTTCATGGCATTGGCTATATTTTATATGATTTCAAATCAAATAAAAATGGCGGGACGGAATTGGGGCCATGTAACTTTTTAAAGCTTCTTTCGAAGAATTAAATTCTATATCTTTTTAAGATTGTGTTCTTTTATAGAATCATGGAGCCGCAGAAGCGCAAGCAGTACGCCTCTGCTCAACTAGAAGCTGCGCTTCTAGCTATAAATGAAGGGAACAGCTTATATGAAGCTTCAAAAACCTATGGCATACCGAGGAAAAATCTGCGTGACAAGAGAAATTATTTTGTGATTGTTTTACAGATAAAAATATTTTTGTTACTGATTCATAATATCTTATTAGTATGTAGGTAATTAAAAAGTAAGCATTTAATTGTTTGAAGACTGTTTTCTGAGACTGATTATATTTTTTATTAATTAAAATAACAAAAAATAAGTGCTCTAAGCGTTGCAATAAATAATAATTTTATATTGTAATAATGTTGATCTCATAACTAATGCTATTATATAATAAATACCTTAAAAACGATTTTTTATTTTATTTAATAGTATAGAAGAAGTGATAACTTCGTAGCGGTCGGTAAAAGAAGCAGAAAAATCGGTAATAGAATCTTGCCGCATTCTATGGGTCGGTAATAGAATCAACTACTCTTTTGGATTAAATAATTATTTTGTAACTATTGTGTTATTGAATATTGAATTTAAGCACTGAATTGCAAAGAATACTTCGCTGAGATTAATTATAAATTATAACACCTTTCCTAACATTACAGCTTATATCTATTTTTTTAAAGTGAATCCTAAGACAGCTAAAACTGGCGGTAATAGGAGCATTTACGTTACCAGAAGAAGTTTTCGGTGGCAATTTTGGATTGCGAGAACCGATTTTAATCATTCTTTTTTTGTTTGAAAGAAGATACGATCAGGATAATAAAATATGTAAACGAAGTTAAAAAAAATGCTTGCATATACGATTATACTACAAACTTAGTCCAGAAATTATTTTGTTCAACCTTTTTGTCTTTTTTGTACAAAAACTGTTCTTTCCATCAAGTTCAAAATGATTTTCCTAGAAAGTCCTTATAAAGTTCTACTTTTCAGAATTTTTTCATATTTTCTAAACTTATGGTTCAAAAGTTGGGGACACACACACACATTGTTTTTTACTTTTGGAGCGATTATTTCCGAAATTATTGACATTATCAAAAAATGATTTTAGTAAACCCCTATTCATTTTTAAATAACTATCCAACAATATGTCACACGTTAGGGTTGAAATTAAAAAAAAATAACTTCCCACTTTACATATAGGGGGGGCTACCCTAATAAAACATTTTTTTCCAATTTTTATTTTACCACTTTGTCGGCGTGATTGATATACATATAAGGTATATTATTAAGGATTTTCGAAATAAACCACAAATTGTTTCTCTGAAAACAAAGATTTGTTTTATTCAACATGCTTTAACAGTATTATGTAATAAATTATCGTTTAACTAAAATTACACTTTTATCTCACCTGAAAACAAAGAAACGACATTAAAGTTCACTAATATCGCCTCCTCAATTATATCCCTTTAATTATCTCTCTACAAGTTTTTATAACAATAAAATGCACAAAATAATCTAAACACCATCTGTCATTGAATGATACGTCACCCCGTATCCACAGCTTAAAAATTAAAAAAATGAAATGTCATTTCCAAGGAGGTCATTTCATTACATCTCCCCCCCACAGGAACGAAAATTCTAAATAATATAATACAAACAATGCACCTGCAAGCTATCTTTATACCTATTCGTTTTCTTCTACTTCATCTTCTGCCGTAACAGGTTGTAATTTTGTTATGTGGAATAAAGTTGATTCTGTTTTTCTGTTGCCAGTGTCAATCTTATAAATGGAGTTCGATATTTTCTCTATTATCTTGAAAGGGCCTATTTTTAATTCGTCTAATTTTTTCCTGTTCAGTCTATTTCCATTTTCTACATATACACTGTCTCCTATCTCGAACTCTGGTATTTTCCTATTTCTATCAAATATTTTCTTGTTGTACTTGGGAGATTTTATTGTATTCTCTAATGCTTATCTTCTATCAGCAATCCACTTGTCTTCCTTTTCTATTGTTTTAATTTCATTTGGTAAAATACTGACATTTGTACCATCCAGTAAATATTTTGGTGCAAAACCTGTAACAGAATGGTCTGTTTCATTATATTTCTGTACACATTCTCTTGCTACTGTTGTCCATGTTCTCTTATTATTTTTCTCATTTATTTTACATCTTATTTTATTTACTATTGTTTGGTTTAATCTTTCGTTCAAGCCGTTCGAAAATGGCGTATTCACAGCTGTAAATATTAGTTTGATGTTATTCTCCTGCAAATACTGTTTAAATTCTTTTGAATTGATGCCTGGATATTGGTCTGTCAGAATTATTCCAATCTCATCTGTCTCGAGTACTTTCTTTGTTAGTTTTATAAAGTCACTTGCGTTCTGTGTTTTTGAAGTCACAATAAACGCATATCTTGTGTAGTGGTCTACTAAAAGGTGTAAGTATTTTTTTGTTGACCTAGATCCTCCAAAGCCACCTATAGTATCCATTGACATTATCTCAAATGGTTTTGTTGCTGGTCCCAGTTGTGACATTAACCCAAATTTTCCTTGACATCTTGATTTATTTTTTATGCATATTTCGCATGTTTTACAAATATTTATGATATTTTTTGTTAGGTTTTTAGCTGTATATAGTGGACTTATTTTTTTCTGTAATTGTCTGATTCCAATATGGCATAAATCTTCATGCACCTTTTTTATAATTTTTTTACTAAATTCTTCTGAGAGTATAATCTTTTCAAGTTTCTTTATTTTTTTATAATAGATTTTATTTTTATGTAGTAGATTTTGTTTCTTTTCTTTTATTGTTTCATTTTTTTCTTGGTCTTCAACTATATCTTTTATTTGTATTAAATTAACTATTTTTAATAGTTCCTCCTTGTTATCTTCTGATTCTAATACAGGGTTTCGGCTCAAACAGTCTGCTTCTATATTTTCTTTACCAGGTATATATTTTACTGTAAAGTCATATTGAGATAGGTAATATGTGAGGTCACCCAATTCTTCATCTGTCCTGCATTTAATATTCATGTTCTCTAGAGGTTTGTGGTCTGAGTAAATAGTGAAATGTTTTCCAATTAGCCAGTGTTGCCAGTATTTAACAGCTTCTTTCATAGCAATACATTCCAAATATATGGCCTTTTTTCGTTTTTGAGATTCGTTTAGTTTTTTTGAAAAATATGCCACCGGTTTGTCTTTACCGTCTAGTTGAGTCTGTTTTAATATAGCCCCGATACCCTCTAAAGATGCATCTGTAAAGATTTTTATTGGTAAGTCTTTGTCGAATATTTCCAACACAGGTTGAGAACATAAATATCTTTTTATTTGATTAAATGATTCTTCACACTTCTCTGACCACACAAACTTTTCATTTTTTCTTAATAAATTATGTAATGGGTCTAAAATAATTGCACTTCTTGGTATGTATTCATGGTAGAAGTTAATTTTTCCCAAAAATTGTCTGATATTCTTTTGTGTCTTAGGAGTTGGAAAATGTCTTATCGAGATCAAATTGTCTTTTAGTGGTCTTACCGAATTGTTCTGAATTACATGGCTGAGGTACTTTACTGAGTCTGAAGCAAAGTTACATTTCGTAAACTTCAATCTAAAGCCTTCTTGTATTATTGCCTCTAATACATTTCTTATGTGTTTTATATGTTCTTCAAAGGTGTTCGAGTATATCAGAATATCATCAATATAGTTTACGGAGTATCCTGTGAGATTGTGCTTTCTTAGAATATTGCTTAAAATTCTCTGGAAAATTGCTGGTGATGTTTTCAAGCCAAAGGGAAGGCAGGTCCACTGGAAGTGGCCATCTTGTGTGACAAATCCTGTTTTATATCTGTCTTCCACCCGTAATGGTATCGCCCAGAATGCTGAATTTATATCCAGTGTAGTAAAATACTTACAATTTCTAGTTTTAACAATCAAATTATCTATTAACGGAAAAGGTTGAGCTTGTGGAACAACAATTTTATTTAGTTCTCTGAAATCTATACACAAGCGGGATTTCCTATTTTCACCCTTTTTAAATGCCAATGTCACTGGAGCAGCGAAAGGACTGTAGGATTCTTCTATTAAATTATTCTTTAGTAACATGGATATTTGCTTTTCAATTTCTAATTTATCTTATATTGTACATCTGTATGGTCTTTTACTACAGTATATATTTACTAGTAAATCTATGTGAGCTTCATAATCTCTAACTGTTCCTATATCATACTTGTCCTTTGCAAAAATTGTTTTATATTCCTTTATTATTTTCTCGATCTCAATTTTCTTTTCATTATCTAAATGGTCTGTCATACTTACAAACTCTTCTGTTTCTATATGTTCATTAAAATTTATTGCTAATGTTTTTATATTCTTTTCTTCATTTCTGTTATCCTTAGACATTTCATCTATTTTATTTGTTCTTATCTTTTGTTCTATCCGCAAGTCCTCGTTTTGGGTTAGTTTGAATTTCTTTATCATATCCAATCCGATTATAAAATCATCAAAATATTCATTTTCTACTATGTATACATCCACCTCTTCTTCTAAATCAAATATTTTTATTTTTATTGTTATCAAGCCATCTGTTTTTTTCACACCATTAACCGTTTTCATATATGCTATATTCTCATTGTCCTTTTTTTCTTTTATTTTAATCAGTCTTGAATTTATTAAAGAGATCTGTGAGCCTGAATCATAAATGCCGCTCACTTCTAGTTTATTTTCTAATAAGAGTTTGATTTTGATTAATGGTGTACTCACTCGTTTTTTTTCTTAGTATTTATATCTACTTCAATAATGGAGTTGTTATTTACATTTCTGGGTTTAAAAACTTTTTCAGATTCATTTTTATTTTTCTTGAACCAACATGACTCTTCCGGATGATATCTAATTCCTTTGTTCAAAGATTCACAAGTGTTACATGGCTTCTTCTCATTAGTTTTATTTTTATAAAGGAATGTACAACTCTTTATTGTACTTGAGTTTTTCTTGTACATCATACCTTCATATTTTCTTATCTCATTGAACAAATCAGTAGTGTCATTGAGTTCATCTCTGTTTAACCTATTTAAGATAAACCCAGGTAAACCTGTTGCAATAAGATCTATCATTGTTTTGGAGTCTATCGATTTGTTTATGCCTAGCATTAGCCTTTCTTTTCTAATAGCGTAATCAATTAGTAGTCCTTCTTTATATCTAAATGCGAGAGCATATGTAACTATGTCCCATCCTCGGTTTTTAAAAGTTTCTAAAAATTTGTTTTTCCATTCATTCCATTCAGCCTTTATTGTTAGTTTTATGGCCATCGAGCTATACCAATCCAAATAAGATTTTTCTAAAAATAATCTCAATATATCTATTTTTGTTTCATCTTTTGATATATTAAAGCGCTCACACTTCTTTTCAAAATTCTCAATCCATTGCATTGCATTAGGGTTCTTGCTTGTGAATTTTTCAATAATAAATTTCTCTGAAATATGTTTTAGGTTATGTTGATTTTCTTTCTTTGTAGTAGTTTCTATTAATTTTTCCAAGATATGTTGGAAATTGTCGTTTATGTCTATTGGTTGTTTTTTGCTCATTTCTTCTAAATATTGATCTAAAAATTGCATATTACCTGCCTCATCTCTATATGTTTTCTTAAGATCTTCATCCAATTTTATCCATATTTTTCTACTTTGATATCTTTTTTTTATACTATTTTTTATTTTTGAGAAAGTATTCATTTTGACAATATATGTATGATGAATCACCGGCTTCAGCTCATCAGGTAAAACATAACATTTTCCTTCTTCTGTAGATATTGAGGTTATGGCTAATACATTTGATTTGCCATCATTTGAAGCTATCATCGTAAACTCAAATTGCAGCCGGTCTATCTTCTTTTAGTTAACAAAAATGTCGTTTTATAAGGTATATTATTGAGGATTTTCGAAATAAACCACAAATTGTTTCTCTGAAAACAAAGATTTGTTTTATTCAAGATGCTTTTACAGTATTATGTAATAAATTATCGTTTAACTAAAATTACACTTTTATCTCACCTGAAAACAAAGAAACGACATTAAAGTTCACTAATATCGCCTCCTCAATTATATCCCTTTAATTATCTCTCTACAAGTTTTTATAACAATAAAATGCACAAAATAATCTAAACACCATCTGTCATTGAATGATACGTCACCCCGTATCCACAGCTTAAAAATTAAAAAAATGAAATGTCATTTCCAAGGAGGTCATTTCATTACATACATATTGGTACCAAATTTCAGCTTTCTAGTGCTAACGGCGAGGACGGACAGACAGACGGACAGACAGACATGGCGAAACTATAAGGGTTCTAAGTTGACTACGGAACCCTAAAAAAAGAAGAAAACATATACATTACCACTAATATAAAATAAAATAAAATATCCCACAAAATCAAATATGACAACGTTTACTTATTTTTCATCCATCCTCTTACAAAACCTCACGGAGATCATCTCGTTCGCAGCCACGTTCTTTCTCAAACATAGAGCTGCTGGTCCCCCTGATGGTGAGCGATGGCGAGGCGAGCGGCGAGAGCGACACGAGTGCAGCGGGCGAGCGCTACGAGCGCGCGCGCATCGACAAAGACATGCCTTTCAGCAACATTCCGGCGAGCGCATTCGTTCTCGACGAGAGTGCAGCCCCCGTCGCACAAAAAAAGAAACGCGGGCACAAGCACAGTCGTAAGCAGGATCTTGCGTACCGACCGCGGTCCGTTTACCTAGAGAGCGCGGGAAGTGAAGCGAGCGACGAGCACAGTGAGCAGAGCGAGATCGGCGCCGACGTGTGGCGCGCGTGCCAGCGGCTGACGCGCTTGCAGGCGGGACACCAGCACGAGCTGCTGCTGCTGCTGTGCGCCGAGCTGCTGGACGCTCCCCGCGCGCCCCCTGCGGCCCCCGCGGCCCCGCACCCGCCCGGCTGCCCGTGCTGCCGACAGAGCCCCGCTGCTCTCTGGCCGGGGCTGCCGATGCCTGCTCGACGCGAGCTCGTGGCGATTGGAGAAGACCCTTACTTGTGAGTGCACTCAGTACGTGTCTTTATTATCATTTTACTTCAGTATTTGTATACTTTGACAGTTCATTGGGACACAAATATATGATTTACTTGTGTGTCGCAGGGTGCAGAGTTACTTGAGGTCGCGGGATCGCAAGTGAGTGCTCAGTCGCTACACTACTACTAACCGTTATATCTATAGAACATTAGGTATATTCATTCGATCGTGGCTGCCGGGGTCAGGTCACTGCAGACCTGCCCTCCTCCCAGAGTTGCATTACTTATTAATTTATTGCGTACCTAACAAAATAAACTCTCATTAGATTCCTTGACGGATGTGTATTTCTGTTTCAGGCGCCGGCAGCGCATGCCAGACCCAAGTCAGGAATAGTTTCTGACTCGCGAGCTCTATATATTAACGTTAACCTACAGACTTAAGAACCGACTTTTCCAATGTCGGATAAGTTTTATCTATAGTGTAAACGTGGTCAAAATGTACTATTCATAGAGTATGTAACTTCCCATCTGAAGACGAGTACCTAATAGTTTTCTTAGGGTGAGTTGCACCATTTTACTATAACGATAACCAAACCATAACCAGCCGTGAAACGGCCGCCTATTGGTCAATTCGACGATTTGACAACTGTTAACGGCTTTGTTATCGTTATAGTTAAATGGTGCAACTCACCCTTAATATTACAACGAGGATTTGTCAAATATAATTTAACACAAACATTTTTATTTGTTTTAATTAACTCATCGAATGCCGTAATTACACACAATAGAAAGACAATTGCTTATGTCGAACTGTGTAACTTAAGACATTCAAAAGGAGGAGGAAAGGGGTTTCCTTATCGAGTAACTACGGCGACGAATGTTTTGTACGCGGTGGCGCTGACTGCTAAACGATTATGACGACTCATGAGCAGTGGTAGGAGTAGGTCGATTTCAAAATTATTATGACCTCAATATTAGCTTAGTCAGCGGAGTAGCTCTATCACTAGTACCAGAAACTTGTTGTTGTCTTCTTTGTACGTCGTAAATAATAGCGGGTCTTCTCTTCTTATTTGGGACATCAGTTGAAAAAAAATTACCATGGTATAGGTCAGCGTTATGTTATAGCCAGCATACTCCGACCACTGCTCGTAACATATGTTAAGAAAGTGTTGTACTGCGGGTGTATGGGGTCACTGGCACCCCAGCACAGACTTCTTGCAGCAGTTGCAGCACTTGGGCAGCACGAGGTCGGGCGCGCGCGTCTGGTGGAACAGGCGGCCGCGAGCGAGGCGCGGGTCGTGCTCCGGCAGCACTTGCTTGCCGTCGCGGTCGTAAGTGGGGCCCTCGATGTTCATCAGGGACCGCTGGCACAGGCGCCCCTGCACACACCACACATACATCAACGTTTCGGAATAAGTAATTAGCATATAGTTACGGAATGGAATTTCCTGCTGAAGTCTGTGTTCCTTAATAGCCTGACCTGGAAGTCTTTAGATCAAGAGTAATAAGTTAGGTAGGCAAGTCTGCTCATCAGTTGTCAGCTGAGAAAGTAGTAAAATTCCCACAGACAAAAAAAAAATGAAGTAGGTACTATTACTATTTCTCGTTTACCAAAGGTAGGTAATTGAAATACGAGTGGGAGCATAGAACTGAATGTTCATTTGGTGATTTGCTCAGCCTATATATACAATTTTTATATACGCCAAACTCCGCGCGCAGTCGTTCATGCTGCCTGTAGGTGTCTGGTTCTACACTCGAACACTTGAGCGTGTCCTGATGTGTAGGTACAGTAGCAGGACAATGGTTGGTTCAATAAAAAAAATCTCTACATAGTATTTACAACATGATGTGATGACCGCTCCGCGTGCTTCCACAACCCTCGGAACGCGCCACCATCGGGTTCCCAAATAGCGGCAGGAGGAGTTCTCATCGGTATTGGGTCGACGATGAAGTACCTGGGACTCGTTCTCAACAGCCGGTGCAATTTCGAGAAGCACTTCCGACGTCTGGCTCCCAAACTGGATCAGACTGGGGCTATTATGGCGGTAAGTCTCCTCTTTGTGGAGAGGTTGGAAAGGCAACTTGGCGGCCTTACCTTCTGCGTAGAACTACCGGACATAGTCAGTTCGGGAGGTTCCTGCACTGGATTCGTGCAGAAAAAACGCCCAGGTGTCCAATGTGTGGACCGCCCGGAGGACACGGTGGAGCATATGGTAGAAGTGTGCCCACCAGGGCAGAGCACCGCTGTGTTCTCGTGGGGGCGATCGGCGACAGCGATCTGTTATGCCGGGCCTTGGTTTGGCCATGATTCGGAGCGAGAAGGAGTTACAGCCGGTCGCCTTCTTCTGCGAAGCAGTAATGCTAGCAAAGGAGGCGGCGACATGTGCGAGGGAATGGCCCTCACGCCACATCCACCTGGATTCCGATCCCCATTTCCAGCTACCGTAGGCGTGGGCTTGCGGACAGCGAGCAATGGGTAGCTCGCCGTCTGACAGCTCGGTAACCGTCCGGACCTAGCCCAAGTCGTCGACGGCGCGAAGTGTTCCACACGCGGTCGAAGCCTACTGGGGCCATGGGTGATGCGTAAGAGAACCTCGGGGCTCTGTAACGAAGGCAAAGAAGGAACAGGAGTGGGTTTTAGTAAGTAAAAGTCTGACACGCCCTTACGCACCGCCCAAGGACAGGGAAATGTCATTAGAGGATTTGCTGAAAATCAGCGCTAGGTGTTTGACGCCCAGCAATTGCTGAGTTGGTGACCCTTTCGGTTTAGGCACAGTCACTGCAACTGTATTGTATGTCTGTACTCTTTTTTTATTATTATTTTATGTTGTTGTATATTGTGTTGCTTGCGCCGAAGAAATGCTATTCTATATGAAGCTATGAAGTGTGGCGCAAATCCGGTAGTGTGCTAATGATATCCCTCCAAGTCGACCCTCGGTCGTGTACAACATATATTTTTTAAATGGTCAAATCCAAACCCATGGTAATTATTCTTTATTGTGCCGCAAAACTTTAGAAATAAATTATTTAGGACAGCTGGTGTACACAGGTGAAACCCACAATAGGCTTTAGTTCCAGTAAACCTTAATGCGATAGAAACTTCCGCCTTTGTACTCTTTTGTGCATAAAGAATTAAATAAATAAATAAACTTCGCTCACGAATACAACCATAAGCTTAGGTTAGTATCTCTTCCACCGTGTGCATCGAACTGTACGAGATGTTGATACTCCAGCAACCAGAAGGTTTAATTCCTAAAAGTGTTTGAAGGGTAATAGGTGTCAATGCAGGCAAAACCGAAGGGAACCCAGCAGGGCCAATGCCCGTCTGGGCTGCGGGAACATTTGAAAGAGTTTCCGTGGCATGACCCTTAAACGCAAAGCTAAAAACAACGAATATAGTTGAATTTTAATATGTCACTCCACCGTAGACCGAAAGAAGTCATTTGATGATGTCCCACCACAAAAAAAGTATAGTATTTCTAAATAAATTGAACTGTAAGAAAGTGAGTGAGTGCTGAGATGTCGACTAATAGACACAAATAAATAGAGACAAGGGTGGGAGAATGATAATGACGATGAAGAACATAAGAATGTACCTTCAATCGAATGCGGGTGATGAGCGGGTTGCGCGCGTGCGCCATGTCGATCTGGTCGGGCAGGGGCAGGGGGTTGCGCTGCGGCCGGCGCGTGGCTCTTTGCTTTTCCAGAACCTCTCCGATGAGGTCCAGCTTCTCCATATCTGCTTGGACGGAGCTCTGCTTCTCTGTGTCTTCGTGGAGGGGGCTCAGCCCTATCGTATCCTCGGGATGGGGGTTCTGCCTCTCCAAATTCTGGTGGACGGGACTACGTTTTTCCTCACGGAGGCGGCCTTCGCGTAAAATGGCAGGCTTACGCGTGGTGCGCTTGCGGCGCGGGAGAGAGGGTGGCGGTGGCGGCGGCGGCGGCGGCGCGGGCGTAGCTACTCTGGGAAACATTACTCGATATTTACAGACAGTGTCAAATATTTGGCCTAAAGCTGCTATCAACGGTTCGGTGTATCGATGGATATTTATTTGAAAATGGTCCCATAATATATATGTATATGTATACTCGTAATATAATAGTAGTTTATGTGACTAGGGGATAAAGCCATGTTGAATTCCGAACGAAACGAAGGTTGCTGATTTTAATCCCTCACTATCGTTCGGGATTTATATAATTAACTCCCGAGCATTGCGAGGGAGTTAATAAAGAAACCTGAGTGAAGTGAGGAATTCAAGCCGCCCAAGACAAAGACAGCTTCATCCCCGTGTTGCATACTCTACTTTTTACACCATCTGTGAGATAATTAAAAGACAATTTGGTCGACCAAATCATATATTAGAGAAATATAAGTATTATGTTTACAAGTTCATCAAACAAACAAAATTCACTACTCCAAGATTCTATAGTTACAATCTTCAAAATCAAAAAAATCAAAATCAAAGCATTTATTTCAAATAGACCATTTACAGGCACTTTTGAATAGTCAAATGTCGGTCAGTCCAAGAAAAATTGAAGCTAAATTGCACGTTCCAAAGAGTAGGTCTCTATGGAGAAGAACGTGCAAGAAACTCCATGGACACTCTTTTAAATCATATTATGTGTTACATATAATGCTTGGTTACATATTACTTGTTGCTTCTATCATGTGAGCACAATGTCGATAATGAAATAAAAATGTAAAATAATTAAAAGATAGAAACTGAATTAAGCCACTGGCAGCTAAGAGATGACCAGTCTCATCTAACGGCACCCGTTCACGAGCATGACGCGTGCATCAGCCCCACTCAGCTCAACCATTTTGAAGGGAACTGAACGACCCAATAACACGTGCCACCAACAGCGAGACATTTGAGTGAGCATGACAAACTCTCAACTGCCATGCTCGTAATGTCAAAAAAAAAAGTTGTAACCTAATAAAAATGCTCCATGGTGCTTCACATTCACAAACTTGAAAAAATTGCTTCTACATTATACAATGCTATTGTGTCTTTCAAATTAAAAAATAATAATATTAGTTTCCAACTAATCAACTAATTAGTACGCCCTAGTGGTAGTGGTCTTTTGTGGTGTGTTCAGTGGGTTTCTTCGTTCACCTGTTAAACGTGCTCAGTATTGCCAGCTCAAATAATTAACGGGAGGGTTACCATTACGTAAACTTCAATTACCAACAATGAAAAATCAAATGGATTTACTTCTCGATAAAATAAAAGAACAAATGTCACTACAAACAAAAGAAATCACAGAATCAGTAACTATAAGTGTGTTAGAAAATATGGATAAAAAACTAGCATCAGTTATTGAAGAAAATAAGTTCCTAAAAACTAAAGTTGAAACTTTACAGCACAAAATTGATTCCCTGGAAGATAATAAAAGGAGACACAATTTAATATTCTTTGGGGTAAGCGAGACAGAGCAAGAGGGCTCCTTAATTGATTACACAATAAAGATTATTGAAAAAGAAACTAAGACAGCTATACAACCCTACGAAATAAATACAGTGCAAAGATTAGGGGCCAAAGGAAAGGAAACACGCCCTTTACTAGTTGGCTTTACTACAATGTGGAAAAGAAACTTAATCTTTAGGAATAAAAATAAAAAAGAGAATTCAACCAGATCAACCGTCACGATTAAGGAAGATTTCTCAAAGGATGTTCTACTAAAAAGGAAAGAACTTATGCCCCAACTATTACAAGAGAGAGAGAAAGGTAAGATTGCCTACTTAAAGAAAGATAAGTTGATAATAAAGGATCCGAAAGAAGCTAACCTAATCAAAAGGAAAAGAGACTCAAAAGAGTCGCCTAACGACAAAGCAAACACAATTAGACCAGCTTCCAAAAAAATGAACACCAACAATATTTTTGACTATGTAACCCGAGGACAATCTTCACCGTTGCCATCGAATTCGGATTTAAAAAACTAAAAGACAGCGACAATTGGATCAAGAACATTACCACATACAAGTATACTTCTAAAAAACGATTAAGCACCCCAATCCGGCCGGTCACCGTGGGGGAAGAAGACCGCTACCCTCCAACCAAAAATAACAACAAAAGGTTAAATCAAGATCTACTAAAAATTGGCACCTTTAATGTACGATCCTTATCATTTTTTGAAAGATATCTTGAATTAACCCATGCTCTCAAAAATATCAATTGTGACATAATAGGCCTGTCATAAATTAGACGAATGGGCTGTAACATCGAAGAGTACCGAGACTATGTCTTGTGTTATATAGGACAAACAAAAGGTTTACACGGAGTAGGATTCCTTATTAAAAAAAAGAGCACAAAGACAAAATAACTAAATTTACTGGAATCTCGGAAAGAGTAGCACTCTTACAATTGGAATTCGATAACATTTCAATCTCTCTGATACAGGTCTATGCACCAACAGAGAGAGCAAACGAGGAAGAAATTTGTAAATTCTACGAAGACCTAAACCGAGCCCACTCCTTAACAAACCACACAGTTCTGGTAATTGGAGATTTTAACGCAAAAATAGGTCACCAAAAAACTGACAATAGGCAAATCATAAGTCGATTCAGTTTCGGTGAAAGAAATGAAAGAGGCAAAAAACTTATAGAATATGCCTCGGAATACAAATTAGCAATAATGAATACCTTTTTAAAAAAAAAAGAGCAGTAGAAAATGGACTTGGATATCTCCGGATGGAAAAACTACTAACGAAATCGATTTTATACTGACAAATGCTCCAAAAATATAGTACTGAATGTTGAGGTTATTAACAACTTAAAATTCCCCTCTGATCACCGGCTTTTAAGAGCTACTCTTACCCTAAAATCACCGAAAATGTCAAGGAAAAACTTCAACAACACGACAAACAGACCCAAAACAAGTGAAGAAATTGAAAAATATTTGAAAAATCTGTCAGAGGTTATGAAAACTTCAGACAACCTATGCAAAATTACAGACGTAGAGTCTTACTACAATCAGCTTGAAAACATCATACTCGGTAGCCTAAAAACACAACAGGCAACAGAAGTTAAAACACATAAGATATTCAGCAAAGATACAGAACTACTAATCAAAAGACGCACAGAACTAATAAGAACAAAAAACAAGAACAAGGAAATGAAAACTGAACTTAGTAGACTGTATAAAACCACAAATAAACTAATAAGAAAAGATTACAGCAACTACAGATACAACATCATAACTAAAAACTTAGAAAAATTTAGAAATACAAAAAGAGCTTATAGGGAACTAACCACACACAAAAAATGGGTACTTAACTTTAACAATGTATCAGAGGAAACCAAAACAAGGATAAATGTGATCAAACACGCAACCAACTTCTATAGAAATCTGTACAAGAAAAATGACAATATTAGCACTGAAAACGAAACTATCTATCAAATAAAAGTTAACACTGTCCAACCAATTGATGGAAGGGAGGTGTACACATACATAAAACAATTAAAAAACGAAAAAAGTCCTGGCCCAGATGGAATCAGCAATGAAGCTATAAAAGCGGGGGCACCAATTTTATTATACCATCTGACTCAATTATTCAATATGATACTGAGCTCAGAGACAGTTCCCAAAAAATGGTGCTCGTCAGATATTATTTTACTTTTTAAAAAAGGCAATCCGCAAGACATAGGAAACTATAGGCCAATCAGTCTTCTAATAAGCATTTACAAACTCTTTGCTTCAATTGTACTCAAACGAATAACCAAAGAAATCGACAACTCACAACCTACAGAACAAGCAGGCTTTCGCTCAGGTTTCAGTACTATCGATCACATTCAGACAATTGAACAAATAATAGAAAAATATAGAGAATTTAGCAGACCCTTCTACGTGGCGTTCATAGATTATACCAAAGCCTTCGATAGCATCAGTCACATTTCCATCTGGAATGCACTCAACTCACTAAAAATCGACCAGAAATATATAAACATAATAAAAAACATATACGAAAACAGTACAAGCAAAGTAAAACTTGAGACTAGTGGAGAGCTCTTCAAAATTGAGCGAGGTGTAAGACAAGGTGACCCGCTGTCTCCAAAACTTTTCATAGCGGTTCTTCTAGACATTATCAGCAAAATAAATTGGGCACAAAAAGGTATACTGATGAACGGTAGGTACCTCAATCATTTAATATTTGCAGACGACAATGTGATACTAGCTGAAACACCTAAAGTTTTAGAGGACATAATAACGACACTCGATCAGGAAAGTAAAAAAGTCGGACTTGCTATAAATACAGACAAAACAAAAATAATGACCAACTTTTACAGAAGACCAATACAGGTAAACGGACACTTAATAGAATATGTTGACAATTATATTTATCTAGGAAAACAAGTCTCATTCAATGCAAACAGTAACCTGGAAGAAGTAACGAGAAGATTAACATGGAGAAAGTTCTGGTCTTTAAAAGAAATATTGAAAGGCAACTATAGTTTACATATGAAAAAAACTGTGATGGACACCTGTATTACGCCTTGCCTTCCATATGGCTGTCAAACCTGGGTCTTCACAAAAAGCATTAAACAAAAAATAGATAATACACAAAAAAGCAATGGAAAGAAGCATACTACGAATTAGGAAAATACATAAAGTAAGGAGCGAATACATAAGACAGAAGACAAAGATTGCGGATGCACTGAGGCACGCACTGAAATTAAAGTGGCAATGGGCTGGTCACATCGCACGCTGCACAGACAGAAGATGAACAATAGAAACCACTAAATGGAAAGGACCATCAGGTAAAAGAAAAGCCGGCAGACCAAAACAGCGATGGGCAGACGACATCGAGGAGGCGGTGGGAAGAGACTGGATAGACCAAGCCAAGGACAGGGAAAGGTGGAAAAGGTTGAGGGAGGCCTATATCCAAATCGGGGTCCATAACCTAGATTAAGTAGATTCATTAACAACACTAATCTTAAGTTCTTAAATAAGAAAAAATACTAACAACATTTGAAATGTAACTAAGGGTTATACAATAAATAATATAATAATATAATACAATAAATGGCTTTATTATTATTCTATTTAACATATTATAATTTACATTTTTAAATATTTTTTTAAAAAGCATATAAAAAAAAAGAAAAACATTTAAAAATATAAAAAAATAGTGGTCCGCCGGTGTCGGGAGCAGGGTCCACGCTACCGGTGGTTAGGACTCCAGAGACAGGAACCTCCTCACAATGCGAGCCGTATCGAGGAGTACTGCCTTCTGTATCAGGCCCTTGATCCAACCGCGCAACGACAGCTTCGACAGGTGGTCGTCGAAGCTTTTGGCTATAAGGCCATTGACGGACACAACAATCGGCATAATGACAGCCGAGTCCACATTCCACATGGCGACAACCTCGTGTGCTAAGTCGAGATATTTTATTTGTTTCTCTTTCTCAGCTTTCACGAGATTCTCGTCATGCGGGATGGTGACATCGACTATCATTGCGCGGCGCGCTAATCGGTCTATCATCACAATGTCCGGCTTATTGGCTACAATAGTCCGGTCAGTAATGATAGACCGATCCCAGTACATCGTGACATGGCCATTTTCAAGAACTGGGTCGGGCACGTACCTGTAGTATGGTACCTCAGAATCCACAAGGTTGTATTTTAAAGCAAGTTGCTGGTGAAGAATCCTGGCTACTTGGTTATGCCTGTGCAAGTACTCGCCGTTAGCCAGACGAGAACAACCGGAGACAATATGTCTGATAGACTCACCCGGACGATGGCATGCCCGACACACGTCAATCGTCCCGTCCTTCATAATATGTCTCCGGTAATTGTTCGTCAAGATAACTTCGTCCATAATTGCACAGACAAAACCTTCAGTTTCTCCGAAGAGGTTGCTAAATCGTAACCAGGCCACGGACGCCGAAAAATCTACATCAGGCTCATGAAGAGCCCGAAAAAAGCACCCGTGGAGCTCCTTGCCTTTCCATACTTCCTTGCGGTCATCAGTAGTAAGTACCACAGGTTTGCGCCAGTTCTCTTTAGCCATGGACAACGGGGTGAGTCCCTTGTCCACTGCGACCACATCGCGGTGCATACCCACGTCGGTTTTGAGAAAGTATTCTCTGAGGTTGCACACCTCGCGGTTGTGTAGAGTCTTTGCGTTCAAAAAGCCACGACCTCCACACTTCCGCGGGATGTACAGTCTCATCACCGAGGATCGTGGGTGATGCATCCGATTTGCGGTCAGCAATGTACGGACCCGCCTATCCAGAGCGTCTAACTCGGTCTGAGTCCATTTGAGTATGCCGAAAGAGTACATTAAAACTGGCATGGCCCAACCGTTGAAGGCGCGCACCTTATTTCCGCCTGACAGAAGGCTGTTTAAAACCTTTTTTAGGCGGCCAAAGAAGCGCTCCTTTAACGATTGCTTCATTATTATTATTATTATTATTAGTGGTAGTGGAGCTGGACCAGCATTGAGCCAAGCATTTTTATCTTGAATATAATCCTCCAACTTATAATATGCTTGCCTGCATAGTGTGCGTTTAATACAAGATTTAAATCTTCTATAATGCTCCCGTCAGTACGCTCGTTTTATTCTATTTTTTTTGTTAATGGCCAGTTTGAATTTCGAGTCAACTTGTTCGATGCACGTACATTGTAATTCACAATGTTGACGATTTTTGATGTTCCAAATTCAAATCTCATTATTCCCTAGGGATCGGCCATACTGCATTATCTCCCTAGGGATAGAATGACTTACTTTAAGTGAGGTTTGTATGTCGTATAAAACGACATTATCGAGCAGGTGGTGTAAAATAGTAGTTTATGTGACTAGGGGATAAAGCAGTGTCTTTAAGTGGCGTGCGGCATGTTGAATTCCGAACGAAATGAAGGTTGCTGATTTTAATCCCGAACGATAGTGATGGATATATAAAATTAACTCCCGAGCATTGCGAGGGAGTTAATAAGGAAACCTGAGTGAAGTGAGGAATTTAAGCCGCCCAAGACAAAGACAGCTTCATCCCCGTGTTGCATACTATACTTTTTACACCATCTGTGAGATAATTAAAAGACAATTTGGTCGACCAAATCAAATATCAGAGAAATATAAGTATTATATTTATAAGTTCATCGAACAAACAAAATTAAATACTCCAAGATTCTATAGTTTCAATTTTCTATAATGCTCCCGTGTCGTCAGTACGTACGTTTATTCTATTTTCTTCACATACTCTTTGGTTTGAATTTCGAGTCAACTTGTTCGATGCGCCTACATTTTAATTCACAATGTTGACGATTCTTGATGCTCCAAATTCAAATCTCATTATTCCTTAGGGATCGGCCATACTGCATTATCTCCTTAGGCATATAATGACTTGCTTTAAGTGAGGTTTGTATAACGTGTAAAACGGCATTATCGAGCAGGTGGTGTAAAAAGTATCTTAAGTGTTATTCACAGTCTACCCGTGTTAAGTTTAATCGAAATCCGTTCAACCGTTCAAGCGTGAAAAAGTAACAAATATACCTACATACACACAAACCTTCACCTTTATAATATTAGTGTGATATTTTTTACACCACCTGCTCGATAATGTCGTTTTATACGTCATACAAACCTCACTTAAAGCAAGTCATTCTATCCCTAGGGAGTTAATGCAGTATGGCCGATGGCCGATCCCTAGGGAACAATAAGATTTAAAATTGGAACACCAAAAATCGTCAACATTGTGAATTAAAATGTACGTGCATCGCACAAGTTGACTCGAAATTTAAACTGGCCACTTACAAAAAAAGAAAATAGAAGAAAACGTGCTTACTGACGGAAGCATTATAGAAAATTGAAACTATAGAATCTTGGAGTAGTGAATTTTGTTTGTTTGATGAAGTTGTAAATACTTATATTTCTCTAATATATGATTTTGCCGACCAAATTGTTTTTTAATTATCTATCTCACAGATGGTGTAAAAAGTAGAGTATGCAACACGTGGATAAAGCTGTCTTTGTCTTGGGCGGCTTGAATTCCTCACTTCACTCAGGTTTCTTGCTTTAACTACAATTAATATATCGATGAACGTTACCTGATCGGAGTGGTGGTCGGTAGCATGAAGCTCTTCATGTCTTCCGACTCGTTCAGCTGCGTGTCTTGTACCCGCGCTTTGTCCTTGTCTCTCAGCAGCAATTTCTTGAGCTTGCTGACGCGCAAACTCTTCACATGCCTGCCGTGCGTGAAGGCTCGGAACTCTGTGGCTGATTGATTTGATTGGATCAAAATGGCCTGATATGTGGTTCCTTGGTTGACATCGCCTTGGAATGTGGTTCCTTGGTACACATCGCCTAGGTTCACGTGGCCTTGGATCACGACGTCTCGATTCACGTCACCTTTTCCCCTTCTCGCGTCATAGTTGTGGTAAGGCAAGCCTGCCCGCTCTGTCGGTAGCCAGCGGTAAGGTTGCTGGGGTGCGGGGTGCGCAGGAAGAGGGGATTGCTCTAGCTGGTTCTGTCCCTCCAGTAGCGCGTAGTCGTCATTATTCCGGCGTAAGTCTTCTTTCATTTTGTTAACGAAGTCCAGACTTTTGCTCGCGGTTTCCAAGTTCTCTTTGGCAGAAAACAACATGGTTAGACAGTGATCACAGTTCATCGACTACCAATTAATAATAATCAAAATATTTACGATTTGTGAAAAAAAAAGTTAAGTGAAGATTCTGGCTACTGACAGGACTATAACATATTTCTTTTCATGTGGTAGAATACATAAAATAGGTCAAACGAATGTACCTACTTTACTTAGTCTTTTCTCTCATCATCTGTCGCCGTCACGTCACTGACCTGCGTACATCTGGTGCTTGGTGACCGCGGCGTCCGCCTGAGCCAGCAACTGCCCCCACTGTCTTAGAGTCATCATCGCCAGAAGGACCCACATTGTACTCTCTCTATATGCGGTAAATATACACTCTATCGTTCCACTTAACAAATAAAATAAATCCGATAGAAAACTTTATTGCGCTCTATAAAATTTTCAATAAAACAAACTTGCGCAACTATAAAATGTAACTGTATATTTGACAACAACGCGGCCAAGCAGTCTATGTATGCCGCATGAAACCTTTGAATCTATACCTTCATGAGATTTCTGGCACTGTCGAGACTAGCGTTGAAAATTCCGGAAAGAAACAATTGTTTCTTTCAATGAAAAAAACAAATTGTGGTTTTTTTCACATGTTGCATTGAAATTTTGCGTAAAAAATCGTTTGGGAACAAAATAGAAATCTTTCGAATGTTTTATTCATTGTTTCGGTTAATTTCATGAAAAATGAAAAAAAAAAACAAGTTTTATTGAAATTGAAATATTGTTTATAGTGGGCGAAAATGTACGAGTGGTACATTTTCGCCCACTATACAAATAATAATATCTAGCTTTCCTCAGCCAAAATCTCGATTTCACTGTTGTCAGCTTGATCATAATCGAGCTCCCTCAAGCCTCCCCCAAGTGTCACCATAATGATCGGTGCTCACTGTTGGACACAAGCCTCTCCCAAGTATCGCCATTTAGGGCTTTAATGACCCATGCCCACTGTTGGACATAAGCCTCCCCCGAGTGTCGCCATTAGGCGCTAAAATGACTGATGCCCATTGTTGGACATAAGTCTCCCCTCGCTATAATGACCTATGCCCACTGTTGGGCATAAGCCTCCCCCCGCGATAGTGACCTATGCCCACAGTTGGACATAAGCCTCCCCCAAGTGTCACAACCTAGGCGTTATAATAATTGATGCCCACTGTTGGACATACGGCTCCTCCCGCGATAATGACCTATGCCCACAGTTGGGCATAAGTCTCCCCCAAGTGTCACCACCTAGGCGTTATAATAATTGATGCCCACTGTTGGACATAGGCCTCCTCTCGCAATAATGACCTATACCCACTGTTGGGCATAAGCCTCCCCCAAGTGTCACCACCTAGGCGTTATAATAATTGATGCCCACTGTTGGACATAGGCCTCCTCCCGCGATAATGACCTATGCCCACTGTTGGGCATAAGCCTCCCCCAAGTGTCACCACCTAGGCGTTATAATAATTGATGCCCACTGTTGGACATAGGCCTCCTCCCGCGATAATGACCTATGCCCACTGTTGGGCATAAGCCCCCCCCAAGTGTCACCACGTAGGCGTTGTAATAATTGGTGTCCACTGTTGGACATAAGTCTCCCCTCGCTATAATGACCTATGCCCACTGTTGGGCATAAGCCTCCACCAAGTGTCCCACCTAGGCGTTATAATAATTGATGCCCACTGTTGGACATAGGCCTCCTCTCGCGATAATGACCTATGCCCACTGTTGGGCATAAGCTTCCCCCAAGTGTCACCACCTAGGCGCTATAATGATTGATGCCCACTGTTGGGCATAGGCCTCCCCTTACTATAATGACCTATGCCCACAGTTGGGCATAAGACTCCCCAAGTGTCGCCATTTAGGCGCTATAATGATCGATGCCCACTGTTGGACATAAGTCTCCCCTCGCTATAATGACCTGTGTCCAGGACTAGTGCGCCTCACCATCAGATTGCGTCATCTAGTTTATATTAAATTTAAAAAAAAGTACGCATTTGAAAAAAAACAAACATGAAGTTTTCGGTTCTCTTCATATTTTTTCGTTTTTTTCGGTTTTATTGGAAAAATACATGAAATTTATAATTTATAAATTTCTTGAAAGTTTCGAATGTTACATTGAATAAAACAACAGTATTTGAAAGAAACGGGAATATTCCTTGTTTTTTTCAACGCTAGTCGAGACCACCTCCTGTAGATGGCACGAGGAAATTGGCTCCATGTTTGAAAAAAGGAACAACATATTTAATTTGTTAAAACAATCCGCTTTGGGCTGTAAGGTGTTCGAACCACATATATGCATCTGCGGTTCCATTGTGGAAGGCCGATGGGCATAACGCACTGAACTGTCGGCGCTGCACAGGGAGGTTCCACGTCACCATGCCCTGAACGACATAGTCCGTAGAGCCCTTATAACGGCAAACAGGAGACTTGGAGGCTCAAGAGCCTTCAAGTCTTAGCAGGTCTGATAGTAAGAGGCCGGTTGGGCTGACTCGTAAGACATAGCGCGCACTAGTGACTTTTGACAAAAAAGTCACACTGTCACCGCCAGTCACCTGAGTCGCACCATGCACACTGCCTCTGCCGCCGCTGAAGACGCCTACTCTAAAAAAAGGCTGAAGTACGCTTCCTTGGAGCGGCTTTACTATTTTGTGCCGGTTGCTGTGGAGATTCTGGGCAGTTGGACTACGGAGGCAAAGTGTTTTGTATGGGATTTGGGCCGTAGGCTCGGTGAGGCAACGGATGACTCCCGGTCCAGGTCGTTCTTGTTGCAAAGAATAGCCATCGCTATTTAGTGAGGTAATGCGGCGAGTGTTATGGACACCTTTGCACCGAGAATTATCAAGGGCGGGTTATTTATTGACATTTCATTTAATTGTAAAAAGATAATTCTTCTGTATTTATTATTGAGTTATTTTTGGAAAAATCAATGTTTGACATCATTTGTTTTACTGAGCATTGGTTTAAGGATTTTGAAATGCTAATTAATTATGATAATTATAATGTGGGCAGTTGTTTTAACCGAAAGTCAATGTTACGTGGGGGTTCACTAATCTTTATTAAAAATAGTATTAAAAAAACTCGTAAAGATATATTTGCACTGTCCGTTGAACATAGCATTGAAGTGTCGTGTATTGAGCTGGATAGGCATATCATAGTGTGCGTTTACAGGCCCCCTAATTATCTAAACTACTCTATTTTTGAGTCAGTTATGGAAGATGTTATGGCTAAACTTTCAACTGGTAATAAACTGGTAATCTGCGGAGACTTTAATGTTAATATTTTTGAAAATAATTCAGATAGCAGAAGATTTAATAATCTTTTCAAATCATTTAATTTATCAAATGTGTTTATTGAACCAACTTGAACAACGACAACTGCTGCTACATGTATCGATAATGTTTTTTGTTGCTGCAAGCATTTAGAAAAAAAAATTATCTGCCTTCTGACCATAGCGGCCTAATGGTAACATTTGAATCCAACTTACCAATACAACAAGTGCAGATACAATCCAGACCAATAACATCCAGTAAACTAAATAAATTTAATAGCACTTTAACTAGCAGGTTGGGTGATTGGAACCTTGCAGTGAACAATGGTAATATTTTGTATATTTTTTTTTTCAATAGTTCAAAAGGAGTTTAATCAGACGTTTGAGAAAAAAACTAAAACTATCTGCCCTAAGTTTAGATTTAGTGACTGGGCAACTAAAGGAATCAGAATAAGTAGGGAAAGACTTTTCGAGTTGTATGGCCTTAAGCCTATTATTAACACTGAAACTTTTAATAAATATGTTGCTACTTATTCTAAAATGTTTAAAAATACTTGTAAGGCAGCTAAGGCCTTATACATTAGCAACAAAGTAAAAACAGCAGATAATAAAATAAAAATGGTTTGGAATATTATAAATAATGAAACCTGTTGGTTTGGAAACAAAATAAATAATAATGATTACGCATTGGAGACTCATCATGGTCTTATTAGCGATAACAAACTAGTTGCAGAAGAATTTGTAAATTTCTTTACCAGTATACCAATTAAAATGACTGAAGCCCTAAATTCATCGCCATCGCATGCTTTTGGTTTATTACAGGCGAACGTTGCAGCCTGTTCGACTGAATTTAATTTTAAACATATAAACCCCACAACAGTAATAAAAGCTTTTAAAGAAATCAAGATTAAATTGACAGAAGATCTATGGGGTATGTCTATCAAAGTTTGTACCTCAATTATTGAGACTATAGCGCCGTACTTGGCTTTAATATTTAATTTGTGTATAGATCAAGGAGTCTTTCCGGATCTAATGAAATATAGTAAAGTGATATCACTCCTTAAATCTGGGAATTGTAAAGACACTAATAATTATAGGCCGGTGTCCGTTTTGCCAGCAAGATATTTGAAAAGGTAATGTTAAATCGAATGCTTAGTCATTTTAACACCAATAACATCCTACACGATAAACAGTAAGGTTTCACCAAAGGATGTTGTACAACTGACGCGGGTGTTTCCTTAGTAAAACACATTTTTAATTCGTGGGAAGAGGCACAAGATGCTATAGGCATCTTCTGCGACCTATCTAAGGCGTTTGATTGTGTAGTTCATGAAACATTACTCCTGAAACTGGAGCATTACGGACTAGGCAAAACAGCGTTAAGCTTATTAAAATCTTATATAAATGATAGACAGCAATTAGTGTAAATAAACGGGGTCAATTCGTCGGGATTGAATGTAAAAATGGGGTGCCCCAAGGTTCAATTTTAGGTCCTTTTTTATTTTTAGTTTATATTAATGATTTACCCGATTTGTTGCAAAATAAACTTAATATGGTGTTGTTTGCTGACGACACTTCTTTGATTTTTAAGATAAATAGAAGGACTAATCATCTTGACAACGAAAATAACGCCCTATTGTAGGTTCAAAACTGGTTCACTGCTAATAATCTGGTTCTAAATGGAAAAAAAACTAAATGCATAAGATTTTCCTTACCGAATGTCAAAAGTAGTCATTGTGACATTGTTTTGAATAATGAAAGACTAGAATTTGTTGATAAAATGATTTTCCTGGGGATTACGCTTGACTCAAGGCTACAATGGGGTCCTCATTTAACATCTCTTGCAGGGCGGCTTAGCTCAGCAGCATATGCTGTTAGAAAAATCCGCCAATTTACGGATGTTGATACCGCTAGACTAGTCTATTTTAGTTATTTTCATAGTGTCATGTCGTACGGTATCTTACTATGGGGACGGGCTGCAGACATCGACTCAATCTTTATATTACAGAAAAGAGCCATCAGAGCTATTTACAATCTCCGCCGATGCGATTCTCTAAGAAACTGTTTAAAGATATCAACATAATGAAGGTACCTTGTCAATATATCTATGAAAACATCATGTATGTTAGAAAAAATCTTCATCTTTTTAGCAAAAGAGGCAATAGACATAATTATGTTACAAGAAATAGGGACCAATTAGTTCAACCAGGTTTCAGACTGGCTAAAGTGGCCTCTTCTTTCATGGGGTACTGTTTGAAATGTTATAATAAAATACCTCCCCAAATATTAGAACTCAAAGAAACGAAATTAAAATCTTGTATTAAACGCACATTATGCAGGCAAGCATATTATAAGTTGGAGGATAATATTCAAGATAAAAATGCTTGGCTCAATGCTGGTCCAGCTCCACTACCGCTAGGGCGTACTAATTAGTTGATTAGTTGGAAACTAATATTAATTTTTGTAATTTGAAAGACACAATAGCATTGTATAATGTAGAAGCACTTTCTTCAAATTTGTGAATGTGAAGCACCATGGAGCATTTTTATTTATTTATTTAATCTTCATGCAACAAAAAGTACATAGGCGGACTTAATGCCTTAGGCATTCTCTACCAGTCAACCTAGGGTGGTGAAGAGACAATATGGTAGGCGCACAAAAAGAAAATTTTGGTATTAAAACAAGAGTAAGAATATATACATAATTATAGATAAAATACACATACATATATATTTAATATAATATATATACTACATAAATATATTTATATAAAGTAAGGACAGAAGTTTTGAGACGATTCTGCTATTATTAGGTTACAACTTATTTTTATTTTTATTTGACATTACGAGCATGGCAGTTGAGAGTTTGTCATGCTCACACAAATGTCTCGCTGTTGGTGGCACGTGTTATTGGGTCATTCAGTTCCCTTCAAAATGGTTGAGCTGAGTGGGGCCGATGCACGCGTCATGCTCGTGAACGACTGCCGTCAGATGGGACTGGTCATCTCTTAGCTGCCAGTGGCTTAATTCAGTTTCTATCTTTTACTTATTATTATTTTTTATTTTTATTTTTATTTTATTATCTACATTGTTCATTTAAAATGTATGATCCTAAGGAGAAGCTGAGTTTGTTTCTGGACTGTACTTTATGGCCTGATGGTATAGCTTTCCGACGTTTTGTGGATTTCGGCAGAAGAGATTTAGACAGACGTAAGAAGTCTGATACTAGTGCAATAATAAATCTAAATGGATAGTACACCAATGAATGAAAGTTTAAAATTCATCACTTTCAACTGCAAGTCTTTTAAAAGATCCTCGGAGTGTGTAAGACGTCTTTGCCTAACTGCTGACATTATTGCGCTGCAGGAAACGTGGCTTCTTGCGCATGAGATACCTGAACTCGGCAAAGTAAACAGTGATTTCGGATACTGCGGCAAATCTGCGGTAGACCTAACTAGTGGTATACTGCGGGGGCGTCCGTACGGCGGTGTGGCGCTTCTATGGAGAAACAGTAAGTGTAGCAGTGTGTCTGTGATTCCGTGTGAAAGTAAACGAATAAGTGCAATCAAGGTGTGTGTGTCGGATCGGTTTATACTCGTTTTTTCAATTTATATGCCTACCGACAGTGCTGACAATCTCTTGGAATTTGTTCAATGTTTGAGCGAAATTATGTCAATAGTTGAGAGTAGCAATACTGAAAGTGTATTTATTATGGGAGATTTTAACGCTCATCCTGGGGAATTGTTTGGAAATGAGCTTAAAAATTTTTGTAATGATCAAAACTGGACATGTGTTGACCTGAAGATGTTGGGCTCGGATTCGAATACCTATACGTTTGTGAGTGAAGCGCACGGTTGCTGTAGGTGGCTAGATCACTGCGTTGTTACTGATGCTGCACTAAAGACGGTTACTTCAGTAAGGGTATGCTACGACATTTTCTGGTCTGATCACTGTCCAGTAGAGATTCAGTGTAACTTAAAAACAGTCTGTAGAAGCATTAAGCCACCGGTCACCAGAACCAATAAAGTTCTTTGGGGAGACAGGGACTTAAGTCAAATAGAAAAATATACAACATTTTGTAACAAAAAACTAAGAGACTTTGGTTTCCCTCGTGAATACGAACGGTGTTGTGATAGCGTGTGTAGTGAGAGTGGCAAGGATCACCTGGCAGCGATTGACGCGCTTTATGGTGACATTGTAACAGCGTTACAAGAGGCTGCTGTTGATAGCTATGCGGGTCGTGAGGGTAGTGGCGGACGGCACCGCGGCCGTCATATTGTCGGATGGAACAAGTATGTTCGTGACGCTCACAGGGAGGCTAGGCAGAAGTTTTTAACCTGGGTATATTATGGTCGACCTAACAGTGGTAAATTTTATAACGAAATGTACGAGTCTAGGAAAAAATTCAAAAGCAAATTACACTATTGTCAAAATAACCAAGAATTAATAAAAATGAATATTTTAGCAACTAAACATAAAAACAAAGATTTTAAAGGATTTTGGCAACAAACAAAAAAGTTAAACCCGAAACCTAGTGTCCCTGCGAGTGTCAACGGCATCTGTGAACCGAAAGACATAGCAAACATGTTCCGATGTCACTTTCAAGTGGAGTCTCCGCTTAAAGGTGAGCCGACAAGAGATGCGGAGGTCGTCGTGTCAGCGGTGCCCGAGCGTGTCACAGCAAAACAAGTTGCTCTAATAATAAAAGGCATGACTCGAGGGAAGTCGCCCGGACACGAAGGCCTCAGCATCGAACATTTTCAGCATGCGGGGCCCCATCTCCCGAGGCTCCTGGGACTGTTATTTACGCTCTGTATTAGGCACTCCTACCTGCCAAATGAGCTGATGAAGACGGTGGTAGTGCCTATAATTAAAAACAAGACTGGAGATAATTCTAATAAGTGCAACTACCGCCCGATATCATTGGCTACAACCTCAGCTAAGGTGCTTGATGGGCTGCTTGAGAGACAACTTAAGAAACACCTAAATTTAAACGACGCACAGTTCGGTTTCAGACCAAAACTATCGACAGAATGCGCAGTTATGTCTCTCAAGCAGATTGTCAGGTATTACACAGACAGGAGCACGCCTGTGTATGCAGCCTTTCTTGATCTCTCCAAGGCTTTTGACCTGGTTAGGTATGATATTCTCTGGCATAAATTAAAGTCTACAGGTGTGCCGGGTGAGCTTATCAATATTTTTAAGTATTGGTATGCTCACCAAACTAACCGGGTCAAATGGCTTGGAGAATTTTCTGATGAGTACAGGTTGGAGTGTGGAGTGAGACAGGGGGGGTTAACATCTCCTTCACTCTTCAACTTGTATGTGAACGGGCTGATTGTTGAGCTGAGCAACATCAGAGTGGGATGCTCTATTGATGGTCACTGTATCAACAGCATTAGCTACGCTGACGATATGGTGTTGCTCAGCCCAACAGTGGCCGCGCTCAGAAGGCTGATAGGCGTGTGTGAGGAGTATGCGAAGGTACACGGTCTCCTGTACAATGAGCAGAAAAGCGAGCTCATGGTTTTCCAAGCCAGAGGTCGTAAACTGGGGGATGTGGCACCTGTGCTGCTGAACGCTGTCGCTCTTCAAAGAGTGAGGGAATTTAAATACCTTGGCCATGTGATCACCGAGGATTTAAAAGATGATAAGGACATAGAAAGAGAGAGGAGGGCGATGGCGGTCCGCTGTAACATGTTGGCACGTAGATTTGCGAGGTGTAGTCTAGAGGTAAAGATCACGTTGTTTAAAGCATTCTGTCAAACTCTCTACACCTGCAATCTGTGGGTCAACTATACGCAGCGGGCCATCAACGCTCTCCGAGTACAATATAATAACGCGTTCAGGGTGCTGGTGGGGCTCCCACGCTACTGTAGTGCGTCTGCGATGTTTGCGCACGCGCACACAGACGGCTTTCACACTGTGCTGCGGCGTAGAATCGCCTCATTGATGTTCCGTACGCGTGGGAGCGCCAACACCATCCTGAACGTGCTCAGCCACAAGCTTGACAGCCCCCTTCTGGGACACTGGGTTCAAACTCAAGTGCGCGTGCCTGGGGCCCCAGATGGAGGCAAATATTTAAACTAATTATTTTATTTTATTAATTTTACGCAGATATATGTAATGATGACACAATGAATTATTAAAATGAACTGATAATATAATATAATGACAATAATAATATAAATACATAATGATTATACAATGTAATGATGACATAATGAAGTTAAATTGAATTATTAATAATAAATATATTATAACTGAAAATATAAATTAATACATAACATAATATGATTAATCAATGTAATGTAATGATGACATAACTAATACTTAAAAATGAATTGATATACTTACCTATACTAAATTAATAAAAGAAACCTATACTAAAATAATAAATTAATAGTGGAAATGTAATGGATAATTTAATGCCTAATATGGACTAAGTGTCTGAAATAAAAAGATTTTATTTTTTATTTTTATTTTATTTTATTTATTTTATTTTATTGTGCTTACACAATAGAATCAACATGAAAATTTGTAACCAAGCATTATACAACCTACTCTTTGGAACGTGCAATTTAGCTTTACTTTTCTTGGACTGACCGACATTTGACTATTCAATAGTGCCTGCAAATGATCTATTTGAAATAAATGCTTTGATTTTGATTTTGATAGCACACATTTACAAAGATTTTTTTCCAGACATTTAATTAGCTTTTATGAAGACATATGGAATCCTGATTCTGAAAATAAAAATCGTTTTCATCTATCAGCTTTAGTTTTTGAGATATGTTGAATGTTTAATTTTGTAGAAAAATACAGAAAATTAATAGTTACTATTAGAATAGAATAGAATAGAATAGAAAAACTTTTATTCGGTACAGACACAGCACAACGGTTATATTTATACACAAAGTAAATAAAAATAAAAGTACAAAGTACGCCGAGCGTGCCCGCACCGAAAGGGTGACCACCTCAGCATTTGCTAGACGTTAGACACCCAGCGCTGGTTTTCAGTTGGCACCCCGCAGTGACGCACGGATTAGGGTAAAGCATATATATATATACTCATAAGTGTAATTAAAATAGATATTGATGTATTGTACCTACGGGTGTAAAATTTTATTTAAATAAAATACATAAATAACTATTTGATAAATAACAACGCAATATTATAAAATAAAATTGAATTGAATAAAACGATAAAACTATAAAATAACTTAGTAGGTACCCACAATACTCCGATAAAAAAACATCAGCCGACGCGCGGCGCGATGTTCAACGCCATGATAATGAGCTACCGCTGCACCGGCCCGGCAATTACCGTCACCTAGGGCTAATAATATAAATATATAAGGCAATATTAAAAATATTTAATTTTGGGAAACAGCCAGAAATGATATTTTTGATGATTTTCTTGTGTGAGATGCTTATGGTAGATCCTGTTTCAAACTCTAGAAATAATAATCTGCCATCATATGCGCATCCCATCTGCCCTTATATCGTTTCTCCCTGGTACGAATTTCTCGATGGAGTCTTTCTCCTTGTGCATCACTAAAATGGCCAAGATTTTCAGGAAATTGGTCCAAATGAGAGTGGAAATAATGACACAGTCATTTTGCAACCAAGATCTTTCAGACATAATAACGTATGTGGGCCAAGTCTTGGTAGTTGATGCTTTAATAGTACCAAAAAGTTTTTCTTTACTGATACAGATAACTTCCATGCGTTGGCCTCGTTTTCATTCATTATTTTAACAAATTTACATCATTAACTAGTAGAAGAATTTGTGTTCCATCAAATATTGTAGTTTTTAAGTTTTTTGTGGTTATCATCATCTATTATGTCGTTTGATTCCATTTGGCAAGAAGCTGCAGCAGATGTAGAAGGTCAAACTGATAGGATACGCTCTTGAGCTAGAATTGGTAACAAATTTGGTCTTTTAGCAGGTGGGTAAATCAGGATAAATTCATTTACTGCTATTATTTGAATTAACGCCTTTTCCCACTTGTCCATTGTCGCAAACTAACAAAACAATTTTAGCAAACTGTTTTAGGGATCCTTAGCTTGTCCAAATTACATACTTGTACTTTAAAATGGTCCGTGTACGTGGTTTTTACGAGACCTGTCACCGATTTTCTATAATTAAAAAAAAAAAATTGCCACAAATAAACACTCCGGATCTCTTCAACAACGTTTCCTTGATGTAAACATCGCTTTATATTTATCTTAACTGATATCAACACTGTGTTAAATGCGTAAATGTGGGCCTAACCTTAAATAAAAAACCAAAAAAGCTGTATACGGAAAATAAAAGCTGATAGATAGGAACGGCTGGTACATTTAAACTTACTGTATCAAAAGATAAAGGAAAAGTGAAAAATCTTTCCGGGTTTTTTTTTAAGTATAATTTTGTAAGTATGTGTATTAAAACAATTATATAATACGTACTATCAAGAAGTATATTGAGTCCTAAGAGTAAGTGTAGGTTGAACAGGTTCAAGTGGTGAACACCCGCGTTGTGGAGATTGTGCCTTCGGAGAAGTGTTTTGTGGAGTAGACTGTGGTCAATAACATAAAAGATTACATATGGCTGTACACTTAGTAGGGGAGGATAGAGCAGGTGCACTTCGCACTTGGACTGAAGTAGCCATAAAATCATCATAAGTATATTACATCTAGCATTTATTCTCCCAAAGTTGGGCTTTATTTTTTTTTTATTTTTATTTTTTTTATGGTGGGAAAAAATCATGCATTGACATCCCCCGCCCTTGGGCGGAGCGGGAGATAGTGTCAGACTCTTACTGACTAAAAGACCCACCCCGTTCCTTCTAGCCTTCATACCGGGGCTCGAGCGCCCTTTCGGATAACCCTGGCCCCAGTAGGCTTCGACCCGGCTGGGTCCCTACTGTTGCTGACAACTCCTTGAGGCGCGCGGGAACAGTGCGCGCCGTCGACGACTTGGGCTTGGTCCGGACAGTTACCGGACGGCCAGACAGTGAGCTACCCATTGCTCACTGTCCACAAGCCCGCGATCAGAATCCCGGCGGCGGCGGCGGCGATGACGGCGATAACGCCGTTGCCTGATGCGTTCGGCCTCCTCCTTTGCGACTCCCACAGTTGGGCTAAGGCCTCCATTCATTTCACTGTTCTTGGCTTCTATTCGATTCTATTCATTTCCGTCGAGATCTGTCGCTCTCGGCTCGCTATTCCAGAGTTCCAATTTTGTGTTTTACGGGCCCACCAATGATATCTGTTTTTGCAGCGCAGTACGCATATAGTGTTTCGAACAAGCTGTTAGTAACAAATAGTAGATTATGTGACTACGGGATAAAGCAGTGTCTTTAAGTCACGAGCGGCATGTTGAATTCCGAATGAAACGAAGGTTACTAAGTTTAATTCCGAACGACAGTGAGGATTTATATAATTAACTCCCGAGCATTGCGAGGGAGTTAATTACATATTTAATAAAGGGAGGGAGTTAATAAAGTAACCTGAGTGAAGTGAGGAATTCAAGCCGCCCAAGACAAAGACAGCTTTATCCCCTTTAGATAATTAAAAGACAATTTGGCTGACCAAATCATATATTAGAGAAATATAAGTATTATACAACGTTAAATTTTAATCGTTTTAATCCCGTCCCGGTCGATCCGGTACATGAAACACTATCGATTTGTAAAGATAAAATTAAAAAATAAAGTACTTTTTTTCAAAACTCGTATTAATTTACACATGTACAAAATTAATTTCTTTAAGAAAACGTCAGCTGAGCGAGTTGAATGACCTTTAGATAATAGTTGGCGTTGCGTACATACTACGGCGTTGCGTAGTAAATACAAGTTCATCAAACAAACAACATTCACTACTCCAAGATTATATTGTTTAAATTTTCTATAACGCTCCCGTCAGTAAGCGCGTTTTATTCTATTTTTTTTTTGTTAGTGGCCAGTTTGAATTTCGAGTCAACTTGTTCGATGCACGTATATTTTAATTCACAATGTTGACGATTTTTGATGTTTCAAATTCATATCTCATAATTCCCTAGGGATCGGCCATGCTGCATTATCTCCTTAGGGATAGAATGACTTGCTTTAAGTGAGGATTGTATGATGTATAAAACGACATTATCGAGCAGGTGGTGTAAAAATTAATTTTATTAACTATAAGCTGATGTAAAATGTAAGCAAATGTTGGGGACGGCTGCAGAGCAGAACAAAGAACAACTATAGGCCTGACGCGGGAGTGATTCGCGAACCGTATGATGATTGTTAGTAGTAAGGTGTGGGCTTGGTGGCATTTGTACTGTGTCGTGTACTTTGTACGATAATATGTGTTATATCGACTGCTTTTTGTCGGTACTATGAGAGTGTGCTAATCTAAGCGGGTTTTTGATGGCCGTGGTAATGGTTATTCATGTATTGTCGGCGCGAGCGTGGCAGCCGGAAGGCAGGCAGCGGTGCGTGGTCCAGGCTGATGATGGCCACCCCGTCTGGTCTGCGCTCCTCAAGGAGGCGTCGCTCGCCACGCCGACGCCCTCCGCCACGCGTCTTCAGCTGGAACACACCCACACACAGTCAGTAGCGCATTTACCGTAAGGCCAAATGAGCCATGACCCGGGCAGCAGACTGCGACATGCGTCACATACAGCCTCATAGTAGTCTACTACACTTAGAGAAGTGTAGTAGACTGCTACAAGGCTACTTTTCGGTCAAAAATCTTTAAAATTGTCGAGCTCCCTTCGCTCGCTCGGCATGTTCACCACTATACATTAGACTAGTAGCTCAACAAATTACCACAAAACTATCTCAGAGGTCCTCCCATGGCGGTTATTTTATATGTAATTCAAGATGATAATTAATCATTATTAGATTTTAGAGCACTTCTTCTGGTGTCTGGTGGCTGGTGTCAGTTATAAAGATTGTAAAGAACGTCATAACGGACACTATTTCATGCTTACGGTCAGTAGCTTGTATGTGACGTTGCCAGGTGACACGGTGACCACAAAGCTTTTATGCGCGCGCTCTGTGTTAGGGAGATTTTTGGGTTTGGTGGTAACAAGGCCGGCCCGAGGGTTAGATGGTGTGACTCGGGAACTGTTGCTAGGTCTGAGAGAGGGAAGCTCCTCCTCGTCAGGCACGTCGGGCGACATCTCATTGTTATGTCGTCGTAGCTGAGTGTCATCCATGTAGTACAGTAAGTCCTTTTTGGAGATGTTGTGGTCTAGCGGTGGTCTGCGGTCGTTCTGAAGCGGTTCATAGTGATTGCGACCCGAGGGAGCGTGATGATTGCGGTCTGGATGTACATATTGGTTGCTGCTTGGCGGTTCATAGTGATTGCGGGGTATGTTGCGATTTCGCTCCGATGGCGCATATTGAGTGCGACCCGGGAGTGTGAAGTGATTGCGTCCCGGTTGTTCGTAGGGGTCTTGATAGTTCAGAGAGCCGTGTCCGCGATGCGTCGGTACCCTTGCGGTGGGGGCCCCTGTGTAGTACTGCAAGCGTTTGGCGCGAGTGGTGAGCCCAAACTCGTTGTATAGCTCACGCGATTGCTTCTTGCTTTGCGAATAGTCTGATCTACCACCGTCCTGAGAGTCGGAGATATTCTGCTGATCGATGGCCTCTTGCTCCTCAGGGTTGTAGTCCTCGTTGTCAGCCTATTACAAAGAAAAAAAGAAATCAAACTACCCACCTGCTTTTTCCCGACTTTATCGGAGTTCGTTTATAGTTTGACCAGATGAGCAGTATATCTTGACTACTCCCCACCCTGACTACTCGTAACGACATCTTATTGACAATTATAGCTTGGGTTTTTAATGACATTAATCTAGGGTTTTTCCGTTTCTCATTCCAACAGCTTCGCATGTTTTTGAGGCATAGCTGAGTCTCAATATTTAATTGATAGGATGCCCGCGTACAGACCAAGATCGAGATCGGCTCTTATTATTTAACCGGCTCCTCTAAAAATAAAGAAAAATATAAACGCAGTACCTGGTCTACTTGGTCTGGTTGCCCTGCCGCGTCGTTTTGTTCATATTGCTCTTTGTAGTCACCACGCAAGTCACCAAAAGGCCTGGTCTGCTGTTCTTCTCCCTGGTAGGAGTTGTATATGTGGCGTTGCTTGTAGTAAGAAGGGTTGTATGCCACAGCTCGGCCCTGTTGTGGTTCTATGTCACGCCGGGCCAGGTTGATGTCGCGCCGGTCTAGGGTGTACTTGGGCTCGATGACGTCACGTACGGTGAGCTCATCAGCATCTGCGTAAGAAGGCCTGGCGCGGTTCGATTGTTCTTCGTATTGCGCTTGGTCTTTCCCGTTAAACTGCCCCTGCTGCGCTTGCTCGCTCCAGGCTTGTCTAGATTTATTGGTTCTTGTGTCTTGATTAACCTGCTTTTCTTGTCCGTACTGCTCGTGTTGGTCATGATGCTCGTATTGGCTAGGTTGCTCATATTGGCTAGGTTGCTCATATTGGCTAAGCTGCTTATGTTTGGCCGGTGGTTCGTATTGGTCATCTCGTTCATGTTGGCCGTCCTGTTCATGTTGGCCGCTCTGCTCGTTCTGATCATGTTCTACGCTGTCGACTTCTGAAGCTGGCAAATAGTGTGATCCTTTCTGATAGTAAACGTTCTGCAAATTATATAAAAAAGAATCAGGTTTTAAACGTCATTACAGAAGGTTTCTGATCCCAGTTGCATTCAGAGCGGCAGAGATGTATACGCCCTTAAATTGTAATCGTTTTAATCCCGTGAAGGGTCGATCCGGAAATTAGTATCTTTAAGAAAACGTCAGCTGAGCGAGTTCAATGACCTATAGTTAATAGTCGGCGTTGCGTAAAAAGTACCTACAGGTCATTGAACTCGCTCAGCTGACGTTTTCTTTAAGATACTAATTTCGTACATGCGTGAATTAATACTAGTTTTGAAAAAGAGGTACTTTATTTTTTAATTTTATCTTTACAAATCGATAGTGTTTCATGCACCGGATCGACCCTCCACGGGATTAAAACGATTAAAATTTAGCGGTGTAGTATCTATAAATAGTAGTATGTTGTATTTTAGATAATTATTACTGTTGCTTCCCGTGTATAGTTTAATTAAATATAGTATGTTTTATCTTAGATACCTAATTATTACTTTTACTTTCCATGTCTTTTTGTTTGTTTCAATTAAATATATGTAATGCATTTAATTGATTGTATATAGGGAGATACTCTTAAACCTTGAAATTACTCTCTATTATTTAGAGTTTGTTGCGTTTAAACAGACAGACGCGGTGGGGACTTTGTTTTATAATATCGACACCAGCAAGGAATACAATTTCAACTCAGTTTTAGGCAATCTGCAATCTGCATTTTATGCAGCATGAATGTGACTGTAACTTAAATATACCTCAAAACTGAGATGCAATGTTATTCCTTGCAGGCGTCGATATATAAGGATAAGGATTATTAACTATCTTCGTAATTAGAAGATCTTAAGATTTTCGATTATTCTTCGTCAAAACACAAACTGAAGAAAATTGGAGTAAATGCAGACATTCTTGTGGCTAAGAAGCTGAGTGTTCCCACGTAGAGAAGAAATAGAAGTGGTGACACTAGGCTTGTTGTCACAGACGTAGAGAATGGACTGGGAGTGTCTTATCCAGGTATGAAGTGAACGCGTGCAGAAAAAAAAAACGATCGCTCGACCACTCGACCAGTAGTTGTTGTGTAGAAAAGAGTGCGTTATTGTCGGCACAGTAGTTTTGTCTATTTCTTCAGATTGGTTAATTTTCTGAGGCTTATGCACAGTCCATAAGCCACACAGTCCATAGTGCATAATCTATAAAATTAGATTGAAATAGTAAAGGGCCCACACACGACCGGTCTCGACAACAGCCAACCGCGAGGAATGTTCGCTTCGGTCTTGTTTGGCCAAGTCGTGGCGTCAGAAAAACGACGGCACACTCTGTCCTCACTACTTAAAGTTAACGTACTCAACATACCGCTGTATTTTCGCGCTTCGCCGAGACGTTCGGTAGCTTCCGCTCGTCTTCGGAATGTGAGTAGTCGTAGTTGTCGCGCATCAGCTGGCGCCGCAGCGAGGCCGCCTGGTCGTCTACCATGCGGCGCGTGTCTGATAGCGTCATCGGTGGCAACGAGGCTGTGGGTTATACAACTTGGCAAATAAACTATTTTTTTTTAGCTTACCGCTGCTGAACAAATGCCCTCCCTTTTTCCTTCCAAACCATCTCCTTCGTCTTTGGTGATCTTTGTAGTTTGTCCAACAAGAATGATAAGATCGTCATACTACCTGCGCGGTTGACTTCGACCGCGACAGTAGTCCTGTGAGGACCATTTGTCCGGGCGCATTTTTGCGACATGGCCAGCCCAATTCTATTTAAGTCTGGCTGTTTTCTTATTTGTAATTAGAGTAATGTAACAAACTGCAAACTGTTGCTCAATAATGTGACAGTGTGTGGCTGTACAGGTCAGTCAAGCAGTCAATCAATCTGTCTAGATGTTTCCCAACTATCGGGACCCAGTGTATCCGAATGTAACTGAATGTCAGTATTTTACGTAGAGCTACACGACTACTGTCCTCCACAGCTCAGTAAATGATAACCTGATAATCCTTAACAAGAATTCTGACAGATTTTTGAGGGTGTTTCACAAGTAACAACAGAGATGTACAAATGACAGCCAGGATCAACAGACTTACGTGCTTTTATGTAATGAGCAACCGTTCATGGACCGACTGAGAAGTGTAAGCCCTGAAGATCGATTCGTGTGACTGTTGTAGGGAAGTGTGTGCGTATGTGGTTGTAGTGAAGTGTGTGCGTGTGTGGTTGTAGTGAAGTTTAAGCGTGTGTGGTTGAAGTGAAGTGTGTGCGTGTGTGGTTGTAGTGAAGTTTAAGCGTGTGTGGTTGAAGTGAAGTGTGTGCGTGTGTGGTTGTAGTGAAGTTTAAGCGTGTGTGGTTGAAGTGAAGTGTGTGCGTGTGTGGTTGTAGTGAAGTATAAGCGTGTGTGGTTGTAGTGAAGTGTGTGCGTGTGTGGTTGTAGTGAAGTATAAGCGTGTGTGGTTGTAGTGAAGTGTGTGCGTGTGTGGTTGTAGTGAAGTGTGTGCGTGTGTGGTTGAAGTGAAGTGTGTGCGTGTGTGGTTGTAGTGAAGTGTAAGCGTGTGTGGTTGTTGTGAAGTGTGTGCGTGTGTGGTTGTAGTGAAGTATAAGCGTGTGTGGTTGTAGTGAAGTGTGAGCGTGTGTGGTTCTAGTGAAGTGTGTGTGTGTAGTTGTAGTGAAGTTTGTGCGTGTGTGGTTGTAAGCTCCTTTTAAAATTTCGATATTGGTTGCATCTGGTTCGACCGGAAGTCGACCGCAACAAAGCAGGAAAACAGTAAGCAGTAATATTGATAATCAAAACCGCGTATTTTTATGACAAATTGAGTCGTATGTACGTAAGAAATAAAAAGATCGACTCACAGTTATGACTATTCTCCTGACATGTCCCGGTGCTTGCGGACACTAGCGCCACAAAGCACAGCTTCACAAAAAACATAATAATAATGAGACTGATATATAACGATGGCAGGCTATCTGTCAACTTGTACTATAATACACGTAAGCACACACTTAACTAATTAAGTAACTGCGTAGGTAAGTCCCCGGCTTATTGCAAATACCGTAGGTTTGCAATAAATCTTGCGAGATTAGAAACTATCAATATATTGTGAACAGAGTGCGAGTTTGTTTTACGTTAAAACGATCTACACGTTTGGCGCTCCAAGTGACCCGCTCCAAGCTGATCAGAGAGCCAAACGCGGTAAAGACAACTCGCACTTGCCACCACAATTACAATGAATCGCATTCGGATTCGAATAGTTTACCTATATCCCAACGAACAAAAAGCGTTTAAAATCTCACACGATTCATTAGAAGCTCACAGTATTCACAATGTTCTGGTGACATAACTACAGCAAAAACACATGTGTAGAGAGGAGTGAGCGGCCACTGCGATCGGTCGCTCTTATGAAGCTAGCTCGTGACGTCATGTCACATAAACAGCAGAAAATGATTTACTACACAAAATAAGAGACGTGCCTTTGTTTATAACTTCCGTGAATGTATAAATTTAATTGTGTGGGTTGCACGAGGCTAGTCTTATAACTAACGTTAGCTAAGATGGATGATAGGAAGATGTGAATCCGCGTAAAAGTAATTCTCATTGAGAGCAGTGGTGGCCGTATGTACTCGATTTACCAGTTGTAGGTCGCGGGTTCGAACCCAGCCAGGCGCATTACTTTGTGTAATTTATTTCATTGCCACTGTTCTCAAAATGGTGAAGGAAAACGTCGTGAGGAAACCGGCATGTCCTAGAACCAAAAATTCGAAGACATGTGACATTCACCAACCCGCACTAGGTCCGCGTGGTGGATTCCGGCCCATTCCCACTCCTAGAGAGGAGGCCTAAGTCCCAGCAGTGGGAACATTAAAAAGGCTGATGATGATGATAATTCTCATTTATTAATTTTAGTATTGACTTCTCCATGTTTCTTTGTCTACGGTCAGTCTCAGGCAAACGTCTCTAATACAGAGTCTGGCTCTCACTGTGTGGCGACAGCGGCCCGGCTCTTTAAATGAGTAAGAGACACTTTGCCCAGCGGAAGGAAAGGGTGTAACACCGCTTACTATCAGCGGACGATATGTCGAGACAGGATCGATATTTCTAGAAATTATCTACTACCAACTACCAAACTATTTAAACTCTTACTGCAGGTACTACTTCAAGCCCAGTGGCTAAGCGATTGGTCGTGGGTTCGATTTTTGCATGAGTCAAATATTTGTATGGTACCAGTATGTATGTTCTGGGGTTGGGTGTGTTGTGTATGTGAGTTTACATGTTTGTGAACGCACCCACGATACAGAAGTAATTCCTAGGGAAAGAAATATGTAAACGGTGTTCAGTCAACTTTACCATATACTGTGTTACAAAAAGCATTTTTCAAAAAATAAAGAGCAAAGTGATGGCAAACAGCAGCAGGCAATCAAAGGATAGCCATTTGTGGTCTGCGGCGCGGCGCGGAGCAGCGACGTGGAGCTGTGTACATAGAAGCGCGCTCCGCGGTGATGCTGGCTATGTAGTGTGGCCACAGCCTTACAGAAGGTACTACTGTGTACATCGATGCAGCACAGTACAGCGAGGGAGCTGGCTGTTCTTTGAGTACACTGTGGCCGTCTCGGGTTTCCCCAGATGAAACCACTTCCGCACAAATTAAGCAAATGGTTTGTCAGTGACGCGACGGATATCATAAGACGTACAAACTAAGTCGGGAGGAAATTAACAGAGGGTTTATTAATTGAATGTAACATTACGCTTCGGTTCATCCAAGGGAGTTAGACAAGTATAGCGTGATAAATATGATAAACGATGATTCCAGCTAGGAAACCCTGGGAAGAAACACCAATACAAACTAAGTATGCCAACAATCGTAGGTGTGTTGTTACGTTTCATTCTGTAATACGACCAAAGATCATTTCCTCATGAACACGTTCAGCGCGGAACAGAAGAAGACACTTCCCTACCGACCATGTTCCCACGTTGTCGTTGTGGTGGGGCTTGCGTGTCTTAGTGACCTTGAGGGCTATGCCGGTAGAGCTACTCATGCCGGAAGGCCTCAAGCGAGAGACCAGACCAAGAGGAACAACATCCAGCGCCAGCTCTCCGTCCTGGAGGGCATCGTCCTGCGCCCCCCTCTCGCGGCCTCCGGCCAGAAGAGGACGGCGTCATACGCCGCCGTCGCCACGGCCACGACTGCAGCACCCAGGGCGAGCCTGTCGGGGCAAGCCCGGCACGTGGCAGCGGCGTCGGAGCCTGCGAGGCCGGCTCTGGCGGCCAAGCAGCAGCAGCGGCAGGGGAAGCCTGCCCCTCCCTCGAAGAGCAGGGTGGCGACTGCCACCAAACCGGCGGGGCCTCCCGCTGTGGCAGCGACTAGGTCGCGCCTGCCACCTCCTCCGCCCGAAGACCCTTCGGCTGGCGCCGAGTGGACAGTCGTCGGCGCCAAGAAGAAGGCGAGCAAGGCGGCAAGGGTGGCCAAGAAACGCAGGCGGCGACAAGACCGCAAAAAGCGGGCCATGGCTGCTCGACTTCGCGCCCCGACTTCCGCAGCTGTAGTGATCACACTACAGCCTGCTGCGGAAAAGAAGGGCGTCAATTACTACGCAGTCATGGCAAAAGCCAAGCAGGCGGTGATTGGCCACCTCGGCGAGTTCGGAGCTTCAGAGGGCTTCCGGATGAGGCGCACTGCTACCGGTGCCCGAATTTTGGAGGTCCCTGGGGCAAACAGCGGGGAACTCGCAGACGCCCTGGCCGTAAAGATCAGGGCGTCCCTGGACGCCGAGGAGCCGAGTGTCCAGACCCACCAAGAGCGTAGACATGCGCATCATGGGTCTGGACGACTCCGTTAGGGTGGAGGCAGTAGTAGCCGCCATCGTCAGGGCGGGAGGGTGCACGACCGATCAGGTCCGGGCGGGCACCATCCGCGCTGACAGCACGGGCATGCGAACCGTCACGGTGAGCTGTCCCGTGTCGGCGGCCAAGGCCATAACGGCCGAGGGCCGAAGGTTGCTGGTGGGCTGGGTTTCGGCCCAGGTAAAGATGCTGGAGCCCAGACCTCTGCGGTGCTACCGCTGTTACGTGGGGCACCACGTGGGGGCCTATTGCGCCGCAGAGGACCGCAGTGACCGCTGCCACCAGTGCGGACAGCCCGGGCATAAGGCCGTCGAATGCCGTGCAAAGCCGCACTGCTACGCATGCGCGGCTGCAGGTAAGCCGGCCGACCACCGGGCTGGGGGTAGGTCCTGCGACCCCCCCGCCAAGGCCAAGGGCAAGGTCAGGTCCATCCATCCTGACGTCCTCACCGCCGCAGCCACCACCTTGGCTGCCGCCGCTGTCGCCGCCGCTCCCGCCGTGGCAGAGCCCTCACAGGGGGCTTAGGAGGAGACTGTAATGGAATGTCAATAACGACACCATTACGTCTCTTCCAGGCGAACATCAACCACTGCGCCCCCGCTGAGGATCTGTTGCTCCTGAGCATGGCGCAGTGGTCGATAAATGTCGCCGTCATCTCCGAGCCGTACTACGTCCATCCCCGTGGAGACTGGGTTCAGGACCTAGACGGCTCGGTGACGTTAATCTTGTCTGCCGACGCCGGTACCCCGCCCCTCGAGGCTGTTGCGAGGGGACGGGGTTGCGTGGCAGCACGGTTCGGGGACATTGCAGTGGTAGGCGTCTACCTGTCCCCGAACAGATCTTTCGACGAACTCCAAGTCTCCCTTATGGAGCTAAATGTCGTCGTCGCTGGGTTTGGTACCCTCCCCGTGGTCGTTTGCGGGGACTTCAACGCCTGGAACACGGCTTGGGGTTCCCGGTACAAGAACCCACGGGGTCAGATGGTGGAGGACTGCGCTTTGGAGCTGGGCCTGGTCGTCCTGAACCGGGGTTCTGTCCCCACGTTGCCACCGGTACATCCGGTTGGACGTCTCCGCCGAAACCTCGGCCGCGCTGGTCCGACAGAGCCCTTGCGGTCCGCAGCAGATTGACCGGGAGCTCCTCCTGGAAGCCACGACGGTATAGGCCTGGGTGCAAGTACCGGACAGGCCTGTCGACATAGACGTCGAGGTGGAGTGGTTCCGGGAGGCCATCTCGCAAATCTGTGACGCGGCAATGCCCCGAGTCCGTCCAGAGCGAGCTAAGCGCCAGGTGTGCTGGTGGCCGCCGGAGATTGCTGCACTGCGCAACACATGCAGTCACGTGCGACGCCGGTACGCTAGACAGTGCAGGCGCCGCATCCGCCCGCCGTATGAGGGATACAGAGCGGCAAAACGCACCCTCCGAGCGGAGATAAAGCGGGTCAAACTGGAGGCCCGCGACGTGTGGCTGGGGTCTCTGAACGCGGACCCGTGGGGGCGCCCATACAAAACATTACGGGAAAAACTGTCCCCCTGGGCTCCCCCGCTGACTCAGAGTCTCCGGCCCTAAATCGTGGAGGGTGCGGTGAGCGCTTTGTTCCCTGCGCGAGGGGAACACTCCCCCCCGCCCATGGCTCCGCCTCCACCAGCGGTGTCTGACGCGGACCGCAATAGCGACGACGACGACGATGCTCCAGAGGTGACTGAGGTTTTTTTTTTTATTATGGAGAGGGGCCAGTTCCCACTTTGCTGGAAGACGGGGAAACTGGTCCTCATAGCGAAGCCAGGGCGCCCTGCGGACTCTCCGTCCGCGTACCAGCCCATTGAGCTGCTCGACGAGGTGGGCAAGCTCTTTGAGAGAGTAATTGCAAACCGCCTCGTCGCGGTTTGCAATGACTCTCTCAAAGAGCTTGCCCACCTCGTCGCGCGCCTAACACGGGTGGGGCCGGACCTTTCAGACGGACAGTTCGGCTTTTGCAGGATGCGCTCTACGGTGGACGCCAACATGCGCGTGCGAGCCCTCACGACGGGGGATGCGGTGTCCCGGGGCAGGTGTGTCGTGGCAGTGTTCTTGGACATTGCCAACGCCTTCAATTCCCTGCCCTGGAGTACGATCCGGAGGGCACTCCGGTACCACCGAATACCTCTGTCAAGTGGTCCAGGCTTACCTGTCGGACAGGTACATTGTCTACCCCAGTCACCAGGGAGACTGGAAACGTCGAGAGATGTCCTCCGGTGTTCCGCAGGAGTCGGTACCAGGGCCACCCTTGTGGAACATCGGGTATGATTACGTGGTTTGCTACGCAGACGACACGCTTGTTCTAGCGCAGGGAGAGTCGTACCAGGCAGCGGTCACTCTAGCGACACGCGGGGTTGCGATGGTCGTTGATAGGATCCAGGAGTTGGGACTCGAGGTGGTGCTTCACAAATCCGTGGCTATGTGTTTTCACGGTCGCCGCACTCGGAACGCGCCGCCATTGAGTTCCCAACTAACGGTAGGAGGAGTTCACATCGGTGTCGGGTCGACGATGAAGTACCTGGGACTCGTCCTCGACAGCCGGTGGAATTTCGTGGAGCATTTCCGACGTCTGACTCCCAAACTCAACCAGGCTGGGGCCGCGCTCAAGCGGCTCCTGGTGTGGGCGCAATCGCTGAAAACGCAACCGGCGGCCATGCTGAACGCCTGCCAGAGGGTCATGGCAATAAAGATGGTGCGGGGACACTGCACGGTCTCCCGCGAAGCGGTGAGCCTTCTGGCTGGCCTACTACCGTGGGATCTGGAGGCAACAGTCCTTGCACACATGCACGATATGCGCGTGGAGATGCAACGCCGGGGCGAAAGTCCGCTGCTGCGACAGGTCACGGCATGGCGGACAAACTCCGGCGGGATCTCCTGGTGAAATGGCGTCAACGACTATCGCAACCCAGTGCTGGGCACGCCACAATCATGGCGGTAAGTCCCCTCTTTGAGACGTGGCTGGAAAGACCTCACGGCGTCCTTACCTTCCGCATGGCGCAGGTCCTCACCGGACATGGTTCGTTCGGGAGGTTCCTGCACCGGATTTGTGCGGAAGTGACGCCCGGGTGTCGCCACTGTGCGGAATGCCCGGAGGACACGGTGGAGCACACAGTCGAGGTGTGCTCCGCTTAGGCGGATCATCGCCGTGCCCTCGTGGGGGCGATCGGCGGCGGAGACCTCTCGCTCCGGGCCTTTTTTGAGGCCATGGTCCAGAGCGAGGAGGAGTGGCAGGCGGTCGCCGACTTCTGCGAAGCAGTAATGCTCGCAAAGGAGGAGGTCGAACGCATCAGGCAACGGCGTTATCGCCGCCGTCGCCGGCACCGGGATACTGATCCTGATTTCCGGCCACCGTAGGCGCGGGCTTGCGGACAGTGAGCAATGGGTAGCTCGCTGTCCGGCCGTCCGGTAACTGTCCGAACCAAGCCCAAGTCGTCGACGGCGCGCACTGTTTCCGCGCGCCTCAAGGAGTTGTCAGCAATAGCAGGGGCCCAACCGGGTCGAAGCCTACTGGGGCCAGGGTTATCCGAAAGGGCGATGAAGGCTTGAAGGAACGGGGAGGGTTTTTAGTCAGTAAGATTCAGACACTATCTCCCGCTCCGCCCAAGAGCGGGGGTTGTCATAGGATGATTTTTCCCATCGGAAAAAAAGGGTCTAAGACACTTCGTACGTGTCTTCCTTCTGGCGCGGCCAAGAAAAACATAGTCTACTCAGCCATGCGCAGGCCGTAACTTCAATGTTTGGTTAAGAGATGAATATATATCTAAGAAGCCTTATTACTATCTACTTTAATTCGACGTCACTTTGACCTCGTACCACACTTAGTCAAAAAAAGCTAATAATAAGCCCCTTACCGTCATAAAGATAGTTGAATATAGTTGGTTAAACGAGGCCTTAACCGCCCCGTACCGCAGGAATGGAAATATTACAAAAATGAGTGTCGCTGTCAGTCAACACGGTAAGGAACTCGACGCAATCAGCTGTGAATCGGAATGAGGAACTCGTGCTCAGCAGCCGCACTCGCGACCACTGCACCAAGTTATTAAAAATTATTATTATTTTTCCTTCGACTTCGCTTCTGTTGCCATTAAAACCATGCATTTTTCCGACAAAAAAAAAAAAACGGTTTGACGCTTGACGATATAATATTTGTTTGTCTCGTAGACAAACAAATATTATTAGCCACGAGGGTCGGTTCGAGGACGACCTTCCTTTACATACCCAGGTCAGTCCGTACTTCGAAAAGCACATGAATCCTTTGGTCCCAGGTGTTCTTTGTAAATTTATTAGAATCGTTACGGACATTCCGAAGGCAGAACATTTGGCGGCAGTGGGAAGCGTACGTCCTTGCTGGGGCGGTAGTGGGAAGCCTACCTCCTTTATTATTATTATTATTATTTAGTAGATAAGAGGCTATGCATCACCCATAGTGTAGAGGATGTAGTCACTGCGACCTAAAAGATCTATTGTGACTCGCCACCTTGTTAGAGTAACTCTTTTAGCCCGGAGGCTTCCAAGAAATTTAGAATACTCCTAGCTTTCAGAGTTTTAATCTCCTCCGGGCGAATAATGTGTCGGCCCAGATGGACACTGCGTTTGTGAATAAGCGGCCCGCATTCACACAAGAGGTGCTTAGGCGTCTCCCTCTCCTGATTGCAGTACCGGCAAACATCAGTGTCACTCAGTTTCATGTGAAATTGGTGCCTGTTTAGTTTGCAGTGGCCGGTTAAGGCGCGGGCTATCGCACAGATGTTCGTCCTGCTAAGCTCAAGAAGCTCGGCAGTTCGTTTTTGTGAGTAGCCTTCTATGAGAGATTTGGCGTGTGGCAGACCTGGTTGTACCAACCAGTCCTTTTTTGAATCGCCAAATAAGTTGCCCTTAAGGGTCTGCATGGCCTGGTTCTTTGAGATACCACAGAAGGGTTCTGGACCTATCTGATGACCTTGAGCCCCAGCCCGTGCAAGTTCATCGGCTTTTTCGTTGCCATTGAGTCCAGAATGACCTGGTACCCATCTCAGAATTACTTTATTCCTTCGCCCCAGGTCATTCAGTTTGTTAACGCAGTCTTTTACCAGTTTCGAATTTAAAGTATTCGAGTTCAGGGCGTTAAGAGCTGCCTGGCTATCTGAGTAAATCAGAATTAATTGATTTATGTAGTTTCGTTGACGGTTGGCCTCCACACATCCTATAATGGCGTATACCTCCGCTTGGAATATGGTAGCATGTTTACCCAGATTCAAGCTTTTGCTGAATTTCGGGCTAATGCCAAATATTGCACATCCTACATTTTCACCCATTTTGGACCCGTCTGTAAACCAGATCAGGCTTCCAGCCATGCAAGTGATGAGGTTGTTTGACCAATCCTCTCTGCTCGGCAGTTCCACTGTGTAATTCCTTGTGAAATTACACTGTGGAAGCATGACGTCTGTTGTCATAGCTAGTTGATCGTATTCAAGTACTGATTCGTGTAGCGATCTCAGTGCTTGAGAGCGCCAGTTTGCTTTGCCAGTGCTGTTTGTTCTGTACATGCTTGCCTTCGCCTCCTTCGCAATGAATAGATGAAGTGGCGGTAGGTTAAGCAGGGCATTTAGAGCAGCTCCTGGGGTTGTGGACATGGCCCCTGTTGATATGAGGCATGCAAGTCTCTGCAAACCATTAAGTTTGTTAATGACTGTCACTTGAGTTGTTTTCCTCCACCATACTACGCAGGCATACGTTATTATCGGCCTGACTATGGCGGTGTACAGCCACAGGGCGATTTTAGGGTTTAAGCCCCATTTCTTCCTTGCTAAGCGACAGCATATTCCTAAAGCTATTTTAGCCTTTTGGATCACATTGTTAATGTGAGTGTTCCAGGTCAGTCTCTGGTCGATAGTTATGCCCAGGTACTTGACTTCGCTGGAGAATGGTATGAGAGTCCCCTTTACAGTGGGCGTTACAAGTTTGTCCAACTTACGCTTCCTAGTGAAGGGGACTATTGTTGTTTTACTCGGGTTAACCGATAAATTGTTTTCTGTGCACCATGTGTTAACAATGTTCAGAGATCTTTGTAGTATAGATGATACCGTGCTGTGACAGGGGCCGACGACACAAGCCACCACATCGTCAGCATAGCTATGTACATCTAAGTCTCTTGTAGAGGCTACAACCAGCAATTGGTCAACAACGAGTAGCGATAAAACGCCTCCTTGTGGGCACCCTTTAGTTGTTTTGAAGCTCTTTGTAGTTCCGTGTAAGGTAACACTGATAGTTCTGTTGAGGAGCATGAATTCGATCCAACGAGTAGTTGTTTCGTCAATCCCTTTCGCCTTCATTCCCTTGGAAAGGGCGTCTATGGTGACGTTGTCGAAAGCTCCTTCAATATCAAGGAAAGCACATAGGGCTATCTGTTTATCTTCCAAAGCCCTTTCGATCCTGTCTGTTAGTTCTAACAGAGCAGTTTCTGTAGATTTTCCTTTTTGGTAAGCATGTTGCTTCGGATGCAGAGGGTTATCCCTTAATGGTCCATCCCTGATGCATTCGTCAATAACCTTTTCCATACTCTTGAGTAGGAAGGAGGTAAGGCTTATTGGTCTGAAGGACTTTGGCCTACCTCCTTGCTGGGAAGTGGATGTCAGAGAGGCTGTCGATCCGTGTAATGCCATGTAATAACATACTCACCTACTGGTAGTTAGCTGCACCCGGCTACTTTAGAAGCCGACCGCGGCACACTTGCGAAAAGACGAGCAGATTGATATCACATCACACTATATTATAAAGATGAAAGTTTGTATGTTTGTTATTTTTTTTTTAAATTCAGATAAACTAGTGGGTGCTTGACTGCGATCACACCTGATGGTAAGTAGCGATGCAATCTTTGATAGTGAGGCGCACTAGTTTATTAAGAGCCTATTCACTCTAGCTTTGAAGACACCCAAATTATAATCGGACGGGAAGACCGCAGCAGGCAGACTGTTCCAGTCCTTCGACGTACGCGGTATAAACGACGAGGCGAAACGCTAAGTCCGGACCGTAGAGGTTTCAACAACGTAAGGGTGAATATTCGCCGTACCTCGGGTTGTCCGATGGTAAAATTGCGATGGCGGAATCAAGTCATGCAATTCCTGCGCACACTCTCCAAAATGTATCTTGTAAAACACCGAAAGGCTGGCTACCGTACGCCTAAAAACTACTACTACGTTTGTTACTCTTATATGTTTCTTTGGTGTTACTTATTATGTAAATTGCAAGAAAACTCAAGGAAACCCTACAAAATTTGTCCTATGAAGATACAGAGAAGTTATTAGTTGTACTAAAATAAAGATGTAGGTATTGCACTTTTTATTATGATTAGTTAGCTTAAATAATATACAGGGTGTCCAGAACATTGACGTCCAAAAATAAAATTTAGATCCCTCGTATCTTGGGGTATCCGAATCACCCCCATGTATGTTCCGCGACTTTTCATAGTTTTCGAGTTATGAATTTTTTTCTGATTTTTTGAGAATGATCGACCAGACCAATCTAAAAAATTTTTTAAAAAAAGTACATGGCTTTGTCAAGATTTTGTTCTTGCAACTGAATCTTCATGAGTAGTACTTTTATGCATAAAATAATCAGCTTCGTAACTGTGATGGAAGTTATGAAAAAGTTGGTCTAAAGTGAAAAATTAACGTTCGTGAAATTATGATTTAGCTTTTCAACTTTAAATAAAAAATTTAAACAGGAGACTTCATGGTTCCTAAGTAGGCTTCAAGAATGCGCCAGACTCTCAGCTTTCAGAATCATAAAAAAATAGCACTTAATGGGGCTACTTTGGCTTAAATCGGCCTTCAAAAACTGTGAGGTAGAAAATTCTTAAAATTAGCCATATGACGATTTTTTTTTTGCTTATTTTCTCGTTCCTAAGGTTAATTTATGAAAACAACCGAGAGTGAGAGAGATAGCAATAATTGCCGGAATGCCGGCCGGTGCCAACGGTTCGCGAGCGCAGCTCGAGGATCGTAGGAACACGCAAAACGCCGCGTGCGATGGCGTATCGTAAACTCACGTACTACGCAAATTAGAAATTACGGAAAGTCTATGATTTTTTTTTTTAATTTTACCTACCTTTTTTATTTCAAAAATGGAATGTTTGAATGAAACCTAATACTCAAAAAAAATTTAGAAGGTGATAAATTTACTTGCTGTATAATATAATTCTTTTGTAATACTTGTAAATAAATATTAGTTACATACAAACAAAAACCAACTACTCTTTCACATCACATCACAAAAATTGCACTACAATTCGACATGCTCTTCATACCACTTCATAATAATATTTTTGTGGGTAGCTTGTAGCCGCGTAGCATTCGTAACGCTCGGCTACGTAGAACCGTTGCACCGGTACGTAGCACCGCTACGCCGTAGCGCTGATTTGATTTGATTAAAATACAGCATCTCGTCCGCGTTTCTTTAATGAATTCTAAATTATAATGCTATTGTATTATTACGTTATATTTTTGTTCGCACAGTGTGGCGTTGTAATAGTGCTGTGTGTAAACACAGAAGGCTAACAACGTGTGATAGGTAAAATAACTAGCCGTTGTACATTAATATTATCCATACTACATTATTAATGCGAAAGTAATCTAGATTCATTCTTGCCCAAAAGTCGGAAGAACCAAACTCAGAGAGAGAGTCTGAGAGATCGGCAGGAAAGACCTGCACTTCATAGCTCCCCTCCGGACCGAATATCGGACTCGGAGGTCTGTCTCAACGGAGATTAGCCAAGTACGCAGGAGATCTTACTGTGTGTGCAAATACAGTCTTTATATGTTGAGTTGTTATGATTAGGTTGAGTAAACGCTCCAGTCGGGTGGGTCCGTAATATGACAAGATCGGAGAGAGATCAGTCGCAGGAGAAAGGTCGAGGCATGAGGGTGTCTGTCATAGTCATAGTCATTTATTCAATAACAAGAAACTTGTATGTATCTGAATCACATAATTAATAAATAGATTAAACATTTTCATTTCAATAATAATAATAATAATAATTCAGCAATTCAATTCAATAATAATAGTAATACAACAAATACAATTCAATAACAGTAATAATTCAACAAATCCAATTCAATAAAAAAAAAAACAATTCAACAAATCTAATTCAATAAAACAATAATTCAACAAATCTGATTGAATAATAACAATAATAATTCATTAATTGCATCGCATTCCGCTCGTTAGCTGTACTTTGTTTATTACTGACAATACTTCTGAGGCCACACGTAGTGTGCGCGCGTCCGCGGCGGCGTGTGTGGGCTGCGCGGGGGGCTACTAATGAGCGGGGCTTTGGGTCGGGTTCGCGCCGGATATTATTGTATTGTACATTAAAATAAAATTTGCCACAACTTTATGTTGGTTCCCTCGAGAGCTGCTACTAATTACTGCGAAGGACACTGTTTACTAGAGCAGTAGCTCCACAGTGAGGACACCGGCCACGTACCGGACCAGCTTGTACACAACTCGTATACGAGTGACGTAGTTTTGTTTTAAATAAGTAACTGTCAGGTAGGTCATTATGAGGCTTGCTGAGACTAGTAGTTGTCCAGTATGAAATATGGTACATGATGATGATTTCTTCTTAGCCTATTATAATATAAATTAATTTTTAAATGATAAATCGCTGCACAACTATTGGCATAAATTTTTAATTTAATTTTAATGATAATTATTGTTATTTAAATTGTTACTATGGTACACCAGCTATGGTCAAACATGTCGTGCCAAAAAATATTATGTAACACCTATAATAAGCATCTTACCATGTATAGTATCTACATATGTTTATGCAAATAAAAATTTCTGAATCTGAATCCAACTGACATGCACAAACTACCTGCATAGAAATAGTGAACATGAGAAGTATTAGAAAAAATAAGTAGAGAAATGTTTGTTTACCTACTATTATTATTTTCATTGCTCACTTCACCAGCCTCATACAGTTGCAAAACCTGTGGGTCACTGACAGTCAAACAGCTGATCGTGCCGTGCCCACTACACCGAGTGTATCGACACTTGCTGCTGTGTGGCTAAGTGAGGGAGAGCCATCTGTATGCAACCCTCGCTTTATGAGTGCGACATTTATAGTAACAGCTTGATTTTGACAACGCTTTTAAGTCGTAGCAGTAAGGTCGATTTTTGTAGTGTAGTAGCTTTCGGTTAACGTAACAAGAATTTTCGACTTGATGAAAACCTTCTTCCTTCACTTACATTCAGTAGGCGATGAACCTTACTGGCCTTTACTGAAACTATTGACCTCTTACGTTACAAAATGTTTCCATTTGTTTGCTTTTGATTACTTTAAAAAAATTAAAAAAAAAAAAATCTGTTCGGTGTTAACCACTGTTGAAATGAAAAGAATATTACGTAAAAATCTTACTTAAGACTTGAAAGAAAAATTAAAATCTCTGTCGATGTAATCTTAAATGTCTCGCTGTTGGTGGCACGTGTTATTGGGTCGTTCAGTTCCCTTCAAAATGGTTGAGCTGAGTGGGGCTGATGCACGCGTCATGCTCGTGAACGGGTGCCGTCAGATGGGACTGGTCATCTCTTAGCTGCCAGTGGCTTAATTCAATTTCTATCTTTTAATTATTTTACATTTTTATTTCATTATCGACATTGTGCTCACATGATAGAAGCAACAAGTAATATGTAACCAAGCATTATATGTAACATATAATATGATTTAAAAGAGTGTCCATGGAGTTTCTTGCACGTTCTTCTCCATAGAGACCTACTCTTTGGAACGTGCAATTTAGCTTCACTTTTCTTGGACTGACCGACATTTGACTATTCAAAAGTGCCTGTAAATGGTCTATTTGAAATAAATGATTTGACTTTGACTTAATAAACATACAAGTTTTTCTGAAGGACGCTGAACAAACAGCAAAGAATTATTTCAACCGTTATACTTATTTAAAAAGCTCTATTTTCATTTCTTTTCATTTGCGCACACAGTCGGGCGCCGCTCGCTCGCGTTGAGCATAATGTCGAGCGTGTGTCGAGTGCGCTGCCAACACTTTACTCTAACTTCAACTTAGCTTATTCTTACAAAGTATAACGAGTAGAATTTCAGTGTTGCCACACGTTACTGCAAGTGGTTGAGGCGTTGGCCAGTGTTGCCACAAGTTATGTTTGCATTGAAAACTATTAAAGCAATTAAGTTGAGAAACTAATACCCACTTAGTTTTGTTTTAATGCCTATGAGTGATTATATCTCTCCGATCTAATGCCAATATCGTCATCATCATCATCTTCAGCCTTTTTTTAATGTTCTCGCTGCTGGGACTCAGGCCTCCTCTCTAGGTGAGGGAATGGGCCGTAATCCACCACGCGGGCCCAGTGCGGGTTGGTAAATGTCAAATGACCTCACGATGTTTTCCTTCACCGTTTAGACAGCAGTCCTTCCAATGCGCCTGGTTGGGTTCGAACCCGCGACCTACAACTCGGTAAGTCGGGGCCATTACCACTTGGCCACCTCTGCTCTCAAAATGTCAACAGAATTTAATAAATTACCCACATATTTTTACTTGACTTTTAACCATACACACACTATCAGCTCGAACCTCACGTCATCTCCCGACCGATGGGATCAACTGCCACGTTCACATTAGTAGGACACGTCGTCACAGCGGTCGCTCTTCACTATTTCTTTGAACAACACTTGCACGACCCTTCAACCAAGAACTTTGCTGAGCGTGTTCACGTTACCAATCGTTCATAGGTTACGTTACGCCTGGTTAAACCGCTGGAACGGATCTTTCTAGAGCATTAAAATGGTTGTAACCTATCTTTTATTGTTGTTTCATATATAATTATCAATTGTCACATTCTTTTGCTAAAATCTTTTTCTTACATTAGGATGTACTAAATTCACAAAGTTTATTAACTATGTTATATAGAAGTACTTAATGCTTATTTTTCTGACTGGTAGCTTCTGTAGAGACTCTCATCGGGATATCTTTAGAATAATAAAATTTAAAGAGAATTAGAAAGGCTGACAAGTCTTTATGCGTTATTGATTTTTTATTACCCGACTGCAAGAAGGGTTATGTTTTTCGCGCGTATCTTGTATGTTTGTATGTATGTAATATTCTTTATTACCTCATATCGTCCCAAACCGCTGAACAGATTTTTATAATTAACATATCGTTAGATTCGTCTTGATAACCCAAGTGTTCTTAGATAGATGACGTTAAAAAAAAACAACATATCGACTGTGAGATGCTATATGTTGGAGTAAAAAATATATTATTTTTTTAAATTCTGCTATATGGGTGTCAATTAAAGGGCTTTTCATGAGGATTTCAAAATGGTATGTCATGACCATATTAAAAAAAAGTACAACAGGAAATCTATGTTATCTATTTTGTGCTAAGGCGAATGCTTAGGTCGGTTTTTGAACTTTATAGTGATTTTACGTCTAAAATATAGTGAATAAATAGTGATATTATAATAGTAACTAAAAAGTTAAAAATAAAAAATTAATTTAAAAAATAAAAAAACCCGACTGCGTAAAAAATTACTTTAAATAGAAACTGAAAAGAAAAATAAACAAGTTCAGTCCACAGTTCAGCAACAGTCGGGACCCATTAAAATAATCTAGACTAAAATCATTCTATCTAGTGTCCCGACTGTTGCTGAACTGTGGACTGAACTTGTTTATTTTTCTTTTCAGTTTCTATTTAAAGTAAATTTTTACGCAGTCGGGTTTTTTTATTTTTTTAATTATTTTTTTTAATAATATAAGACATTAAATTCTAAGGAATAAATCCTACATCGAAACGCGTTTACTCTTTTATTTTCTCTAATCTTTATAAAAGTCATATTTGACTGTCCCACTGTTGAGAAAGTGTCTCCCTCCGATAGTTAAACATATGACATTTCCGCTTGTAATCCCTGAAGGATTTTAGCATAGGCAGTTGATAAAAGGCCACAGAGCAGAGGACCTTAGCCTATTGACGCCAAATAGGCACTAAATATACAGTTCCGGGCTGTCACATCAATACTGAGAAATGATTCACGATGCAGAAAGTCTGGCAATACTTTGCCAGGTTTGAGATTCGAACTCTGCTCGGACCCATATTCGGCAGTGGCGTATAATGCATCTAGAAAAAACAAAAAATTTGATCATGATAACATACCGGTAATTGCATTACCTATATTGTTGTATTCAGTTCAAAATATTTCATTTCACATAGGCCTATGGGCATTAAAACGGTTCCAATAGGTCGTTTCTTATAGAGAAGAACCGACAAGGTCTTAAACCTTAATTTTAAATAATAAATTAATTGATTTTCACAATGTTTCCTGAATACCTAGTAGTCGTGTGTCGTGCGACAGTGGAGGCGGGCGCGGCGCTCGTTCACGCTCGGTGGGCTGTTTTAACGACTGCCCGTACAAACCGCTTTGCCTCGACTCCACTTATTTTCCATAAAAGAAACATTTGGTTGTAATTACACCCACACATTGCACCTCTAGCTCACTATTTTCATACCTCCACATATTATTATAAAATTATTTCTGCTCAGTTTTCAGGAAAATTTAATGTTAAATTGTGAAATGCTGCTCTAACATGTGTGAAATACTGAAGTTTTTGGTAACGACGCCATGGATTAATACTTTTATTTTGTGTCCAAATAAATAATAAAAAAATGTCTATTGAAATTCAATCAGGTGGTCTTCTCGCAACAACGTTGGGCTTGGCTTCCACTCTGACCGGCTGTAACTGTACTGTACATGGAGCGGCTGCCTATCTGACCTCCTTCAGTGATTGGGTAACACGATACGATATCTGGGCAAGACTGGTGTCTTTGCTGGCTTTTGGCTATCTGTAAGGACTGTCATCGATGTCCTGCAAACAGCAGCCCGAAGCGACGGCTTAACGCCTTCTGAGAAATCTCGATATGCTGAGATGGTCATACATTTGCAGACCGACCTGGGCAAGCATTGTGTTGCAAAAAGTGTCTATAAGTAAGTATCATTTTCGCTTGCTGCGTAATCTAATCGTAGTATTTCATAGCATATCATAATCAGCCTGCCAATAATGCATAATGTTCCTACTGCTGGGACTTAGGCCTCTTCTCTCTCGATAACGATCTCTTTCTACAAAGGCAGCTCCTCTCTGAAGTCAGAGATGTGATCTCTCGTGTTGGCAACGTAGTCGTCACCATAGGATAGTATGCTGCACATCACTGTGGTACACTCATCACTGGTAGTTGCGCTGATGTTGATGCATCGAGAGCCGTCGTGTGACGTCATTTCGCGTCATTGGCCTCGATTGTGGCGTCGACGGTTCAGTGCAGTATCGCGATCTACTAGTAATCGTGTTTTAATTTAATGTTGATCGCAACCTGCGGTACTACAGCCAAGTTGAACACGAGAACTGAGAGGTTTTTTCCCTATATATTATATTAGTGATATATTGCTGCAAATAATGATAGTCGGTATATATAGAAGACGGTAGTTTTATCCTATAGGGTGAGTTATCATGAGAAGGTTATTGCTCAGTAGCAGCTTGAAATTCCTGGTATGAACCCGTTGATGGCAATACGCTTCTCTTTTCGATAGGATTTACATATAACCGGCAGATAATGTAGCTGTAGTATACGCACACCTCTGCCCTCCTCTTCATGTCTTCAAAGCCTGATGTTTGTTTTTAACATTTATAAACTAAAGTTTCCTTCACTTCATACATTTAAAAAAGTTCGCAAGTGTGAGCAAAATCCGCACATAACATTTGCAACATACTTAATTGGAATCTAAGTAAAAATTAATGTGAGAGATTCTCAAGTGTTTATTTGTGATAAAAGATGATTCAGCAAGGAGTGTTTGTGCTTTTCTTTTGCAGCACGTTCTCAAGAATTGATACTAAATACGCTCTAAAAGTAACGTAGAGTGGGCAATAACGTCAAAATAATAATTCTGTAAATAATCGCTATCTGTTACAACTTACACCATATAAGGCGTCGCTAATTCTTAGAACAACAGTCACGAGTAATTACTGTAGTTGTTTTACTGTCGCCAACACTCAATACAGACCTACCTACATACAGGTATCTATCTATAGCTGATTTGATTTTAATTTAATAGTTTGTAGGTATGGAATTCGTACCAAATTCGCAGAAACTCGGAAATTCTCACAATTTTGATTTCATATGTATTGTCATCATTAGTCGCAGCATTTCGTTTCAATTTGTTTTGTTTCATGTTGTGTTATTACTTTTTCAGCGAAGTTATTTAATAACGGAATACAATTTATATTTTCTGATTAAATACCCTTTTATTTGTTCGTTATAAAATAACCCTTTATCAGGTGCACGCAATGTTGTAGGTGCGTCTCCTACACACACACATTGCGTGCGGCTGACTCTATCTAGTTTGTTAGCGTGCGCCGGTCCGTTCGGTGGGAATCCAGCTTCTCGTCATCTTTGCCTGGATCCACGGCAATACAGACAGTATTGCTGTGGATCGTTTAATGGGATCCATTCGGTGTTTGTTTTGACCCATATCTCATCTGCCATGCTACAGGCCGCATGTCGGCCCGAGCTCATTTAAGCTTATCGGCCTTCTGGATAGCGTCTATGATTCTGGTTCGCAGCGTTGAGTTTCTCACACGATCCGAAAGACTCCCACGATACTGCAAACCACGTCAGCTGAAGTATCAAAAACTAGGTTAGATACTAGGGATTTGGACCTGGGTGTACTTACGTCAAAAGTGAGACTTTTAGTCGAGTGTGCTCCATCTAAAATAATGTATTGTCAAAGAATGATAAAGATGTTCACGAGTTCTATATTTTGGTTAGACAAAGACTTGTAAAGTGAGTTGTGGAATACCAAATATAAGGGCGTCTTATATTTTTATAGACTATGTGTGTAAAAATGCACTCACAAAATCAACAGACAACTAAAATTGACAGTCAATTAATAATACTAATAAAGCGAAAGCCGATAAGGATAAACAAATTAAGTATATTGACTTGGCTCGCGAGGTTGTCGACATGTGGGATGTGGACTCAGCGATCATTGTACCGATGGTCGTGTCAGCCAATGGCTTAATAGCCAAGAGCCTCGACCAATACCTTAGGAGGCTCTTATTAGGCGGCTGGATCAAGGGCTTTATTCAGAAAGCGGTACTCCTGGACTCGGCTCGTATAGTTAGGAGATTCCTTTCTCTGGAGCCTTGACCGCCGGTAGCTTGGACCCTGTTCCCAATACCGGTGGGATACTGTTTTTTATATTTTTAAATGCTTTTTAAATTGTTAAAAAAAACAGAATAAGAATTAGAAAATATATTGTAACGTGTATAAAAATGAATAAAGGAAATAATAACAATATTCCACAACTATCACACAACGTCGTCTAGTCTCAAGCTAAGCAGAGCTTGTGTTATGAGTACTAGACAACTGATATACATACTTATATATTTCTAAATACATACATATTATAGATAAATTTATTACACCCAGACATAGAACAAATGATCGTGCTCATCACACAAACATTTGTCCTGGGTGAGAATCGAACCCACGACCTCCGGCATAGCAGTCAGGGCCACTAACTACTAGACCAACATAATAAGCATTTCGTTTCTGTAACTGGCCACAGAGAGATGTGGCCAGTCTGGAAATCGAATGTTCAGTAATTCAGTACTACTCGTCAATATCACTACATCATCCAAACATGAGCATGGTTTAGAACCGCGTCAGAGATAAACTCCGTATTTAAAGCCGGGATCACACTGCACACCGAAACCGCATCTCTATACAACTTTGCAATGTTAAACAGCTGTCTCCAACATATGGGAATCCTGTGTTCTGTTCAAAAATACTCGCGTTCAACAGAATAGTAAACTACGATCGACGAGGCATCAATATAGCGACACGGGAAACGTTTTAGTGTGACGCGATATTGACGCGCGAGTCGCGATCTAGCCGCGCGACGCCGCTGCGCGACGTTGACGAGCTCTTCGGGAGTTTGCGTGCATTAGGCGTTGAATGTGAGGTGACAGCGAGGCGGAGTGCTCGAGCGCACAACATCGCGCCGTACCCGGGAGGATAGGCAGAGAGACTGAACACAACTACTACGACTTTGGCACAGTTTTTTTTTTTGGTAGAAATTAGACGTTAATGTGTCGTTTCAATGTGTCATTTAATCTACTTTTTTTTTATTTGTTTGTATTTGGAGATACTTGATTACATACGATGTTTATAGGACTATCGACATTATAATATATCATATGGTGCTTGGTCTAGTATAATAATATAAATACAGTGATAAAAAGCTTAAGAATGCAAAAAACCGGCCAAATGCGAGTCGGACTCGCCCATGAAGGGTTCCGTAACAGCAAGTAACATAACATAAAAGTTCTTGTAGTTCATTGTAACTTTGAACGATGTTTTAATAATAGTGTATTTTTTAGACTTATGACGTATTAAAAAAAAACTACTTACTAGAACTCGTTCAAACTAATTTTCGTTGGCAATTTGTATGGTAATGTACATCATATATTTTTTTAGTTTTATCATTCTTTTATTTTAGAAGTTGGAGGGGGGGACACACATTTTACCACTTTGGAAGTATCTAGCGCAAACTATTCAGTTTAGAAAAAAATGATTTTAGAAACCTCAATATCATTTTTGAAGACCTATCTATAGATTTCCCACACGTATGGGTTTGATGAAAAAAAATTTTTGAGTTTCAGTTCTAAGTATGGAGACCCCCAAAATTTATTGCTCTTTTTCTATTTTTGTGTGAAAATCTTAATGCGGTTCACAGAATACATTTACTTACAAATTTTCAACAGTATAGCTCTTATAGTTTCGGAAAAAAGTGACTGTGACATACGGACGGACAGACAGACAGACATGACGAATCTGTAAGGGTTCCGTTTTTTGCCATTTGGCTACGGAAACCTAAAAAAGCTTTTCCTTCTGGAGCAAGAAAAATCACAAGAGAAAAAAATAAATAATAACTAACAAAAATAAGCGATGTAAAAAATCTTTTTTTACAACTACCCGCACCGCTACCTTTGCTACTCGACACCAGATGGCGCGGTAGCGTAACGTTATATTTCTGAATCGCGGTTTTATGATTTTCCGTGATTTAATGACCTCCCTATAGTTTTAAGATTTTGTGTGAGTCAGCTAGTGTTGCATCTGCGGGTTACGTCTTACTTGGAATAATCTCACAGGACCTCACTAGTTCAGTTGTGCGAATAGTGCCCTTTTTGGATTAGAAAATAGCTTAGCCTTCGTCCAAACGGACTTGGCTGTGCTGGACTGCGCCTATATTTATGCTTTATATAGAACAATCATCGTCTTTTCATCATCTTCTTCATCTAACTTCTTCTTCTGTGCCGTACCAATTTTTTTATTTTACGAAATATTCGGGTTTTCACAAGTGTCCCTGTTCTTTTATTAAACCACAAAATGTTAATTTAACTGTCACGTGTGACATCACGGCGAGACCTTCTACAGTGATAAAATTAAATTACAGTACAACAGTATTAAGGCTAACAAAACATTTAAGATAATATTAGTAAAATATAGTTAGCCCTTACATGCAGATTTGAAACATTGTGGTGCGTTACAATGAATGGACTCCACATTGGCAAACTTCAGAACAACACAGAATATAACAAGATCATCAATTAAGAGACTATAGACTAAGGCCACAAGTACGGAGATAAATATCCTCTTTGATTAGTGATAGGAGAGACACCACAGCGATCTCACTTCCCGCCTAAAGCGGGGGTCCTCACGGACATGGATGGTTCGGGATTTTCCTGTTTCGGATTCAGTAGGAACAAACGTCCGGTTGAAACTATTGTACGGATGCATAGTGGGTGCGTCTCATATGATATAAACTTATTTGGTATATTTTAATTTCAATAACGTTCACAAGATATAATAAACGTGAGATATACAAACTTCATTAGATATAATGTTTAGTTAACCTAAAATTATTAGATATATCGTTTAAAATATATATTGATAGTAATGATACTATGTTATGTTTAATCTTCAAGCGGGCGCGCGGTTTTTTGTAACGGGAGCAGGCGCGTAACCGAAAAGGCCTATGGGGTGAATAAGAGAAATAAAGCACTAATGCTTGCCTGCTTGCATGCTGTATGCCTGCGTGCATGCTGTATGCCTGCGTGCATGCTGCATGCCTGCTTGCATGCTGCCTGCCTGCCTGCCTGCATATTCAGGTTACTATGACAAAAACTAAAAAGCAAGTTTAAGTACACAAAGTGACAAACTGGCAATGATATTGTCAGTCTATTTACATACCACAATTTATCAATACCTAATTAAAAATCCTTGTGAACTGTGTAAACCTATGCAATTTTGCTTTGTGTTTTTAACTAGGCGTTTTTCATCATATTAGACTAAATAAGTGTTATTTCTTCTGAGTTGTATATCTAACGATTTTATATTCAATGAATGTTATGTTTATTAAAATTAGTTATAATAAAATTATATCAACCGTTTATTATACTAACTGATCTTTATTTCAACTAAAATTATAGATTCAGTTGTTATATCTTGTAAATATTAGAGATTTTGTAATTATATCATATATTACTTACCCATGCATTTATTTTATTTATTTATTCTTACATCGGAACACCTTGCAGCAATTACACTAATGGAGCACAATTAGTACAGATTTTTTTTTTTTTACATTTTGTGCGCAGTGGAGTGGTTGTCATCAAAAGAGCGGGCGGCGTTGCTCGACGCTCGCTATCGCAGCATCAAGCCAGCGCTCTTCCACATGTACTAAATCCCATATTTAACATATTTTTCATAAAGAGTAATCTTGGGTACAACTAACTTTCTGCTTGATTGCTGGGGATTAGGTAAGCTTCTGACCAGCTTGTAACTGCTTGTGGAATCATACACAGAATTATCGTCTCGTCAAGTTTGGAAAGATGTGTTAAAATCCCGATGATAAGGTGCCGATGACTACTGCCGGGCAAGACGGCGGCATAAATTAGAATTCATGGAGCCATGTTGCCGTACGGTTTCGTGACGTATGTCACGGCGCTCTCCTTGAATCAAGTCCGGACTAGAATTAATGATGAATGAAAATCATAAATGGATTGACATACTGTCTGAATGTCTGGTGGTTGGCGAGAATATTGAGTGCGAGGCTTATTTATAACAGTGCATATTTGTGATAGTACGTTAGATGTAAGTTCACATAATTTGTGTCTTATCAGTGTAATTAACATTTTGTGGTTCAATTGATGTTTTGAATGATTTACATTTCCTAAAAAATTAACTCCACTCAATAGGTCTTGACCTCAACTTTTCTAAATGTATCTAAGTTATTTTTATCTGACAGTACTGACAGACTGACTATTTCAAGATTTAACACAATAGTCCCAGAAATAAAATTATTGAAAGAAGCAATCTTCATCTCCTTGGGTCTCCTATTTTCGAAGATTCCTTCCCAAATTTCGTTCAAGAAAAAATTCCAAAATTTAATGATATTTCGAAAAGATTGCTAGACATTCGGCTTCCCAGAGACGTAGACGGTGGGGTGAGCCACTCTGTAGAGTAGTCCAGGAAAACCTAATTCTAACATCTGCTACGACTGCGGAGCGAGCGCGCCTGCTGGCTGTGAGAAATTGGGAGTCAGGTCTTTGGCTTCACGCACTGCCGTCGTCGAATATTGGTACCTTGTTTGACGATACTACTTTCCGCCTAGCTGTTGCCCTACGCGTCACTGTGGCGAAGTTGTCAACAGCCTCGGTCACCATGGCCTGTCATGCGGTCGAAGCACGGATCGCATAGCGCGGCATGCGAATGTTAACGACATTATCTTATATTGACTGGCCTGTTGGTCTAGTGGTTAGTGGCCCTGACTGCTATGCCGGAGGTCGTGGGTTCGATTCCCACCCAGGACAAATGTTTGTGTGATGAGCATGATCATTTGTTCTGTGTCTGGGTGTAATTTATCTATAATATGTATGTATTTAGAAATATATATGTATGTTTATCAGTTGTCTAGTACCCATAACACAAGCTCTGCTTAGCTTGGGACTAGACGGCGTTGTGTGATAGTTGTGGAATATTATTATTATTATTATTCCATTTATTTATTTTTTTAACATGTTACATTTATATTTTTAAATATTTCTTAAAAAACAATAAAAAAAAAAAAAACATTTAAAAATATAAAAAACAGTATCCCACCGGTATCGGGAACAGGGTCCAAGCTACCGATGGTTAGGGCTCCAAAGAAAGGAACCTCCTAACGATACGAGCCGTGTCCAGAAGAACTGCTTTCTGAATCAAGCCCTTGATCCAGTCGCCTAACGAGAGCCTCCTAAGGTGTTGATCAAGGCTCTTGGCAATTAAGCCATTATTATTATTATTATGTGTAGTTCTTTTTACTTCTTCCCGTATAAGAGAGATTAATTAACCTTACATACGGGCCGGAGCCAAGTATATAAGGCAGGATTTAAATGGAAAAGGTGGTTGTCAGTGTTGAAGAAGTTAGGAATTTTCTAGTGATACGACAGGTGTTAAGGATGGTGGCTTTTTGGAGCATGTACAGTGTTTGAGCTGGCATGTGTAGAGTCTCGAGGCTCTGTGCGAGAGATTTCGGTATTATGCCAGTAGACGAAAGCACAATCGGTACAATATGGACTGTTTGAGCTTTCCATTGAGTTTTAATCTCTATGGCGAGATCTTGGTACTTACTGAGCTTTTCGGATATTGTGGTTTGAACATTATGTGAGTTAGGTATTGCTATGTCTATCAAATATACTATTTTGTTGGTTTTGTCGTGAACAGTAATATCGGGTCTATTATAGTGAATTGTTTTGTCTGTAATAATAGTCCGATCCCAGTAAATTTTGATGTCCTTATTTTCTAAAATTATTTCTGGGTTATATTTATAATACGGCATCATTTCAGTTACAAGTTTATATTTGTATGCTAAATGTTGGTGTATAATTGAAGCTACTTGGTCATGGCGGTGCTTATAATCTGTTTGGACTAGCGATTTACATGCTCCTGTTATATGTTGGATGGTTTCGGAGGCACTGTTGCATTGTCGGCAGAAATCAGTTGGCTGATTCTGGTCTTTCATGATATATTTTCTGTAGTTGCGCGTGGCTATTATTTGGTCCTGTATGGCTAGCATAAAACCCTCAGTCTCTGGAAACAATTCGCCTCGTTTGAGCCATTCGTTCGACATCAACTTATCGACGTGTGGCTGACTCAAAGCGGCTCGGTGTCTTCCATGAAGAGCTTTTTCAGACCATGCCGCAACTTTTTGTTGTGTACTTGTAATTTGTTCATTTATTTGAGTGTTCTTATTTTGGAGATTTAGTGGTGTTAGTTTTTTATCTATATCGGATACTTGTTTGTGTAGTAATGAATTTTCTGATTTATAATGGAAGTACAATCGAAGTGAATGTATTTGTTTATTGTGTAGATTCTGAATGTCTATCAGTCCCCTTCCTCCTTCCTGGCGTGGCAGTGTAAGTCTTTGTATGCACGATTTTGGGTGGTGTTTTCTATGTTTGGTGAGGAGTGTGTGGACAGTACGCTGTAGTTTCTTGATATCAGTCTTTGACCATTGTATAATACCGAAAGAGTAAGTGAGAATAGGTATTGCAAATGTGTTGATGGCTTTAATCGTATTTTTAGAGTTTAAGTTACTTTTTAAGATAAGGTTGACACGATGTGAGAATTTTTTGAGCAGTTCTTCTTTTGATAACTTTTGTTGTATCTGTCTGGACTGTTTAAAACCTAAGTATTTATAAGTACTATGTTCGTCCATTGGTTCAATTGATTCACCAGATTCTAATGTAATTTGTTTGTAATGTATAACTATTATTTTGTATTTTACCTTTTACAACTGACAAAATTTTGCACTTATCTACTCCAAATGACATACAAATGTCATCAGAAAATAGCTGAGTTGTATCAGCTAGTTGGAAAAGAGCTTCCTTGTCTGCTGCATATAACTTTATGTCATCCATGTACATTAGATGTGTTAGTTTGTATTGTGTATCGTGGTTTGCCAGTGTGAATCCTACGTCTGTTTTATCCAGCAAATGTGACAGTGGATTAAGTGCCATGCAAAACCATAGTGGACTCAGAGCATCTCCTTGAAAAATTCCACGTTTAATAGGGATCGGTTCAGTGGCTACTGTTGTCGCGGAAGAATTAATTTTAAGAACAGTTTGCCAATTTTGCATTGATGTTTCTAAGAATTGTTTGAGTGTTGGGTGAATTTTGTATAATTTTAAGACGTGTAATAACCAACTGTGTGGAACTGAATCGAAAGCCTTTTGATAATCGATAAACATAGTATGAATATCTTTTCTACTTTTAACAGCGCTGTTCATGGCTATCGCGTCAATGGTTAGTTGCTCTTTACATCCTTGGCTATGCTTACGGCATCCCTTTTGCTGTTCGGCTAGAATGTTATTTTTTATTAAATGGTCGTATACTATTTCACTTACGCAAGCTGTTAATATTTTGTAAAAGGTTTGTAGGCAAGTAATTGGTCGGTATTTTGCGGGATTTATGGTGTCATTTTTATCTTTAGGTATCATATAAGTTACTCCATGTGTGATGTATTTTGGAAGTAAATGTGGTGATTGTATAAATGTATTTAAATGGTTATATAAGAAAGGATGTATGCTAGAGAATTTTTTATACCAGTAGTTGTGGATGTTGTCAGTGCCTGGCGATTTCCAGTTGTGTATGCGCTTAATGACTCCTATAAATGTGTCTAAAGATATAAACTCAAATTCCATATCTGGAATTTCTGTAGTTGCGTCGTTGACCCAGTCTGCGTGATCATTATGGTTTACTGGGTTTTCCCAAATATTGGCCCAAAATTCTCGTAGTGTTTCCGGTGAAGGTGTATCTAGACTTTGATTAGTGGTATCTCTGTTATTAGACATAAGGTTTCTATAAAATATTTTTTCATTATTTTTAAATTTTGTGTTTTCTACTTTACGATTAGTGCATGTTATGTATCTTTTAAGTCTGCTGGACGCTGCGCTTAATTTTTGTTTTAATGTGTCCAAAAAGTGTTCTATTTGCGTATTAGAATTTTCGTGTTGAGCGTGCAATTGATATTTTGATTTAATTTGTTCGACTGCTGCTACTAATCTTGGGCTTCTACTACCATTAATAAAATGTGTCAGCCTACCTATATTTCCTCTCAAATATTCGATTTTCTTTTCTAATCTGATTTGCCATTTTGGCTTTCTATATTTATATGTGTGCCGCTCATTTTGTGTTGAGTCCGATATTTTAGCTCCATTGCAGACAGCTGCCGTCCATGCTGCACAGTAAATTATTGTCTGCAATGTAATAAATTCGGTATTACCATTAACGTGCTTAGGAAGAATAACAGTATTTATGTAATTGACTATTGCAGTAAACTTTCGAGATGTCTTCTGCTTGGGAATGTACGGTCTATTAGTGGGGTGTGTATCATTAAAATTTAGTTGTGCTTGTTGAAACGTGGCTTCAATTTCTGTACTACTTTCAGAGATAGAGTTAAGATAGATTGGCTCAGACTGGGAAATATGTATATTGTTCAAGAAATTGTTATCGTCTTCTATATTTGCTAGTGAATCAAGAACAGTATCAGCACCAGTGCTGTCATTTAAGGCCACGTTTGTTGTGAGGGTGTTTGTAGGTGTGTCAGGGAAGTTTGCAATTGTTGGTACAATTGATGATAGATCTGATTCGATCTGCAATTGTGTATTTAAATTATCACCACTTGTTTGTTCAGTATTTTGGGCATTTGTGTTGGTATTCTCTAATTCTACAGCTACCTGATTTCTAATTTCTTTTAACCGCTTGGTGTCTATATATACGTTATTTATAATTGCTCTCACTTGATCAGATAGTCTTTGCTCTGATACATGTGCCAGTTCTGGATATATATTAATAAACTCTTCACGTAAATGTTTTCTGTAGACTGTTTTATTGGTTTCTAATTGTGTGACATTATAATATATTCTAATTATTGCTTCGTTATGTTCGTTCGTCCATCTCATGCGTTGACTGGACTGTGTGTTAGATTGTGTGGAGTGTTGCTGTATCTGAGTGTGACATATTTGTAGTTCAGCCCTAACTTCTTCATAAATCTGATCAATTGTGTCTTGTGGTAGTAATTTCCTCAGAACTATGGCTCTACGCTGGTCACCTATTCTTTGTCGGCTTACTTGCATATCCGGGTATTTTTCTAAGAACTTAGCGTGAAGCGATGGAAGATATGCATTTTTGTCTGTGTCCATGTTTGTGAGATAAAGATAAGTGCGTAGGATGAATTTATTCATTTCAATGCTCCATTTCCTACGACTTGTTACAGTCCTAGCAGTGGGTACAGTATCTTCGACAAAATTTGTCTCCTGTACAACATCCGCTGACTGTATTGATGATGACGATGGCGTCGGAGTGATGCGAAAAGATTGTGACGATGATGAGATTGATGAAAAAAGAGATGAGGGAGATAACGAAAAAGGTTGCATAGTTTCGTTATCTGTTTGAGGTATACTTGCCTGAAGTTGTTTTTTAGTTTTAGATCTAGTATTCATGATATTCCCACGAGTAGCTAGGGATTTATAATGTCAACCACAGCAGAGCCCTGCGTTCACTGTGGCAAGGGTAAATAAAACTGGAGGTCCCCTGTTATCCAGAGTTTGCACACTAGCGACTAGCGCGTTCCCCTAGCCATGCAGCCCTCGGCATGTGCAACCTTGGCTTGGATTGTATCTCTCTTAGTCTGGCCCTTCACCTTAGACCTGTCTCGACAAAGTAAACCCTGTCGCGACAGGCCCAAGGCTCAGAGCACGCAAGCCCCACCACTATTATTATCCGACGAGCCCTTGTCACCGCCGGCGTTGCAACGCCGCACGAGCCCCTCGCCCCGTCCCTCTGCCTATTCTTGCAGCCCCAGCGAATCCGATCTGTAGGGATTTCGCTACCGTCACCGCGAGCGCCCTTAGCGCTCCTAATCCGAATCCTGTGCCTGACAAGGCAAACAACAAGGTCGAGAATAGTGATGGTTTCGTTATAGTGCAAAGGAGGAAGCATCGAACGTGAACTAACAAGAATCGCTGCGGCATAGCACCTGCTACTCCTAGCGTGAGTCTGCGTGCCGCCTAACACTCCCGTGTACATCTCCCGCCTGCATCACACCACAAGGGTGGAAGACATCGTGGAGTACGTGTGTCAAAAGACGAAGTATGCACTGAGGGTACAGCGGTTAGAGTCGCACCGTAACGTCAATTTCAAGGCGTTCGTGGTGCGAATCCCGAACACTTTTCTGCCCCTCATGTTGAAGGAAAACTTTTGGCCGCAGGGCGTGGTGTTCCGTCGCTTCCACGGCCAAGTGCCACAGAACAGCACAAAGTGAATAAGAGCAGTGTGAACCGATAGTCCACCGATGTCGGGAGCAGGGTCCAAGCTAAAAACTTTTGGCCGCAGGGCGTGGTGTTCCGTCGCTTCCGCGGCCAAGTGCCACAGAACAGCACAAAGTGAATAAGAGCAGTGTGAACCGATAGTCCACCGATGTCGGGAGCAGGGTCCAAGCTACCGGGGTGCCGCGACAGAAAACCTCCACGAGTGCCCGCAGGCTGTAGTTCCCTTGCGGATACGTCCGGAGCGAAGGCCAGTCTGCGGGACGGTGCACCCTGGGAGGCGGCCAACGACCCTCTTGGGTATTGCTGCCTAAGGGGCCTCGATGGCCGTCTGCGAATGTTCTGTCTGTCGGAACACTTCAACGCGTGTCCCTCTGCTATAGCAGAGGGCACACTGGCGAAGTAAGAGCGGGCTCGGTGTGCACTCACACTGCCGCCGGGCAGGCAGGAGGAAGGCTTGCTCCTCCTTCTGCCACCGTTAGTCTCGTAGCCCCAGAGATTGTCCAAGGTCATGTTTCTGACTTTTGATGGGGGACGAGGGTCCTGGCTTAACCGCCCGGGCCGCGAGGAAGACAACCTCTATAAAAAAATTACCCCAAACCTCCAAGCGGCGGCGCACCGTGAGGGAGGTTGTTAGCTTGACTAATGGGTAGCTAAATTAGTCTCTAGTGCGAACCACGTCTTTTGAGCAAGTACCCAAAGATATTTACTCGTGGGAACAAAATGGAAAAATCAAAATTCTTTAAAAAACCCAACGAGAGCGATGCGCGGTCGGAGTCCGACGCGGCATCCAGAGGGAGCCTGGAGGGCTCGGAGACAGAGGAGGCTGGGGGAGACCCCGGTAGAGGTAGAGGCGAGGAGGCTGCGGGGGACCCTGGTGGAGACACCGGTAGAGTCTCTCGTCTCTCCCGAAAGCGGCGCTCTATGCCGGGGGACAGGTTGTCCTCCGACACGGAGGGAGAGAGCCGTTCGGCGCCGAAAGTCCCCTCGAGCAGCCGCGTCGTGGGCCGGGCCCGTGGGCGGGGGAAAGGTTTAGTGGCCAAAGACTCCGCTCAGCGAGCCGTCAGGCTTGCCGCGGAGGGGCGTCACCCCGGAGTGGCCGCCCCTGGGAGGGACCTCTCGGAGCCGTCTGGCAGCGAGAGGCGTGCCGAGGCGGATTCAGACGGGGAGTCGGGCAGGTCCTTCCAAGGGCTGGCCGTCACCCTTTTGCGGGATATGAGCCGCAAAAGGGAAAAAGCCTCAAAGGAGAGAACGGTGCGGCGCCATGCCAAGTCCCTCAAGGAGGCGTTTGACGCCTCCATCAAAAAGAGGGTGGAGAGGCTCCGGAGCGAGCTCCAGGCTGAGCTCCGGGCCGAAATCCAGGCGGAGCTTGCCAGAGCAGGCCCACAGGAGCCGACGGATGGGCAGCGCAGGCAAGGGCATGGGCAAAGCCGGCCCCAGACCCAGCCCGAGCCGGAGAGCCAGCTGCTGACGCTGGTGCGGCAGGAACTGGCTGCTCTCCAGCAACAGCTGCAGCAGCAGCAGCAGCAGTTCCAGCTGCGCATCCAGCAGCAGCTGTCCCTGCTGGAGGGCATCGTGCTGCGCCCTCCGCTAGCGGCCTCTGGCCAGCAGCGAAAGGCGCCGTCTTACGCCGCCGCCGCCGCTGCGGCTTCTGTGCCCAAGGCGGGTCCATCGGGGCAAGCGGGGCGCGGGGCCGTGGCGTCGGAGCCCGCGAGACCGCCCCCGACGGCCAAGCAGCAACGGCGGCAAAAAGGTGTGGCGGTGCCGGCCGCTAAACCGGCGGGACCTCCTGCCGCGGCGGCGACTAGGCCCCGCCCGCCACCTCCTCCACCTGAGGAACCCGGCGGCGCTTGGACGGTCGTCGGCGCCGCGAAGAAGGCGGGCAAGGCGGCCAGGACGGCCAAGAAGCGCGCAAGGCGCCAAGAGCGCAAGAAGCGGGCCATGGCGGCGAGACTTCGCGCCCCGAACTCCGAGGCTGTGGTGATAACACTGCAGCCAGAAGCGGAGAAGAAGGGCGTGACGTATGACGCCGTCATGGAGAAGGCGAAGCAGGCGGTGCTGCCCCACCTTCAGGGGCTCGGAGCCGCTGGGGGCTTCCGCATGAGGCGCACGGTCACCAGGGCCCGAATCCTGGAGGTCCCCGGTGCGACCAGCGGCCCTGCGGCTGACGCTCTGGCCGCTAGGATCAGAGCGTCCCTCGATGCGGAGGAGGCCCGAGTGTCCAGGCCCACAAAGTGCATAGATATGCGCATCATGGGCTTGGACGACTCCGTCAAGGTGGACGAGGTGGTGGCCGCCATCGTCAGGGCGGGCGGGTGCACGGCCGATCAGGTCCGGGTGGGCACCATCCGCGCTGACGGCACGGGCATGCGAGCGGTGACAGCTAGCTGCCCCGTGGCGGCGGCCAGGACCATCACTGGGGAGGGCCGACGGCTGTTGGTAGGCTGGGTCTCCGCGCAGGTTAAACTGCTGGAGCCCAGACCTCTGCGGTGCTTCCGGTGCCAAGTGGGGCACCACGTTGGCGCCCACTGCGCCGCGGAGGTGGACCGCAGCGACCGCTGCCACCAGTGTGGCCAGCCCGGTCACAAGGCCGCAGAATGCCGTGCTCCGCCGCACTGCTACGCATGTGCGGCGGCAGGCAAGCCGGCCAACCACCGGGCTGGGGGCAGGTCCTGCGACCCCCCCGCCAAGGACAAGGGCAGGGCCCGTAGGCCCATCCCCGCCGACGTCCTCACCGCCGCAGCCGCCTCCTTGGCCGCCGCCGCTATCGCCGCCGCACCCGCCGCTCTCGCCGCCGCACCCGCCGCAGTCGCCGCCGCACCCGCCGCGGCAGTGCCCCCTAGAAGGGCTCGGGAGGAGACGATGGACTGCCAATAACGGCCCCATTCCGTCTCCTCCAGGCGAATATCAACCACTGCGCCCCCGCTCAGGATCTGTTGCTCCAGAGCATGGCGCAGTGGTCGATAAATGTCGCCGTCGTCTCCGAGCCGTACTACGTCCATCCCCGTGGAGACTGGGTTCAGGACCTGGACGGCTCGGTGACGTTAATCTCGTCGGCCGCCGCCGGTACCCCGCCCCTCGAGGCTGTTGCGAGGGGGCGGGGCTGCGTGGCAGCACGGTTCGGGGACATTGCAGTGGTAGGCGTCTACCTGTCCCCGAGCAGATCTCTCGACGAACTCCAGGTCTCCCTTATGGAGCTAAATGTCGTCGTCGCTGGGTTTGGTACCCTCCCCGTGGTCGTTTGCGGGGACTTCAACGCCTGGAATACGGCTTGGGGTTCCCGGTACACGAACCCACGGGGTCAGATGGTGGAGGACTGGGCTTTGGAGCTGGGCCTGGTCGTCCTGAACCGGGGTTCTGTCCCCACGTTGGCGCGGATGCGGGGTGAATCAGTGGTGGACATCTCGTTCGCCAGCCCCGCTCTGTTGCCGCGTGTCGTTGACTGGCGCGTTATGGAGGAGGTGGAGACGTACTCCGACCACCGGTACATCCGGTTGGACGTCTCCGCCGAAACCTCGGCCGCGCCGGTCCGACAGAGCCCCTGCGGTCCGCGGTGGGCGCTTAAGCAGATGGACCGGGAGCTCCTCCTGGAAGCCGCGACGGTACAGGCCTGGGTGCAAGCACCGGACAGGCCTGTCGACATAGACGTCGAGGCGGAGTGGTTCCGGGAGGCCATGTCGCAAATCTGCGACGCGGCAATGCCCCGAGTCCGTCCAGGGCGAGCTAAGCGCCAGGTGTGCTGGTGGTCGCCGGAGATTGCTGCACTGCGCAACGCATGCAGTCACGCGCGGCGCCGGTACGCCAGACACTGCAGGCGCCGCATCCGCCCGCCGGATGCGGAGGCCAGAGAGGCGGAGCTGTATGAGGGATACAGAGCGGCAAAACGCACCCTCCGAACGGAGATCAAGCGGGCCAAACTGGAGGCCCGCAACGTGTGGCTGGGGTCTCTGAACGCGGACCCATGGGGGCGCCCGTACAATATGGTACGGGAAAAGCTCCGTCCCTGGGCTCCCCCACTGACTCAGAGTCTCCGGCCCCAGATCGTAGAGGGTGCGGTGAACGCTCTGTTCCCTGCGCGGGGGGAACACTCCCCCCCGCCCATGGCTCCGCCTCCACCGCCAGCGGTGTCTGACGCGGACCGCAACAGCGACGACGACGACAATGCTCCAGAGGTGACCGAGGTAGAGATGAGAGTGGCGGTGCGAAGGCTGAGTGCCAAAAACACCGCCCCAGGACCCGACGGCTTGCCTGGAAAGGCCTGGGTCCTGGCCATGGAGGCTCTCGGGCCTCGACTGGGAGGGTTCTTCAGCGCATGTATGGAGAGGGGCCAGTTCCCACTTTGCTGGAAGACGGGGAAACTGGTCCTCATAGCGAAGCCAGGGCGCCCTGCGGACTCTCCGTCCGCGTACCGGCCCATTGTGCTGCTCGACGAGGTGGGCAAGCTCTTTGAGAGAGTCATTGCAAACCGCCTCGTCGGGCGCCTAACACGGGTGGGGCCGGACCTTTCGGACGGACAGTTCGGCTTTCGCAGGATGCGCTCTACGGTGGACGCCATCATGCGCGTGCGAGCCCTTACGACGGGGGATGCGGTGTCCCGGGGCAGGTGTGTCGTGGCAGTGTCCTTGGTCATTGCCAACGCGTTCAACTCCCTGCCCTGGAGTACGATCCGGAGGGCACTCCGGTACCACCGGGTGCCCGAATACCTCTGTCGAGTGGTCGAGGCCTATCTGTCGGAGAGACTTATAGTCTATCCCGGTCACCAGGGAGACTGGAAACGTCGGGAGATGTCGTGCGGTGTTCCGCAGGGGTCGGTACTAGGGCCACCCTTGTGGAACATCGGGTACGACTACGTGCTGCGCGGCGACTTCCCTGACGGGGTCAGCGTGGTTTGCTACGCAGATGACACGCTGGTCCTAGCGCAGGGAGAGTCGTACCAGGCGGCGGTCGCTCTAGCGACACGCGGGGTTGCGATGGTCGTTGATCGGATCCAGGAGTTGGGACTCGAGGTGGCGCTTCACAAATCCGAGGCGATGTGTTTCCACGGTCGCCAGTCTCGGAACGCGCCGCCATTGAGTTCCCAACTAACGGTAGGAGGAGTTCACATCGGTGTCGGGTCGACGATGAAGTACCTGGGACTCGTCCTCGACAGCCGGTGGAATTTCGTGGAGCATTTCCGACGTCTGGCTCCCAAACTCAACCGGGCTGGGGCTGCGCTCAAGCGGCTCCTGCCCAACCTTGGGGGTCCAGACGCCTCCTGCCGGAGGCTCTACGCGGGGATCGTTCGGTCCATAGCCCTCTACGGGGCGCCGGTGTGGGCGCCGTCGCTGAAAAAGCAACCGGCGGCCATACTGAACGCCTGCCAGAGGGTCATGGCGATAAGGATGGTGCGGGGATACTGCACGATCTCCCGCGAAGCGGCGAGCCTTCTGGCTGGCCTACCACCGTGGGATCTGGAGGCAACAGTCCTTGCACACATGCACGATATGCGCGTGGAGATGCAACGCCGGGGTGAAAGTCCGCTGCCGCAACAGGTCACGGCATGGCGGACAGAGCTCCGGCGGGATCTCATGGTGAAATGGCGTCAACGGCTATCGCAACCCAGTGCTGGGCACGCCACAATCATGGCGGTAAGTCCCCTCTTTGAGGCGTGGCTGGAAAGACCTCACGGCGTCCTTACCTTCCGCATGACACAGGTACAGTAAGGCCGCAAAAGTCCATAGGAGCGCTAAAGATTACATTGCTACGAACCGAGCGAGCGCGATACTGCCGTGCGTATGTGTGCGCATGTATGAGTATCCACATTCCACAGATAACACACACTAAGGAACTGTCGTCGCACTGAGCTTAAAAACATTATTACTTTTCTGTTCTTACCATAGCAAAATTCGCGCAAATTCGTCATGTGCTGGTAGCCGTGTGAACTAAGTGTTGGATTCGCAAATCACGTAACCCGAGTTCAAATCATGGTCGGTCCGTTGCAGTTATTTCTTACTTTGAAATTCCCAATCTATGTTGATATAGTTGTTTTTTTATATTTCTATGAAAAATACTATTGCATTTTTTGCACTAAATAGTTGCAAATTACGAATGTGATCTATTAACCACAAGAAGAATCACATTCGTAATTTGCAATTATTTAGTTGTTACATCTTTTCGATGTTATAAGGTGGAAATAAAAAGACGTGTTTAATAAAAATGTTTATTCTTTATATTTACAAATTAAACATTTATGAGAATTGTGACGTCGAATTGTTACCTAGACAAAAAGTTATCTTGTAACCGTTATCTATGTTACGCCTAAGATTGTTTGTTGGAAGTATACCCACTTAGACCATTCATAATATGAATAACGTAACAATGAACGGATATTCAAATTTTAATAAAATAAAATATAGGTAATTGTTTATATCCAGTTATTTATTGAAAAGTGATATATGATTTGGACTTTGTAAACATTTTATTTTTGTGTAACGTCACAATGAATGTATTGAGGTCATAGCTTAATTGTTCATTTTCTTGACGAAAAGAAGATTGAAACCAAACCTCAATTTCTGTTAAAAGAACTTTAGTTCTCACAAGATAATCGTCAATTAGATGAGAAAAATAAATTGAACTATAGTATTATGTTAAAACAGTGCGGGTAGAAGAATAAAAAACGAAATAGACTCATGATTATTGTCAACAAAATTGATAGCGAGTTCACTGCATTCTTAAGATGAGGCGATGGCACAAGTTAAAAGATATAGCTGTTTTAAACGAAAGTAAACACAATATAATACAGTGTTTGTTAACGAATAATCACAGATATGTTAAAATAAAATGGTAGGCCATTTAGTTTAGTTAACATTAAATATTTAGTGCGAAACGTAATCGTTCTTGTTTGTGCCTCTCTGTCAAGTACGGCTTTTTAGCAGGTTTTCTGTGATGCACGCCTTCAGCGTGAAGTGCACGGCGAACAGTATCCATCGAGGTGTCATATAATTCCGCAAAATGTCTCGTTGGTGCGAAACCATTCGTTTCGTATACGTCCACCATATGTCGTCGCTGCGCCTCGCTAATAAGCTTCGGTCTCCCACTTCTCTTTCGACTAGCAAGGCTACCTTCTGCCTCATATCTTTTTAGCCAAAGATTTACAGTATTTTTCTAAAATAAAAAAAAATATATATTAGGCAGCTATACCTACTTCACTTCATTTTCATTATATAAAATGTTAATAATCATAATTATTGAATATAATTTTAAAATAAAACTGCATTTATTAATCCAATAACCAATCCAATAAACCCAACGATTTACGTATTTCTCTTTTAAACCTCATAAAGATACGATGAATGGATTCATAAATGGCATACGTTTTAATTAGAAGATTAATTTGTAATAAAGTTACAATTCATTAATAGCTATTATACTCACATTCAGTCCGGTTTCTTCAGATATTTGTGTTTTATTAAGACCTCAATGATAGTCGCCCTCACTTCAGTACTAATATTAGCCTGCATTTTGCGAATATTACAATACTGTCAACCTCACGTCACTAACCAACAACTACAACCAAACGACAGTTCATTTCGGTTAAGTTAAAACTCATGTCTACCTCGCAGAAATCTAATTCTTTATTTAGTTTTTTTGTGATCTACCTTTCTAACTCTAAGAAATGTGTGAACAAGTTAAAGAATAATTTAATATATGTAATGCAAATACATAACTTCCAATCGGGTAAGAACTTACAAAAAGTCAATAATTGCGTGGGATTTGAACTTGCGGCACGCTGATTTGCGCTTCAATCTGTGTGCCTATACCACTGGGCCATCTTGACTTATGATAAGTTGATGAAATTGTGAATTTCAATCATTTGTTGGCGAAACTTGAAAATAAAAGGTCGTAAGTCAAACTAAACGTCAAACGAATAAGTTTTAAGAATTCTTATGGACTTTTGCAAGTGATAGTACTCACCGGACATGGTTCGTTCGGGAGATTCCTGCACTCGATTCATGCGGAAGTGACGCCCGGGTGTCGCCACTGTGCGGAACGCCCGGAGGACACGGTGGAGCACACAGTCGAGGTGTGCCCTGCTTGGGCGGAGCATCGTCGTGCCCTCGTGGGGGCGATCGGCGGCGGAGACCTCTCGCGCCGGACCTTGGTTGAGGCCATGGCCCGGAGCGAGGAGGAGTGGCAGGCGGTCGCCGACTTCTGCGAAGCAGTAATGCTCGCAAAGGAGGAGGCCGAACGCATCAGGCAACGGCGTTATCGCCGCCGCCGTCGCCGGGATTCTGATCCCGATTTCCGGCCAACGTAGACGCGGGCTTGCGGACAGTGAGCAATGGGTAGCTCGCTGTCCGGCCGTCCGGTAACTGTCCGGACCAAGCCCAAGTCGTCGACGGCGCGCACTGTTCCCGCGCGCCTCAAGGAGTTGTCAGCAACAGCAGGGACCCAGCCGGGTCGAAGCCTACTGGGGCCAGGGTTATCCGAAAGGGCGATGAAGGCTTGAAGGAACGGGGAGGGTTTTTAGTCAGTAAGATTCAGACACTATCTCCCGCTCCGCCCAAGAGCGGGGGTTGTCATAGGATGATTTTTTCCCACCATAAAAAAAAAAAAAAAAAAGGATCCAAGCTACCGGTGCTTAGGGCTCCAGAGACATGAACTTCCTCACGATGCGAGCCGTATCGTAGAGTACTGCCTTCTGTATCAGGCCCTTGATTCAACCACGCAATGACAGCTTCGACAGATGGTCGTCGAAGCTTTTGGCTATAATACCATTGGCGGTCACGACAATGACAGCCGAGTCCACATTCCACATGTCGACAACCTCGTGTGCTAAGTCGAGATATTTGATTTGTTTCTCTTTCCCAGCTTTCACGAGATTCTCGTCATGCGGGATGGTGATATCTATCATTGCACGGCGCGCTAATCGGTCTATCACCACTATATGCGGCTTATTGGCTACAATAGTCCGGTCAGTAATGATAGACCGACTCCAGTACAACGTGACATGGTCATTTTCGAGAAATGGGTCAGGCACGTACTTGTAATACGGTACCTCAAAATCAACTAGGTTGTACTTCAAAACTAGTTGCTGGTGAATAATCCTGGCTATTTGGTTGTATCTGTGCAAATACTCGCCGTTAGCCAAACGAGAACCAACAGAGATAATATGTCTGATAGACTCACCCGGACGGTGGCATGGCCGACACACGTCAACCGTACCGTCCTTCATTATATATCTCCGGTAGTTGTTCGTTAAGATAACTTTGTCCATATTCAATACCTTCAGTTTACCCCAAAGAGGACACTGAAACGTAACCAGGCCAGGGACGCCAAGAAATGTACATCAGGCTCGTGAAGAGCCCGGTAAAAGCGCCCGTGGAGCTCCTTGCCTTTCCATATTTCCTTGCGGTTATCAGTAGTCAGTACTACAGGTTTATGCCAGTCCTCTTTAGCCATAGATAACGGGGTGAGTCCCTTGTCTACTGCGACCACATCTCGGTGCATACCCACATCGGTTTTAAGAAAATATTCTCTGAGGCTGCACACCTCGCGGTTGTGTAAAGTCTTTGCGGTTAAAAAGCCTCGACTTCCACACTTCCGCGGGATGTACAGTCTCATCACCGACAATTGTGGGTGATGCATCCGATTTGCCGTCAGCAATGTACGGACTCACCTATCCATGGCGTCTAGTTCAGTCTGAGTCCATTTGAGTATGCCAAAAGAGTACATTAAAACCGGCATTACCCAACCGTTGAAGACGCGCACCTTATTTCCGCCCGACAGAAGCCTATTTAAAACCGCTAAAGAAGCGTTTGCTTCATGTCAGCATTGTTAATGCCTAACGCTTCTGACATACCCAATTATTATTATTATTATTTCTTTTATTCAACTATATGTACATATAAATTATATTTTTAAATATTCAATATAAAAAAAAAACATTTTAAAATTTAAAAAAATAGAACAGGGTCCAAGCTACCGGCGGTCAGGGCTCCAGAGAAAGGAACCTCCTGAGTATACGAGCCGTGTCCAGCAATACTGCTTTCTGAATCAAGCCCTTGATCCAGTCGCCTAACGAGAACTTCCTAAGGTGTTGGTCGAGGCTCTTGGCTATTAACCCTTTGTGTGTCCGGAACGTGGATCCACGCGAGACACAATAACTTTTTAATTGTGTCTCTAATACGGCATACGAAAGGTTAAGCCATTGGCTGAAACAACTATCAGTACAATGATCGCTGAATCCACTTCCCACATGTCGACAACCTCGCGAGCCAAGTCAATATACTTGATTTGTTTATCTTTCTCGGCTTTCACGAGGTTCTCGTCATGCGGAACGGATATGTCAACAATCATTATTTTTATTATTATTTATTTCCATAGAAGTTGGGTAGACCTTTAGTGTGGGGGAGACGCTACCTGTGTCGACACTCTTGCGCCAACCCATCTCTCTCTCATCATCGTGTTGGTGCTGCCGCTGCGGCTGCGGAGAACCTCAAGCGGCGGAAATATAACAACCTCGTTGGTAGTTTATTATATTTTTGAGCCGTTTGGGTATGAAATTCTTGTCGTGGGAGTCGAGTGCTCATACACTGTTTAAAGAACTGTCAAAAGCTTAGTTGATACTTCGCGTGACCCAAGGGCTGGTTTTTACCTCGGTCAGAGATTAAGCATTGCCATTCAATGTGGCAATGCCGCCTGCCTTTTGGGCACACTTCCAGTCGACAGCGATGCGGAGTTTTATGACGCCATATTTTAGTAGGGAGTAGCCTTTAGTGTGTATAGTTAGGTTAAGTTTATCATGTATATTTATTTATTTATTTTTTGTATATGTTACAGTAAAAGCTCGAACTACGGTACTTACCGACATGTGTTGGTAAATGTAAATATTTATTATAATGGGACGATTTTTTTGGGCTTTTACCATTTCAATTCAGTACATGCTAGGTTTTACTAATGTGGACTGGTAAATGTTGGTTTAAGGAATAAAACAGTGATTATTTACGTAATTATGGTGACTTTTTTTTTTGGTTCTTTTATTTTTGATACGTGTTATTGCATATTAGTGTGTTTGGGCCTTGTGCTGTACCAAATAAATAATTTTTCTTTATTTCTTCGTCATTTATTTCAAGAAACTATTAGGTAAAAACTTAAGTATAATCCTAACCTATTTAAATAATTTTATTTACAGAGTTGTATTCATAAAATTAGGAACAAGTTTTTTTTTTAATATTTGAAATACTTTTTAAGCAGTAAAAAATAACACAAGTAAAATTATCTTTCCACAAACACAACGCTTACATTGACTAATCTAACTGAATCTGTATTTTTCTTATTATTTGGTTTTTAACTAACAAAAGAGACGGTGTGACAGGGCGGCTGACTGCCCACGAGTACGATTCGATGCGCTTTACATCTTATGACATGTTTTTTTTCAACATTTACCGTGCCTTTAATATGTTATATATATAATGTCGATTACCTTATACCTGAATAAAGAATTATTATTATTATTATGATTCCCTTTATTTAATTTCATCCATATTATATTATATTTTTAAATATTCCTTAAAAAATAATAATTAAAAAAAAATAAAAAATATAAAAAATAGTAGCCCACCGGCTTCGGGAACAGGGTCCAAGCCTGCTTAATAGCTGGCTCTTGGCTATTAAGCCATTGGCCGTCACGACTATCGGCACAATGATTGCTCTATCCACTTCCCACATGTCGACAACCTCGCGAGCCAAGTCAAGATATTTAGTTTGTTTATCTTTCTCAGCTTTCACGAGGTTCTCGTCATGAGGGACCGCTATATCAACAATATTATTATTTCCTTTATTATACATTTTAACATATTTATTAAATTTTTAAATATTCCTTAAAAAATATATTTAAAAAAAACATTTAAAAATATAAAAAATAGTGTCCCACCGGTATCGGGAACAGGGTCCAAGCTACCGGCGGTCAGGGCTCCAGAGAAAGGAACCTCCTAACTATACGAGCCGTGTCCAGGAGTACCGCTTTCTGAATCAAGCCCTTGATCCAGCCGCTTAACGAGAGCCTCCTAAGGTGTTGGTCGAGGCTCTTGGCTATTAAGCCATTGGCTGACACGACTATCGGTACAATGATCGCTGAGTCCACATTCCACATGTCGACAACCTCGCGAGCCAAGTCGATATACTTAATTTGTTTATCTTTCTCGGCTTTCACGAGGTTCTCGTCATGCGGGACGGATATGTCAACAATCATTGCACGCCTCTCCCTTCGGTCCACCACCACTATATCAGGCTTATTGGCTACAATAGTCCTGTCAGTGATGATGGACCGATCCCAGTACAATGTGATATCGCCACTATCGAGAACTGGGTCGGGCACATACCTGTAGTATGGCACCTCCGATTCCACAAGAGAGTACTTCAGAGCAAGTTGCTGATGGATTATCCTGGCTACAAGATTGTGTCTATGCAAGTATTCCCCGTTAGCTAGACGAGAACAACCAGAGATAATGTGGCGGATTGATTCACCCGGTCGGTGACATGCCCGACAGATGTCAACCGTGCCGTCCTTCACAATAAATCTCCGGTAGTTATTCGTCATGATAACTTCGTCCATAATTGCACAGACAAAACCTTCGGTTTCCCCAAAGAGGTCACCGACGCGTAGCCAGGCTACGGACGCTAGTTGGTGTACATCGGGCCCATGAAGGGCCCGGAAAAAGCGTCCGTGAAGTTCCTTACTCTGCCATACTTCCTTGCGTACGTTAGTGTCAAGCACTACAGGTTTGCGCCAGTTCTCGTTAGCCAAGGAGAGCGGGGTGAGTCCCTTGTCCACTGCTACTACAGCACGATGCATACCCCCGTCGGCGGCTAGGAAGTATTCCCTGAGACTGCATACCTCGCGATTGTGCAGGGTCTTAGCATTTAAAAAGCCTCGACCCCCGCACTTCCGCGGGATATACAGTCTCATTACCGACGACCGAGGGTGATGCATTCGATATGCAGTCAGCAGTGTACGAACCCTTCTATCCAGGGCGTCAAGTTCCGTTTGAGTCCATTTGAGTACACCGAAAGCGTACATCAATACCGGCATGACCCAACCGTTGAAGGCACGCACCTTGTTTCCACCTGACAGAAGGCTGTTAAGTACCTTCTTCAGGCGGCCAAAGAAGCGCTCCTTCAACGATTGCTTCATGTCAGTGGCATTGATGCCTAACGCTTCCGACATACCCAAATACTTGTAGGTTTCGGTTGGAGAGAGGGATCTCAGGTGTATGGAATCCGAGAGTTGGATACCCACGGATTCCACAATCTCCCCTCGTTTTATATGCATGACCGCACATTTGTCCACACCAAACTCCATCCTGATGGCACTACTGAAGGTTTCCGTTACCTTCAGTAGCTCCATCAGTTGCAGATTGTTGGGGGCAAAGAGCTTCAAGTCATCCATATAAAGGAGGTGAGATATAGCCTGACCACCTCTCTTCAACCGATAGCCTAGGCCTGAATTCTCCAGCAATGTGCTCAGAGGATTCAAGGCTAGGCAGAACCAAAGCGGACTCAAACTGTCACCCTGGAATATACCTCGCTCGATCCTTACCGGTTCGCTGTTCCTCTGGATATTTCGACATCCTGGATAGCGAAGGACTGTCCTCCATTGCCTCATACATGACATCAGGAAGGTGCGAAGAGTTGCATCAACTTTATACAACTCCAGCACCCTCATGAGCCATGTATGAGGAACTGAGTCATAGGCCTTCTTATAGTCTATCCAACATGTCGACAGATCCTTTCGGGAACGCCGAACCTATTGGCTAATGGCCATATCGATGAGGAGTAGCTCCTTCGTACCGCGGGACCTATTCCTACATCCATTTTGAGAGGCAGACATGATAGCGTTATTATCAACATGGTGGTTAATCTTTGCTCTCAAAATGGATGTAAGAACCTTATAAACCGTCGGCAGACACGTAATCGGCCGATAGTTTTTAGGTTCCGCGGTGCTACCAGATTTGTGGAGCAGGTGGGTAACTCCTGTTGTAAGAAACTCGGGTAGCGAGCCAGACTCTAAGGCGGCCTGATACTGAGATGCCAAACGAGCGTGCGATCTTTGTAACCACTTTATCCAAAAGTTGTGCAGTCCGTCCGGCCCTGGAGATTTCCAATTAGGCAACGGACGGACTGCACGGGCCGCATCTTGGGGGCTGATTGTGATTGCCCCCATTTCTGTTATCGATTCGCACGCTCGTTCGACCTCTCGAGTCCAACCACCTTCAGTATGACTGACAGGCACCGACCAGATGTTGCGCCAGAACAAACACATGGCGTCATCATCCGGAAGGCGCGTGTCAGTCACACCTTGGTCCGGTCGCTCCCAAGCCCTATATACCCACCTTTCATTACTCCGGAATGTGCTATTCTGAGTGTATCTTTCAACCCGCCGCTTATACCTTCGTATACGGTTTGCCCATGCATACACCTTCTGCTTCAGGAAGTCGATGCGCTCTGTGACTCGGGACATATAGTCTCGGGGGTTGATGTCAGTCCCCGAAAACGCCCGCCTCACAAAGCGCATCACTCGTGGGCGAGTGTTGCCCTCCCTGAAGCAGATTAGTTTGCCGATGAGTGCTCTGGCCCCACCAATACGACGCTCGATCCTACACTGCCAGGCCGGCACAGCTGGTTTTGGTCGTGTAGCTACGTCACTGTTTGGAAATTTTACGTGAGCTACACGACATGCCGCTACGGCCGCGCAGTACATGATCGAGTGTGTATCGGTGAGATCTTCGCAGTCATCAAAATAGTTTGACAACTGCGAATCCAGAGCAGCCACCAGCGCCTTATTCTTATTACGCATGGGCAAACGAGGTAAACGCGGCCTAAACTCAAGCGGCATGTTGCGATACTCCCGAATAGCACACTCCAAAGCACTCCTCAGTTCATTATTGCACTGGGTACTTACGTTAGTGACCGTGTCAGTACTCACCTCGTCAGTGTGAAAGGATATGTGGCTGGGCGGTGGTGCCACAACTGGCACCACAGGTTGCGACGGGGCGGTAATGACACGGTCACTCATTTCCGTTCGGAGGCGATCAAGTACAGTATCGTCCAACATATGATTACGCTGGATGACCCGCACCTGATCCGATAGTCGTTGTGCCGAAACGTTGACGGCTGGCTCAAGCACCTGAAACAAAGAGAGCATCCGAACACGGTACGCGGTCAGGTTGTTTCCTCCCTCTGTAGCCCCATAGTATGCGCGCATGACGTTTTCATTGGTCGATTGCGTCCATCGCATGCGCGGCACACTTCCGCCGGCAGCTGGGACCCTATCAGAGGCCGGTGGGCCTCGAGGTCCTAAGCACGCCGGCGGCCGGCGTCCTCCCCGACGACGCGTAGGTGGTGGTGTCGTCGGCGGCGAGTAGTATTCGTCGCTCGAGCTCGACGCAGCTGCCACGGCCGGTGTCACAGCACTCTCAGTGAGGCTGGGTTCCGACGGCGGCGAGGCGGAGCTGAGCGACGAGGCCGGAGGTGGTGGGCGTGCACGTCGTGCAGCAGCTCTTGTCAACATTCTAGCATTGTTGTCGTTTTATTTCATCATCATTCCAGTACAAAATATTATTGTATGACATAAAATGTCATCTGTCTTTAGTCAATTTTATATTTTCTTTTCCTTTCATTTTTCGGCCTTTACTTGTTGAAGAGAAGTTTAGATTTGGTTTATTGCTTACTGTAGGGATATTGGAATAAAAAATTGTGGGTTTGCGGTACCGAAAATTATTAATTTATAATAAAATTTGCTTGAACGACACACAACTAGTGATGGGTAAATGCCCTGGCATTTTTATATATAATATAAATTATAATTATAATTATAATATATATTTCATATTATTATTATTATTATATAATATAAATCCTAAGATTTACCAAGTGAATGGTGGTAAAAGTTCGAATTGTAAACTTTTATGGACATTTATCATTAATAATTGGTAAATCTTAGGTTTTACTGGAAAATCTTAAGATTTACCGTAGTTCGAGCTTTTACACTAACATATATATTTTGTTGATTAAGTTGTAAATAACTACTTTGTCACGTGTGTAACCTAGAATAAATATGTACCTACACATCCAAAAAAAAAATGGAATTTAGAATTTGAAGTTTGATGTTGACGCTCTGACGTTGGACATTCAGGAAGAGGCTCCCTGGTGTATGCTGTTTGCCGATGACATTGTGCGGGTTGCCGAGAGTGGCCTAGAGGTCCAGAACAGATTGGAGGTGTGGTGGCACAGACTGGAGAGTGTTGGCCTGAAATTGAGTAGAACCAAAACGGAGTACTTGTTCTGCGATTTCGGCGGTGTCTCCAATCCAGTGCCTTTAGCTCTCGCCGGAACGCCCATACCGATCTGTTCCAACTTTCAGTACCTCGGGTCGCTCGTCCAAGGGGATGGTGAGGTGGACCGGGACGTAACACGTCGGATCAACGCAGGATGGATGAAATGGCGACAGGTCACGGGAACCGCTTGTGACCCACGGATGCCCCTCAAGTTGAAGGGTAAAATCTACAAGTCCGTGATAAGGCCTGTCATACTGTATGGATCAGAATGTTGGGCTGTGAAAAAGACGGATGAAAAAAGATTGCATGTAGCGGAGATGAGAATGTTAAGATGGATGTGTGGTGTGACGAGAATGGATAAAGTGAGAAATGAGTATATTAGGGAGGGTTTAAAAGTGGCGCCAGTGACTGAAAAGTTGAAAGGGAATCGTTTGTCTTGGTATGGTCATGTGAAAAGGAGGGATGAAACGCATGTTGCTAAAAAAGTTATGCGTTTACATGTGGATGGATGGAGGGGAAGAGGGAGGCCAAAGAAAAGATGGATGGATTGTGTGAGAAGCGATATGAAAGAAAAGGGAGTTAGTGATAGCGTGACGAGTGACAGGACAGAATGGAAGAAAAAAACGTGTTGCGCCGACCCCAAATAAAACGGGACTAGGGCAGGAAGATGATGAAGTTTGATGTTGATCGTTTGAAGGAAACCAACTGTACTTCAAAAATACTGTCATCAAAACTACAGAAAAGAATCTTCGATAACTTTGATTGACATCAATAAATAATAAACTATAACTTTTAATTCGATTGTGATGAGTTGGAGTATATAACTTAGGTTATAGGAGTTCAAATAAAAAGGCAGTATTGAGAAGTAATTAATGAAATGAGAAAAGTCTATCGGTCCTTTACGTAGTGGTAGTGTACACAGAGTGACGCAACCCTTTGTGCGGGTAACGACAGCTACTCAACGGAATTAGTCTGAGCGTCCGCCGTCACCCCGCACCGCCGTCACCCGCGCACCGTCACCCCGCACTGCCATCACCCGCGCCGCCGTCACCCAGCGCCGCCGGCCCACAGACGACACTAGTTTCTAACTAAGGATCTGCTCACATGGGGGAAGGCACTTACTTTATTAACAGGTTAGCGAAGCGTTGGTCTGGTGGTCGCTGGCTCGGCATCTAAGCAACATCAGCTATTACGTAACATCTCAATGTAAAAACGTAAACATTTCGGCGCGTTTGATGACTTTTGATAACTTCTAAATGACAATGCTCATTATCAAATTTAGGAGATCCTCGACTTCGACGAGGGCCTTTGTTAAATGCTCCGCCGAGTGGCGAGTGGCGGCGGTCGCGATGAGTCGAAACTGCCTGGGCTTCTAGGGATTGTAGGATTTTTATCTTAATAAATCGTGATCATCAGCATCAGCGCATGGAAAAGCCCGTCTCGTAACTTCGTCAGTAACACTGGTTAGGGATATCCTTGGGGACCCTTACAATTACCGGCACGGATCTTGAGCGCTCGGCGTCAGAGTGGGGATCGCTTTGCGCATTCCATACATTGGCGAGTCAATCATCGTCGTTGTTAGATACATGCAGCAAGCGCAGGGAACGAATCACGAGTGTCGTCGTCGTATTGGACTTTGCGCAACTTGAAGCGAGCGCTCAAGATCTGTGCCGATAGTTTTACTACACTTCTTAACCCCTTTGAATTAGGCAGCGTCACAACATGTAGGCGGGATTTACGTCACTAACTTTTTTAAATACTTAGTTGTCATGCTTTAAAGAAGTTCCATGAGAGACGAGCCTCATGCGGCGAGATTGATATCGCTGACCGCGGGTCGCCCGTTACGATAAAAAAGCACGTTTAAGAAAAAAAAAAATAGTAGTATTTTATCTTTAATTCTTTAATTCTTTATTGTACACCATGATAAATAACAAATAAGTGGATATCAGAGTTCATGTACAAAAGCGAGCTTAACTCAAAGTTGAGTTTTCTTCCAGCAAACCATTGAGTGATGGAGAGAGATCACAGTAGAGGGTAAGATCCAGTGCACAATTTTAAAATTACAAATAATATGAATAAAATAATACATAAACATTCCTACATATATAAATACATACTCACATAATATATACATAAATACATATATGAATACTAGGGAATGCAAAAACCGCCAAAATTACAAACCGGTTTTTTTTTCGGTTTTCCTAAAAAAAAAACCGGTTAACCGGGTAACCTTTTAATTCGAAACTGGTTAAAGACTGCGTTAACAAACTGAATGACCTGGGGCAAAGGAATAAAGTTATTCTGAGATGGGTACCAGGTCATTCTGGAATCAATGGCAACGAAAAAGCCGATGTACTTGCAAGGACTACACATCAGATAGGACCAGCCCCCTTCTGTGGTATCTCAAAGAACCAGGCCATGCAGACCCTTAAGGGCAACCTATTTGGCGATTCAAAAAAGCACTGGTTGGTACAACCAGGACTGCTACACTCCAAATCAACTACTCATTACTCACAAAAACGAACTGCCGAGCTTTTTGAGCTTAGCAGGTCGAACATCTGTGCGATAGCCCGCGCCTTAACTGACCACTACAAACTAAACAGGCACCAATTTCAAATGAAACTGAGTAACACTGATGTTTGCCGGTACTGTAATCAGGAGAGGGAGACTCCTAAGCACCTTTTGTGTGAATGCGGGACCCTTATCCACAAACGCAGTGTCCATCTGGGCCGACACATTATTCGCCCGGAGGAGATTAATTAAGATTTTTTTAAGGATTTTGAATTATTGTTACATGCAGCCCATGCTCTCTAATATAGAACTCAATTTGTAGTTCACGGGTTGAGATTTGGGCTAGCCAAAGGTCAATCATCAGCCTTAATGAAGCCCCAAACACTCGCTGCAAGACAAGCCTGGGTAGTGCGTGCCTTGTGACCGGAAGCTGAGTCTTTGTGAAAAACCCCAGTATGTTATCAAAAAGAGAGAGGCTTTAAGAGGCTTTGCTATGACGTTTAGGATAGTATCTTGATACTCTTTAGCTGAAATTAGAGTAGCTCATTTTCACTAAAATGAACCTTGGTCATTCCGTGATACCCTCACCAAACCATTACTGATGCCGCATGATGATCATTCAGGACTCTGATAACCTGTTGAAAGTGTTCTTTGGAGTTAGAAGCTTACATCCGATAATTTTGTTGCAATATTCCTTGATTGTGAAAATTTTCTCATCAGTAGCAAGAATATCCCTGAGTTTTTCATCAGTGTAACGAACAAGCAAAGATTTTGATCTTTTCACTCTCTCTTCTATAAAAGCGACTCGTTTAAGCTGATGATGTTATGATGATTAACAACGGTGGGTATTCTATCTGCGAATAAGAATTTTGGTGTCCTTACGAGATTTTAATTCTGGCCCTGACAGCATTCACTGCCTGTTCTCACAACACGCATCCGGCCTGGATTTTTAATAATCGTGAATAGAAGAACTGTACAATTGGTGTAGCTATCACTATGGTACATAAATATTTATAAACAAACCTACGACTGATATCAAGCCTCAACAGTGTTTTAAAACAATGTTTGCTAAAAAATAGTGTCATTTGAGAGTAATAAAAAAAACTCGAAAAAACCGGTTACTTGAAAAAAAAACCCAGTTTTTTTGATCATTAAAAATATGCCGAAAAACCGGTTTTTCGGTTTTCGGGTTAACCGGTTTGCATTCCCTAATGAATACATACTTATATAATATATACACAAATACATATACATACCTACTATGTCATTGTGAAAGGAGATGCTCTTTTAGTTTCCTCTTGAAGATATCTAGAGAAGGGCTGTCACGTAAGGAGTGCGGAAGAGAGTTCCATAGACGCACTGCAGTGACAGAGAAAGAGCCATCATAACGGCTGGAAGTGTGAAATGGAGTACGAAGAAGAAGAGAATTGGCAGTGCGACAGGGTTTACCCCTCGGGACGAAGTATTCAAAGCGTTCACGGAGGTATTGAGGAGAATTAGGATTGTGCAGGATAGTGAAGAGTTGTGATAGGATATGGAAATCACGCCGACGCCGAATGGGCAGCCACTTCAATCTGGTCCTAAACTCCGACACATGGTCATATTTGCGGAGACCGAAGATGCACAAGTTCTGCAGTCGCTCAAGTTTGTTTAGAAGAACCTCCTTTGCATCTAGAAAACAGACATCCGCATAGTCTATTAGCGGTAGAAGAAGAAATTGCGCAAGAGTGACCTTAGTATGAAATGGCAAGAATTTTTGAAGACGTTTAAGGGACTGAAAAGAGTAGAAGACCCTCTTACTAACATCAGCAATATGAACCTCCCAAGAGAGGTTGGTATCTATGTGGACGCCTAGGTTTTTCGCACTTTTCGAGTACAATATGGGCACTGAATCATATACTACTTGCGGGAGAGACTGGTGATCCAATAGGTTGAGCATGTATCTGCCACCAACAATGAGCGCTTGAGATTTTGTCGGATTCAGTAAAAGTTCAAAGGATTTAGCCCACTTGTTTATGTTTTCAAGGTCACAATTGATGGCATCTACAGCTTCAGCCAGTTCACGTATTTTAAAATAACGATAAAACTGCAAGTCGTCTGCGTAGAGATGATAGTTAGAAGTCAGGACCTTAGTGATAGCGTTTATAAAAACAGAGGAAAGAAGAGGAGAGAGGACGCCACCTTGAGGTACACCCGCATCCTCACCAGACCAAACCGACTACGAGCGGCCCCGAAGATATGATTTGAACCACTCAATTACTGGTGCAGAGATATTAAGGGAGGAAAGGATTCCTAAGAGGATGTCAAAATCAACTGAGTTAAAAGCACTACTGAAGTCCAATAAAACCAATATGGTTAGACATTTATTTTCCATAGCCAGTCTAATGTCGTCGGTTATTTTGACAAGGGTTGTTACAATGCTATGGCCAGGTCTGAAACCAGACTGGTAAGGACTCAGTAGGCTGTTAGAGGACAAATAACGAGACAGTTGATTCTGAACAAAACTCTCAAGGACATTGGAGAGGATTGAGAGGATGGATATTGGTCGGAACTGGGATGGTAAAGAAGGATTTGACACCTTAGGAAGCGGTATGACGTGAGCCTTCTTCCAAGCAGAAGGAAAAGAGTTAGAGAAAAGAGAAAAATTTACTAAATGAGTTACGATTGGAACTATTTCATTCAGTATAGGTAGGAACATTTGGAGCTGAAGGCCATCGTCACCTACTGCCTTAGTAGATATTGATTGGGTACATTTCTTAATATCTGCTTCAGTAATCGAGTGAAAAGTGAAAGAAGTATTATCTGGCAAAGGAAGGTCAGAGAGATCATTAAGAGTTGAAGATTTAACATAATCATCAAGTGTAACAGGTGACATAGAAAAATGCACATTAAGGGCATTGAGGTCCATTTTATCCGGAAGACTCTTGCTAGAGGCTTTGCCAATACCAAGAGTCTTTAAAAATTGCCATACTTGTGTAGTGTTTGAATTGTCAATTGAATTGTGGATGTGGCGCCTTTTCGCATCTCTACACAAACGACTGCAGCGATTTCGCATCTCCTTATAGGAGTCCCAATTTTCTTAAGTGGGTCGCTTCCTATACAAACGCTTGGCCCTATCGACTATCGACTGGAGTTTGCGGCTGCGTGAATCTCCTTTGAGCAGACAAGTATTGAAGTCTCCGAGAATGATTCTGTGATCGTATTTAGAGGAAAGATTTTCTAATTTGGCTTCGAAAGAGGAGAAGTAGTCAATTTGAAGAGATGGACTACAAAAGACACCTAGGAGTAACTTTGTGTGCTGAAAGTCAATTTCAAGAAATAGGTGCTCAGCACACTTTGAGTAGACACTCGGAGACTGGTCAATAATCTTGTAGCTGATATCACCACGGAGATCAACCCCTCCACAGCCTTTGCCCGTTCTGTCATTACGGACAATCTTGTATCCAGGCAGAGAGTACTGCGTGGAAGGAAGTGCAGGCTTAAGAAAAGTTTTGGATACAAGGACAGCGTGAATAAGATCTGAGTCGAAGGACGATAAAAAATCAGAGTAGTGAGCTGGATGGCTGGGGCTTTTATATTCATTTTTAAGTAAAAGATCCCACTTAAAAAGAGATATTAAAAGAATGGGCGCATTTTTTTTAACGGTTGTCCCACACTAGGAATGTCTAATATCTTAGGTGCGCTCACAAACATGTAAACTTATATACACAACCACACCCAGAACACCTATCTCTAGGCCATACAAATATTTGATCCGTGCGGGAATCGAAACAGTGACACGCGACGCGGCAGTCAGTCGCTCAACCACTGCGCCAACCGTGACGTAAAATTATTGGTAGTAATCATGAACACATATCATGAGACCCGATTATTTTCTTTATGAATACTATTCATTCAAATCCTCGAACAAAGTTAAGTGGTTATAGCTAATTACGTGAGCAGTGAAGTTGATGCGTCATAATTACGTACGGAACTTGTTGCGCACGACGAAAAGCAATCACGTATTTTAGTTTACTGACCTACTCAACCAGTTTCAATCGACGCTTTTTATTTTAAAGCCTTATTTTTTGTTTGAGGTCGACTTGTATTGAATAAAATCCATCTGTGTATCTTGTGTTGTTCTTTGCATTTCTGTGACCGGACCGTGGTAACTCTTACAAACATTTCCGCTGCCCTTTTCTAGTTTTATAGCCGTTAGAATTCAGGCAGGGCGGGATATAAATAAATGAGTTTATCAATCAAAATCATTTACTTGAATAATCCTTATAGGGCTTTTAGATTATTCAAAAATAAGGGACACGTATTTTTTATTTGTAAATTAAACCAAAAATGACAAAGATGTAGCCCTTTAAAGTTGTTTAATCGAAAAAAGAAAAAAATACGTGTCGAATATTTTTTTATAATTTAAAATACGGTATAAATAAAATTTAATTATTTTGACCCTGGAAATTACCCTATTATGGCGGTAAGTTCCCTCTTTGAGGCGCGCTGGAAAGACCTCACGGCGTCCTTACCTTCTGCAAAACGCAGGTCCTCACCGGACATGGCAAGTTCGGGAGGTGCCTGTACCGGATTCGTGCGGAAGTGACGCCAGGGTGTCGCTACTGTACGGAACGGCCGAAGGACACGGTGGAGCACACAGTCGAGGTGTGCCCTGCTTGGGCGGAGCATCACCGTGGGGGCAATCGGTGGCGGAGACCTCTCGCGCCGTGCCTTGGTTCAGGCCATGGTCCGGAGCGAGGAGGAGTGGCAGGCGGTCGCCTCCTTCTGCGAAGCAGTAATGCTAGCAAAGGAGGAGGCTGATCGCATCAGGCAACGGTGCTCTCGCCGCCGCCGGGATTCCGATCCCGATTTCCGGCCACCGTAGACGCGGGCTTTCGGACGGCGAGCTGTGGGTAGCTCGCTGTCCGACCGTCCGGTAACTGTCCGGACCAAGCTCAAGTCGTCGACGGCGCGCACTGTTCCCGCCCGCCTCAAGGAGTTGTCAGCAACAGCAGGGGCCCAGCTGGGTCGAAGCTTACTGGGGCCAGGGTTAGTTTCGAAAGATAGCTTGATCCCCGGTATGAAGGCTTGAAGGAACGGGGTAGGTTTTTAGTCAGTAAGAGTCTGACACTATCTCCCGCTCCGCCCAAGAGCGGGGATTGTCATTAGATGATTTCCCACCATAAAAAAAAAGTGTCTTGTCCTGGTAGCTGACCAATAGTCGATTTCTAATGGTTGTGTATGTTCTAATCGCGCAGAGAACTCTGATACCATAATAAAAGATAGTTCTCATGTGGTGACATATATGTCACTATCGAGAGACTCATGCGGAAGGTTTAGGTAAGTATGCATATTATAGTAGAGAAAAGCTGAAAATTATAAAGTGTCCGCGCGAAGCCGGGCCGAGTTGCTAGTATAACATAAAACGAGGTAGTTACAAGAGATATCGACACAATAAATAATCACATCACGCCGACCACACAGTCCTCACTCTAGCTCATTACACAAATGACTAACACTAAACAGCTCGCCATTAACAACGACTTACATTTTTTAATCTGTGAGAGTCACACCAACCCCCTCCCCCCCTCGCCCTCCTCCGCACTGTCCCTCACCCCTCCCTCCCCTGGGTGCCACTAATTCAAGCGACGGGTATTTATTTCTAGTTAATTATTTGAGTGCACCCCCCGCGCCTCACCCCCGCAATCACCAGGGGATGAGAGAATCATTGTTATTTACGTTACTCATCAAAGAAATATTTTGAGCCAATTTGTTGGAATGTTTTTCCAATCTTGTCATTATAAGTTTGTGAAGGAACATTAGCACAGGCGGGTGAGAGACTATTATTTTTTGTTTGTCGTTTTTATCGATATAAATGTCGTTTGTTATTTTTTGTTTTGACGTCGCGAATTACTCCAGTATCTTAGGTTTGTTCCACATACAAATGTTTGTTTCCTTTCGGGAATCGAACCCGTATCCCGCAACGCAGCAGCCTATCTTTGTAGTATGTTATGCAATCTTTTTCCATCCATTTTTTTCACAGCCCAACATTCTGATCCATATAATCTGGACTTGTAGACCCTGTAACATGAGGGGCATCCGTGGCTTGCAAGTTGTTTCAATGATCTGTCTGTTGAGTCGATCCAGTTCATTACGACTTAGTCTATTCATTCTGAGTTGATCCATTGTGTTATAATAATAATAATAAATCATTTATTTTCAGGCATCTTGGCCCATAGACACATACCTTACAGACTAACATAAATATAAAGTAAATACAGTTTATTGTTAGTAAATAAGACTTATGACTAAGTTAGTAGCACTTCCACTGCACTAATTCACTTTGTGCTGTTCTGTGGCACCTGTCCGCGGAAGCGACGGAACACCACGCCCTGCGGCCAAAAGTCTTCCTTCAACACGAGGGGCAGAAAACTGTTCGGGACTCGCACCACGAACGAAATTGACGTTAAGGTGCGACTCCAGCAGTTGTATCCTCAGTGCGAACTTCGTGTTTTGGTGCACGTACTCCACGATGTCTTCCACCCTTGTAGTGTGATGTAGGCGGGAGATGTATACTGGAGTGTTCGGCGGAGCGGCACGCAGACGCACGCTAGGAGATGTAGGTGCAATGCCGCAGCGATTCTTGCTGGTTTGCGTTCGACGCTTCCTCTTTTGCACCAGAACGAAACCATCGTCATTCTCGACCTTGTTCTTTGCCTTGTTTGGCACAGGTCTCGGATTAGGAGCGCCAGGGGCGCTCGCGGTGACGCTAGCGAAATCCCTTTGGATCGGATTCGCTGGGGCTGCAAGAACTGCAGCTGGGCTGTTATGTCTCGGTCTACCTTGTTATCCCCTTGGATAAGTGACCCGACGTAACAAAAGTCGGAACACATGGAGGTGGAATTTCCTGCGACAGCTAAGAGTACAGGACGGGAGCGGACGCTAAAGTAGCAAAATAAAGACCTATTATGCCGTTTTCGGTTCTGATTAATTTTAAGCCAACACTTTCCAGTCGGTGCCACCATACCTCCAATCTGCTCTGGACTTCTTGGTCACTCTCAACAACCAGCACAATGTCATCTCAACAACCAGGCAAACAGTATACACCAGAGAGCCTCTCCCTGGATATCCGACGATTTGACACAAACGAACTGCTGCACCAATCATCATATTGTTTGTTCTGATTTGATGTGGCGGCACGGTTGGCGCAGCTGTTGAGCGATTGTTCCTTGAGTGAGGTCCCTTTTTGTGATGGTGAAGTGATGTGCGGTCCATTGCGGAACTTTTTGTTTTTTCTGTCATCATTACTTGTTGATTGGTTTCCTTTGAGTGTTATTCATGTTTCCACGTACAAACACAAAAGCAACACGGAAAACCCTACAAATCGCTGAAATAGTTATTTGCAGGTTCATTTACCGCCACCCCGTATTCAATACTCGAAACAATCAATTCGAATGCCCTGTTTATTTGTATTTTATGATACCTATGTGGGAACCGAACTGTAGGCTTTACAATCTGCATGACTGTACTGAATATCTACAAATCAATCTATAAAGTACTAGCTGTCCCCGCGTCTTTGGTTACTGTTTCGCTTTTATTAACTGTGATGTAGTTATCCAACATATTTTTTCCAATTGGAACCAGTAGTTTCTTAGATTTGCATGCACCTCGTATGCCCCGGGGTATTATTATTATTACCTACGCAATTGCGCGTAAATCACAAGAAAAATAATAAAAATAAAAAAAAAAGATATAGAAACCAACATTTTCAGCCAAATAAATTTCGTACAAACGTGTGTATAAGACGACAATTAAGCGTTGTTCAAGGTCATTCAAGTTGTACAGACGTATACGATCGCCATTCGATTGGTTACACCGATATTACTAGCTGCCGCTAACGGCTTCGATCTCGTCATTGTGGAAATTTATCTTAAGGGAACATTCTCCCAGGATAAAAATTATCCTATTCCAAGACATGGTCACCTCGTGTACCAAGTGTCATCAAAGTCCGTTCAGCTGTTCAAGCGTGAAGAAGTGACAAACATACACACATACATTGTGTTAAAAGAATGCGTTTAGTTTTTTATTGCGAACTCCTTTATTTAGTTAACGTGTCCGTAGGTCTATGTGCTTGACAACAAGATGTCATACTTCCGAATCTTCTGTCTCCCATGTAGAGCGGCCTGGTGACCCACTCGATTGAGTATCTGTAACAGATTTCAATCATCATTCCATTTGCATGTGGTGCGCGTTGTCCGGGCGTCGGAGGGTGTGGGGCGGGCGCGCGGGCGGCGGGGGGTTTGGACCTAGTTACTGCAGCGGTAGGTTCTGATAACTAGACTGCGGCTGTAATGTGATGTGTTGTGTTACAGGGTTCTACGAGTCACTACTAATTACAGTGACTGGGTTGTGTTAAAAGGCAGATGTGAGTGGAAACGCCAGCGTCCTGCTCGACCTGTGAATGCCCTAGAATGGCATTACAGATCTTACTCATCAGTAGAGGACACTTAAGTCAAGTCAAGTGATCTCTTGACTTGACTTAAGTGTCCTCTAGACGGGGTAGAAGGCGTCCACAGTGCGCCGCTATCCCGTTCGGTCTTGAGTTTCGCGTTTCATTTCGCTCCAGGTCTTCTCAATGTTCTTCGGCTCTGCGATGGCCGTTCGTCGCCAGGGTTAGTTTAGGGCGACCACGTTAACGCTTTCCTTGAGGGTTCCTTAAGGGGGCGTATTGCGTGTATAATCAGAGTGCCCGTTTATAATGTTCGGTGCTCGAATTGGCTCGCATCAAGCTTTTAACCAATCAGAGAGTCAAACGCAGTAAACTTTCAATTGCGTTGACGTAAAAACAACTCGCACTCAGCTCTCAAACGTAAACGAAGAAAAAGAATCTGTATCTAGCGTCTGCTTACCATCGTAAGAAATGGATGGTAGTTTATTTATCTAGAGTCTACTTAATATTGTAAAATAGCAGTTTTTTTGTGTGTTTGAATGCGCTACTCTGAGGTTCTGATTCGACTTGAAACAATATTTTAGTGTTAGACCGGCCAGTTATTGACGAAGGTCATATAGCATCACGCTACGACTAATGGAGGCGGAGCAGTAACCCAAGACAGGTAGTGTACTCGTATGATTACAATTTATTATAATGTTGCATCACATGCAGATTTGAGGTCGGGAGGAAACGAGTGGAGGAAGGGAAGTAGATCACGGGGTTCTGTTGTTTCTGCTTACTGCCAGGGAAGACGGTTTTTTTTTTATATAAGACAATACTCTTAAAAAACCAAATTATGACCCACATATTCTCTCAGAGAGGAGGCCCGTGATCCAGCAAGGCAGCAGTTGAGATGATTATAGGCTGAACAGTTTTCTGATGACAGCAACTACATTAAAGAACAAAAAGACAATAAATGTTAATATGGTACACGCAGAAACACACAAATATGTAAAAACTTAAAATGAAAAAAAAAAGCAATAACATTGTGTGTCAGTTTTCAGCAAAATTCTTCAGAAGTTACCTGAAAGTATCCACGACACTTGCATCATAATTTCTTCATCATAAAACATCGTCTCACGACATGATAGAGCAAAGAGCACATGTTATTTACATAGCCACATCCTAGATGGCAGTACTTGCACACAAATCGCACACTTATCCTCAGAAAGGGGTAATTTTCTCCCCCACTGAGCACTCGTCAATGGCGACGAAAAAATGATTGAACACTTTACAAATTAAATGTTCTGCTTGAGAGGAAACGTTAGAATGGATCAGTGGTGCCCAAGCTTTTTCTGAGTTGGGACTTGTTAGAAGGGACCAAAATTCTGGAAAACATATAATGCTGAAGAAAAGTTGTCTTATGGCTACGTGAATTAAATACATTTACTTAGATAAAGTGGCAACACTACTTTTATAAAAAAAATATTTCTGATCATCAAATGACTTTTTTCGCTATAGGGTGGAGACTTTTACTGTCAGACTTTTAGTGACTAAAGCCCAACTGTGTCCTTCAGTTGCTCTTTGCGTTCCAGGGCTGCGGTGACTCTTTCAAAAATTTTCAGGGCCCTCTCTGATGGTTACCTACAATTAGTTTGTATGAACTACCTTTTGCCTGCGGCTTTGCCCGCGTTCATAAAGTATAGCCTGTGTCACTCAGGATTAAAACGGCTTTCAATCGGTAAAAAAATTTTAGCAATCGGACCAGTCCTTTCAGAGAATACCTTGTACAAATAACAAAAAAAAAAAATATTTCTTTATAATATTAGTTTTGATTTGAAAAAGTAAAGTATTTTTAACCTTTCGCAGGCAATATTTTATCTTGTTTGGACCACGAGGGGTCTGTGGACCAGAGGTTGGCAACCAGTGAAATAGATGAATAGTCCCAAGTTTAGAAGACGCTGAAGATCAATAGGGAAGTTGAGAGCGGTTTATTGAATACTTTGTTTTTCGGGAAATTGGAATCGTTTGACGAATAAGAACATTGTAAGTGAGTTGAGGAGTTTTGTGTCTTTTCTCTGAGCGAGCGATCAAAGTCGAGAGAAAAGTTTAGATGAAGGGTGGAGCCGAGGCTACGAGTAGCTCCAGCGTTACATTCCCATTTCTGGTAGAGTATTGCATTTTCCTAGTTACGAATGTTTCAGTAGACAACAGCCATTTTTTTCGAGGTGGGAAATGATTTCTCCCGCTCGTAATACGAGACTGCGTGTCAGACTTTCATTGACAAAAAAGCAACCGTGTCCTTCAGCTGTGTCCTTCAGCTGTGTTTAGCGCTCCAGGGTCAAGGTTATTCTATCAAAAGCTCCCGTGGCTTCAGCAACAGTCCCGAATCTGCATTCGAAGCTCGATTTATGGTAGGAGACTCTTCCATAAGTAGGTTGTGACATAAGGGGTGCCACGACAGAAAACCTCCACGAGTGCCCGCAGGCTGTAGTTCCCTTGCGGATACGTCCGGAGTGAAGGCCAGTCTGCGGGACGGTGCACCCTGGGAGGCGGCCAATGACCCCCTTCGGTATTGCTGCCTAAGGGGCCTCGATGGCCGTCTGCGAATGTTCTGTCTGAAGGAACGCTTCAACGCGTGTCCCTCTGCTATAGCAGAGGGCACAGTGGCGAAGTAAGAGCGGGCTCGGTGTGCACTCACACTGCCGCCGGGCAGGCAGGAGGAAGGCTTGCTCCTCCTTCTGCCACCGTTAGTCTCGTAGCCCCAGAGATTGTCCAAGGTCATGTTTCTGACTTTTGATGGGAACGAGGGTCTTGGCTTAACCGCCCGGGCCGCGAGGAAGACAACCTCTATAAAAAATTACCCCAAACCTCTAAGCGGCGGCGCACCGTAAGGGAGGTTGTTAGCTTGACTAATGGGTAGCTAAATTAGTCTCTAGTGCGAACCACTAAATTTGAGCAGGTAAATAAAGTTTGTACTCGTGGGATCAAAAATGAAAAATTTGTCTAAAAAACCCCAACTTGAGAGTGACGCGCGGTCGGAGTCCGACGCGCAGTCCAGAAGAAGGAGCCTCGGGTCTCCGGACCCTATACCGTCCTCTGTGGACGCAGAGAGCCAGGGTGGCTCACATTTCGGCAGCGCGGAGTCCCTGGGACCAGTTCCCAGCACGTCCGCGACGCCGGTTGAGGCCGGCCGTAGGTACGGCCTCAGAGAGGTGAGTGAAGACGCGGCGTCGGACTCTGATGCCGCGTCTTCACTCGGCTCGGACGGCAAGGAGAGCGAAGTGGAGGAGGTGCAGGAGCCCTTCCATTTGATGGAGGTGGAAGTATCCGCCCCCAACAACAAGAGGAGGGCGTTCATGCGCTCCGTGTCCGACGATGAGACGGCACCTGCCCGGAAGATCTCGTCTTCGGGGCGGGGCGCAGCCCGAAAAACGGGCATAGGAAGAGGGCCCCCCGCTGAGACCGCCAGTGAGGGACGCCAGGCCAGCGCCCCAGTGCCGAACTTTCCTGGTGAGTTGCCAGAAGGAATGGCTGAGGCGCTGGTCAAATTCCGAGCGGTCGTGGCAGCCGCCATCACTAGCGTGGCGAATAAGAGGGAGAGGGTGGCCAAAAAACGCTCCATCGAGCTGGCCAACACCTCGATTGAGGAGGCGCTGGGGCTCGTCTTCGAGCCCTACGAGCGCACCCTCAGCGGAAGGTTTGGCCGGCTCGAGGCGGCCGTGGCCGCTCTCCAGGGCTCTCGCCCCGAAGAGAGGAGCAGGCAGGAGCAGGGCCGATCCCGGCCCTCACCCCAGGCGGATAGTGAGGAGGTGGTGTCGCTGCTGCGGCAGGAGCTGGCTGCCTTTAGGGAGCAGCAGCAGCAGCAGCAGCAACAGTTCCAGGGGCACATACAGCGCCAGCTCTCCGTCCTGGAGGGTATCGTCCTGCGCCCCCCTCTCGCAGCCTCCGGCCAAAAGAAGACGGCGTCGTATGCTACGGTCGCCGCGGCCACGACGACTATGGCACCCAAGGCAGGCCGTTCGGGGCAAGCCGGGCGCGTGGCCGCCGTGTCGGATCCTGTGAGGCCGGTCCCGGCGGCCAAGCAGCAGCAGCGGCAGGGGAAGCCTGCCCCTCCCTCGAAGGGCAGGGTGGCGACTGCCACCAAACCGGCGGGGCCTCCCGCTGCGGCAGCGACTGGGTCGCGCCTGCCACCCCCTCCGCCCGAAGACCCTTCGGCTGGCGCCGAGTGGACAGTCGTTGGCGCCAAGAAGAAGGCGAGCAAGGCGGCAAGGGCGGCCAAGAAGCGCAGGCGGCGACAAGACCGCAAAAAGCGGGCCATGGCTGCTCGACTTCGCGCCCCGACTTCCGCAGCTGTAGTGATCACACTACAGCCAGCTGCGGAAAAGAAGGGCGTCAATTACGACGCAGTCATGGCAAAAGCCAAGCAGGCGGTGATTGGCCACCTCGGTGAGTTCGGAGCCTCAGAGGGCTTCCGGATGAGGCGCACTGCAACCGGTGCCCGAATTTTGGAGGTCCCTGGGGCAAATAGCGGGGAACTCGCAGACGCTCTGGCCGTAAAGATCAGGGCGTCCCTGGACGCCGAGGAGGCCCGAGTGTCCAGACCCACCAAGAGCGTAGACATGCGCATCATGGGTCTGGACGACTCCGTTAGGGTGGAGGAAGTAGTGGCCGCCATCGTCAGGGCGGGAGGGTGCACGACCGATCAGGTCCGGGCGGGCACCATCCGCGCTGACAGCACGGGCATGCAAGCCGTCACGGTGAGCTGTCCCGTGTCGGCGGCCAAGGCCATAACGGCCGAGGGCCGAAGGTTGTTGGTGGGCTGGGTTTCGGCCCAGGTAAAGATGCTGGAGCCCAGACCTCTGCGGTGCTACCGCTGTCACGTGGGGCACCACGTGGGGGCCTATTGCGCCGCAGAGGACCGCAGTGACCGCTGCCACCAGTGCGGACAGCCCGGGCATAAGGCCGCAGAATGCCGTGCAAAGCCGCACTGCTACGCATGTGCGGCTGCAGGTAAGCCGGCCGAGCACCGGGCTGGGGGTAGGTCCTGCGACCCGCCCGCCAAGGCCAAGGGCAAGGTCAGGCCCATCCACCCTGACGTCCTCACCGCCGCAGCCACCACCTTGGCTGCCGCCGCTGTCGCCGCCGCTCCCGCCGCGGCGGTGCCCTCACAGGGGGCTCAGGAGGAGACTGTAATGGAATGTCAATAACGACACCATTACGTCTCCTCCAGGCGAACATCAACCACTGCGCTTCCGCTCAGGATCTGTTGCTCCAGAGCATGGCGCAGTGGTCGATCAATGTCGCCGTCGTCTCCGAGCCGTACTATGTCCATCCCCGTGGAGACTGGGTTCAGGACCTAGACGGCTCGGTGACGTTAATCTCGTCGGCCGCCGCCGGTACCCCACCCCTCGAGGCTGTTGCGAGGGGACGGGGCTGCGTCGCAGCACGGTTCGGGGACATTGCAGTGGTAGGCGTCTACCTGTCCCCGAACAGATCTCTCGACGAACTCCAGGTCTCCCTTATGGAGCTAAATGTCGTCGTCGCTGGGTTTGGTACCCTCCCCGTGGTCGTTTGCGGGGACTTCAACGCCTGGAATACGGCTTGGGGTTCCCGGTACACGAACCCACGGGGTCAGATGGTGGAGGACTGGGCTTTGGAGCTGGGCCTGGTCGTCCTGAACCGGGGTTCTGTCCCCACGTTGGCGCGGATGCGGGGTGAATCAGTGGTGGACATCTCGTTCGCCAGCCCCGCTCTGTTGCCGCGTGTCGTCGACTGGCGCGTTATGGAGGAGGTGGAGACGTACTCCGACCACCGGTACATCCGGTTGGACGTCTCCGCCGAAACCTCGGCCGCGCCGGTCCGACAGAGCCCTTGCGGTCCGCGATGGGCGCTTAAGCAGATGGACCGGGAGCTCCTCCTGGAAGCCGCGACGGTACAGGCCTGGGTGCAAGCACCGGACAGGCCTGTCGACATAGACGTCGAGGCGGAGTGGTTCCGGGAGGCCATGTCGCAAATCTGCGACGCGGCAATGCCCCGAGTCCGTCCAGGGCGAGCTAAGCGCCAGGTGTACTGGTGGTCGCCGGAGATCGCTGCACTGCGCAACGCATGCAGTCACGCGCGACGCCGGTACGCTAGACACTGCAGGCGCCGCATCCGCCCGCCGGATGCGGAGGCCAGAGAGGCGGAGCTGTACGAAGGTTACAGAGAGGCAAAACACACCCTCCGAGCGGAGATTAAGCGGGCCAAACTCGAGGCCCGCGACGTGTGGCTGGGGTCTCTGAACGCGGACCCGTGGGGGCGCCCGTACAAATTGGTACGGGAGAAACTGCGCCCCTGGGCTCCCCCGCTGACTCAGAGTCTCCGGCCCCAAATCGTGGAGGGTGCGGTGAGCGCTTTGTTCCCTGCGCGAGGGGAACACTCCCCCCCGCCCATGGCTCCGCCTCCGCCGGCGGTGTCTGACGCGGACCGCAATAGCGAGGACGACGACGATACTCCAGAGGTGACCGAGGTAGAGATGAGAGTGGCGGTGCGAAGGCTGAGCGCCAAGAACACCGCCCCAGGACCCGACGGCTTACCTGGGAGGGCCTGGGTTCTGGCCATGGAGGCTCTCGGGCCTCGACTGAGAGGGCTCTTCAGCGCATGCATGGAGAGGGGCCAGTTCCCACTTTGCTGGAAGACGGGAAAACTGGTCCTCATAGCGAAGCCGGGGCGCCCTGCGGACTCTCCGTCCGCGTACCGGCCCATTGTGCTGCTCGACGAGGTGGGCAAGCTCTTTGAGAGAGTCATTGCAAACCGCCTCGTCGGGCGCCTAACACGGGTGGGGCCGGACCTTTCGGACGGACAGTTCGGCTTTCGCAGGATGCGCTCTACGGTGGACGCCATCATGCGCGTGCGAGCCCTCACGACGGGGGATGCGGTGTCCCGGGGCAGGTGTGTCGTGGCAGTGTCCTTGGACATTGCCAACGCCTTCAATTCCCTGCCCTGGAGTACGATCCGGAGGGCACTCCGGTACCACCGGGTGCCCGAATACCTCTGTCAAGTGGTCGAGGCTTACCTGTCGGACAGGTACATTGTCTACCCCGGTCACCAGGGAGACTGGAAACGTCGAGAGATGTCGTGCGGTGTTCCGCAGGGGTCGGTACTAGGGCCACCCTTGTGGAACATCGGGTACGATTACGTGCTTCGAGGCGACTTCCCTGACGGGGTCAGCGTGGTCTGCTACGCAGACGACACGCTGGTTCTAGCGCAGGGAGAGTCATACCAGGCGGCGGTCGCTCTAGCGACACGCGGGGTTGCGATGGTCGTTGATAGGATCCAGGAGTTGGGACTCGAGGTGGCGCTTCACAAATCCGAGGCGATGTGTTTCCACGGTCGCCGCTCTCGGAACGCGCCGCCATTGAGTTCCCAACTAACGGTAGGAGGAGTTCACATCGGTGTCGGGTCGACGATGAAGTACCTGGGACTCGTCCTCGACAGCCGGTGGGATTTCGTGGAGCATTTCCGACGTCTGGCTCCCAAACTCAACCGGGCTGGGGCTGCGCTCAAGCGGCTCCTGCCCAACCTTGGGGGTCCAGACGCCTCCTGCCGGAGGCTCTACGCGGGGATCGTTCGGTCCATGGCCCTCTACGGGGCGCCGGTGTGGGCGCCATCGCTGAAAAAGCGACCGGCGGCCATACTGAACGCCTGCCAGAGGGTCATGGCGATAAGGATGGTGCGCGGATACTGCACGGTCTCCCGCGAAGCGGCGAGCCTTCTGGCTGGCCTACCACCGTGGGATCTGGAGGCAACAGTCCTTGCACACATGCACGATATGCGCGTGGAGATGCAACGCCGGGGTGAAAGTCCGCTGCCGCGACAGGTCACGGCATGGCGGACAGAGCTCCGGCGGGATCTTATGGTGAAATGGCGTCAACGACTATCGCAACCCAGTGCTGGGCACGCCACAGTCGTGGCGGTAAGTCCCCTCTTTGAGGCGTGGCTGGAAAGACCTCACGGCGTCCTTACCTTCCGCATGACGCAGGTCCTTACCGGACATGGTTCGTTCGGGAGTTTCCTGCACCGGATTCGTGCGGAAGTGACGCCCGGGTGTCGCCACTGTGCGGAATGCCCGGAGGACACGGTGGAGCACACAGTCGAGGTGTGCCCTGCTTGGGCGGAGCATCGCCGTGCCCTCGTGGGGGCGATCGGCGGCGGAGACCTCTCGCGCCGGGCCTTGGTTGAGGCCATGGTCCGGAGCGAGGAGGAGTGGCAGGCGGTCGCCGACTTCTGCGAAGCAGTAATGCTCGCAAAGGAGGAGGCCGAACGCATCAGGCAACGGCGTTATCGCCTCCGCCGCCGCCGCCGGGATTCTGATCCCGATTTCCGGCCACCGTAGGCGCGGGCTTGCGGACAGTGAGCAATGGGTAGTTCGCTGTCCGGCAGTCCGGTAACTGTCCGGACCAAGCCCAAGTCGTCGACGGCGCGCACTGTTCCCGCGCGCCTCAAGGAGTTGTCAGCAACAGCAGGGACCCAGCCGGGTCGAAGCCTACTGGGGCCAGGGTTATCCGAAAGGGCGCTCGAGCCCCGGTATGAAGGCTAGAAGGAACGGGGTGGGTCTTTTAGTCAGTAAGAGTCTGACACTATCTCCCGCTCCGCCCAAGAGCGGGGGATGTCAATGCATGATTTTTTCCCACCATAAAAAAAAAAAAAAAAGGTTGTGACATAAACGGTCAATTCGTTTTACCAAGCTCGTGGGAGACTACAAACACAATGTTATAAATTTTACTAGCTATGCCCCTGACTTCACTCAAGTTAATTTGTATATGTAGGTTATGATAGAAATGTCAATTATAATAATTTGTAAGCAAATTATTCTTTATCAACAGCCTTTGTAAAAAAAAAAACATTTGGTCTCTTTAACGGTATAGCAATAGATACCGTAAAAGAGACTAAATGTTTTACCTTCAAAACTATAATCCTCGAGTAGACGCGATCACCGGCGAATCTCAACAGTTACTGAAATATCGTGGTTTAATTAACATTCGTGGGGCTACGTACATTGTCCGGTGGCGGGGAGGGCGCACAATGGCCGGCCAGTGCGCACAATGGGCAGGATATCGGCGGACAAAGCCCGACTGGTCACCGGTGGGTATGAATTATTCAGAACAGATTTACGCGGTCGCCGCGTGTTTTGATTCTTGTTTGAGCAGAATTTGGGCTGTTGGAATGTAATTAGATGACAATGTAGTGGAGGTGTGGGATGAACCTTACAGCTCAATGGCTCACAGGGAGAAATACCGAGTGGTAGTTAATTCTATGCTAGGGTCGTGCAAAGTTTTCTTTAGTAGCAACTCTGAACCTTGATTTGCGTGTGTAGTTAGGTTAAGGATACTTATGGCTCAACGCAACGGTTTACATAGCTGATTACTGAGCACCAGATTGTCAGTTCAATACCTAGATCGAGTAGTCTTTTATTTTGGTTGTTGGGTAAAATCCTCATGGATAAGTATTCTCCGTCTGGAGGGTGAACGGAGAACGGAGGGTTGTGTTCTGACATAGCTCAGAACTCGGAACTGTGGAATTGCAGTTCTTACCTCTACCATAAGTGGTGGTTCAAATTATAATTATTTCAAGCGTATCCCCAATTGGAGCAGCTGTGAGCCTGGGTTGTGCTCAGATTATGGCAATAGAGGCTATCTAATTGATAGACCTTACACATTATTGGCAAAATGTGGTTCTGTACACTCTGTTGGACACATTAAGCTGTACAGGCGCGATATTTTGTTTAACAAGCGGCTACAAAACAATTCATTTCTTTAAGTTGTTACCAAAACAGACCCTAAGTGTCTTGGAAGTCCCATTGTAATGAAAGACTTCATTATAATCGAAGTAACTTCTACCGGCGACTTCACCCGCGTGAAAGTCAAATGTTAAGTGTACAGACTTTCATAATAAATATCTTATGTCACAGGGTTTCTAGTATGGATTATATAAGACTAGCTTTTGTCCGCAACTTTGCCCATGTACATAAAATATAGCCTATGTCACTCAGGAATCAAGTAGCTTTCTATCAGTGAAAAAATTTTAGCATTTGGACCAGTACTTCCAGAAATTACCTACATACAAAAAAAACAAAGAGGATTGCCATTTGAGGCCATGAGCGGACAATTGAATAGAGAAAAAATACTTTGTTCATTAATTTTGCCATAAAAAAATTTGTAGGTATTCCCTTAGTTCCAAATGAGCGCCACTGTAATAAACAATAAGTGGTAAATAAAAAGTGACTTTATGGAAAAAAACAATACTTTTATCATTGATAGTAGTTTGGAGGTAGGCGGAACAGAGAGTAAACTCCCACATACCTCCGTTGAAAAGGGAGGATCCTCCGACCAGACAGGTGTTATAGTCTGGTGGGCTACTGCCCGATAGATGATTTCGGGCTGTGCATATATGTTCAAATCGCGCGGAGAACTTTGATTGCGCGATGCAGGATTTCGTACTTTCTTCGTAGTTCTTATGTGGTGCCATAGATGTCGCTACATTACTCCCCTCCGGAGATCGGAGATCGATGGTTCTTGATGCGCGCTAGGCCAGCGAAGGTTGGTTCCAGTGGGTCGGAACCGATGCCGCATAGTTCTCGGTGAGTCGGAACTGTCTGCGGTGATGCCCCAGTGAGTCGGGGTGTTGCTATCCCTGTGAGTCGGGATGATGCCCCAGTGAGTCGGGGTGATGATGTCCCAGTGAGTCGGGATGATGCCCCAGTGAGTCGGGGTGATGATGTCCCAGTGAGTCGGGATGATGCCCCAGTGAGTCGGGGTGGTGCTGTCCCAGTGAGTCGGGATGATGCTGCAGGCTCCAGTGAGTCGGAGTAGTGCTGCTGGCTCCAGTGAGTCGGAGCGGTGCTGTGCGACGTAGGGCTTGACTGCTGGCGTCGACCAGGAGAGGTTCTTCATAGCTCTTCATGTGACTGGCCGAAGGTGCGGTATGCCAAGCCAAGGTCGCTGATGAGGCTGAAGGTGATGACCAGGTATGACCAGGTAGGCATGCTGGTGGTCAGGATACCCTCTATAGCCGTGGGTGCTGGCTGTATGGCTCGCTGCTCGAAAGCTTGAGGAAGTGATGATGACGTCACGAAGTAGTAGCTGCACGAAGGCTGCGCTGACGTTCTTTGTCGAGGGTCACCAGTTTGGAGGTATGCGGAACAGAGAGTAAAGTCCAGCAAACCTCCGTTGAAAAGGGAGGATCCTCCGACCAGACAGGTGTTATAGTCTGGTGGGCGACTGCCCGATAGATGATTTCGGGCTGTCGTATATGTTCAAATCGCGCGGAGAACTTTGATTGCGCGATGCAGGATTTCGTACTTTCTTCGTAGTTCTTATGTGGCGCCATAGATGTCGCTACAGTAGTAATATTTGATGTCCGTCTTTGGCCTGGAACATCATAGAGGCTGGGCAATCCCCTTTACCTCTTTATTATATTAGTGTAGATGTAGATGTCAGAAATACATCGGATTGAGAAGAGATGCATTCGTTACGATGCAGGACAGCTGCCTGTGTCGGTGGCGCTGCGGTCACGTTCCGCATCCACCGCAACTATAATGAGAGCTCGCTGCTCGAACCGCATCCCGCGGAGCTCACGATGAGCGTGTGATGGGTTGCTGTGTGTGTATGAGTGTTAGGGTGAGTCTATTGTAATGTTACAGCTTGAGATATTAATGTAGTATCAACAGAGTGACACAACTTGACTTCGTTAATTAACGCCTACTACACCAACTTCTGGTGTGGTAGGAGTTAATTAACGACGAGTTAATTGACCATGTCAAGTGTTAGTCTTGTCTTGACTTGTCCTTGTTGTAAGCAAGGACTACTTCAGTCCTTGCTTACATGTACGACCTAAGCATGTACAACGAAACTCCTCTGCGGAGGTCCAATAACGGACAGAGTTCCAGCGGGATCTCATGGTATGAAGACAACGACGGTCACAACTTAGCATTGGACACGCCATGATCACGGCGGTAAGTCCCCTCTTTGAGGAGTGGCTGGAAACACCATGGTTTTTTCACCTCCCTTACGATGTAGGATGTAAGAAAAAAAGAAAATACAAGCATGGCAAGGAAGAAACGCCCGGGTTTCACCATTGTGTGGACCGTCCAGAGAACACGGTGGAGCATACGGTGGAGGTATGTCCTACTTAGGCGGAACATCGCCGTGTCCTCTAGGAGGCAATCGGCCCTGATTCAAACTATGGTCCAGCGCGAAAGGGTACTCACGCCGCCATGACAAGAGACGCCCTAGGCGTCAGGAGTCGCGATCCTTGGCCACCGCGGGAATGGACTTTCACACGAGGAGCAATGGGCAGCTCGCCATCCGGCAGTCTAGCAAGGACCGAGTTCGAGTCGTCGACGCCTCGTGGTGTTCCACACGTGCCTCAAAAATACATTTGTTAGAATAACCGTCGGGGCCCAGCAGGGTCGATGCCGGTTACAGACGTGCAACCGTCTACAAGTAGGTAACGATAGCTCTGCCCTCTTGATTGCAGTTATTAGTCGGCAACAGTTGCACATTAACATGATTTACTTTCAACTACTATTAATTTTAATACAGTTGTTAGTACATTTCACGTAAAGTAAATAGTTTGTGCTGCAGTACATTCGTCACTCATAATGTTGTGTTAATTGCACAACTTTGTGTTATTGTTAAAACTTGTTTTATTGCTTTATAGTGAAAACTATTCAGTACTTTATAGCTCCCCGCAGTAAACCACTTAAAATAATGTTTTATAAAACATACAAAGAAATATTATTCGTACGACTGTTAATTATAAGTAGATATTTAACTGTAAACTGTAATAAAGTTATTTAAATAATTATATTAAACCAAAAACTATTACGATCTGAAAAAATCCTTTTGTCTTTCTAATTATTATCTAACGGCGAGTTTTCAGGTTTTAAGATGCTTATAAGCATTATCAGCCCAATAATGTTCAAACTGCTTGACTCAAACCTCTCTAGGAGAGTACATAGGCCATAATCCACCACGGGGGCCAACTGCGGGTTGATGTTATGTATTTTTTTTATTTATTATCCGACTGCAAGAAAGCCCATCTTGTGTTTGTGTTTAAAAATATTTTATTTTATTTATTCATTTATTAGAATAACTGCCAAACTTAAGTGGCAATGGGCAGACTACATTGCTCGCAAAACAGATGGCCGTTGGGGCCGAAAGGTTTTGGAGTGGCAACCACGTACCGGAAGACGCAGCGTTGGAAGGCCGAACGATGACCTGGTGAAGGTGGCGGGAATCCGATGTATGGGAGATGCACAGGATCGTTCATTTTGGCGACACTAGGGGGAGGCCTATGTCCAACAGTGGTCGTGTATCGACTGAAATGATGATGATGAACAATTAGTTACTGCGTTGCCAATAGCAACAGTGAGTTTTAAAACTGTTTGTAGGTGTGTGTAAGGTTTGAAACTAAACAGTATAATGAAAACGATTTTTTATCCCGAAAAGTGCACATTCATGTAGAATAAATAAACGACGGGCACGTACTCAGTACAAAACTAGTTATCTAAAAATTACTACTAATTTCAACTAATTTCAGTTCTACTATTGCGCATCTCTCGCTCTCGAATCAAATCCCAACTATTTCCTTCCTCACCTTCCCAGAATCCAACTTCACATAAAACCACAAAACTATATTTCCTCAAGCCACCCTGAAGATGGTGTGAACTGACGTCTTCGCCATCTCTTCTTAAATGAGCAATCGCAGCGTTTCAATTTGTCGGACGCGTAGCGAGCGCGTGCTACGTAGGTGGAAGTAGTGCTAGGTACCGGTGCGATAAGACAGGGCTGTCCACTTATAAATAGTAGAGCTTCTTTGCATCTGTTGGTCAGGAGATGAAATATCTCAAGTAGTGAAATATTAAGGACATAGAGGCGAAATATTCGATGAGTCCTTTTCATGTCTTTTGACGTATTGTATAACTTCTGAATTAGGTATCGTGTGTTGGTAACTTAACTTTTACTGCATTTGAAAAACTTCGTCTCAAGTTTTTCAAATGCAGTAAAAGTATTTAGGACGTGAAAGTTGTTATTTAAAACATGGCGTGGAGTGTGGTGTTTATTTTTATATTTTATCTATGGACCTTAGATGCCTGATAATAAAGGATTATTATTATTTTATTTAAGACTACAAGTATTTCAAAAACACAAAGAAACAAGTGAATAACTAACTATAAGACTGTGTTCTTTCAAATTAGTTGTTAATTATTTTATCAGCAGTTAAAAAAAAGTTAGTTAAGTAAAGGGTTTGAAAGAGTTTCCGTGACCCTGAAATGCAAAGCATAGCTAAAGGAACATAGGTGAAAGTCTGACATGCTCTCTCACTCCACCCAAATGGGAGAGGTACTCTAGTAAATATAATGATATCTCACCTTAAAAAAAATTGATTACCTACATACGACAGGCTTTTCAAAATTGTATTTTTATCGGTCTATATAAAATCTAATGCCATACGTACGACGGAGCCATAACTAAAAATGGCTCTAAAATACGGAATTTATTTTTGTCGTGTTTGTCAGGAACTCAAGATACGGGTAGCAAGTATGAATGAAAATTAAGAAATATTGAAAAAAAAAAATGGTTGCAAATCTGGAGCGGATCACAAGTTTATTGACACTACCTTCTTATTATTTTTATAGAAGAAAATATAAGACATTGTTGAGACTTCTACGGTCCGGACTAAGCATTCCACCTCGTCGTTTATACTGCGCACATCGAAGGACTGGAATTTGGTCGCTGTGGTTTTCCCGTCTGATTATAATTTAGGTTTCTTTAAGATTAATTCATTAAACCCCAAGGGAACGTCGGCGTTCGCGCACCTATTGTCTTTCTATTGTGTCTGTAATTTCCACGATTGAAAGGTTAAAGTGAATAGGTTCTTAATAGCCTCAACCATCAACGATTGCATCACTGCTTACCGTCAGGTAGAAACAATCACTTTCGTTACTTACTTTCGTTACTTGGTTACTTATATTATTAAAAAATAAATACACATAGAAATTCGTGATTTTTTAAATAAAGACTTGGAAATCTCATAGACAGAGGTCGCTGGCAGCCCTAGAAGACATGGTAATGTGTTTGACACAGTTTGGTTTATTGCATTCGCGTCATCTCCGCGCGAGGAGAGCTGTCTGAAAGTTAGCACCACTGCTGGGACGTGCAATCATTTGCCGACATAACATTCTGCCATTATGGCGACCCGTCGACATTAAATAAGGTAACGTAAGAATTATTAAAAAAATCTTAGCTTCTCATACCTTCAATTTTGTTTTAACTAATGGATCTATATGTGTGGTAAATACTAGAAGTCAGTCGTCTGTATAAACTGATCTCTTTTTTTATATTGCTGCTAATCTGTCATACAGCAGGCGTTGTTCGCGTTGACGTTGGTCGTTGATGTTGTCTATTGGCGTTTTGTAGTTGCATAGTTCTATTTTTGGTTCAGGTTTAGAAAAATCTTACGGAGCACCGTCATATCCTCATCTGCCAGCGGTTTTGCCCGCGGAAAAGTAGAAAATAATCCTAAGGGTATAATATACTCCGGGGGCAATAATCATATTTACCTACTATTCCAAGAACCCTGTGCCTATTTCATCTAAATCTGTTCAGCCGTTGGAATAGGAACGTAAAAAATAATAAACATACATACACAGATAAACTTTTACTTTTATAATATTAGTGTAATATTAGTATCAGAATTGTGGACGTTATCCAGAAAGGTGCGAACGATTGAACCGGACATGTCTGCCATTAATGTCAGAAGAGAAATGGGTGTAAAGAAATACCGAAAGGATTGCATTGAACGCCAAAAGCAACATTCAGCAATATTCCTGGGGCCCAAGTCTGCTATTTTTATAAATTCGTCATTGCAACAAGATCGCATTGTCATTTTGCTAAAAGTTCGTAATCTGCTAATTCATAATGATCGATCATTGATCGGTCAGTGGTATCGTAATAGAGTTGTGGTAGAATGATTATATCGAGCATATTAAAACCAATAACTGCACAATAACGTTCTAATGGTAAAACACTGATCAAATAAACTGTCAAAGTTTTAGCAGATTACCGCAAACGTCAAATATTCGTTTGTCAATATGTACGAGATTACTATTTTATGCCACTACTTTCAATGGAGTGTCAGTGGTTGACCATTGGAAAGTCATAATGACGCCATTATATTAGTAGATTACCAAACTTATCAAAATCGTCAATTATGACATCAATGATAGACCATTCTGATGCTATCGTAATAGCAGACTTGAGGCCCTGTTTCTTAGTAACTGTACTAGTAGTACCAATAATATAATTAATGACAGTTGCTTCTAGCCAGCTCGAGGTGCCGTAATGTCCAGCGACACGGACCAAGTGCTTGCGGCGCTGAGGTCAGCATCGCGGCGGCTGCGAGACAACATGCCCTTTATATACGAGCTTATTGTACAGAGGAATAATAATATTGATCTTATAAGTATAAATGATGATGTTAAGCACCCTAGTGTTTTTTGTGGTTTCACTTTTTCAAGATTATATTGATCAGGATCCCTGAAATTAGTATTGTCTGTCGGTGTTTGTGTGGTGATCAGAATGTTCCTGATAGCAAAAAGCTAATCTGTCAAGGGGGCCTTTATGTCAAGAGTGAATCTAGGCAAGCGGTTCGAATGGTCAACACATTATCGCTTACCATTTGGTGAGATTGTGGCAAACCAAGAGCTTAAGATTACAAATTAACAGATGTGTATTATAAAAAACCAGTCCTGTCAAGTTGTTTCATCAGGTGGATCGCAGTCAAGCGCACTAGGTAGTTTATATAAATTAACAAAAAAAAAAGTACAAATGTTAATTTGTAATCTTTAAAAGTATTAATCTGTCTGAGACTCACACTAACAGAGTTTTGAGAAAATACTTTATTACTGATAGAAAATTGTTGAGTGTCACCACAATTTTGATATCGGAATATTGCATGTATCCTCGTAGTGGTAGTGAATCCTTGAGAAAAAGCTCGTGTGAGATACTACTCTGTCAACCTTGTTTATCACCTTCAAAGTATGCCCCTTCAGAAACGATTAACTTACGCCAACGAATAATCCAATCATCAAAACATTTTTTAAACGCTGTTTCCGAAATTGAGTTCAGTTTTCGCTGCGAATTCTTCTTTATGTCTTCTACAGATTGAAAACGGGTGCCACGAAGTGAATTTGAAGAATTAAAGAAGAATTTGAGTTCAGGAAAAAGATAGAAGTCGGCTGGAGCCATATCTGGCGAATATGGTGTCTGCTCAATGGTATTTGTTGAATTTTTGACGAAGGCGAAGGCGCATTATCGTGGTGCAAAATCCGAGAATTTTCTTTCCGTAAATCTGGCCTTAACTTAAATGCCGCATAACGCTCAAATAATATTCTTTATTTACCGTTTGAACTTTCGGTAAGAATTCCGAGTGCACAACACGGCGATAGTCAAAGAAAACAGTCAATATGACTGACTTTTGATTGACTTTGGCGTGGTTTTTTCGGTTTTGGTTCAGTTGGAAGGCGCCACTCCGAAGCTTGTTGACTTGTTTGCATGTCAAACTCGTAAACCTACGTCTCGTCGCCAGTAACAATGCGTTTTATGAATGTTGGGTCGGAATTGACTCGTTCTAGCATGTCCTCAGCGACTCTCATGCGATTGAGTTTTTGGAGAAAATTCAGGTCTTTTGGGACTAGCCGAGCGGCAACATGTTTCATACCCAAATGATTAGTTAAAATGATACGGATCGACTCGTGAGATACAGAAAGTTCGGCGGCTATTCTCTCAAACTTGAATGAGGATTTTTAGTCACTATTTCCTTCACTTTTGCAATGTTAACTTCAGTTGCAGTGGTTAATGGCCTACCAGAGCGAGGCAAATTTTCCATCACAACTCGACCGCTTTTGAATGCTTGTACCACTCATAAGCACGTGTTTATGATAAAGTCGATTCACCGTAAGCCTTCTGCAACATTTTCAGTGACTCCGAACACGAAATTCCATTGGCGATGCAAAATTTAAGACAAACTCTTTGTTCGATGTTTTGTCCGTTATGACATTCGCAATACACACTAGATATGATATAACTAAAAACAGCACTGTATTTAATATAAATAACAGATGCAACTCAAACTCCGCGCTAAAATGGAAAACAGTTGTGCCAATCTAGCAACAACAAAAAAATCTAAAATTTGAATTTGGAACCATAAACATCCATTCCCATCATCTTTTTTGACTGAATTGTTAGAACTAATGCTGACTGACTGCCGCATTGGTTTATCGTGGTGTGCGTGACGTAAGACAGTGCTGCAGTTCCCACACTGGGAATCCTGTGGAAACCTTGAAATTACTCCTGTAGATCTTTTGCGATTGGCATTTTAATTATGATACTCAGATACAAAGTCAGAAAAACCACTTTCTTGTAAGTGTATCTACGCAATCGTAAGTCTGTGACAATTAATAACAGCATGTATTTTTTTGTTAACTTTGCATTTCAATAGAAATTGCTCCTATATCGGGGGTGCGTTCACAAACATGTAAACTCACATACACATAATATGGGTCTCTCCCTGTAGGCCGTACAAATATTTATTGCGGAAATAGCACCCGCGACTCGAGTGAGTAGCTAATTGTTAGTTTGTGAACGCAGCCGTCATTTTATATCATAGTGAATACTCAAGTGTATTTACTGTGGGCGCAGAGTTTATGCTGATCACTGCGACTGCCATCAATTTGTCGCTTAAGTCACTGTAAGTCCGCGGCACTACGATCTATAAATTATTCCACAGATACAGTACACGAGCACATCGCATTTAAATCTTCGCAAAATTCGTTTCACATTTTCTGGCAAATGGTTTCGTTGGCTTTTGCTTACAGACACTTTTATAGTTTTAAAATCCGCAAAAGCTGTTAAAGGGATTTTATAATAATAGAAATATCAATAAATAAAGAACGTTGTTTCTCTTAAAGTTACTTGAATTGAGATCTGAAAATCGTATAAAATAGTAATGCGAATAGAAAGTCAAATCTCAATATTGTTGAACGAATGGATGGACTCTCGTCTTTCAACTGAGGCTGGCGCAGTGGTCGAGCGATTGACAAGCCGCGGGTTCAATTCCCACATGGCACAAATATTCGTATGGCGCACCGAAAGTCGTTCCGGGTCTGGGTGTCTTGTGTATGTCAGTTTTCATGTTTGTGAGCGCACCCATGATACAGGAATTGATTGAGCATTGTTATTTATTTATTTAATTGCACACAAATAAAAAAGGATTTTTTTTTAACAGTTTTCACATATACTTGTTTATAGCTTAGCGACTGCTTTAAATATGAATTCCACAATCGATTTACTAGATAGTACATGGCATCTTTTGGTAACACTGGTTGTCAGACTAAGATAAGGAGTCGTTTTTTTTAATGTCTCTATCCTTTTCTTACTTAGAACCATCATTTACTAGAGCGAGAAAGAGATCGTGTTGCCGACCACCTCGTCAATTCTGCCGCATGTGATCGCACTCCTAAGAACATCTATTGCCGGAACAGTAGAGTATATCGTCCAGTGCAGCAGTTTCTTGGAACGAGTTCCTCATGAGTAAGAGATTCAATCAATACAGACTGTCTGGCCCTTTCCTAATTACGCTGGGGTCGTTCCAGCCAACTGCCAATCAAACTGGATGCAGCCGGCTGCCAGCAAATCAACACAACCCAGTAATAAAAAAAAAAAAATTAAAAAAAAAAAATGGTTTATTGTCACAATTAGCCTTATCATATTTACAAGTATTTGGAGCCTCCTTTTAAGCAAAACAGTTCCTGTATTAGGAGACTCCGCGCTTCTATATCATTGCCGTACCTACATAGCTAAAGGTGAGTTACAAAAAAATCTGTGCTGTGACACACGAAAAAATAAATAATAAAGTAGGAAAATAAAATTAAACTTGTCTTAATTACATTACTAAACGATAAAAAAATCTAAACGGCATAAAACATCTAATCGGTAGGTAAGTATGTTATATAGTAATGTGGTGTGGTGTGGTATGGTGAGGTGTGATATGGTGTGGTGTGGTGTGGTGTGATGTGTTGTGGTGTGTGTAATGTGGTGTAGTACAATGTGATATGCTTGATGGGTGGACGTGTATCGACTATTCAACGTGTTAACAACTTACTAGCAACTAGGTTATACAATATCCCCTTGGCAAGACTGCTGACAATATTTCTGGCTTCTGAGTATCTGTAAAGACTGTCAAAGACCTACAAATGACGCCAAGGACCAACGTCTACAAATGCTTTCCAAGGCGTGGAGGAATATTGATATGTTAAGATGGTCACCCATCCACAGGCCGACCTCGGCAAACATTGCTTAACTTTAGAGATCAATCCGTGCAGCTTTTATTATCAACGAATCTCTTTATAAATAATACACAGATATTTCACGAATTAAAATAACGAAGCCAAGGATTGCTTGATCCAGCAGTAGTGTGTCGGTGACAGTTCGGCGCGACTCGGCCGCCGTCGGGCGTGACTGCGAACCATTTGTTCTACACAATAGTCCTCCGTCAATCTCAATAGATTGGAGGCGTCGCACCAACGTTTTATATTAATTCAACAAACGATTCAAAGGAAGAATATTGAATGACGACAATTATGTTGAGCAAATATTTCCACTGAGAGAGACGCCAATTTCGATTATTGTATAACAATTGGTGTTTATACACTTTATGTCAACGGAATAGAGTTCAGAATGTTTGAAGAAAATGTTTTTATGTTGAGTGTGTTCTTGAAAATTTTTGGTTATTGGCAAAGAATTCGGTTCATTGTGTGGGCGAGTATATTGTGTACAAAAAATAATTGAGTGGAAGATTGTGTTTCAGTGATTTTTTTTTTTTTTTTTTATTATTGATAGGCTCGCGTTTGACCACTATCTCACCTGATGGTAAGTGATGATGTGGCCGACGATTCTTGGCAAAGAATACATTGCCGTGGATGTGCTCCGCTGATACAAAATCATTTGCCATGAACTATTAAAGAATAATTAACTATTATTCTTTAATAGTTAATTATATGTTAAAAATAAGGGCAAAATTATTTATGTTCACAAAAATTCTTTCACTAAAAACCGTTGCTAAGTGCTGAGTGTCCAGTGAAATGCATTAGGTATGTTCCTGTGTATTTATAACCATGAAATCTATTAAAAAAATAGTACATTTTGATACATGTGGAGAAAGTATATTATTGCGACCGAGGCGGAATTCGCCCGAGCCAGAGGAGAAGGTATTATGGAGCCGAATACTGCAATGACCTTCCACGGGTATCAAACGACGTTAACGTGGTTAACATGCGACACGTGGGGGTCACTTAGCACCCAGCTGATATGATAAATACATCAAGTTGTGGCGGGGGCAAATTCGCGACCTTTTCGTACTAGTGCGGAAAACAATAAAATGCTTGCCTAGAAGCAATAGAGATAAGATCAGGTTTTGGAGTAAGTGTATTGAAAAATTATTTTTTATAATCTCCTATTATAAAAATCAACAGAACAGAAATTATAGGGCGCCAACGTTCATGCGTTTTTTCTAACAAACGAACTCATACGAACACGAACTTTTAAAATTATAAATCACATACTTACTTTTGGACTGAAGAAACGTCTAGTGGCCTTCCACCTAAAGATGTGAAGGCTTACGTGAAGTTATGAGAACTTTAAAACCGTACGTGACCACACACAATGAAGGAAGACGTAGCGACGCAGACACCACCACACGTGTACGTCCACTTCCTAGAGACGTAACATTGTTTTGTAGTACCTACTCTGAAGGATTCAAATTGTCCTTCAAGCTTCTTTGAAATAAAAGCTTCCAAGAAATTAAAATAAATTAACAATTTTCTTAATGTAGGAGAATAACAAACACAATGGATCAAAAACATTCTTTACTTCCTGTTTTTGTTTTGTTTAATTACTTTTTATTAATACGAGTATTTGCAGTATCTGCAGTAGTTTCAGGAAATAAAATTACTAGCGGCCCGTCAGGCAATAAATATAACCTATGGTGAAAGAATTTTTGAAATCGGCACAGTAGTTTTTGAGTTTATTAATTACAAACATACACACAAAAATACAAATTTTCCCTCTTTATAATATTAGTGTAGATGGTATAATTATTTGAATTGTAAGATTAATGTTGTTTACTTTCTCTTCGTTAATTTGTACTAAACTACATTAACACATGAAGTATTCAAACACGCGTTTAAAGTTTAAAAAAATGATACTTTTGAGGTTTATGAAATATAGAGACGGTCTCAATCTCTTGACATAATTATTATACTAGATAACAATGCTACGATAATAACTACTTAATTCATCTATTTTTGTGGACAATGTTATTGCTTATCAGTTTCCATTTATTTATTTATTAATCACTAGCGTTTCGGTTTATCGTAGAGGTTTCGCCCGCGTAAATATTATAGCCTATGTCGCTCAGGAATAAAGCAGCTTTCTAGGTGATAAAATTTTCGCAAACGGACCAGTATTTTCAGAGATTACCTCCTACAAACACAAAAAAATCAAGCTTTACCTCTTTATAATATTCTAGGTGTAAGTATAGATTAAGTACGAATTGATCTTTCCCAGTATGAACGTTTTTACTGACAAGAATCGAATTAGGTTTAATAGCACAGATTCCCTATACGGTTTAACATAAGCAGGTTTTCCAAGTACTGTGTGTCGCTTGCATACTTAGCATACACTATCACTGCGGCGCTACACGCTACGCGCTCCGAGCTACGTGCGCCGGCTTCGCCCGACGTCGCGCAGATTGCCCCCAATGCTATCACCTCTCAGGTTAATGTCATCGGCGTCTATGTGACCCGCGCTGCTCTTTATATCGAAAGGCGATTGCTTGTTGTTTTGCTTCCGTTCTTAGAACAAGATTACTATAAAATGGAGTTGTGTTAATGTGTTGCAGGAAAACGCCATTATGTGAGGGAAAGAAATAAGGCTTCCTTGGACTTGATATAAATAATGTTTGCTCCTTTCTTTTTACTTAGTTAGTTATTTCTTTTACCTTGACGAGTGTTTTCGTTTTTGGAAAAATTTTTTCACACTAGCAGTAGTCCGGAGACGGGATTTCTGTGCGTTTGATGGCAATAGGCTTGCCTTCTACTAAATAGGACTTGTGACTTAAACAGTACTGGCCAGATATGGGTGTACTAGCAACGGGTAAGTAAACCTCTTTCTCCTTTGACGAATACAAGCGCGACGTTTTGTGGTTGTGTGCTGTTTTGACCACTGTTCCTGTAAACCAATTTAATTGGTTTTCAATACCCTAATTCCCATAACAATACAACGTAGTGTCGCAACCGTTCCCGGCGCGACCTAATTCCAGCGCGGCGTGGTCTCAGCTAGCTCAGGCCGCAACTGGAGCCAATTACGGAGCTGTAGGCGTCCGCGATTAATGCACCGATCGGGTGCGATTACCTGTAATTATTGCACATACAGCACACGCCGATGTTGTGACTGCACACATTAACATACAAAGAGGTAGGCAGTCTCCGAGAGATAGAAAGCTTATCGCCTCAAAAAATATTCGAATACATAACGATATGATCTCATGATTAATTTATTTTATTAATTTACTACGAGTAGAATCTAAATAAGCTTCGAAAAGGAGAGTTTAGATAGAAACAAAAAAAAAATACTTGATGACCATGAATCAAATATTTATATTCTTAGTTACTTTTCAACACCTGAATACTTGCTGCGCTTCTATAATCATCTGGATATGCTTCTCTTTCTCATAGATACATAAATATAAAACCTACTAGCGCCTTTTTATTCAAAGAAACGTGAACACTGGGACCTGCTGTACAAGTTTTTTTTTGTAAGGAAATTATCAAATGAATTCCCTTGCTCTGAATAATCGGCTTTTATTGACTAGAATCCACCTGTGTCATTTTAGTCTATAAAAGTCGACGGTGACTCTTACGAACTATCCCGTAGCCCCGTCAACGGTGGCGGCGTCCCGCTAATAGCGCCGTCATTCTTGCTCACATCTCTTTGAGACGTGCATGGAACACCGGACGGCGAGCCAGTCATTGCTCGCCGTCTGTAAACCCTTGTTTAAGACGCCCGTGGCGTCTTCGGGCGTAAGGATTGTCTCCACTCCACACTTTCGGCCACCTCCTTTGCTCAAATCACTGCTGCGCAGAAGGACAGTCTCCCATTCTCTCTCGCTTTGTATTGAACCAGGGCCGAACGCGAGAGATCGCCGCCATCACCAATCGCGTCCACGAAGACACGGCACCCAAGTGGGTCAGACGGCCACCGTATGCGGTTGTCGTGATGATCGTGACCGGTTCGTAATGAGACGAATAAGCTGATGCATCGGCCTCGTCTCGTTTAAATTGAAAAAAATAAAACAATATAAATAAGAATGAATATAATTTAGTATTTATCACTTATTAAGTAAACTAAGATTAAAAATCTAAATTATTTTCTACGTATTCGTTGATCGCCGTTTGAAAATCGAATTGTTGGAACTGCTTCAGCATGAACGCCAGTTTTTTCATTGCCGACGTCGAGTTGCGTCGATTGGGCATCTGGAGGTTCATTACAGAACAATTATAAACAGCAACAACAAAAAAAAAACAACAACAGTACAGCTGTGATGTTGAAAAAAACGCGTTTCATCATGATCATCATCATTTCAGCCGAATGACGTGTACTGCTGGACATAGGCCTCCCACAAGTGTCGCCATAATTACCGGTCCTGTGCGTCTCGTACGCGTTTGAAATGTTTGAACTCACAAGTTCAGTAAATATGGACACGGTTCGTAAGAAATATGTTTCAAAACAAATAACATTACAATATGTCGAACAATGTTCTAACGTTTGATAACAGTACCTGCTATGGTACCGATTTATTATTTTATGGATTGTCATGTTATTATTTAAGTTTAAGTCCTAGAGAGGAGGCCTGAGTCCCAACAGTGGGAACATTAAAAAGGTTGATGATGATGATGATGATTAAATTATTGGGATTTTATATAGGGTGACTGGTAATTAGTGACCGATACACGTGACTGTACTCATGATTATAAACGACTTTCTCAAAAAAACTTTTTTTATAGGTACTCATTTTTTTTGTCATTGAAAATGTTTGTAATATGTTAGTCTTGAGTTTGCGCCTTTTCCGGCAAATAAAAAGTTTATTTTCATTCGTTCTATCACAATAACACAGCTGTTTGAAATTCGCGAACGCGCGCCTGCGACCGATCAACTGTTAGCCGCGTTTTGTTATTGTGTTAAAACATAAAACGAATGAGTAAAAAGAAAAGTTTCTTTAGAAAAGTTGTTTGTAATAATGAGTACAGTTACGTGTTTAAGTATCGTTCACTAATTACCAGTCACCCTATATACTTGTAGTTATGAAATCATGTTTTCATGCACTCAACAGCCGGTTGTTATTTAGGTAAAATCACAAAGTACCTATTACAATAATCAAATAGGTATTAAGAAACGGGTGAAAAATAAAATCGATATAATAATAAACTATTTAATTTGAATATTACAGGAGTGTCGCGAATCGATCCAGCTCTTTTGAAAATCGATAAACAACGCTTACTAATTTCAACACGATTTGTTTCAGGACCGTTCAGTCGAGTTAGTTTCAGTAAGACGATAGCGACCTGACTGGACACTTTGTACAAGCCACTGAATTGAGTGCGAATTATATACCAGTGAGATTGAACGCGATCAGTACAGCTAAACCACGTTCCAGATTCATAAATGAAATGCAATGAAAATAAAAGTTTTTTGTAATTTAAATTACTAGCTTCTGCCAGTGGCTTTACCCACTTGAAAGTAGAAAATAAATTGCCTGTGTTCTTAGTGAAGTTGCAGCTTTCTAATGGAGAAAGAATTTTTGTAATCGGTCAAGTACTTTTCGAGTTAAATCGTAACAAACAAACAGAAAATATATTCTTTCCTCTTTATAAGTTTAGATATGTAACCTCTTTTCTCTGTTTAAACTAGATGTGGTTGGTGTTTCCTGAACATCCTGATATGGGACACCGAAACAATTTAAGAGAGCGAAGACACCGACTGTGTCATCAATACCGGGTCCGTAGTGTTCATAGCTTGTGAGCGGGGGTTATAAGTGTATACTGTTTCTACGCCTGATAGATTAATTTTTGGCTGGTTGCTGCAATTCCTATTTTCATCCCCTTCCTGCACATGCCAATCGTCTTTGTGTGAGCGAGAGGAAAGCTACCCACGTAATTGTTTGTGGAATGATATTTTGATGACACCTGCATTTTTCAATGGTGTTAGTATGACTGACATGTTCGAGTTGCGAATGCTCAACAAAATTCTATTCTATGTACGAGATTAAATTGCTGTGTGTGTGAAGCTTGTGTGCTCAGCAGTGCCGAAGACTACCAGGTATCGTGCAAACCGTCATTTAACGACTTATATCACGACTCTGGTCAAATCTCCACCCACAGCACTGGTCGAATTTCAAATAGTTCGCGATCTTTCGCCCGGACCGCGCAAACTTAATACTCGTATGTTGTTGGCGTTAAATTCCTTTGGTGCAATCTGCCCTTACTCATATTACTCACCTCTCTCGATTTGGAGTGGTAGTCTTCATACTTGAACGTGACAAACGGGCTCTCTGAGAACTGCTGTAACAACCAAATGAGTTAGTGTTAGACTTTTTATATGTTGTAACTGAATTTAACAATGAAATAAAGGGGATGAGTAATGCATGTAAACTCATATCACCAGCAATTAGTTGTCAAAGAGACATCCGGTTCTTGCATCAGGCGTTGGTTTCTTATTTCGAGAGACATTTCACCAGCTAAGTAACGCTAAGTAATATAAAAGTGACAAAAAACAAGCGAGTCTGTAAGAGTGAAATCCACTTCTCGTCACGATACTCACATTTTCGTCTGGTGTTGTCGTTGTTGATTGATTTTGATTTTTACTTTTAACTATCGGACTTTCTGACGACTGCTGTAAAAACCAAAAAAACTTACAGTTAGCAATCATTAATAAAAATAACTTCAACATAACTTGTTAAAATTTGCTGACTAAAGTTTGATTTAAAAAATAAGAGTTACCCACGAACCAGATAATCTTCTATTTATCCCTTTCATTTGGTACTTATCTAAGTCATTATTTAATATAAATTGGATTGTATCAATAAAAATTGCCTAGGATTTGGATTAAAATATTCTCAACAACTTAATGAGCTATTATTATTATTTTTGAAGGTAAGGGGCTATGCATCACCCGTAGTGTAGGAGATGTACCTAGTCACTGCGACTTAAAAGATCTATTGTAAGTCGCCACCTTGTTGGAGTAACTCTTTTACCCCGGAGGCTTCCAAGAAATTTAGAATACTCCTAGCTTTTAGAGTTTTAATCTCCTCCGGGCGAATAATATGTCGGCCCAGATGGACACTGCGTTTGTGGATAAGGGGCCCGCATTCACACAAAAGGTGCTTAGGCGTCTCACTCTTTTGATTACAGTATTGGCAAACATCAGTGTCACTCAGTTTCATGTGAAATTGGTGCCTGTTTAGTTTGCAGTGGCCGGTTAAGGCGCGGGCTATTGCACAGTTGTTTGTCCTGCTAAGCTCAAGAAGCTCGGCAGTTCGTTTTTGTGAGTAGCCTTCTATAAGAGATTTGGCGTGTAGCAGTCCTGGTTGTATCAACCAGTGCTGAAGGTTCTGCATCGCCTGGTTTTTGAGATACCACAGAGGGGTTCTGGTCCTATCTGATGACCTTGAGCCCCAGTCCTTGCAAGTTCATCGGCTTTTTCGTTGCCACTGATTCCAGAATGATCTGGTACCCATCTCAGAATAACTTTATTCTTTTGCCCCAAGTCTTTTATCAGTTTCTTTTTTTTAATGAGCTATCTGAGGTTTCAAAACTCTAGCAAGATGATGATACCAGAGTTGACTGGACAAGGTTTTTGACATTGACTCACATTAGTGTTGAGTGTTTTATTCGTGTCGACGATGTATCTGTGGATTTTGTCCTTGAGTGTGAGTAGCAGATTCCCTGCGGAATTCTGAAACAACAACGCAACTTAGTGTTAGATATCAGAACTTATCTTAAAAATAGCCTTGAGTTGACCTAAAAGATGAAACCAGGAACCTGAGTACCAAAACATAGCGTTCGACGTTGTTAGTTAATTTTTAGGCCTCATTAGAAAGTTTTGAGTCATCTAGGGCGTTGGAGAAGCGGCGGCGGCGACTTTTCGCGTCCGGCCCGGTTGAAGTCATGACTCGGAGAGAGATGGAGGGGAAGCTCGCTGTCCGGCCGTCCGATAAGGACCGAACCCGAATTGATGACGCGTAGTAATCTATTCAGGCCTTAAAGGGTTGTCAGTAATGCCGTAGGAGTCCAGTAGGGCCGAACCCTGCAAGGGCCATAGGGAACATTCGAAAGAAAGTTACTGTGTCCCTGAAACGCAAAGGGCAACTGAAGGACACAGATGGATTTTAGTCAGTAAAAGTCTGCAATACCTTATCGCTTCACTTTAGTCCGAAATATCTCCAAACTTAATTGGCAGTGGACAGGAACATTACTTGTAGAACGTATAGTTAATGAGATCGAAAAGTTATGGTGTGGCGACCGCGTGACAACACAGAAAAGACACAGCGTTGGAAGGCCTCACACAAGATGGACGCGAGACGCAAGAGACCGATCGTAGTGAGGACACTTGCGGGTTTGATTATAGAGATTTCCGTTAGTTATAGGGCTGAAACTTTGTGTGTAGGCATATGCCTATACATAAAGTTTCAACTCTTATAACTTCTACAGTTATAGAGTTGAAACTTTGTGCTGGATTAGGACATAGGAATAATCCCAATAATATGTTTAATTAGCCTGCTCGTGGAAGCTAGTTTTAAAATAAATGTAAATGTTCTTGCACTTAGTAGTTATTTAACACTGAATCTTAAGACTCACATTTACATCGTATGGTTTGTTCGGGTTGCGGTAGCTGTAGATGCGGTCCTTGAGCATGACGAACAGGTTCTCTGAGGAATGCTGTAACAACCAAACCATTCAGTGCACTACTTATACTCATTAACTGAACTAAGAGATGCAGCCAGGGAAATATATACCAAATTCTAGTAGTTTAGAAGACCAGTTGTGATAGTATAGGTTTCACCGTTTCACCAAAACGTTTAGTGTAATATTACTAAGTTTCCTATTTACTGCTATACTACAAAAATGTACTATAGAGTTAATAGAGATAAATGGCCTTGCATGCTGATATGGTAAAGCAACAACGTTTGTTATGTCTGGCACGAATTATATGAGAACAATATTTATAATATCATGCTGACTATTAAAACAAGGCAATAGCGAGCCTGACTGGACAGATATGTGCGGGCTTGCATCATGTTACCTTAGATTTAAATGATAAAGCTAAGGTTATGCGGAACATGGCATTTTTAATGTATCGCGTAAACGACTGTTCTCGAAGATTTGTCTGACTGCGTCACGAATTTACTTTGTTCTGAGCGGGCCAATTGTAGGTCAATATGTGAAATTCCCTAGGCTGTCGGAGTCTGTGTTTCCTGATAGCTACAACTTGGGGGTCTTTACGTCAAGACTACAAGAGTGAATTGGTTATTTACACAAGCGTGCTCTATCGTCAACCACATAACCACATACAATCAGGTGTTATAGAGGTAAAACAACAAAATTAAAAAAAATCCTCTCTGTATACATAAGTCAATACATGATAGGTACTTACATTTCCAACGGCTGCTTTCTTTGGAGTGCTGTTGCTATCCTTCTTGAATATCTGTAACAGACTCACTGACGGCTCCTGTAACAACCATACAGGTGACGTGTGTATGAAAATTGATTAGGTAATAAAAACCTACTGTGTTGATTTGCTTTTCAGAAATGGGATGTTGAGTCAAACCCAACTGTCTACTTAGTTAATGAAAGAATTAGTACAAAATATCTATCCAATATTGAAAAATTCTATGATCGGTGCGTGTTGCCAGTGATGACTATATAAGATAAGGCACCCAAAAGGCGATGTAAAAATGGAAAGAGCTATGTTCGGAGTATTCTTGCTTGATCGAATCAGAACTGAAGATATCTGCGGAAGATTCAAAGTTACCGGATAGTAGTATCAAAAAGTGACATTGGGCAGAGTACCTTGCTCGCAGAATAGATAGTTAATGAGGCAGGAAGATTCTTGAGTGGCAACCGCGTACTGGAAGAGGCAGCGTTAGTAGGCCTCCCACAAGCTGGATCGATAACCTGGTGAGGGTCGCGGGAGTCCGATGGATGCACAAGATAGATCGATAGGGCGACAGTTGAGGATAGCCTATGTCTAGCAGAAGACGTCTTACGTTTGAAATTATGATTGAAAAAAAAAAAAACTTACTGCAACTCAAGGGATGATTAATTTTGATTTCCAATCAGTCAGATGATAGGAGCTTGCTAGGCTAATGTAAAACTGAATCATGGTACTCACGGTTGTAACTCGAACTTCCGTCGAGCTTGTGGTGCTCTGCATCAGCCTCTTGCGGGTGACCCTCGGACTGCCCGAGCACTGCTGGAACAAATCGGTGCTTAATTTAAGCCTTTGTAAAGCCCGTCATCGTGTCAATACTTAGCTATTGTTGGAAGAAAATGCAACTGAAACTGTTGAGTCAAGAGTTATCGGTGGTCACGGTAAACTTTCTGCATCTAGAATATTTATTGAGATCTTGAATTTTTTTACAAGAATGGAAGAATGTTTAAGAGTTCAAATGGTAATAATTCCGTACTTACACCATAGTAAAAGAAAAATAAATAGATATTAATATAACCAATAATTAGCGGGTTCTCCAATGCAGATGCTGAGTTTAATACGAGTATCATCGATGGATGGCGATGCAGTCAGTCATGTGAGTGACGAAGTTAAAAAACTAAGTAGAATATAAAATTAACACTAAACCAGCTTTACTTATATCGTCAGGAACCGGTTGCTGACGCTTGAGTTTGAACAAATGTGATTATATCGTCTATTAACAACATTTTTTGTTCATTATCCATAAGGAGTTGTAGGGATTTGATCTCATGATTGGCGCAGTAGTTAAAGGAAATGGCTGCTTCACTGCGTTGCAATTTCTGCACAAAAAAAAAAATTCGTATTTCATTCAGTTTGAACTGAATGAACTCCAACTTTCTGATTCCTATTATTTCAGTTTGAAGTAAGAAGATCCAGGAGAGGCGTTCCGTTACTCGTAGTTTCCTTATTGATAAAAGTACTCACAAAGACGAGACACAAGGCTATGAGACACACTCCGAAGGCTTCCCGCATGCTGATAGTAGGTAGGTCGTGTCACTGAATGATAGCAGATACTCTGATGACCAATGTTATATAGCGCAGGTTGGAATGCGACAGGTTACAGCAACATAATGGACAATAGAAGGCTGTTTCTATTATTTTACATGTATTTGTAATAATATAGCAGGACTAGCTTCTGCCAGCGGTTTCGTCCGCTTGTGTGTCGGACATTATCGTAATAGAAAGTAGTCTCGGGGTAAGGAAATAACGTAGACATTCTCAGTCCAGGACATAGGCTACACGTACCTAGGCACGGGCTTGTGGACGGCGGGCAATGGGTGGCAAGCCTTAAAGAGATGTCAACAAAATTAAAGGGGCTAGTTAGGGCCGACGGCTGCAAGAGCGGATTGTTCGTAGCCCTCGCAGGAAACGGCAAATGAAGGAACACTATGGGTTTCAGCCATTAAAAGTGTGATACCCCCTCGAATAGAGCAGGAAAAGTTATTTTGCCAAAATTCCATCCAGCCTTTCACATTTATAATGCTAGCTTCTGCCCACGGTTTTGCCCAAATGAAAAGAGTATTATTGTCTTGAGACATTTCATACCTTAAGGAAACTTAATAAGAAACCCGTTCAGTCGGTCAGACTTGGTACAAACACCCAGACTTCTACATTTATAATATTGCTAGGAAGTATGATTGCGTCTAGTATCTTGTATACATATAAAATGCCTTACACCTCACTTGGATAAATGAGGTAAGAATTGTTAGGCATGACGTCAGTGTTGCTTTTCTTTCTGCAGCCTACGAGCATAGCTGAGCTGTTTCCACCGTCCACTTTTACATCCACATGTTTATTTGTAACTAGTACAGGACAAACCACAAAATAAATACATGAATCTATAAAAAAATTAACCCCTGTTTCCATTGGTTACACCATAACTTGAAAACGATTTTATTTCATAGCTAAGACAGGGCAACGTTTGTCGGTTTGTCGTTTCACCTGTAATGATAGTTGTAAGGAAGATAAATAAATAAATAAATAAATAAATAAATAAATAAATAAATAAATAAATAAATAAACAATAAACTAACAAAATAAAAAGAACTATGCAATGATAATAAGGCTAAAATAACTTGACCTAAGTGTTGAGATTTAAAAAAAAAAAACAGTTTGAAACATAACTTTTTCTCTAAAATCGATTACAGTTAAGTGAGAACAATCATTTTCATCTACGAATATGTGGAAGAATTTTGATGCAACTGCAGAAAGTTTGTCATGGCGACTGAGGCGAAATCCGCACGAGCCGTAGGCGAGTGTGTTATGGAGCCGAGGGCTGCACAAATTTGCACGTGTTTCAAACGACTTTTTTCAATACACTCACTGAAATGAATAAACGGGGGTTGACCGGCGACTCGTGGGGGCGACCCGCGCCCAGCCTGATACGGTCAATATAATAAAATTATGGCGGGGGAGAGCACGCGCACATTTTAGCACTTGTGCGGGAAATAGCCTATTGCGTGCCTGTAAGCGGTGGGATAAGAGCGGGTTTTCGAGTGAGTGTATTGAAATAGTACATTGTTACACTAGGGGTGAAAGTAACTCATTTCATCCCGAGAAGGAGTTGGCGGCCGAGCGAAGCGAGGTCGCTAATTCGAGGGGTTAAATGGGTTACTTTCACCCCGAGGTAAACACTGTGCTTTTCATTACGAATACGAGGAAACTAAAAGTAAAATAAAAAGTTTGTAAAACCTGTCGTCATACCTATGATTTTAAGTAGGTATCTTTCTTCTGATTTAGGCGGTAAAACGTATTCCACTACTGCTTTAGCCTCTTCTCTTATGAAATTAGGCGTTAATCACTATTTCAATCTGATAAACATGACGTGTTAATACAAATCTATGTTGTACGGAAATGTAAACAAAACTCGAAAAAACCAACGACTGATTGCCACTTTCCCGCCATTTTGTTTCTTTTTTTTTCTGCGGCCGGCCAGCTATTCAGCCTAATTAAAAAAAATTGAAATTAATTGTACCTAATCTTTTAAAAACAACAAATAAATCACTTAAAATATAACATTATTTAATTAATACTTGTCTTTAAGTAATTTCAATTTTATATCGCGCTGTGATTGATTGTATGGAAAATTGGAACATGGTTCAATAGAAATGTGAAGATAGAACTAGTTTTTTTTTTATTAATTTGACAGCTGTCAGTTGTAAAGTAAAACTCCCTAGGGATGAAAAGTATCACTTTCAGCCCGCTCCTCAGGCAACTTCAGACCTACTTTCAGAGTATGAGTAATGAAAAGTAATTTTCATTGTTTGCTAGTAACCTGATACCTGCCAACACAACATTTAAACAGTTCAATTAACATCAGATCTTTTACAAGCAGCTCCAGAGTAAACACGTAAGTGCTGTTTCCATCATCACACAGTGGTTCCCCAATCACTATTAAACCAAGTTCAAAAATAAAACCTGTGTAAAAGTAACGACTTGAGTAGCTGCACGATACAAAGAAACAGCCGATTAGGTCGGTAAGAAGTAAAAACGAGTGTATTAACTCGTATCGAGTGGAATATCTTTCTCATTACCAGAGATACGGATCGCGGGTAATGCACCACGAAATGGAGGCAGAAGGACCACTAGGAATCGCTTAAGCGTTATTAGCATATAATATTCCCACTGGTGGGATACAGCCACACAGCCCACCTTTTTGTTAGAGGGAGTGGAAAAATAAAAACTATAAATCTATAGCAATGACGACCTGGATAGCTTCATTAAGAACTGGAATGAGAAAGCGAAGAACCGTGATTGTTGGAAGGAGTGGAGGGAGACTTTTGCCCAACAGTGGGACAGTGTGGGCTAACTACAATATCTAATAATTAATCTATAATTCACCATGCAAGCCAAGTGTGAGAGTTGTACGTCTGAAACCTTTGGATTTATGACATGATGGTTTCTCTAAGCCTTAACCGATTCGAGAATAAATTAAATTGATTTATGTAGGTAAAGTAATGTGCCTGCCTGGGTTTGAGGACCAAGGAGGTCTGCTTTCCAGCAGCGAAAACCTCATAAGCTACCTTATAACAAGCGTTATTTAATTTATAAGTCTAATCATCAGTGTAGAACATTGTACACAAGGTCACGAAATTGATTCTTTAGCCCCTCTTATCTACCCACCACCTGCCCAGTCATATTTGGTCGTTTTTCTACGATATCATAATATTCCAGTGGAATGTCCGATGTTCTTGTAAGATTGTTTGAAAGCGTTATCACGGCTCCGGAACGCGAAGTGCAACAGAAGGAACGCTGGTGCTTTATTCAGCAAAAACCTGACACTCTCTCTCGTTCCATCAAGAGTGCGATAAGTTATTTGATGATGTTCCAGCTTAAACAATATTATTTCGATGTCCATTGCATAATATACCACGCGCTGACAATCAGTGCTGTGGACTCGTTGCACTCTGCGTGTGGACATAGCATTATGCTGAGCATAATTTTTTATTGTTATTTTGTCATGAAAATTATGTAAAGTAATAGATATAATGTACCAATGAATGTAATATATAAGTCTTAAAGAACAATGGCGAGGAAATTGTTGATGAAATCATTAAGCGTCTACATCATTGATTTAAAAAACCCATATATTACCATCAATCTCAATCTCAATTTTAAATCTTTATTGCAATCCATAATGTACAAATGTCAGGTGATAAATAATAAAAAAAAATTGAAACAATTATGGACTCTGTCGGGCACAGCAATATTATAAATGGTAGGAGAGAGGAAGAGCGCCAATATAAGTACCTATTTAATTTTCTTATCTGTATATCTTTTAGATCATTTAATTCATTTCAACTAAATTACTTATTATTGCTAAGAGTATACATATACTTAGTTTTATATTCAAATTTAAATGACTACATTGATAATTATAAAATAACATGTAAAAAAAGAAAATACAATTTAATGTCATTAAAAAGTAATTAACAATATGTCAAAAAAAAAATGTCATGAATAAGTCAAAATGTGGTAAAAAAATTGCACACGTTGTTCACAATTAAAATTATAAAAAAAAAATACAATTTGATGTCATTAATTCATTAGCAATATGTCAAAAAAAAATCTTTTATGTCATTAATAAGGTCATGATATATAGTTGCGAGATAATTTACTACATATTATCAAATCATGCTGATAGCCAGTTTGGCAGTTCAAAAATATCGTCATAATTCGAAACTGAATTGACTAGATTTTTTTACGACAATAAGTAATCATGGCCTAGCATTTGTTTTTCTCTGGATTAACTCCATGGCTTTTGGTCAAACTAAATTCTTAATGTTGCCACTAATGTAAATCTTGGTCAAGTAACATAATATGCTTTGCATTATGTATTGATAATAAATACCTACTTAGGAAATATATTTCCGCATTAGATAATAAACATAAAAATAAAAATAACTGTTTGTACTTACAATAAAGATTATAATAAATAATAAATAAATAAATAAATATAGTGGCTAAAATGACACAATGTGACATTGTCACTACAATAAATATAATATCGAGAATCACATCATCACATCATCAGAAAAGAGCATGGCATTAGACATTTCAACTGCCGCTGGCCTAATTACTTTTAGATTGCTTTACAAAAAATAAAACATGACATTATGACATGAAAACTTATCGTTCGTTCAAAAATGCTTTTTTTTTATTCTTAAGGAGGTACGTAGGTATTATTAACATAATAAACGTAATCTCATTAACTTTTAACTGGAATATCTTTAATGTACGGATTCTTTTAATAGGAATGTCTGAGAAAAAATTGTTTAGAAATTTAATCAGTATAGTTTTGTATATTTTTCATCAGTTGACGCTAAAAAAATATGCCAGCAAAATTTCGTTCGGACTTCGCCATGATCCTTTGCGCCTTTTCGGCCAAATAAAATGTTTTTCTTTCTTTCTTTCTTTTATACATAACCTTCTAACGATAAACCACTTCCAACTTCTCAGCGACTTAAACTACTACTTGAAATTCTATAGACTATACAAATGTACGGATCAAACTCTCGAGCTCATGAAGAAGAGGCGTGAAATGACTTTGCAGTCTTCAGATAATGCGTGCACGTACCGGCAGCTCAATAAACAGATCTCGAAGTCTCTGAAACGCGACCTTCGCCGATTTAATACCGAGAGGATTAAGGACGCGATTGAGCGGAATAAGGGCTCCAAAGTTTTTGCACGGGATCTGTCTATTGGGCAGAGCCAACTCACGGAACTGAAGACCGAAGATGGCAGAGTCATATCCGCCAAATCGGAGCTTCTGGGAGAGATCGAGGCATTTTATGGACAGTTATACACGTCGATCTCCAAACCCGCTACAGATCTGGCAAACGACCCAAGAGCTAGATTGACTCGACACTACACTGAAGATATCCCGGACGTCAGCCTGTACGAGATTAGGATGGCTCTGAAGCAGTTGAAGAACAACAAGGCGTCGGGTGAGGACGGAATTACGGCTGAGCTCCTGAAGGCGGGTGGAAAACCGGTCCTAAAGGCCCTTCAGAAGTTGTTCGATTCCGTCATACTCGAGGGAAAAACGCCACAGGCATGGAGCAGAAGTGTGGTGGTACTCTTCTTTAAGAAGGGTGATAAAACCCTGCTGAAGAATTACAGGCCCATCTCACTTCTGAGCCATGTCTACAAGCTGTTTTCCAGGGTCATCACGAACCGTCTTGCGCGCAGGTTTGACGACTTCCAGCCTCCCGAACAAGCCGGATTCCGAAAAGGTTTCAGCACCGTAGACCACATACATACGCTACGGCAGGTCATACAGAAGACCGAGGAGTATAACCTGCCTCTCTGCCTAGCGTTTGTGGACTACGAGAAAGCTTTTGATTTGATCGAGACTTGGGCTGTGCTGCAATCTCTCCAGAGGTGCCAAATTGACTATCGGTACATCGAAGTGCTGAGGTGTTTGTACGAAAACGCCACCATGTCAGTCCGACTCCAGGACCAGACCTCGAAACCTGTCCTCCTGCAGCGAGGTGTGAGGCAGGGAGACGTCATCTCTCCGAAACTGTTCACGGCCGCAATGGAGGATGTCTTCAAGGTTCTGGACTGGAATGGACTAGGCATTAACCTCTCAATCTTGAAAAGTGAACTGTCAAAAGTAGTGTCGTCAGTGAGCGCCATAAACAAAATGGCGGCGAAAATATTACTTTTTACTAAAAAAATTATAACTGCATTATAAAACGACATTTTATCATTCTGTAAACGTGCTTTTACTAATAGATAAATTTCTTTTCTACCAGGCATCAAAACCAAGTGATCACCGATACAGAATATTTGCTCTACGAGTTCAAATTTTAGAAACCAGATTGTCGAGTAAATTTCAAGAAATATATGAAAACATAAACAAAATCCGTAACACAAGGGCTTGTGTTATCTAATTATATAAACAATTCGACGAAAGAGCTCGAGATGTTTACAATAACACCACTTGAAATTCGACCCGACTAAGCATAAAAACAACTAGAGATGCTCCTTCACTTTTTGTTAACTTTATCGATAGTTGTTCTATCTGTACGGGATTTTGGTATTAGTGAATAAAAATACAAACTCATGAAACATTTTATTTTATTTACAACTAGTTGCTGCCAGTAACTTCGCTAGCGTGATTGCAGAAAATTAAAAATACAAACACATGAAACATTTTATTTTATTTACAACTAGTTGCTGCCAGTGGCTTCGCTCGCGTGATTGCTGAAAATTAAAAATACAAACTCATGAAACATTTTATTTTATTTACAACTAGTTGCTGCCAGTGGTTTCGCTCGCGTGAATGCAAATATTCATTTCTTTCACTATCATTCATCACACGTTCCTCAGGGGACACATACAAAGCGTGGGCATCCGGGGTCCAAAAATTGCCCACGTCGACCTCCACGATCACTTCTTCGTGGTCGATGTCGCCAACCCCAGCGTCCAGCGGTTGGCCATTCTCCCCAAAAATCTGCAACACCCTGCCGTGCTCAGGTGCCAGTACACTGTAAACATAAATACTTTTACTAAATTTATTTTATATACGTCTACTGACTATTCATAATTAATATCAGTAGATAAAAACTTACGATTGCGGCGGCACCACAATACCACTTGTGGAAAGCTCCCCATGCGTTCCGGCGATGAACAGCGATGCAAGACATCCTGTGTACAAAGAAATATATCCATGCAAAAAATTCTCATCAAAATGTAATAAAAATACAGCTCACAAATTATTATAGTAGTTGTGGTATACACATTAAATGTAGGAGAAGTCAAGCAGGACGTTACGTTAGAAGCGCTCCCACCGGGGTCTCGACTAGACGTCGACTAGACGTCACTCCTTGACTTTGCCTGCTTACTGACCATTTGATTGTTTCATTTACTATAAACCTAAATCCCTAACAAGTGATTTTAGTGAACACCACATTGGCGACGAGTAAAAGCGCAGTAAGTAAAGTGATCTTAACTCAAATAATGTACTACTTACGGATATTTGTCAGCAACAAAATTAATTTTTACAGCAGTGTTTAAAAAAAAAATTAAAAAAAATAATAAGTGACCGATACCTGAGTGAAATTCTGTAAATATTTCATATATCAGCAAGAAAAGTATAATTTTACAGCACAAAGTGCTTTGAAAGAAAAAATAAAAATAAGTGACCGTTTTCTACATTAAATTGAAATTCAGTAAGTGTTAGTTTCACAGAAATGTCCATATTTCGGTCGTTATTTAGCTATGTATGAGCGATCTGCGTCAGTGATTAGCTGAGAGATGCGCAATATAAATCGATGAAATCATTTCGTCATTTAATACATAAACGGTACCGTATACTATATCGGAATGTGATTAGGGCATACAAAATGTCCCTACATTTCGAAAATAAATAAAAATTCCAAATACAATGTTTGTTGACCAAATTCGTTTGTGGCTACATAATATCGAAATAAAAGTGCCAACGAGAGTTCGTTAAATGATCAGTACCAACGAGTGTTCGTTAAATGATCGAAACAAAATAAAAATATTCGATCAAAATTTCCAGCGATAACACGTTTACTTATAGATGCTAATTTTATCGAAAGATATTATTAGATCCCAAAATGAAATGTGCCAACGTGATTATCGTCAAGTACCAGTTTTAACGCCAATTACCACTTCGATACTTCGAAGCAATATGATGCCTGGCTAGGTATCACTGTATAGTTAAAACTAAATAAGTGTCATAAAATCCTTAAGGCTAATTAAATAAAATACATTTTGCACTGGCTTTATCCATCAAACAAAGAATTTGTCACACGCGTTATAACGCCCCGATGTGGTTGGTTCTTCAATCTCTATTTCAAGTGGCCGTTTTGCTGAGTAGCATGGCGCGGCACTCCGCAGGTACCTATTAATGGACCCTTGTGCGACTTGCTAGCTAAAGTTTGTTTATTTAAATGTTATAGGAACAGTGCCCATAGAGCTCTTATCTTAGCTGGCTACAATCAATTCAGGGTTATAAATAAATTAACGATGTGTTGTCTACCTATATTATTCTTGCATTTTAGTTGAAAACAAGAATAAGATGAGAAAAAAAAAACTTATTTGAATTGTGGGTACAATTCTTGATTCTAGTTCAAATATGGTTTGAATTGTAGATTTAGTTCTGGATTCAATTCCCTAAAGAATATGGAAGATTATCACAATGAAAAATCATAACCCTTTAAAAACAGCAATCCCGCATTGAGCTAATCCACGATAGCCAGAGTCAAAGTGCAATAAGTACCTGCCATAATGGAGTTGACACTGAACAAAAAACTGTTGCCAATGCGGCAACTAAAATCACAAACGTGATAAAAGTACCTTTCCTGTAAATCTATTGCTAACGTGTTTTCAAATTATATTTCCAGAAACACTGCAAAACAAGGACAAATAAGAAAAAAAGGCACTAACCTCGTGTCAAATAATAACAATGAGTTGTATGCTATCATGCAAGTCATGAAAATTGGTAATCACATAGGTGATTACTTAAAGTTCGAGCAATTAATGAAAATTCAGTTATGCTCGCCTTATAATTAACGCAAATGGCATAAAGAGACTCGTACCAACCTCTTGTCAAATAACAACAATGAATTTGGTTGCTATCAAGCCTGTCATGTAAATTGTGGCAATCACAAAAATGATTATAAGTTCGAGCAATTGATGAAAATTCAGTTAATGCCCTATAATTAATGCAAATGGCATAAACAGGTTTTTGAGTATTATTTGCAGAATAACGCGAAACGAGAGTCAATAAAAGAGAAAATTCTGCCTCTCGTCAAATGATAACAATAAAGTAAAAATATTAAAAAACAAAGTACTAAACAAAACATCTAGCACTTATATGGTAGGTAGGTTCACACCTACTTATCTAATTTGCCACGTTGCGTCGATGAAAATTTAACAATTGGAATTGATGGTCACGTGCTATACAGTAATAAAGTTCAAGAGTTATTTGATATACAGATAAGAAAAAAAAATAGCTCTAAAGTATTACTAGCAAAGCCTATGGTCACAAAATGTTTTAAGAAACCTATTATAAAAATTAAAAAAAGGCTTTGATCTGAATTCAATTGCCAACTTAAAGATCTTTATTGAAAAAAAAAAAAAAGTCCAACGGCTATTTGATTCCTAATAGCATAAAAAAATAATAGCAAAAAGACGAGCTAGACAAATATAGGACCTGGCTTGTAAATAAAACAATATTTCATCTTTTGGGTACCTCTGGTGATCCCGGATGCCTGATGATCAATAATATTATACTAAAATATCAATGCTGATGATGGTATACGTATTTATCTGCAGATACGTGAGACCTAGATAAATATAATAAGTACTAGCGTAGTATTACTTAAAACGCTATGTACATGTTTTAAATCAAAGTTCATGAATAGTTAAGAAGTCAATCAGTAAATGCTATACATAAAAAAAAGTCGGAAAAGATATCTACAGTACCATAGGGAAGAAACTCTATGTACAATTGTACATGTTTCAAATCAAAGTTCATAAATACTTAAGAAGTCAATCAGTAAATGCTATACATTCAACTAAAAATAAAAAAAAGTTGAAAAAGATATACTTAGTGCCATAGCAAAGGAATTGTTGACTTTACTTACAACATAGTGATATAACATAAAAAAAGACTGGAAGAATTAGAAATAAACACTCGCAGCACTTTTAAGTTAATTTGTGATGCGTTGTTAAATAATTTCCAGAAACCCGTAAGTATTTAAACAACTATAAAGTTACAATAAACAAAAATGAAATATTTTATATCAATTGAAACTTCAGTGCCATCAGGTTTCAAACTAGTTAATAATAAGTCAGTCTGACTTTCACATGGAAATGTTGATGAAATTCAATGTTTTCTGGATCAATTTCATTGAATAATTTAAGTACAACTTTCAACTCTAAAAATCAATGGGTTTAAAAAAAAAAAATATCCCTTGGCTATAATGACAAGAGATCGTACAATCGTACCCAACTAGAACTAACTATAGTTCTGTTAACTTTGGAGACAGAATCTGACAGATGTAAAAAAAATAACTCTGTCAGACTAAAACAAAGTATAGTTCGTGTATCTAATTGAATTCATGAATTGATTTGAATTCAATACAAATTTGCATTTTGAACAAACAAGAAGCTCTACGGACACTTGGATCAATAAATAATTACTTATATCGATAATGCATACATTTAAAATATCCGTATTAAAAATACAAATACAAATAATGAAAACCAATCATGGCAATTACAAAATGACAAGCCTAATTGCGAGATGACCTGTCCTAACTATGACTCGTGTACTAGCACAATTCAGCTCAACTCTTCTGAAGGAAACCGAGTCATCATCAGCAAAATATGTGAGCATGCATGACATTCTAACTGCCAGAGCACATCCAAGTCAAAGGCCAGCCAGTAATACTAATTGATGTACCTAGTATGTACTCACTTATTTCGAAATCCAACTAACTAATAGAAAAAAAACTAATAAAGCTTAGGTCATTTACTGATTCCTTAGCCACAGGAACAAAAACTTAAGAACTAGAAACTAAAAAAAAAAAGGTTCATTGAATATTAAATCTAGGCTAAAATCGAAACCAAATAACATAATTGCGTCATATTAAGGTAAAAGAAACCAATTGCTGATTCTTAAAACTCACAAGTGGAATCGTAAAACTTCTAAATAGAACAAAATACCTAATAGAGTTAAAATGTATTGTATTTCGAAGGCGCAAATCTTAAATTGGCTTACAGATGTTGTTCTGAGTCTGAGAGTCATGTGCATGGAAATTTACATTTCTGTAAACACACAATACAAGAGTAACTCAAAATGTGGAGCAAAGAAAAAAAAAAAAAAAGAAAAGAACATCTGATAACGGTAGTCAATCTGTAATCAAGGTTGTACAGTATTAAACGAGAAATAATAGCGTTTTAATAAGTACCTACTGAATTCCGAATCCGGAATTAAAAAACAGTCAAAGCAAAAATAGATGGACATCAGACCAAAATATCCAAAAAAAAAAAAACTACAAAAAAATAAAAATATTTTTTTTTTTAAATATCCATGTCGAGATATTAAAGAAGCGTACAAGAAAATTAATCGATTTATGTTACCTTTGTATCATACTTCCAAAATAAGCAGTTAGGCACAAAAAAATAATAATCAAAACATAAAAATAAAACAACGATACGCCTCACCCCTTCGGAACTGGACAAAAGAACATGAGGAACATCAGACTAATAGAGACCACCATAAGACCACCGAGTATGAAGCATCACCTTGCAATTTAAATCAATTTAAAGCATAGTAGGAAGCATTGGATACGCTTCTTCAAAAAATTAAATAATAATACTACATTATTAAAGGCTTATTTGTAAGCCTAATACAAATGCTAAATGTAATCAAATCTGTGTGGTTCTTTATTCAAAAGATCATCTCAGACACTACAAAACTGTGTAGATACACAGTTCTAATGATTAGATCATTACATTACAGTGGATTTTGAAAGAGACTTTGACCTCTGAGTTTGAGCAGTCAGCTAGGAAACACAGGCCTCATCTAGAAAAAAACAAAAAAAAAAAAAAATCGAGTAAAAGTAAAAAAAAAAATGCAAAATAAATATCTTCATTTTGAAATTTTTCAATTTGGGTCTATAAAAAAAAATTTGAATATTGTTGTTTTAGAACTTCTCAAATTGTGTTTAACTACAAAACATAGTAAAATGTGTTAAACGCAATTCATTTCAAAATCTAAATATTATAATTGCACTTAAAATCTAAATAATTTTATAAAAAGGAAGACATGTGGGCACATTAAAAATCCAAAATATATAAATGTACTTCAAAAAAACAAACTAGCGATTTTCGTAAATTATAATCTAAGTGTGATAAATATTGTAATATAATTATTGTAAATCATTTTATAAAAAGGAAGAGATGTGGTATACACATTAAATGTAGGAGAAGTCAAGCAGGACGTTACGTTAGAAGCGCTCCCACCGGGGTCTCGACTAGACGTCGACTAGACGTCACTCCTTGACTTTGCCTGCTTACTGACGATTTGATTGTTTCATTTACTATAAACCTAAATCCCTAACAAGTGATTTTAGTGAACACCACAGTAGTAATAACATTACAACCTCATCGTCGATGAACTCATCCTGTTCATCGCCGCTCTCCTCTTCAACGTCCGGATCTTCCTGATCGTAGAGCAAGTCCAGGAAGTCCGCAGGAGGCTGCTCATTCACTCTCCAGTTAGACATGCTAAAAAACAAAAAGAGAAAAAAATATACCACATTATAATAATAATATTCCACATCTACCACACAACGCCGTCTAGTCCCAAGCTAAGCAGAGCTTGTGTTATGGGTACTAGACAACTAATAAACGTACTTATATATTTCTAAATACATACATATTATAGATAAATTACACCCAGACACAGAACAAATGATCATGCTCATCACATAAACATTTGTCCTGGGTGGGAAGCGAACCCACGACCTCCGGCATAGTAGGCAGGGCCGCTAATGTCAATGGCGAGTACATCACTCACCTTCGGTTTGCCGACGACATAGTAGTCATGGCGGAGACTATGGAGGAGCTCAGCACAATGCTCAATGACCTCAGTAGAGCTTCTCTAAGAGTGGGTCTTAAAATGAACATGGATAAAACCAAAATCATGATTAACAACCATGTAGCGCCCACTCCTATCAAGGTCGGAGACTCTACACTCGAAGTTGTGGACGATTACGTCTACCTCGGACAGACAGTCCAGTTGGGTAGGTCTAACTTCGAGAAAGAGGTCAACCGTCGAATCCAACTCGGTTGGGCAGCGTTCGGGAAGCTACGCGGTATCTTCTCGTCCAACATACCACAGTGTCTCAAGACGAAAGTCTTTAACCAGTGCGTGTTGCCAGTGATGACATATGGCTCCGAAACGTGGTCGCTCACAATGGGCCTCATCAGAAGGCTTAAAGTCACCCAAAGAGCAATGGAAAGGGCTATGCTCGGGGTTTCCTTGCGTGATCGAATAAAAAATGAAGATATCCGCAGGAAAACTAAGGTTGCCGACATAGCACAAAGAATTGCCAAACTTAAGTGGCAATGGGCAGGGCACATTGCTCGCAGAACAGATGGCCGTTGGGGCCGAAAGGTTTTGGAGTGGCGACCGCGTATCGGAAGACGCAGTGTTGGAAGGCCTCCTACAAGGTGGACCGATGACCTGGTGAAGGTAGCAGGAAACCGATGGATGCGGGACGCACAGGAACGTTCGATGTGGCGACGCTTGGGGGAGGCCTATGTCCAACAGTGGACGTGTATCGGCTGAAATGATGATGATGATACAAATGTATAATCCATATTGGTATTGAATCTGAAAATGCGAGAAGTGACTCAGTCGATCGAATTTTCGGTGGTTGCTGTTTGTACCATCATACGAGTAAAAACACGCCTGTATTCTGCATTACGTCCACATCACACCACTTGTGACCAAACCTCATAGCTACAGTCTATAGTCGGCAGTACAACTATTGGTAGGCTATAGTCTGACTTTTACTGACTAAAACATAGGTTTGACGCTCCTTCTCGCTCCCAGAGCGGGATTTTACACTGCAAAAAATGGCTTGCTATTTAGGTAGAGTTTTAAAGTTACTCACTTAAGTGGTAAGTCTTATTTCGTCAATAGGATCAAATGTAGACTCCGGGCTGTGTTTTCCCTATCCATCAGTCTCTTGTAGTCACATACTGGTCGATAAAAATTAATAAGTTTATTTAATACACACGAAAGCATAAGAAGAAATGGTATTAGTGAGACTTCTGTATGTTCTTGTCTCGCATGTAGCCGGCATGCGGTATCTGCCGGGGCGCCGGTGGATCCGGTCCTAACTCCGAGGGGCGTGGCGGGCTATCGCGATCCGCGCGAAATCCCGCCATCAATAGCGTCGGCCATCTGATTACGTAGTGCAGGTTTGTGCCGGTAGATGGCGCTGTATGGGTTTTAAATCACGTAATGTTGTAACTTTTTAAGAGTTTTCAGGAATATAAAATAAATTGATGATTCTCTGTCGCTGAAATGTGTATTTTTTTTTTGTGCAACCATTTAGGTTGCACAAAAAAAAATACACAGTTGAGTTATCAATCGTCTTATTTTCTTGAAATCAATTAAAATAATATACGAGTACGTAACCCTCGGTTGCTAGAATAGTTTCGTTCCGACGTGTTACAAATGAAACGTAAGACAATTCATTCAACGAAACAGCGCGAGAGATTGCAATATTGAAGTGACAGACTGATGATCAAACGCTAGATCATCTGTCACTTTAATATTGCCATCACAAAAACTACCACAGCCTCCTGCATGCGTGGCCATGTCGCAGCATCGTGACGTGAGTCACAGACTCACAGTGGGCAGAAGATGGTGGTTATAGAGGCGGGTCTTCAGACATCGTGGAGCTTTAACTTATTTCAGATTGTTGTCTATTTATATAAAAGCGGCTCACACAAACTGTATTCCTCTCGATAACTTCGTTTATTGACGTTCTTTGCCTAGCCGTTAATACTCTTCAGATCGTGATCGTATGCATCGATCTATGCGTACTGTGGCGACCATGGATACCACAATAATACTACTAACTTGCAGACTGGCAAGATATACTTTAAGGTTTATGTTTAATAAAAAGCTTAGGTATTCATATTCGAAATAGGATTGATTTAAAGTATTTCAAATAAATAAAAAAACAAAGCAAATGATTTTTTTAAATAAATAATGTAACAAAGAGTGCTTCTAACAATATTATAATAGTAGGTAAATCTAAATAGAAGCCTTTCATTTGCGTCTCTACACACTACAATACTGTCACTCAAATATTATAAAAAATCTGAAAATAGCTTTGTCTATCACTTTGTTAACTTTTCATGTATTTTGACTAAACGAATTTGGATGTTTGCCAGACAGGACAGGAGCAGGGACTCAAACTGTAACCGTAATAATGTGTTTTAACATTATTTTTTAAAACAGTTTTAACAGAAAAATGTAACAGATACACTAATGTTACCGAATGAAACTGTAACCTTTTATATGTGTTATGGAGTGCTACCGAATCAAACTGTAACCTTTTTACATGTGTTAATAAGTGTTAATATGTGTAACTGAAATAATCAGTTTTAGTATAGCTTTGTAAATTGTAACTTTGGCAACGCTGCGTTTACCTGTTACACTTATTAACATTGTTAACACTTTTATATCTGTTACAGATATGTTAGGGTTACACTTTTGAAAGTGTTTTAGGTTAACACATTGAAAACACATTAATAAGTGTTACATATTTGATTCTGTTACCAATTCAACATGTAACACTTATAATTCTGTAACCTTTATGAAGGTGTTTTTAAGTCCCTGGACAGGAGACAGGAGTATATTTCATTGGAAAACTTTTTGACTTTCACGTGGACGAAGACGCTGCCGCTTGCAGAAGGTAATCTTGAAAATAAATGAATATGTGGATATCTTGAAAACATATTTTTTATTCCAACTGTGTACAAATTAGCCATAGAAACCTCAATCCATGCTAATGCCTCCACAGGCGCTAACTGGCACTAGCGCTAACGCCGTTGTTACCGAGTGTGCCGCGGCAATTAGATCCTGATACCATCAGATGCGCTATCTGTACTGTCGAGCACAGTGGGGCGGTGTACGTGTCGGGGTAACAAACACAGAAGAGGATTTAATATAAACGCATACGGTACGGTACGGTTGGCACTGTGGTTGAGCGATCGGTTGCTACGCTGGGTGTTGCGAGTCCGATTCCTTGTAATTAGTGTACGATACTTAAACACGTGATTGTGCTCATGATAACCAACAACTTTTACTGTGGGAATTAACCTGAAATCGCGAAAAAAAATCAGCTGTTCAGTACATTTATGTTTGCCTAATGTACTGAACAGCTGATATTTTTTTCGCGATTTTGGCTTTGCTCCCATAGTAAAATTTTTTTGTTATCATGAGCACAATCACGTGTTTAAGTATCGTACACTAATTGCCAGTCACCCTATAAAATGTTTGGCCTACAGATAATATTGTTCCTTGACTGGATGTCTTGTATATTTGGGTTCCCATGTTTGGAACGCAACCACGATGCAGGAGGAATTCCTAGTGTGGGGAAACGTTTAAAAAAAAACGAGTAAAGTCCAGAGGCTGAAACTATGAGTACCTATTTGCAAATTGATTCGCGGAATATTGTGTTGTAAAATTGTTGCAGTTTTGTGTCTCAACAGTCAAATCAAAGAGACTGTCAACTCAAATCAATGTGACTAACGAAAAAGTACAGACTTTATAAACGTGTTGTTATTTTTTACAAAAATAAACAAATACAATAAATAAACGTTTAAATAAAAATTATAATTGTATTCAATTGGTTGTATTATTGTATTAAGTTATTAATTATATTAATTTAATTGTTTTGTAACCTTTATGAATTGAATTTAATGGTATGAACTCGTTATTGTAATTTATATTTTGGTCTGCACTCTCGTATAAGCAGTAGCGGCTCAGTGCCCGTTACGAGTGGCTGACTTACGAGCTGTGGGTCACCAGTTCAAACCAGCTAGACAAATTACTTTGTGTTATTTATTTAATCACCACTGCTATCGAAACGGTAAAGGAAATATCATGAGTATCCGGCATGTCCTAGAACCAAAAATTCAGAGAAATGTAACATCCAACAACACGCACTGGGCTCGCGTGGTGGATTACGGTCCAAAGTCCCAGAAGTGGGAACATTATAAAGCTGATTACGCTATTATTATGCTACACTTTCAATTTATGGGGTTTCTGTAATTATAGTTGTATGTCAATGGCTCTAATAAATAAAAATAAGTAATTTTACGTAAACTATGTTGATCAGTATCCAGCCTGACCGTATGTAGCTAAATATCAGTATTTTATTTGATAAATAGAATAATAAATACTATTAAAGATCCACAAATTACGTCCAGGACCATGGAGGGCCCTCGGTTTATATCATATGGTCACCCATCTGAACCGACCTCAGTAAGTGTTACTTAACCTTGAAAAACGAGACGTACAGCGGTTATTATTTAACCACGACCTCATTCAACCCGTGTATATCTAAACCACATTTTATAGTTCAAGGAAGGAAGGAAATCAGAAAAACAAATTCAACCTGTTTTTAAACGGTTTTATTTAACTTGGCCTGTTTGTTTGTATGGGTCAAGTCTAGTGATTGTTTAACTTCAATTTCTCTTGCGTGCACTTGCGAGTTTCGTATTATCTCTTTAAACATTCGTCCAAATTATATGCAGTAAAAAGTAAAAATAAATCCATCAGCTGCCCTATATTAGCCATGAAAAAATAATTCATAATTTACAGTACACTGCAGACCTTTTTAAGTTCTTGTATTCCATCCTAGGATTGTATGGTAGGTATCTCTATCAGCGATAGGATCGCTATTGTACCCTTAGATTTAAGTTAGTGTAAAAGTTTGGCTAGGTACCTATATGGTGTACAATAATTTATTCTATTTGACACCCACCATTGTTCATTACGAAGTCGTTCGATATTCATTGAGTCCGATGGGAGATAATCAAGCAACTCAAACACATCGCCAAAACAATGGCCAGACTCTCGATAGCGACACAAAACTTCGTCACACCTCGAACTTCCCTCATCTACGGCATCGCTGTGTACCGCATACATTACTGTCTTCGTTCGCTTACCACATGATATGTTTCCTACGTCCGTTCTCACTAACACGAATCGCGAACGCTAAGCGATGCGGCGCAAATGAAACAAACAATTGATAGTCTATTCGGGGGCCTACATGACCAACTTGGATACAAAATTGACCACTCTACACTGTCCTGTCATACTTATTAATATTGTAGATTTTTTTTTTAAAGAGTAATCATGGTCTTTCATGTCAGTTATTCTCCATAGGATACGTCCAATTGGAACCGTGCGCTAGCTTCTGACGTTTTATAAGTGCCCATGTACATGTAGCCTGGAATTTGGGAAGTGGTGGTGACATCTCTGTGTTTCGGTGCGTACGTGTCATCGTTACTGTCATTCTGAGAGTAAAGGAACAAGGAAGGCACCTGTGTTTGGGCACACACTAGAGCACTATAAACTCGTTCCAGTGGATTAATTATAGGGTTCAGTTCTGTTGCTATCAACTGGACACAAATTTAAACATCTGGCTGTTGCTAGCCGGAGTGACGACCTCTCGTGTACGGCCAGCCCATGGTGTGGAACAAGAGGGCATGGGACAACTCTTTCTGCGAAGCAGTAATGCTGAAAAAGTGTAACACGACTATTGGTCCAGAGGAGAGTGACCAGGCCCGTCGCCGTAAAAAGATGTCAGCAGAATGACCGTAGTACACTACGAACAATACCTGCTAGGCTCGCGGAGTTATTGTCCTAAAATTATAATGGGAAAAAGCACACTTTGCCCGAAAACTTTGCTCGATTTTGAAATTGAATCAAGGACCCTTTGTTCAGCAGTGTCGCTTGCAGCCGCGAGACCAACGAAGCAGGTCGGCATTACCGAACTATTCGCTATTAAGCTCGACATTGTCTAAGCAGCGCGCAAGCGGTGGCGTATAACGAGCGTAGGGAAACTATCGCAGACTCGATGCGAAGAAAACCGCCAATTTGCCGCCTCCATCCCCGCTACCCGGCCGCGCCGTTCCCGCTTTACATATAAACTACTCCACTGAATACATTAGCTTGTTTACTGATTGAATCCCCTGTTTCCTATTATTACTTCTTGTTTTCATTTACGGGGAGATAAATGGTTTGCCCTGAGAAGATAATAATACAGGCTGTTGCGGGAATCGGTGCTAGTCTTATTTTAAAGACTATTTCTGCATTTTAGAACGAATAATTTTCTTCAAGAACATCATAGTCGATTTTGTTTAAAATTATTTGGACCTCCAGGAGGATGGGAGTTTTGCTTCCACCAATAAAATTTATTTAATCAGGTTAGTTTGATTTAATCAGGTTTAAGATATAAAAAAAATCGCAAATAAAACTTAGAAAAACTATGCATTTCTTTTTTTTCATGCAGGAGGGATTATACACCCTCCCCTAACTCTCCTCAAAAGAAAACCACGTATAATATGTTCACATCCATATAATTATGCATTATTTAGTTTACGTGTAGTATATGTACATAAACGTGAATTTTTCAAAAGAATCTAAATATTAAACGATTTTATAAATGACTAGCATTTGCCCGTGGCTTTGCCCGCGTACATATAATGTAACCTATGTCACTCAGGAATAAAGCAGCTTTCTATGGGTGAAAAAATTTTAGCAATCAAACCAGTACTTTCAGGGATTACTTCACAAACAAAAATGCAAACTTTACCTCTTTATTATAATATTAGTTTAGATTAAATATCAACCAAAACATTTGTAAAAAGAAGCATTAATTTGCCAAATAAATTTTTGTAAAATAAATGTTTATAAAATAAAACATTTGCGGAATTTATATGTTTGTGAAACAAATAGTATATGAAATTTTGGTTGTTAACTAATTTGTCGTGCAGATTGAGATGAGATTTGTAGATTTGTGGTCGTGAAATATTATTGAACCCAATCTGTAAGACACACAATTATTTGTTACGCGCGAATTTTTTTCATGGGCAACATGCATGCATGTCACCTGACTTAAAACAACCATTTCCGCTACACCCTGTCTATTGTACCTACTTTATGCTGTTTGAGATTGTGACAAAGTTACAACGTGTATTAGTGATTGCCTTACTAAGTTCATTCTTTCAGGTAGTACTGAGTGTGCTCAGTGTGCTGTGCGCATTGCTATATCAATGTATTACTCTTATATTTGTGGTTGTTCTCGTGCTGACACCGAGTAGCAACTTGCATAGGAATAACCTAGTGGCCGGGATTATTCACCAACTAAATTGAATTAATTAATAAGATTGTTCAACCTGCTTTCAATACAAACTTGTGGATTGTATTATATTACAAGTATATACCCAACCTACTTCTCGAAAATTAGCCGCCATGCCATTTTGTATCTATATAAACCGGGTATTGGTGGTGGATAATACACCGATTAACACGCCGCATGATGATAGGCGATGTCAGCATCTCACATGGCGAGAACCTCGTGAAAGCTAAGAAAGAAAAGCATATTAAACATCTTGACTTGAGATAGTATCGTTGGGAACTTTATTGCAATTTCGATGAAAGGCATTCTAAAAAGGTACCATCGAACAGATCTGACAATGAAGCTGCAAGTTAGGGTTCGAGAACCACGTGATAAAGCAATCTATCCTAGCCGCGTTTCGGCTTAGGGATTGTGTTACGATGTACTTTTATTATAAGTTAGTTTATTACCTTAGCATAGAACTTGAACACAAAAATCTCGATGTATATTTTTGTGAAAGGTTTTTGTTGTTATCGTAAGTGCTACCACAGAGTGATTTTCTGAGGCCTACTCCTCCGTAACGGCTAGGTCAATTGGTTTGAAAAAAATGTATGTTTATTATAGATTCATGAACAATAATATCAACATTTGATTTTTTCGTGCAATTAATACTTTTGTAAAAAAATAAATAAATAGCAATTTCGCAACTTTTCGCAACTTTTCGCAACTTTTCGCAACTTTTCCCTACTCCTTCGAAACGGCTTGGACCTTAAGAAACATTTTTACACATAAAAATTGGTGGTTAAATATTCTTCAAAGTGAACATTGCATATGTAAATCAATCAATATCTCGCAGAGAAAATGGATTTAAAGCGCTTTCCGGGCGCTGCTGGACGCAAATAAATGCACAGATTTGCGTACTGCCGCCTAGGCGAGTGCGACAGTTGCGTTCACATAATTTCGGCCAGATGGTTCAAGGAACTATACGCCTTAACACAAACGTCGACTGGTAGATAATTTCTTGTTGCATTAAGTCTGTCTTTGTGCCACTATTGTTTTATAAAAAATAAATAAGCAATAATTTAAATTCAAATTCCGCGCCTCATCGACAGCGATCAATCGCAGCGACCAAACTGAGGTCTAAGCGCGCCTTTTCGTTCACACTCACCGGCTTTTTTTTATTTCTAGATCTCTAAATTGTCACTACACTCATCTTTGAAGAAAGCAAAAAAGTTTATTTGCATCAAACTTTGTAAGCGTTCGTGTAATTTCAAGACAAGACTTGAGTGAAGTGGATTGCGAACTAGCATTATTATCGGTGTACACAATGATATTACGCAACGTTTTTTTTTCTAAATTATTTTAATTTGAAACTTCATTGTACGCCTTTTTTTCCTGCCTGAAGTTTAAATGAAAGTACAAAAATGTTATCGCTAGCCGGATGAAAGAAGTCGTATCAGCATAAAATGAGACTGGGTAAGGCTTCACACGCGTTCATATCGCGCCTTAATCCTGAGATACACCGGGGCGGGGCAGCCGGCGAAACAGAAGGTAAACCCACGTGGTCAAGAACTTACTAAAAAGAAAATAAATCACCGTCAGCATAACAACGCTAAAACCTGTTGTCACTGTTCCGTGACTAAAACCACACTAAAGTCTTGCAAATTAAGAGATGTAAGTCAACAGATTGACCTTTTCCGCTACATAACGGTGTAACTTCCATACTTTTGGCAATGAGCAAAATATTTAAAAAGTTTTTGAAAATGATTGAGAGATTTTTTGATATACAGATTGACAAAGTGTGTAAAAATGAGTGAAGGTAGCCATGCACGCTAGGGTATACCAGTCAGATGAGCTTGTATGGAAATCTGCACAGGTGTGCGACATACACGTATGTTTACCTGTACCTGTACAGTTGAGTTCAACTGTACAGGCAAACCTGTCAGGTATACTCTAGCGTGTGTGGCGGGCTAAGAGTGCATCAAAAAGTCTATTTCCCCAAAACAGTCTTTACGACCTTTACTTGTACCAGATAGGGTCGAAATGATACATTGTGGTTGTTATAGCCATTTTAACTCAAAGAGTCAGATTTTACTGGTTTTTTTTTCATAGGAGGGAAATTACCCAATGGTTTTTGGAGGTAGGCGGAACAGAGAGTAAAGTCCCGCAAACCTCCGTTGAAAAGGGAGGATCCTCCGACCAGACAACGGAGGTTTGCGGGACTTTACTCTCTGTTCCGCCTACCTCCAAACTGGTGACCCCGACGTGATGATGACGTCACGATGTAGTAGCTGCACGAAGGCTGCGCTGACGTTCTTTGTCGTAAGCTACTAACAAAATCTGGGTAATTAACCTTACTTTCTGTTGCGGTGATGAATTCACCGGGGACCCGTAGCTGCTCACCTAGCACCAACTCAGCAGGTGGCGCAGGAAATCGCCCGGTACGCCAGGTCCAGCCAAACTCTGCATTCCGCTGTAGGCCGGGACAGGTGAGCGTGACCGACTGACTAAAACCTAGGTGTGGTTTTAGTCAGTGAAAGACGGGTCCCTTCTTCGCCTTGTGTTCCAGGATCCTGGGTTTCTCTTCCGGAAGCCAACCCACATGGTCCCATTAGGTTCCGGCCCTGCTAGGCCTTTATGGTTTGTTGACATCTCTTTGAAGCGTACGTGAAACACTAAGCGCCGTCAACGACTTGGGTTGGATGTTTACCGGTCGGCTGGATTGCCAGCTACCCATTGCTCGCCGTAGACGTTGCAGTCCGGTAAGAATAATGAGATAAATCTTTTTTCCTTACGATTTGACATAAGCAAAGATAATGTGATTGTGATCAAGTGGGTAAATTCGAACACTCATACACACCTAGTACTACTTTTTAAATTTGGCACAGTCGTAGCCGGCTAAGAAAAGTCATCATCATCATCATGTCAGCCGAAGGATTTCCACTGTTGGACATAGGTCTCCCGCAAGCGTCGCCACAACGACCAATACTGTGCGTCTCGCATCCACTGCATTTCCGCGACTCTCACCAGGTCGTCGGTCCACCTTGTGGGAAGCCTTCCAACGCTTTCCGTGTGGTCCAGGCATATCTGATCGGACTGATACTTCTGTAGTATCTTATTCAGAGTTTGTACAAGGAGCTTGCTCTAATACAGTTTGTAGTGAAAAACTTAAAATATGTTTGTAGATGTAAACTGATAAGCAGGATAGCATCAAGGTCTAGATTCTCCACAAATGGGGATTTTTTTCCCAGAGGATAAGCAGCGTCCTCCAGCCGTAACTACGAGTACACATAAAAAGTAAAATCGTCTTATGTTCAGGCATTTAATTCCTTGAAGGGTAGGCAGAGGTGGTCGGGCACAAGTACACACTCTGGACTGCCGCTGAGAAATTCCAGTTGTTTTTTAAATTATATAAACTAATACTTGACTACGATCCCACCAGATGGTAAGCAGTGATGTATTTGTTTATGGTGAAGCACACAAGTTCATTAAGAGCCTATTCACTCTCCTCCTCTAAGTCCTTAAGGACATATAAATTTTAACTGGGCAGGATGACCGCAGCTGCCAAATTGTTTCCGTCCTTCAATGTACGCGGTATAAACGACGAGGCGGATACGGATAGGAAAAACATAATTTGAGAATCTAGGACCTTATACTCAGCAGCAGGACGTATAAATACTAGATCACCAAAGCAATTCAGCTGTTAGAAAATCCTCTCATCTCGCCCAGTGCCTCCCTTCGCTATCATTCGTTTAGTTTTTATCTCCCGTCCTCGAGGGGCCTCGCTCTCGCGATGTAAACCGTGTGATAAGGGTCGCGAACTCGGGACAATTGAAATGTTTACAGCGCAGATAAGTGAGAGATACACTGACAGCAGCTGAACTGCTGGAGCGAGGATAAGTTTACAGGATTTGGAGAAATAATGCAATTGATGATATAGAAGTATAGGCTTGGTAATGAGATGTATTACTTGAAAGAGTTACTTAAGATTCTGGAGCGCCAAATATAACTGTAGGAACACATATAGGTTTTAGTCAGCAAAACTCTTATACTGCCTCTCGTTCCAAAGCGGGAAAATTAGTTTGATGATAGCCCATTCCAAAAAAAAGATGTTTTGCTAACCTTTTCCCCTACTACATAATACATTGGCGTTGGCTTCCAGTCTAACCGAATACAATAAATACTAGTATTTTACATGGAAATACTGACCAGTTGGTCAGTTCTTTTATCTAAAACCCACAGCCATGTAACTTGGTAATATGTAAGTACAACGAAAACTTATTTCTGACTATCCGCAGCGATTGTCCAAAATCTTCAAACTGGCTTCAGCCTGGACCAACCGAGATATTTGTAATAAAAAACATGATTGAAAAGACTCCATGGAGTTTCGTGCACATTTTTCTCCACAGAGATCTATGCTTTGGAATGTGCAATAAGCATAATTTTTCTGACTGACTGACTTTTTGACAATTCAAAAGTGCCTGTAAATGGTTTATTTGAAATAAGTGCTTTGACTCTTGATTGATTGATTTCCCAACGTTTAACATGCTTTCCAAGATAGGTAGGACTTTTCGAATGTACTGGATGGTTACTAATCCCGACCGACCTTGGCAAGTGCTGCCTTACCTTACAGATCAAACCATGCGATTGTTGTGACAGCGTCGTCGGTAAAAAGTCCTTCGAGATATACATAGTTTCTAATAGAATACGTCCCACTTCCTCCTAGTCCCGATGGAAACAAGTTGCTCGCACAAGTCTGCAGCGTCCTATTATCCCGGCAGCTCGCACAATCTTCAGACATGCTAATGTAAGGGCTTCGCTCCACGATACGACTTTATTTCGCAACTCATCTCGCAAGTCCTTTACAACTTACTTGGAAAGTATGCGCTTGTACATAAACTGTATAAGATTTAACAATGTTTTGTTTCTGTTGGTACCAAGTTGAAAAGTATTTTGAATAATTGAATGTAGTTGATAAGATGTTATTACAATGAGTAGGTGTTTGTGTTTCTTCAATACCCGGTGGTCGTAAATGCTGAACTACGTGTCTTAAGTTCTATTCCAAATAAGTCAGTTTTATGAATGCCCATGTAGGCCTATGTGAAATAAAATATTTTGACTTTGACTTTGTCTTTCTTTTTACAAAAAACTAGAAATGACTCCTGTATTGTAGCTACACAGGAAATCCAGACCCGGAACACCTATCTGTAAGCCATAAAACCCTGCGGCACGCAGCGCAGCAGCCATTCCTTTAACCAATCGTTTGCCCATATTTACTAAAACAATGAAATTGCGAGTGCCATTTACACCTCAGCCCAGCATCTGCACAATGTCGACGAAGTTAATAGTAAGGAAGCCACCGTCACAACGACGACGAGACGAAGCTGTGAAGAAGCGTTGTGTGCTTTGAGACAGTCAGACATAACGTCCACAGTGTGTCCGGCTAGAAAAGAAGTGATCAAGACCATAAGAGTTCATGCGTCCAACAGTGCCTATGAACTGTCTCTCACTTCGTTAATTTAATACCTAAAGCCTATGTCATAATAAATCAGTTATGTGGTCTGAAATAGTTGGTTTATTGCTTGTTAGACACTCATTACCAGCTCTGATTATAGGAATAGGCTTGCGGCTTGACGAGCAATGGGTAGTTCGCCATCCGGCTGTCTGATAACCGTCCCGACCGAGCTCGAGACGTCGACGGCGTGTAGTGTTGCATGCGGCCCTCAAAGTGATGTTAACAAAACCGTAGGGGCCCAGCAGGGCTGAAGCCTACTAGTGCCATGCGTTAGCTTCAGGCAGGGAAACCTGGGACCTGGAACACAAGGCAAAGAAGGAACATCGGAATTAATTTTAGTTTGACTGGCCTGTTGATCTAGTGGTTAGTGACCCTGACTGCTATGCCGAAGGTCGTGGGTTCGATTCCCACCCAGGACAAATGTTTGTGTGATCAACATAACCATTTGTTCTGTGTCTGGGTGTAATTTATCTATAATATGTATGTATTTAGAAATATATAAGTGTGTTTATCAGTTGTCTAGTACCCATAACACAAGCTCTGCTTAGCTTGGGACTAGACGGCGTTGTGTGATAATTGTGGAATATTATAATATTATATTATATTATATTATATTATAGTTAGTAAAAGTCTGACACGCCCAAGAAGTTATTGGATGATTACCCACCTAAAAAAAAATTATCTTGATTTTTGGACTATGCGACCAATTAGGCTATGGACTACCAACGCACCTAGGAACTGTCTCGTTGTGAATTGAATACCTAAAGCCTACTCGTAACAAATCAGTTGCGTGGAATAGTTCGGTTATTGCCCGTAACCCACTCATCGCCCACTCCGATCGGCATAATTATATGAACTCCAAATATTAATTAAAACAACAAGAAGTTACGAATACATAGTGATTATGAACACAATATCACGGCGGCGTCAGGCGTCGGCAGGTGTTGCGCACAGGTGCTTCGGCCGCCGCAATGTTTGTCGCTCGCGAGGACGCGCGTCAATCACTCGTCTGTAAACAGCTTAACATCATTACTGGAGTAGTGTTGTGTGTGATGATTTATGATTACGACACACTCGCGTAACTGTGGTTATTGTTGTTACATCGTGTTACAGTAATCGTGTGATTGTTACTGATTATGAGTGTTAACACTGCACATCTTTAGACTGAGAAATCATCACATAAATATCTTTTCTCTGCTTTCGGTGGAGCGAGAAATAGGGCCAAACATTCAGTAATCTGTGGCCAAACTTTTACTGAAAACCCATCCGTGTTTCTTCAATTACCCTTTGGGTTTCAGGGCACAGAAATCGTGACCGTGACATTGCCATTACATTCAACTCAATAGTATCAAGCGCTATAACTATAACTCAAAGCCTCTTAGGCTTAACTCACACTCGCGGAGATTAGAAACTGAATGGCACTCCACAGCTGATGCAATACTGCAAACGTGTACCGGATGGCGGCATGTGACACCTCCGACTCTAACCATGCAAGCGTCAACCCGCGAATGCGTGCGTTACAATATTTGCATAACATAAAGGAGAGGTCTTAAATTGTACAATTGACCAGAATGAAATATGTACCACTTGGATATCCATAGTAAGCATTTGATGTCTCAAAAAGGGCAACCCAGAAATCCATAGAGTTGAGTGACCAGTGTGAGTTGAGCCTTAGTCTCTAGAACATGTAAAGTTTGATCTCAAAATGTGAAATCCTATGTTTACAAAACGATCACAGATAGAAGACAACAGCGACGTTGTCAGCATGCACCAGAACAAAGACGTATTGATGACCTACCGACCGACAGGCAGCCACACAGACACACGGCAGAAGTGCCACTGCTTACGACACAGATTGAGGAATGAAGCCATGAGGTGGTTTAAAAGAAGATGAGTAAGTAATCAGCCTCTACTGGGACTGAAGCTTTAGGAGAGAGGTAATGGGCTGATATCCAATGTTCAGGCCCAGTGCGTATTAATGATGTCACATGTATTCGAATTTGTTGGTTTCCAGCTCATGTTGGTTTCTTCATGATGTTTTTTTTTTCACCGTTTTTGTAGCAGTGGTGATGAAATAAATGGCACAGATTGTTTGGTTGATTTGTTTTTTTCGGTAGTTGAAGATCGCCTGGTGGCTCCCGGCACCCAGGGTGTCTCCTGTAGTGGCTGGGGCGTAAGAAAGTCCGTTTCCATCTGCACAATAGTGACATCTGTGCGTCTATTCTGCCTGAATCCGAACAGAAACCTCCTAATTTTGCTGCCATAGCGCTTCTCCAGCCACTCCTCAAAGATATGTATGATAGGACTTATGTACTACCGCGATTTTTGCGTGCCCAAAATATGCCATTTAAAACTAATGTATCTTCTGCCTCCACCGACATTGTGTTCAAGCTTGTACACGTGTCGAGTGTGTCACTCGCGACGGACACCTGTCTGTCTGCATGATGTGTCGATACGTTGTTGTAAGTATAAACTCGGGTCACATTACTGTGATGTGTCGTGTTGTGACGCCTGGTGCAGTTGATAGGAAAACTCGTCTGGATATGACGTAGATTTAAACAGATTCGAATACATATCAAAATGTATGTTGTGGATGTTAATCATTTTAATAAAAGTATAATGAAACTTTTGATCAATAAATACTATTACATTGTTGACAAATATTTAAATGATGCAATTTAGACATATTTTATGATTTTTGTATTTCATTATTATTGGATTGTTGTATTTATACTCCTTTCTAGGAAACATTTTAAAGAATTTTAATACTTCCAACTGATAGTGTGACATGTTTTGACTAATAAAATGTAACGTAGCGCCTGGCCTTGGCCTTATAAACCATCCCGATGATCCTCACTGTGTACGGCAGCACGTTATCACTGTGCCACTGTCGTTTCTGGGTCACTAGAAACAGTAATGTGAACCTAGCTTTAAGCCTTAGATACTGAAAGCAAAATACTAATACTTGTTAAAAATAATTTTAATTGTTAATGAGTGTGCTTGTGTATGAATGGAGAGGGAGGACAGTTGACAAGAATGGCGTGATAGTTGACAGGACAGAATGGAAAACAAAAACATTGTTACGCCAACCCCAAGTAACAATTTAACAAGGGCAAGAAGATGATGATCATGATGATTCTGGAGAGGAGTGCGTTTGTTGGAATGAAGGTCGCTACGATCCACGTATAATGGTTGAACAAACACTGATTGCGCAAATAGAATAAAGATGATATAAAATAAAAGGCAGTGCTTACAAAGTTATTGATCCACTACTAACGCGGTGTCCTATGTAGGGGAATCAACGTGGACGCGATCGCGAAGCTATGCGGTGCAATGGAACCAACAATTGATACACTATCGCGGTGGCTTATCTGACGAACCGCACGTAGGTGTCGTACGGCGATGAACGAAACGAAGCGGATGCGTTCTGTTTGTTTGATGTTTTCGCCCGAACTCTTAGTGACTAGTTTTGTTGGCGGCTGCGCAGGGACTTCGCACGCACGTAGGTCAAAGTCATTTTGTTAAGTTGAATTTACGTGAATCGCATCGGATCACTTTGCAATACCAAACTGAAACTAAATTAGCCAAAGTTCTCAAAATCAAATAACTCACACGAGTACAATGTTAATGACATAAACAGCATGTATAACAATGATCGCGCTGTAATCTCACACCTGTACCAGCCGCATCACGTGATGCTCGATAAGGGTGGCAGATTAATAATCCTCAGCGTGTAATTACGAGCACAGTAATTAGCTGCGAGCGATGACGCGGAACAACTTTAGTGTTGTGTCTATTAATCATGGTTTGTATTGGTGTTAGTGTATTGATACCTCCTCAGGGCTTTCTGAAGGAGTCACCGCATGCTTGGACCGCAGAAGACTGAGGCTGAGGAACATAGTATGGATTTAGTTAGTAAAATTCTGTCACTCCCTGTCGCTACACTCAGAATGGGAGGATGTAATTGATGATTTCTAGGGTTCCGTATCTCAAAAGGAAAGAAACAGAACCCTTATAGGATCACTTTGTAGTCCGTCTGTCTGTCTGTCAAGACCCTTTATCTCGGCAACGCGTGAAGGTATCGAGTTGAAATTAAAACCATATAACCAGGTCTGCGGTCCCTTGACCATTATTTTAAGTGATGGTAAGCGATGATGTGGTAGATGATGGGCACGCTTGCCAAGAAATAACTTTTTCACTCTTAACTCTTTGAATGTCGTAATTAGAGACACAATAGAAAGACAATTACCTTATGTCGGACTGTGTAACTTAAGACATTCGAAAGGTTAACCAATGATCTTCAAATAAAAATCACAGACTCCGGCTGGGAATTGCACTTAAAGAGTGGAAGGTCTGTACGTACAATGAACGTAACGTTAACAAAACATTTTGTGCGTATTATAAATGGTATTTATTTCATAAATAGGTTTTGAAAAACCCTTTTACCGTTTATTTTTTAGCAGTTTAAACTAAATGAAATCGGTATCGATGTTCCCTAGCTGACTACTTTGAGAAGAAATACTGAAAGAAATCGGGGTGGGATGTCCAAAATAAACCGCTGGATTTCCCACCTGATAATAAAAACAGGCACCGTGAAGAATTTATTTACGCGATATTGACGGCAAGTGAGCCATATCTCGTGATGCGTTGTCAGTCATCGCGCCGTGATTGGCGTTCCATTAGCAGCCTGTCGGTCATGCGAGCACTGCGCGATGCTGCACGGAGCATGGAGGTGACGCCGACTGTATCACTGGCTAACGCGACAGCCGATGAGCCGGACTTAACGACGTGCTTATGTTTGTTAATGCAAACAATATACTTAACCGACTTCCAAAAAACAGATTTGCAAAAATAGGTGTTTAGAATTTGTAATCATCCGGTCCGTTCGGACCGAGCCCGAGTCGTCAATGGATTTTTTTTTTAATTTATATAAACTAGTGCTTGGCTGCGATCGTATCTAATGGTTAGCAGTGATGCAATCGTTAATGGTGAGGCGCACTTGTTTATTAAGAGCCTATTCCTTTAGTCCTTCGATGTTCGCGATGGTTATAATTTTGGAATATGTACGTTCTCAAAAGAATACCACTTAACACGTCTTCTTCTTCCTGCCCTTACATTACTTGAGGTCGGCGCAACATGTTTTTTTCTTCCATTCTGTCCTGTCACCCGTCAGATTATCACTAACTCCCTTTTCATTCATACACTCCCACTCCTCACACAATCCGTACCTATCACATTTGTTGTTTGTTTTTGTTGTGTTTGCATTTGTTTCGATATTGAGATAGATTCATGATAGCACAGTTTAAACCTTAGTGGTTTTTTGGTTGCTATTTAAACTAAATAATTCTGTAATCTTTGTATAAATGATAAATAAAAAAAAAAAAAAAAAACATAACACGTCTGTATTCCGTATTATCAGACGGCATCTACTACAAGTCGCTGATAAAGTTTAACCAAGCACAAATCTTGGCTTCGGGCAGCTACTACTAATTTGATCAAAACTTGCTAAAAAGAAAATATTTGTCGAGGTCAAGGAAAAAACACTGCGAAAGCAACACTTTAACAGGAAACATTATTTATACGAAATCCAGGAAAGTCCCATTTTTATCCCTCACATAATGGCCTTTTCGTGCAACACATTAACACAACTCCATTTCACAATAATTTGTTCAAAGAACGGAAGCAAAAAAAACAACAAGCAATCGCTTTTCGATATAAAAAGTCGAGCGAGTCGCATAGACGCCGATGACATTAACCTGAGAGGTGATAGTATTGGGGGCAATCTGTGCGACGACGAACGAAGCCGGCGGTGGCGCATGTTTGTAGATCGGGGCCCCAAGTCTGCTATTACAAAAGTGTCAGAATGGTCTATCATTGATTTCATAATTGTTGATTTTGAGTAAGTTTGGTAATCTATTAATATAATGGCGTCATTATGAATTTCCAATGATCAACCACTGACATTCCATTGAAAGAAGTGGGATAGAATGGTAATCTCATACATATTTACAAATGAATGTCTTACGTATGCGGTAATCTGCAAAAATTTTGACAGTTCCTTTGATCAGTGACCTATCATTAGAACATCATTGTGTAGTCATTGCTTTTAATGAGCTTGATATTGTCATTTTACCACAACTTTATTCGACTATTCAAGAGATCGATCAATGATCGATCATTAAGAATTAGCAGATTAGGAACTTTTAGCACAATGGGATCGGGGCCCTTGAACGTTAGTAGCTAATAGTGTCAGCGATAGTCTTTGCTAAGTATAGAAGTTGCGAACATTACTTGTATGGAAAACTTGCTTAAATTATTTTTTTGTGCTTGTAAAAAAAAGTAAAAAACTAAACCCCCTGATAATGACAAAAAAAAACGACGCTGAAAAAGTATGAAACGAGATTTTCAGGATGTTGAAATAAACAAGGTAACTGGAAAAACAAGAACCGAATAAAAAGAAAAGCCGTAGTCACACGTTATTAGAGAGTTTCGGTTGGTACCTTGGTACCGCATCTTTTCTTTTTGTTCTGTTCTTGTTTTTCCAGTTATCTTAATTATTTCAGTATGTTGAAAATCTTGTTTCATACTCTTTCAGCGTCATTTTCGTTTTTTTGTCGTAATCGGGGTTTTGTTTTTTACTTGCTGGTGTTAAATCGTTGTGCTTTTATACTATTTACTTATTGGTATGTATAAGTGAAGCCCTTTCCAATGATACCCACCCAATACGACGTAATTGTCTAATTTTTTTAACACGAAACTTTTTGTCCACTAGAGAGCGCCACATTGAATTTTAATAAGTACCAGTGAAGCCCTTTCAAATACTACGAGTATCAAACACGGTGTATTTATCTTAATTTTTTTTAACACATTACTTTTTATCGCTTTTTTAAGCGATATGAAAGAAAAGGGAGTTAGTGATAGCGTGACGAGTGACAGGACAGAATGGAAGAAAAAAACGTGTTGCGCCGACCCCAAATAAAACGGGACAAGGGCAGGAAGATGATGATGACTTTTTATCCGCTAGAGGGTGGCACTTTAAATATGAGCAATATTTTGGAAATTAAGCCCCTTCAAATGATACCAAACACGGCGTATTTATCCCCATTTTTATTGCTTGACACATTAAATTTTGTCCGCTAGAAGACGTCATATCGAGTTTTGTGACACGTCACGTACCTTATGTTCAACGAACGATTAAGACGGTCTAACGACACCTTATATGTCGAGTTTCGATAAGAACATTAGCAACTATGAAGGAACAGTATGTACATCACTGACATACATACACAGCCTGTCAAAATCATAACCCTCCCTTGGCTTTGCCGTAGTCAGGTAAAAACCGCAGTAATTGGTAATTCCAGTAATTATTTGAGATATAAAACGGCTCAATCAAAGACTACTATAGTATACTGGCTACAATAGTTCTATTTCATTCGTCATTGTACACGTGTAACACGAATGGATATTTATAGAAAGTAATCAAACTGAGTTCAAAAATAATAAAAAGAAAATGAATTATATCGAACATTCGTTTATTTTCTCTTACATTAAGAAAATAGTTCGTTCATTTCTATTTCTTGGAAGCTTTTATTCCATACAAACTTGAAGGACAATTTAAATTCTTTTGAGAGCACTACAATGTTAAGTTACTAGGAAGTGGACGTACATGTTATATGGTGCTGTTGTGATTGCTCTCTGCGTCGCTTGTCGTCGTCTTGCTTCATTGTCTGTGGTCACGTACGGTCCTCTTAAAGTTCTCATAACTTCACGAAAGCCTTTTTATTATATTTTTACGTAAAAACTCCGCTGTATTTGAATTTAGAATTCGAGATTGTTATAAAATATTGGAACATCGAACTTTTTGTAACTAAATGATATTACTCATTATACAGCAAACCATACTTTTTGGGGTCTTTTTAATACAAAATGTTCACTTAAAATCATAATACTAAAGTCTATATTTGAGTTGGTGGTGACAGAGTGCAATTATTTTGAATTATTTATATATGTATAGACGCTATAAAACTTTCGCATCATAACCTTTTTATTAGAATATATTTGGTTCAACAATATTTCCGGAGAGCAATCAATTTTCAATCCATTGAAGAAAGATTCTAAAATTTTCATCTACAGTTATAATTTTATTACACTGATGAACAGTAATTTCGATAAATGAAGTCAGTTATAAACATATGTAAACTTTATTTGATGTAAATAGATGTACAAAGTTACTTATATAAATACTTATTTCAGTCAGTAATATAATTTTGCATATCCTGCCATACTATGGCATACAAATATTTCTATAACAACGAAGGCTTATATTATTAATTAGTAATATCAAAGAGATTTAAAGTTAATGTCTGTGGTAATATGAATCAAACAATTTAATATAATATTTTTGTAATAAAGATGGAAATTGATTGAGACTAGATGGCTTTGTGTGAAGTTGTGGAATATTATAATTATTAGGTACTTATATACATCAGCAAGGACCGCAGTTTTTTAGAATAGTTTTCTATGTTCTCCTCTAAAGTTTAATCTGTCTATAAAGTAACATTCATCATGATCAGTTAAACGGTTTCGCAGTTAAAATATGATATCGTAACAGACAGTTTTCTTTTTTAATTTATTTTTGTTTAGGGTTTTATTGTTCTTTGTGGAACATATCAAAGCCATTGTACTGAAGCAACCATACCTAAGTCATTCACTCACTAACAACCTAAGAAATAGGTAACTTACAGCTCTGTGGCTACTGAGGGAGTCGGTGTTGAGGCTGTGGCAGTAGTAGGTGAAATATTTACGCCATTTCTGATCACGGATCAGCTAAACCACACTGAATGACTCCTATATCTAACTTATCAACCTTAAACTTTCTCGTCACCGACTGCACCTCGTTCCGAACACACTCCATGAGCAAAATAATGTTGCACATCCTCAATTTTACCTTATGTTGTGCAATTTGGTGAGTCTATCTTCTTCATCGACTATGTAAACTTTGCTGACGGGTAGCGGCGAGGCCGAACTCTAAATACTATCTTTAATAAATATCTCTATTCTCTACTACTTGAAAACCAAGGCACTCGAGTAGGGTCGAATTCAATAGTTTTATACCGTATTCTCTTAACCATATCGCGTTCATTAAAAGACACTTTCCAAAGAATCCAACAATTCAATAATAAAATTATCATCATCATCATTTCAGCCGAAAGACGTCCGCTATTGGACATAGGTTTCCTCCAGGTGTCGCCATGAAGACCGGTGTGCGTCTCGCATCCATTAGATTTCCGCGATTCACGTACAGCAAGTTGCGCCTTATGGGAAGCAACTTGCTGTACGTGGTCGTCACTCTAGAACCTTTCGTCCCTAACTAATTTATCATTCATTAGGAAATGGTGCAAAATTTTTCGCCATTCCTTCCTTGGCAGCTAATTCCGCATACCGGTCAGTCTCAATGTTACCAGTAAATCTATACGAAACAAAAATATTTTGGCATTCCTAATATAAATGTAATGAAATGACCTCCTTGGAAATGACATTTAATTTTTTTAATTTTTAAGCTGTGGATACGGGGTGACGTATCATTCAATGACAGATGATGTTTAGATTATTTTTGTGCATTTTATTGTTATAAAAACTTGTAGAGAGATAATTAAAGGGATATAATTGAGGAGGCGATATTAGTGAACTTTAATGTCGTTTCTTTGTTTTCAGGTGAGATAAAAGTGTAATTTTAGTTAAACGATAATTGTTATACTGTAAAAGCATGTCGAATAAAACAAATCTTTGTTTTCAGAGAAACAATTTGTGGTTTATTTCGAAAATCCTCAATAATATACCTTATAAAACGACATTTTTGTTAACTAAAAGAAGATGGACCGGCTGCAATTTGAGTTTACGATGATAGCTTCAAATGATGGCAAATCAAATGTATTAGCCATAACCTCAATATCTACAGAAGAAGGAAAATGTTATGTTTTACCTGATGAGCTGAAGCCGGTGATTCATCATACATATATTGTCAAAATGAATACTTTTTCAAAAATAAAAAATAGTATAAAGAAAAGACATCACAGTAGAAAAATATGGATAAAATTGGATGAAGATCTTAAGAAAACATATAGAGATGAGGAAGGTAATATGCAATTTTTAGATCAATATTTAGAAGAAATGAGCACAAAACAACCAATAGACATAAACGACAATTTGCAACATATCTTGGAAAAATTAATAGAAACTACTACAAAGAAAGAAAATCAACATAACCTAAAACATATTTCAGAGAAATTTATTATTGAAAAATTCACAAGCAAGAACCCTAATGCAATGCAATGGATTGAGAATTTTGAAAAGGAGTGTGAGCGCTTTAATATATCAAAAGATGAAACAAAAATAGATATATTGAGATTATTTTTAGAAAAATCTTGTTTGGATTGGTATAGCTCGATGGCCATAAAACTAACAATGAAGGCTGAATGGAATGAATGGAAAAACAAATTTTTAGAAACTTTTAAAAACCAAGGATGGGACATAGTTACATATGCTCTCGCATTTAGATATAAAGAAGGACTACTAATTGATTACGCTATTAGAAAAGAAAGGCTTATGCTAGACATAAACAAATCGATAGACTCCAAAACAATGATAGATCTTATTGCAACAGGTTTACCTGGGTTTATCTTAAATAGGTTAAACAGAGATGAACTCAATGACACTACTGATTTGTTCAATGAGATAAGAAAATATGAAGGTATGATGTACAAGAAAAACTCAAGTACAATAAAGAGTTGTACATTCCTTTATAAAAATAAAACTAATGAGAAGAAGCCATGTAACACTTGTGAATCTTTGAACAAAGGAATTAGATATCATCCGGAAGAGTCATGTTGGTTCAAGAAAAATAAAAATGAATCTGAAAAAGTTTTTAAACCCAGAAATGTAAATAACAACTCCATTATTGAAGTAGATATAAATACTGAGAAAAAAAACGAGTAAGTACACCATTAATCAAAATCAAGCTCTTAATAGAAAATAAACTAGAAGTGAGCGGCATTTATGATTCAGGCTCACAGATCTCTTTAATAAATTCAAGACTGATTAAAATAAAAGAAAAAAAGGACAATGAGAATATAGCATATATGAAAACGGTTAATGGTGTGAAAAAAACAGATGGCTTGATAACAATAAAAATAAAAATATTTGATTTAGAAGAAGAGGTGGATGTATACATAGTAGAAAATGAATATTTTGATGATTTTATAATCGGATTGGATATGATAAAGAAATTCAAACTAACCCAAAACGAGGACTTGCGGATAGAACAAAAGATAAGAACAAATAAAATAGATGAAATGTCTAAAGATAACAGAAATGAAGAAAAGAATATAAAAACATTAGCAATAAATTTTAATGAACATATAGAAACAGAAGAGTTTGTAAGTATGACAGACCATTTAGATAATGAAAAGAAAATTGAGATCGAGAAAATAATAAAGGAATATAAAACAATTTTTGCAAAGGACAAGTATGATATAGGAACAGTTAGAGATTATGAAGCTCACATAGATTTACTAGTAAATAGATACTGTAGTAAAAGACCATACAGATGTACAATAGAAGATAAATTAGAAATTGAAAAGCAAATATCCATGTTACTAAAGAATAATTTAATAGAAGAATCCTACAGTCCTTTCGCTGCTCCAGTGACATTGGCATTTAAAAAGGGTGAAAATAGGAAATCCCGCTTGTGTATAGATTTCAGGGAACTAAATAAAATTGTTGTTCCACAAGCTCAACCTTTTCCGTTAATAGATGATTTGATTGTTAAAACTAGAAATTGTAAGTATTTTACTACACTGGATATAAATTCAGCATTCTGGGCGATACCATTACGGGTGGAAGATAGATATAAAACAGGATTTGTCACACAAGATGGCCACTTCCAGTGGACCTGCCTTCCCTTTGGCTTGAAAATATCACCAGCAATTTTCCAGAGAATTTTAAGCAATATTCTAAGAAAGCACAATCTCACAGGATACTCCGTAAACTATATTGATGATATTCTGATATACTCGAACACCTTTGAAGAACATATAAAACACATAAGAAATGTATTAGAGGCAATAATACAAGAAGGCTTTAGATTGAAGTTTACGAAATGTGACTTTGCTTCAGACTCAGTAAAGTACCTCGGCCATGTAATTCAGAACAATTCGGTAAGACCACTAAAAGACAATTTGATCTCGATAAGACATTTTCCAACTCCTAAGACACAAAAGAATATCAGACAATTTTTGGGAAAAATTAATTTCTACCATGAATACATACCAAGAAGTGCAATTATTTTAGACCCATTACACAATTTATTAAGAAAAAATGAAAAGTTTGTGTGGTCAGAGAAGTGTGAAGAATCATTTAATCAAATAAAAAGATATTTATGTTCTCAACCAGTGTTGGAAATATTCGACAAAGATTTACCAATAAAAATCTTTACAGATGCATCTTTAGAGGGTATCGGGGCAATATTAAAACAGACTCAACTAGACGGTAAAGACAAACCGGTGGCATATTTTTCAAAAAAACTAAACGAATCTCAAAAACGAAAAAAGGCCATATATTTGGAATGTATTGCTATGAAAGAAGCAGTAAAATACTGGCAACACTGGCTAATTGGAAAACATTTCACTATTTACTCAGACCACAAACCTCTAGAGAACATGAATATTAAATGCAGGACAGATGAAGAATTGGGTGACCTCACATATTACCTATCTCAATATGACTTTACAGTAAAATATATACCTGGTAAAGAAAATATAGAAGCAGACTGTTTGAGCCGAAACCCTGTATTAGAATCAGAAGATAACAAGGAGGAACTATTAAAAATAGTTAATTTAATACAAATAAAAGATATAGTTGAAGACCAAGAAAAAAATGAAACAATAAAAGAAAAGAAACAAAATCTACTACATAAAAATAAAATCTATTATAAAAAAATAAAGAAACTTGAAAAGATTATACTCTCAGAAGAATTTAGTAAAAAAATTATAAAAAAGGTGCATGAAGATTTATGCCATATTGGAATCAGACAATTACAGAAAAAAATAAGTCCACTATATACAGCTAAAAACCTAACAAAAAATATCATAAATATTTGTAAAACATGCGAAATATGCATAAAAAATAAATCAAGATGTCAAGGAAAATTTGGGTTAATGTCACAACTGGGACCAGCAACAAAACCATTTGAGATAATGTCAATGGATACTATAGGTGGCTTTGGAGGATCTAGGTCAACAAAAAAATACTTACACCTTTTAGTAGACCACTACACAAGATATGCGTTTATTGTGACTTCAAAAACACAGAACGCAAGTGACTTTATAAAACTAACAAAGAAAGTACTCGAGACAGATGAGATTGGAATAATTCTGACAGACCAATATCCAGGCATCAATTCAAAAGAATTTAAACAGTATTTGCAGGAGAATAACATCAAACTAATATTTACAGCTGTGAATACGCCATTTTCGAACGGCTTGAACGAAAGATTAAACCAAACAATAGTAAATAAAATAAGATGTAAAATAAATGAGAAAAATAATAAGAGAACATGGACAACAGTAGCAAGAGAATGTGTACAGAAATATAATGAAACAGACCATTCTGTTACAGGTTTTGCACCAAAATATTTACTGGATGGTACAAATGTCAGTATTTTACCAAATGAAATTAAAACAATAGAAAAGGAAGACAAGTGGATTGCTGATAGAAGATTAGCATTAGAGAATACAATAAAATCTCACAAGTACAACAAGAAAATATTTGATAGAAATAGGAAAATACAAGAGTTCGAGATAGGAGACAGTGTATATGTAGAAAATGGAAATAGACTGAACAGGAAAAAATTAGACGAATTAAAAATAGGCCCTTTCAAGATAATAGAGAAAATATCGAACTCCATTTATAAGATTGACACTGGCAACAGAAAAACAGAATCAACTTTATTCCACGTAACAAAATTACAACCTGTTACGGCAGAAGATGAAGTAGAAGAAAACGAATAGGTATAAAGATAGCTTGCAGGTGCATTGTTTGTATTATATTATTTAGAATTTTCGTTCCTATGGGGGGGAGATGTAATGAAATGACCTCCTTGGAAATGACATTTCATTTTTTTAATTTTTAAGCTGTGGATACGGGGTGACGTATCATTCAATGACAGATGATGTTTAGATTATTTTTGTGCATTTTATTGTTATAAAAACTTGTAGAGAGATAATTAAAGGGATATAATTGAGGAGGCGATATTAGTGAACTTTAATGTCGTTTCTTTGTTTTCAGGTGAGATAAAAGTGTAATTTTAGTTAAACGATAATTGTTATACTGTAAAAGCATGTCGAATAAAACAAATCTTTGTTTTCAGAGAAACAATTTGTGGTTTATTTCGAAAATCCTCAATAATATACCTTATATAAATATGCCCATCCAGGCATATTTATATTAGGAATGCCCAAGAGTTCTCTTAGCACAATAACCAATATTATAATTAATCACGCAGACAAAACCACAGTCAGAAGTTAGTTCTGACGTAGTATTACAATTACGTGTAAAATAATGAACAAAACATAAACATCCCCGCCTATTGTTCCTTATGACCTTTCACATTCCATTCTTGCTTTATATAATGTGGGTCATCAGAGAGCGTGTCATTCAGTGACTTGATCAGTACTATAAACATGTTGGGATCCGTAGAATTGTGTGTCCTGGCTGCGTGTATCGTTTGGGTGAGTTTCACATTATATTGAAATTTAATCTGTCTTATGGTGTTCACGAACAACAAAACATGAAGGAATACTTCATGTTTTGGAGTTCCACCCATACTTTATTGAACCTCTACGGTCCGGACTAAGCGTTCCATCTCGTCGTTTATACCGCGTACGTTAAAGGACTGGAACAATCTGTCTGCTGCGGTCTTCTCATCCGAATATAAAATTTGAGTGTCTTCAAGGCAAGAGTGAATAGGCTCATAAACTAGTGCGCCTCACCATCAGAGATTGCATCACTGCTTACCATCAGGTGGGATCGCAGTCAAGCACTAGTTTATATAAATTAAAAAAAATATTCAAACACGCCCATTGTATTCTTGTTATTAAATTCTTTATTGTACACCATGATAAATAACAAAATATGTGGACATCAGAGTTCATGTACATAGGCGCGCTTAACTTAAAGTTGAGTTTTCTTCCAGCAAACCATTGAGTGATAGAGAGAAATCACAGTTGAAGGTAAGATCCAGTGCACAATTTAAAAAAATAAAATAATATGAATAAAATAATATACATAAACATACCTATATATATAAAACCATACTTATATAATATATACATAAATAAATTTATTTACTATGTCATTGTGAAAGAAGATGCTCTTTAAGTTTCCTCTTGAAGACATCCAGAGAAGGGCTGTAACGTAAGGAGTGCGGAAGAGAGTTCCATAGGCGCACTGCAGTGACAGAGAAAGAGCCATCATAACGGCTGGAAGTGTGAAATGGAGTACGAAGAAGAAGAGCATTGGCAGTGCGCCAGGGTTTACCCCTCGGGACGAAGTATTCAAAGCGTTCACGGAGGTATTGAGGAGAATTAGGATTGTGCAGGATAGTGAAGAGTAGTGATAGGATATGGAAATTACGCCGACGCCGAATGGGTAGCCACCTCAATCTGGTCCGAAACTCCGACACATGGTCGTATTTTCGGAGACCAAAGATGAAGCGGATGCACAAGTTCTGCAGTCGCTCGAGTTTGTTTAGGAACCTCCTTTGCATCTAGAAAACAGACATCCGCATAGTCTATTAGCGGTAGAAGAAGAGATTGCGCAAGAGTCACCTTAGTATGAAATGGCAAGAATTTTTAACTGAAAAGAGTAGAAGACCCTCTTACTAACTTCAGCTATATGAACCTCCCAAGAGAGGTTAGTTTCTATATGGACGCCTAGGTTTTTCGCACTTTTCGAGTATAATATAGGCACTGAATCATATACTACTTGTGGGAGAGACTGGTGATCTAATAGATTGAGCATGTATTTGCCACCAACAATGAGCACTTGAGATTTTGTCGGATTCAGTAAAAGTCCAAAAGATTTAGCCTACTTGTTTATGTTTTCAAGGTCACAATTGATGGCATCTGCAGCTTCAGCCAGTTCATCTATTTTGAAATGACGATATAGCTGCAAGTCGTCTGCATAGAGATGATAGTTAGAAGTCAGGACCTTAGTGATAGCGTTTATAAAAACAGAGAAAAGAAGAGGAGAGAGGACGCCACCTTGAGGTAAACCCGCAGCCAAATCACACCATTCTGAGGAATCTCACCAGACCGAACTGACTGCGAGCGGCCCCGAAGATATGATTTGAAACACTCAATTACTGGTGCAGAGATATTAAGGGAAGAAAGAATTCCTAAGAGGATGTCAAAATCAACTGAGTTAAAAGCACTACTGAAGTCCAATAAAACCAATAAGGTTGGACATTTGTTTTCCATAGCCAGTCTAATGTCATCAGTTAATTTAACAAGGGTTGTTACTGTGCTATGGCCAGGTCTGAAACCAGACTGGTAAGAACTCAGCAGGCTGTTAGAGGACAAATAACGAGACAGTTGATTCTGAACAACACTCTCAAGGACTTTGGAGAGGATTGGGAGGATGGATATTGGTCGGAACTGGGATAGTGAAGAAGGATTTGACACTTTAGGAAGCGGTATGACGTGAGCCTTGTTCCAAGCAGAAGGAAAAGAGTTAGTGAAAAGAGAAAAATTTACTATGTGAGTTACGATAGGAACTATTTCATTCAGGTAGGAACATTTGGAGCTGAAGGCCATCGTCACCTACCGCTTTAGTAGATATTGATTGGATACATTTCTTAATATCTGCTTCAGTAATGGGGTGAAAAGTGAAAAGAAGATTAACTAGCAAATGAAGTTTAGAGACATCATTAAGAGTTGAAGATTTAACATTGTCATCGAGTGTAACAGGTGACATAGAAAAATGCGCATTAAGGTCATTGAGGCCCATTTTATCCGGAAGACTCTTGCTAGAGGCTTTAGAAATTGCCATACTTGTGTTGTGTTTGAATTGTAAATAGAATTGTGGATGTGGCGCCTTTTTGCATCTCTACAGAAACGACTGCAGCGATTTCGCGTCTCCTTAATCCCAATTTTCTTCAGTGGGCCGCTTCCTGTACAAACGCTTGGCCCTATCCCACTTCGCCATCATTTCAATTCATATTTATTTTTCTTTGATAATGGTGTGCTGTTATGAGTCTGTTCTATCTATTCATCTATACGGTTACTTTTATTCGCAATGAGAGCCCAGTGTTGAAGTGCTAGATTTAGTTCAACTTAATTATTCCGTAGGCCACAGGTGTACCGACGAACTAATGAGAGTTGCGGGAATGCGGTCGATGTGAGATGTACAAGATCGGTCGTTGTGGCGATGCTTGGGGGAGGCCTATGTCCAACAGTGGACGTCTTTCAGCTGAAATTATGATGATGATGAAATTATTCCCAACATGCTGAAAAACATTTTTGAAAACATTGATCAGGTTTAAAAAAAAATATAGCATCCCCAAAAGGGTTTTCACAAATAGAACGTTTATTATTATCACCAACTTCTAAGACTCCTACTATTTCTTCTTCTTCTTTTTCTCTTAGTTGATTCGTAACATCCATATGATGACAGGGTCTGCATAGGTTTTGACTGTGCGTGATGTTGTTACAGCAATCTTCAGCAAGTCCGACTATTATACTCAGGAGCCGGCGCCACCGCAGTGCTTCCGTCACACCCGAGAACTTCCACAGCAGCACGTCAGTTTCACCCAAGAGCAACGCAAGCCTGAAGGAAGCACCAGTCACTAATGTGAGTAACGCGATTCAGTGTTATAATTGCCTAGGTGGCCAGCTAGGAGATGCTAACATGTCCATATGTTCATGTCCTGTCAGGCCTACTATGACCTCAGCGAGATAGTCGAAATAGTTTTTGTGGCCCTGGAACGTAAGAGTCAACTGAAGGAACACAGGTGGGATTAAGTCGGTTAAAATCTGACCCTTCACCTCGTTTCACCCAGAGCGGAATTTATTATATTTATTTAATTTTATTTATAGTTATTTGGAGATTTCCTACCTTAAAATAGGCCCGCTATGATTTTTATGACTGACGTCCGCTGCTAGTTAGGTCGCGGCATGGCGGACAGAGTTCTGGCGGGATCTCATAGTGAAATGGCGTCAGCGACTATCGCAACCCAGTGCTGGGCACGCCACAGTTATGGCGGTAAGTCCCCTCTTTGTGGCGTGACTGGAAAGACCTCACGGCGTCCTCACCTTCCGCTTGACGCAGGTTCTCACTGAATATGATAAGTTCGGGAGGTTCCTGCACCTGATTCATGCGGAAATGACGCCCGCGTGTCGCCACTGTGCGAAACGCCCGGAGGACACGGTAGAGCATACAGTGTAGGTTTGCCCCGCTTGGGCAGAGCATCGCCGTGCTCTCGCGGCGGCGATCTCTTGCGCCGGGCCTAGGAGTGGTAGCTCGGCCCTGGTATGAAAGACAAGAAGGAACGGGGTGGGTTTTTTAGTCAGTAAGAGTCTGACACTATCTGTCGCTGCGCCCAAGGGCCCTCCCCTTGGGCGGAGCGGGAGAAATGTCATTGGGACAACTTTTGCCCACCAAAAAAAAAAATCTAAATGACTGACTAATTTTACCTTGTTATATAGAGTATAGATAAAGCAGGTCTAAAAGGAAGTTGTTGATGGAGAGGTACGATATTGTGGCGTGCTGTTTTCGGTATTTGAAAGAATTGCAGGACAATCGAAATGGAGCCCAGCGTCCTGTAGTTTATTCAAAAACAGTCTTTACAGTTTTCAAAAGAAGAAAAAAATACAAAATTATAAGGCAATTGTTAAAAGTAACGAAATATCAGTTAATCTCCCTAATATTAAGTAATTTCGCGAAAGAACTTATTGGGACCCCTGTTATTCAATATCTTTGTAAATGATATCGCCTCATGTTTCCTACATTCAAAAATATTATTGTATGCGGATGACATGAAAATCTTGAGTCAAGTTTCGACAATCGAAGACGCGCATCTATTACAAGAGGATCTGGACCGTTTCCATAATTACTGCTACAGAAATAGGTTGGATTTAAATATTTCCAAATGTTACGTATGTACGTATACTCGTAAGCCAAACCCTATTATGTACGATTATAAATTGTCGAATACAACAATTGCTAGAGTGAGCGTTATTAGGGATCTTGGGGTAATTTTTGACTCTAAACTTTTGTTTGACGCGCACATCGAAAATGTGGTCAATAAAGCCTCTAAAGCGTTAGGCTTCATTTTTAGGGTATCCTCTGAGTTTAAGAACATCAAAACCATGAAAATCCTCTACTGTGCCTTTGTCCGCAGCCATCTAGAATATGCTTCTCAAATTTGGAATCCAAATTACAATGTTTATATTAAACGCCTTGAAGGCATACAAAAGCGATTTTTAAGGTACATTCAATACCGAGCAAATTGTTATCTTCCGAACTATAATAGCCGATGCAAGAAATTTTATATTCTTCCTTTACATGAACGAAGAAAAATTGCAGACCTTGCCTACCTGTTCAATATAATGAACGGGTCTATTGATGTACCTGAGCTGGTGGCCAAGGTTGGACTGCGTGCACCGTCTGTGTTTCTTCGGAGACCTGATCTTCTACATGTACCTATCGTGAAAACTGTCTATAGACAGAACTCGTACATTCAAAGAGTATGTCGAAAGTTCAACTCAATGTGCCGGGATGTCGAGCTTGATTTGTTCACAAATAGTGTCGAAAAACTTAAAAAAATGTTAAGCAACTTTTTCTTTGAAGCTTGATTGTGTTTTGTGATGTATCGTATCTTTGTTTCTTTTTGTCTAATATTTCTATGTTTATTGCTCACGCTTTTATACCGTTTCTTAATTTTATTTATAAGTTTATATATGTGGAAACTTGTAATTGGCCTTCTTCTGTATATTATAATGTTTTTACTGTACTGTATTAGCTGTAAGTTTTCTTAAAATCAATAAAATAAAATAAAATAAAATAATATGATGTAAAAGAGTGTCCATAGAGTTTCTAGCACGTTCTTTTTCGTAGGATCTAAGCTTTAGAACGTGCAATTTAGTTTCACTTTTTTCGACGGGCAGACATTTTGATAATTTAAAAGGGCCTGTAAATGAATTTTTTGGAATAAACGTTATCGCTTGGGGGAGGCCTATGTCCAACAGTGGATGTCTTTCGGCTGAAATGATGATGATGATGATTAGCTGATCAATGTTCAAATACATTTAAGTGGTTTGGTTGTTTCAGCAGCCGTCAGTGAGTCTGTCAGTGATACTCAAGAACCAAAAGAACAGTACAGAGAGCGAGAAAGAAGCTTCTGACAAAAATGTGAGTATCACGAATGTATTATTAAGACGGATATCAACAAAGTTCTACACATCGAAACCGAGTCCAGGAGATGCCAGTTTCATTACTGTTATAGAATATTGAGGTTGATACCTCTTGAACGGTTTATGTCCTGATCGCGTTCATCATCATCATCATTTCAGCCGATAGACGTTCACTGTTGGACAAAGGCCTCCCCAAGTGCCGCCACAATGAACGATCATGTGCGTCCCGCATCCATCGGATTCCCGCAACCTTCACCAGGTCATCAGTCCACCTTGTAGGAGGCATTCCAACGCTGCGTCTTCCGGCACGCGTCGCCACTCCAGAACCTTTCACCCGCAACGGCCTCCTGTTCTGCGAGCAATGTGCTCATTGCTACTTAAGTTTGGCGATTCTTCGTGTTGGTTCTCCTGCTGCTTCATTTCTGATTCAATCACGCAAGTAAACTCCGAGTATAGTGCTTTCTATTGCTCTTTGAGTGACTTTAAGCCTTCTAATGAGGCCTCATAAGCGACCACGTTTCGGTACCATATGTCATCACTGGCAACACGCACTGGTCGAGATACTGTGGTATATTGGACGAGAGGTTACCGCGCAGCTTCCCGAACGGTGCCCGGCCGAGTCGGATTCGGCGGTTGATCTCTTTCTCGAAATTAGATCTGCATTGTCTGTCCGAGGTAGACGTAATCATCCTCAATGCCTTACTTCAAAAATATCTTCTTATTTATTACTTTAATAATATATATATTTTTTTAAATAAGGCCCTTTGGAGGCGAACTCACCTTTCTTACTGTGTTATTAAACTCCTGCTCGACCACTATTTCCTCCACCTCACCTGATGATGGCAAGCGATGATGGAGCATGCTGGTCCAGAAGTAACCTATCTACTCTTGACTTAAAGATCCCTAGGTTATAGCTATGAGGAAACAGCCTCCAGCAAGGAATTCCACTCCATAGCTGTACGCACAATAAATATGTATCTATGACCTTTAGGTGAAACGTCCACCATGTACCAGTAGCGCATCGTCAAACGTTTAGTGGGCCGATGATGGAACGGACTTGGCGGAATTAAGTTATGCAATTCCAACGCACACTCGAAATGTAACCGGTAGAATACCGACAGGCCAGCAACTTAGCGTCGATGCTCAAGATTATGATCGATGTTCGTCTACATAGTTTCCTAATTACGTCTCTTATTTCATGTGAAGATTAAAGTACGTTAGATTGGAAAGTTTAACATAAAGTTTGTTCGCTGTTACAGCCGTCTTCTGAAAGCCCGATTGTCACAACTGAGGACCAAGAGTATGACACCACCTGGCCGGAAGACGCAACCGACGGCGTGAGTATGACAAAGAGCCGGACCACACGATGTGTTGCGGCGTCGCACCGCAAATATTTCGACGAATAGGCGAGTCGTACGAGCGGGGCGGCCGCGGCATCGGCCGTGTGCCTACCGATTCGTTGAAATATTTACGATGCGGCGCCGCAACGCATCGTTTGGTCCGGCTCTCAGGGCGATTTTCATCAATAAAACTGGGATCAGCATATTTAAAGCGAGTTCTATAGTAGTCAGTGTCAGCTCTCACACGTACTTTTTGTTAAAGTACTTAGCGTTATTTTATGTTGTTAAAATATTTCTCGGATAAAAATTTCGGGTATTTTTTTTTAAATAAACAACCTTATTTATTCCTCTTAGCAACTTATTTCAATTGATACCTATATTGTTGGAGTTCAAAATATATTTGACTGAAAATTTAGTGAGCCATCTTAGGTTTATAGTGATAGCTCACGGAGCCCTCTTCCAGTACTGATGTTGATCACCGGGGTGGTTGGTGAGGAAATGTGGGATTAAGAATCCCATACTTCCTGGTCTTTTGGTTTCCCCCGAAAACCAAAAAAAGGTTTATAGTGATGTCACTTAGCATGTATTGTCCAATGTATCCAATCCAAAAGTGTATGCCTCTCAGCTCCATTGGTAGGGACAGCCGTTTTCACTTTCTTTCAAACTGTTTATTTCACACCAACTTGCTTTCGTGGTTTCATCGGTGTGGTGGCTATATGAATTTTAACCTTCCTCAATAAATGGGCTATTCAACACAAAAACATGTTTTTAATTCAAACCAGTTGTTCCTGAGATTAATATTAAACAACGCCGTCTAGTCCCAAGCTAAGCAGAGCTTGTGTTATGGGTACTAGACAACTGATAAACATACATATATATTTCTAAATACATACATATTATAGATAAATTACACCTAGACAGAGAACAAATGATCATGCTCATCACACAAACATTTGCCCTGAGTGGGAATTGAACCCATGTCTTCCGGCATAGCAGTCAGGGTCACTAACCACAAGACCAACAGGTCAGTCAAAACAAACTTTAAATAAACAAACTTTTCAGTTTTATAATGTTAAAATAGTATATAGATAAGCCTACACACACACACATAAAACATACACAACTAACCTTTAGAAGTTCTCGGCCCAGTACGTTGTCAGCTGTATCAGTCGGCGTCAGTGGCATTTTTTAAGTCCTCCAGAGTGCAGGCGTGGGGACATTTTGGGCAATCTATTAAGTGGACCGTAGAACTCCACGGCTACTCTTTTAAAAAGGTTGTTCAATGTATTACTCATTGCATGACGACATCAAGGTAATTTACGTAAATGATTGTAAAAGCCACCGTTTACACAAACCAAACAAACATCTACATTACAGATACTACAGATCTCTAGTGACATGTATGAGTAACCACTGGACAGGTATAAGTATGTTAGCCTGGAAGGTCTAACGCTAATTTGTTTGATTGTTTCAGCAGTCTTCCGAGAGTCCGTCTGTCACACTCAAGTATCAAACGGACAGCAACACGGACTCGACGGAAAAATACGACGAAAATGTCAGTATCACTAATAAGACGGTTTTTTTTATATAAGTGGCTTCTTGCAGGTTCACCTAGAAGATTCGATAAAACTGACTAATACTGCTGGACACAGGCCATTCCCAAAAATCACCACAAAAACCGGTCCTTTTCTTCTTTCATCCATTGGACTCCCGCGACCCTAAGCAGGTTGTCGGTCAACCTTTGAAGAGGCCTTCCAACGCTGGGTCTTCCAGTACATTGTCTTATAACTTAACCTGTAAGGTTCGTCTGTTTAACAGGGCTTGCCAGCGGTAGCTTTAATAAACAGCCAAAAAACTGAAACAAAATATAAATCAACTACCCGCTATGTATGTACACCTTTTGTACGTATAGGATCTCTGGTTAAGGCGTCTTCGAGAGGCGGACAGCAACGGATGGGCTGGACCAAACATACTGATAGAGCTGGCGCGAGCGCGCGCTCACGACACCCACTCGTAGCTGGTGGCTGCTACTTTTTAGGGTTCCGTAGCCAAATGGCAAAAAACGGAACCCTTATAGATTCGTTTGTCTGTCTCTCTATCTGGCCGTCTGTATGTCACTTTTTTTCGAAGCTATAAGAACATACTGTTGAAACTAGGTAATGTATTCTGTAAACCGCATTACGATTTTCACACAAAAATAGAAAAAAAACAATAATTTTTGGGGGTTCCCCATTATTAGAACTGAAACTCATTTTTTTTTTTCATCGAACCCATACATGTGGTGTATCTAAGGTAGGTGTTAAAAAAATATATTATGGTTTATAATATAATTTTTTTCTAAAGTGAATAATTTGCGCGAGAGACACATCCAAAGTGGTAAAATGTGTCCCCCCGCTCCTGTAACTTCTAAAATAAGTGAATGATAAAACAAAAAAATATATATGATGTACATTACCATGCAAACCTCCACCGAAAATTGGTTTGAACGAGATCTAGTAAGTAGTTTTTTTTTTAATAATTCATAATTCTAAAAAAAATACACTATTTTTAAAATATCGATCAAAGTTACAACTATAAGAACTTTTATATTATGTTTCTTGCTGCTACGGAACCCTTCATGGGCGACTCGCACTTGGCTGCTTTTTTTTTAACACATACGCGTAGTATCCTGTTGGACTCTAAAGGGCCTATTAAACTACGCGTTATTCAGACTCGTTTTGTCTATGGTTCGACGTATCTAGTCTATGGTTCGACGTATCGCGTATAGAAGCTAGCGCAAAATAAGTTGGCGCGTGACCAAAATTGGAAACTAATCGTTTGACGTTTATGTCATGTGTCAGGAGAATGTGTTGTGTTCTGTGTTTTTTATCGTTTCTAAAGTACATAGTCGTCATTATTACACCAAAAGTGATTAAGAGTGCTAGCGGAGGTATTATCTTGAAATTCAAATGTGTTTGTGAAGAAAAATGAGAAAATATTGGGCTTACGGTACCATTTTCCAAAATTAGAGCCATTTGTCAAATAATTTTTCGTTTGACCATGACAATAAAATTTCCCTAAATATGCGTACCCGAGCGGTACCTCAAGTCAACAAAGTCTATTGAAAATGGTCTGCTAAATAATAATAAAGTCAAGTCAAGTGACTATCATGACGATATGAATTCTGCAAACTTCATCCATGAAAAAATAAATATCCATTAAATGATTTACCTACAAAGTTTTCAAGACTTTAAAAAAAATTAAATTACTTATATAAATGAAAATAACCTATAGTCAATTTGTTTAGGGTTTAGGTACTACCTGAAAATCTTGACATGTTTCTGTACCTAAAATTAATGCTTTTTTTTTAGATGAATTGCAAAAAATAATGATAAAGCTACATTGTTTACCAATCTATATTTTTAGAAAACCTGAATGTATATATAATGTATATTATGTTATGAAACATATTTCCCATTTTTAAAAACATATTTCTTTTACAAGACATATCAAAATTGTTTACTTTCTTTTTAATACGAACTATAAATGTAGTATAGCTAACAAATTCTTTAAATTACACTGTGCTACGAAAGAACGTTTTTATTCAAATTAAGGAAAATAGATTTGTTAGGCTGGCAACATTAAGCACGCCCCCAGCTACGCGCCAAGTTATCTTGCTCGCACTCTAATAGGGGTTAGACTGTCTTTCTATGAATGAATGAAATAGTACGAGTCTGAAAATCGCAAGCTTTATTCAGCGCAGTGTAATAGGCTAGGCTGGCTAGACTGGCGGCCACCGGCGTCAACCGTGGCGAATCCATGTAAAATGTATGAAACCTACACGAAATATTCCGGTGGCAGCTTTTGTAGCTGTGGAATGTGGGCCATGTGCGGCGACACTAAGTGGTTTCGTTGTTGCAGCAGTCCACAGACAGTCTGCGCCCAGACAACAACAACTCCGGCTCGACAGAAGTACCCGACGAAAATGAGAGTATCACGACACAGGTAGATTTTGATAACAAAATTGTGGCTTTAATGTGACATTATATACTAGCATAGCATAATAGCATAAACAGCCTTTTAATGTTTCCACTGCTGGAATTCAGGCCTCCTCTCTAGGAGAGGTTGTGGGCCGTAATCCACCACGCGGGCCCAGTGCGAGTTTGTGAATGTCACATATCTTCGAATTTTTGGTTCTAGAACATGCCGGTTTCCACACGATGTTTTCCTTCACCGTTTTGGGAGCAGTGGTGATGAAATAATGCGCCATGCTGGGTTTGAACCTGCGACCTACAACTCCTATGTTTAGGCCTTTACCACTCGGGCACCACTGCTCTCTTTGTCTCGAATACCTAGTATTGAAACTGAATAAGCACCTCTTGCTAAGAATAAAGAGGGGCAAAATTATTCTCTGCAAATAGTTTACGAAAACTCGTACCAGACAACTTATTTTTCAAGATTGGGAAATCATCAATCATCTTTACCCAAGAGTAGCAGACCTTCACCGTAAGCAACACCATGTACTCCGGGCCGTCCACACCTTTATGCAGACCGCCCGCAATACCCGGTAACACCCAGGTTTTTCGTCCAGCCGAATCCAAAACAAGAGTCTCTCAAAATAACTGTTTCTGACGAAAAACTGCTTTAGGCGAAAAGTAAAAACGCCGCTGCGCCTCTCTTATCACCCTTCAAAGAGTTGTGGGGTGCCCTCGCCAGACCCTCTGAACGTGATCTGTCAGTCACTAGGTCTCATCATTATCAATTCAGTCGAAAGACGTCTGCCGTTGGACATAGGCCTCCCCCAAGCGTCGCCACAACGTCCGATCCTGTGCGTCTCGCATCCACCGCTCTCCCGCAACTCTCACCAGGTCGTCGGTCTACCTTGTGGGAGGCCTTCCAACGCTGCGTTTTTACTTTTAGGCTTCATTGACTCTCCGTTTTACGAGCAATGTGCCCTGCATACTGACACTTTAGTTTAGTGATTCTGTGGGTTATGTCGGCGACCTTGGATCACTTGCGAATTCCTGATATATTTGAGTCAAAGACAAAATATTTTATTTCACATAGGCCTACATGGGCACTTATAAAACGATTCTTAGAAAGTCTGACACTTATTTATTTGATTATTCCAGCAGTCCTTCATCGACGACGAATTAAATGAAGTAGTCGACGCAGAGGTAAGTGTTTTACTAGTGCCACTGAGTGCGATCAGCATAACTGTTTCAAAGAGGACACAAACATCGCTGTCGCTCTTGAATAGCATTCAGTGAACCGTGTCCAGCCCAGCTGGTAAAATATGATTCCGGTTTTAACAAAATTCAATACAATACTCTGAGAATCAGAATCAAATTGTCTAAACAATTCATCTGTCTCTATAGAGCAAGAGCCCACGACGGCCAGACCTTCGTTATTTTATAAAACTTGAAAGTTTTTCTGTGCACGTCCCCTGTACAGGTAGGAACGACCAGCGACTATGGAGTTTGGGTTGTGTTACTTGGGCAGATATCAAGCAGTAAAGGTTTATAAAATAATACCTTACTTACGTTAAAGTATAAAGCTCATTTTTTTAATATTTTAAATATTTTAAAATATTTTTTACTTAGAAGTCTCGTCATCCATTGCCAGACAATTATGACTGTTGCTTCCCCTTGCCAGACACCCCTAAACTTTGATAAATTACCTATAATTACATATATGTAACGACATCTACGGCGTCACATACATATGAACTAATCCTGTATCGCGCAATCAAAGTTCTCCACGCGATTAGAACATATAGAACAGCTCGAAATCATCTATCGGACAGTTGCCAACCAGACTATAATGATATAATTATGTAGCACACACGCTCCGGTTTTTTGCAGCCCTGCCTGGAGGGGTTTTTTTATCGGTGGGTAAAAATCATCCAGATGACATCCCCCACCCTTGGGCGGAGCGGGAGATAGTGACAAATGATGCTATATGATCTTTATTTTGCAAATAGGTTTAAAAAAAAAAACATTTTTACACGTGAATTTTGTTTTCAGTCATTTTAAACTAGATGAGGCCGGTGTTTCCTAGCTGACTGAGAAGAAACACCGAAACAAACTCATAGTGTCAGACTTATACTGACTAAAAACCCACCCCGTTCTTTCGTTGTCTTTCATACCGAGGCCGAGCCTTCCTTTCAGAAATAGACCCTTAGCCCCAGTAGGCTTCGACCCTTCTGGGCCTCTACGGTTGCTGACAACTGCTTGAGGCCCGCGGGAACAGTGCTCGCCGTCGACGACTTCGACTCGGTCCGGACAGTTACCGGACGGTCAGACAGCAAGCTACCCATTACTCGCCGTCCGGAAGTTTGCGCCTATGGTGGCCGGAAATCGGGATCGGAATCCCGGCAACGGCTGGGGCGTAAGCGCCGTTGCCTGATACGGTTGGCCTCTACCTTTGCTAGCATTACTGCTTCGCAGAAACAGGCGCCCGCCTGCCACTCCTCCTCGCTCCGGAGCATGGCATCAACCAAGGTCCTCCACCGTGTTCTCCGGGAAGAGGGTTTTATGTCTATTAGGCAGGTAAGTTTAACCTAGAAATGAAATTAAAAAACTGTCCATCATTCTGCAGAAGCACAGCGTGCTGACTCCGGTACAGATGCATACCACGACAGGCCTGCGGGAACTGCTACACCTGGTCCTGCTCATGGAGCCTCATATCAACGATGCTATCTTAAATTTGAAACGGACAGAGTACCATAATTGCCCCAACCCATAATATCACTAACACATCAAAAGATCACAGGCCTATTTGATAAAACCGACAGGTAACAGGCAAAATGATTTTCTTTACTTTTTTTTGTAACGTTCCCCGTTACCTGTTACTAGTTAAGCTAGTATAATATAATAATATTGAATTGTACATATAATGTTAAATATAATATTAACAGAAGTTTTGAGTTTTTTTTGTTGGCCTGTTCTGTCCCACTCCTGGGTAATTGCCCTGTGCAATAAGACCGCCTATTGTACACTTATTTTTGTTAAATTTTATTCTTTAATAAGTTAAGGTGTGCAATAAAGATGTATAATAATAATAATAATAAACTACTGAAACCTTCAGTAGTGCCATCAGGATGGACTTTGGTGTGGACAAATGTGCAGTCATACATGTAAAGCGAGGAGAGATTATGGAATCCGAGGGAATTCAACTCTCGGATTCCATACACCTTAGATCCCTCAGCTCAACCGAAACTTACAAGTATTTGGGTATGTCGGAAGCGTTAGACATCAATACTGATGACATGAAACAATCGTTGAGGGAGCGCTTCTTTGGCCGCCTGAATAAAGTACTGAATAGTCTTTTGTCGGGCGGAAACAAGGTGCGCGCTTTCAACGGTTGGGTCATGCCAGTATTGATGTATTCTTTCGGCATACTCAAATGGACTCAGACAGAACTTGACGCCCTGGATAGGAGGGTCCGTACACTACTTACCGCAAATCGGATGCATCACCCACGGTCATCGGTGATGAGACTGTATATCCCGCGGAAGTGTGGGGGTCGTGGCTTCTTAAATGCTAAGTCCCTGCACAACCGCGAGGTATGCAGTCTCAGGGAATATTTCCTAGCCGTCGACGTGGGTATGCACCGAGATGTGGTGGCGGTGGACAAGGGCCTCACCCCGCTCTCCTTAGCTAACGAGAACTGGCGCAAACCTTTAGTACTGGATACTAATGACCGCAGGGAAGTATGGCAGGGCAAGGAGCTTCACGGACGCTTTTACCGGGCCTTACATGGGCCCGATGTAGACCTATTAGCGTCCGTATCTTGGCTACGTTTCGGTGACCTCTTCGGGGAAACCGAAGGTTTTGTCTTTGCAATTATGGACGAAGTTATGATGACGAACAATTACCGGAAATACATTGTGAAGGATGGTACGGTTGACATCTGTCGGGCATGCCACCGGCCCGGAGAATCAATCCGACACATTATTTCTGGGTGTTCTCGTCTGGCTAACGGAGACTATTTGCATAGACACAATCTCGTAGCCAGGATTATTCACCAGCAACTTGCTCTTAAATACAATCTTGTAAAATCAGAAGTACCGTACTACAGGTATGTGCCCGACCCAGTTCTCGACAATGGCAGTATCACGTTATATTGGAGATTAGATCGACTAGAGCGTCACACAATGATTGTTGATATAGCGATCCCTCATGACGAGAACCTCGTGAAAGCTGAGAAAGATAAACAAACTAAATATCTTGACTTGGCTCGCGAGGTTGTCGACATGTGGGAAGTGGATAGAGCAATCATTGTGCCGATAGTCGTAACGGCCAATGGCTTAATAGCTAAGAGCCTCGAACAACATCTAAGGAGGCTCTCGTTAGGCAGCTGGATCAAGGGCCAGATCCAGAAAGCAGTACTCCTGGACACGGCGCGCATAGTTAGGAGATTCCTCTCTCAGGAGCCCTGACCACCGGCAGCTTGGACCCTGTTCCCGATGCCGGTGGGCTACTATTTTTTATATTTTTAAATGTTTTTTTTTTTTTAATGTGTTTTTTAAGAAATATTTAAAAATATAAATAATGTGTACATAAATAGATAATAAATGGAATAATAATAATAGATATCCGTGAGTACCCAGTGCAATGCACGTTTGAGGAGCGCTTTGGAGGATGCATTCCGGGAGTACCGCTCTATACCACCAGAGCTTAGACCTCGTCTACCTCGTTTGCCTATGCATAGGAAAAATAGGGCGTTGGTGTGTGCTCTGGATTCGCAGCTATCAAATTGTTTTGATAGCAGCGAAGACCTTATCGATACCCACTCGATCTTGTACTGTGCGGCTGCAGCGGCGTGTCGTGTAGCTCACGTCAAAATTCCAAATAATGACAGAGCTACACGACCAGCTAAACCAGCTTGGCAGTGCAGGATCGAGCGACGTATCGGTGAGGCTAGAGCACTCATCGGCAAACTTATCTGTTTCAGGGAGGGCAACACTCGCCCTAGAGTGATGCGCTTTGTGAAGCGGGCGTTCTCGGGGACAGATATTAGTCCTCGAGATTATCTACCCCGTATCACAGAGCGTATCGACTTCCTGAAGCAGAAAGTCTATGCATGGGCAAACCGTATTCGACGGTACAAGCGACGAGTGGAGCGGTACACCCAGAATCACACGTTCCAAAGCAACGAAATGTGGGTTTACAGGGCTTGGGAGCGACCGGACCAAAGTGTGATTGATACGCGCCTGCCGGATGATGATGCCATGTATTCATTTTGGCGCAGCATCTGGTCAGTGCCTGTCAATCACACTGAGGGTGATTGGACGCGGGAGATCGAGCGAGTGTGCGAATTTGTACCAGAAATGGGGGCAATTAACATCAGCCCCCAAGATGTAGCCCGTGCAGTCCGTCCGTTGCCAAACTGGAAATCTCCAGGGCCGGACGGGCTGCACAACTTTTGGCTTAAATGGTTTCAAAGTTCGCACGCTCGCTTGGCATTCTAATTCCAATCTGCCTTAGAGTCAGGGTCGCTGCCCCAGTTCCTGACGACAGGAATAACCCACCTGCTCCATAAATCGGGTAGTACTGCGGAACCCAAAAATTATAGACCGATTACGTGTTTGCCGACGGTCTATAAAGTTCTTACATCCATCCTGAGAGCTAAAATTAATAATCATATTGAGACAAATTCCATCATGTCTGCTTCTCAGAATGGATGTAGGAACGGGTCCCGTGGTACTAAGGAGCTGCTCCTCATTGATGTTGCCATTAGCCAACAGGTTCGTCGTTCTCGAAGAGATCTGTCGACATGTTGGATAGATTATAAGAAGACCTATGACTCAGTGCCGCATACATGGCTCATGAGGGTGCTGGAGCTGTATAAAGTTGACGCAACTCTTCGCGCCTTCCTGATGTCATGTATGGGGCAGTGGAGGACGGTCCTTCACTATCCAGGGTGTCGACGGGTTTCGGAGAACAGCGAACCGTTAAGGATCGAGCGTGGCATATTCCAGGGTGACAGTCTCAGTCCACTGTGGTTTTGCCTAGCCTTGAACCCTCTCAGCACACTGCTGGAGGGTTCGGGTTTAGGCTACCGGTTGAGAAGAGAGGGTCAGGTCATATCTCACCTTCTTTACATGGATGATCTGAAACTTTTTGCTTCCAACAACTTGCAACTGATGGAGCTACTGAAGGTAACTGAAACCTTCAGTAGTGCCATCAGGATGGAATTTGGTTTGGACAAATGTGCAGTCATGCATGTAAAGCGAGGGGAGATTATGGAATCCGTGGGAACCCAACTCTCGGATTCCATACACCTTAGATCCCTCTGCTCAACCGAAACTTACAAGTATTTGGGTATGTCGGAAGCGTTGGGCATCAATGCTGCTGACGTGAAACAATCGTTGAGGGAGCGCTTCTTTGGCCGCCTGAATAAAGTACTGAAAAGTCTTTTATCAGGCGGGAATAAGGTGCGCGCCTTCAACGGTTGGGTCATGCCGGTATTGATGTACTCTTTCGGCATACTCAAATGGACTCAGACGGAACTCGACGCCCTGGATAGGAGGGTCCGCACTCTGCTTACCGCAAATCGGATGCATCACCCACGATCATCGGTGATGAGGCTGTATATCCCGCGGAAGTGTGGGGGTCGTGGCTTCTTAAATGCCAAGACCCTGCACAACCGTGAGGTATGCAGTCTCAGGAAATACTTCCTGGAAACCGACGTGGGGATGCACCGAGATGTAGTGGCGGTGGACAAAGGCCTCACCCCGCTCTCCTTGGCCAACGAGAACTGGCGCAAACCTATAGTAATGGATATTAATGAACGCAAGGAAGTATGGAAGGGCAAGGAGCTTCACGGGCGCTTTTACCGGGCCTTACATGGGCCCGATGTAGATCTTTTAGCGTCCGTATCCTGGTTACGCTTTGGTGATCTCTTTGGAGAAACTGAAGGTTTTGTCTTTGCAATTATGGACGAAGTTATGATGACGAACAACTACCGGAAATATATTGTGAAGGACGGTACGGTTGACATCTGTCGGGCATGCCACCGGCCCGGAGAATCAATCCGACACATTATTTCTGGGTGTTCTCATTTAGCTAACGGAGACTATTTGCACAGACACAACCTTGTAGCCAGGATTATCCATCAGCAACTTGCTCTTAAATACAATCTTGTTGAATCAGAAGTACCCTACTATAGGTATGTGCCCGACCCAGTTCTCGAGAATGGCAGCGTCACATTGTATTGGGACCGATCTATCATCACTGACAGGACTATTGTTGCCAATAAGCCTGACATAGTGGTGATAGATCGACTAGAGCGTCACACAATGATTGTTGATATAGCGGTCCCTCATGACGAGAACCTCGTGAAAGCTGAGAAAGATAAACAAACTAAATATCTTGACTTGGCTCGCGAGGTTGTCGACATGTGGGAAGTGGATAGAGCAATCATTGTGCCGATAGTCGTGACGGCCAATGGCTTAATAGCCAAGAGCCTCGACCAACATCTGCGGAGGCTCTCGTTAGGCAGTTGGATCAAGGGCTTGATCCAGAAGGCAGTACTCCTAGACACGGCGCGTATTGTCCGGAGGTTCCTCTCTCAGGAGCCCTGACCGCCGGCAGCCTGGACCCTGTTCCCGATGCCGGTGGGCTACTATTTTTTGTATTTTTAAATGTTTTTTTTTTTATGTTATTTTTCGAAGAAATATTTAAAAATATGATAAATATGTATATAATAATAAATGAATGGAATAATAATAATAAAGGCCTCCCTCCACTCCTGCCATCTCTCGCGCGCCCGGGCTTCCTCTTGCCAACGTTTTGATTAGTTAAAAAAAATAATATCGAAGAGCACACAGTGCTATTACAATGCGGCTGACCTTTCTTCAGCCGTATCATATTTTAGCTGAACATTACACAAGAGTGCTCTGTTTTGCAAAACGGCTAGTAGTTCTAATAATTTAGCTGAGACACGTAGACTTAGAATACTTACGCATGAGGCTCGTGTTGGCTAGGCAGGGGGCCCCCCACAGTTACATTGGAGCTGCTCTATTTTTTTTTTTTATAAACCTTAATTTGATTTGTAAGTATTGAAGTTATTAATGATAATAAATGATTGTTTTTAGTTTAAACTAAGTTTCATTTAGATCTTAGACCTTTAATTAAGCTGTATTCTGGATGAGTTGCTCAAGAAATTAATTTATTTATTTATTTGGCTCTTCAACAATGAGTACACTATTACATATAAAGAAAAACAATACAATCTTACGTCTAAGTGCCCCATCACTTAAAGAAGAGCACTTCATGCACTAATTTGTACGCCTTAACAGATTATAATAATAATTAAAACACAGAATAAATAATAGTAAGAATAAACACAATTTTTTTTTTTAATTTGGACATTAAATTAAATTAATTAAATTTACACTCACAGAATTTAGAAATTGTCATTAAATATATTTTAATGACCCCCCTCTATTATCCGTGCGATTTGGTGACATCCGGGCGTCTCCATATCGCACAAAGGCGACACCCGGGCATCTCTTCCCGCTGTGTCCGACACCGGAATCTCCCAAAACAACTGTGACCGATAAGCCACTTTGGAATTGATTCCCGAATGTTACGCTCAACAGGCATGTTACGACATCAATGACGGACGAGTAGTTGTCGAAAATATTGTATAAAATTTCAAATTGACCTCTATTGTGACTCCGTAGAGTTTGTTTTCCCTTGTTATTGACTTACAAGATTATTTGTAAAACACTGACAACCTCTCAGGACTATGGTACTAACATCATAAACAACAACTTTTGTTCTATGGCTTAAAAAAATATCATATTTTAGTTTATCACATGTTGATATAAAAATAAAAATATTTAAATTGGGCGTTTTAAATATTACAAAGTCTATGCGAAGCAAGCGATAGTACAATAGCGGAAGGTGCTTGATGCGCTTGCGCCGCATCATACAGACTTAAGTAGGTATAGCAAAATACATAGTTTAAATGTGTTAGATAAAACAACATAATCTTGAAGGTTTGTTTTTAGTAAATGTATTATGTTTTGTAAAAATTCATAGAACAAAAGTTGTTATTTATGAGGTTACGAGTAATATTACAGTCTTGCAAGGTTATTAGTGTTTTGCAAATAACCTTGTATAGTTGGTTTCTCCACACCCGCCACTCTTCACTCACTTGCGTCCTGTCAAGTTACACACATGTGTGACGTCACGCCGTACACCTCTCCATGCAGTTTGAACACCCATTGAGTAAAGCACGAGCACTGTAGCGCGCGCACTGCGCTGCCGACCGTACACAAGCGAACAGGGGCTATGTTTACCTCTCTCTGAAACTGTTACCTTGGTAGTGTGATTATTTTTGAAAGCTAGTGATGAACCAAGGGACTTTGGTGTTATTGTCAAGGCTGTCAAAACAGTGGAAGAAACCCTGCAAGGGTATTAACAAATGGCGATTCGGTTACTACATTAAAATGAGTGAAATAGGGTTTTTAGCAACGAGTATCCCTTGGTTTGTGAAAATATTGCAGTAGATATTATTTCGACCAAAATAAGACTAACAGTTTCTATTCGACTCAAAAGAACTCACGACTAACCGAACGTCGAACTTTTTGGGAACACATTCATGGTGCATACAGCTAAGGAGTGGAATTCCCTGCCTGAGTCTGAGTTTCCTGATAGCCACAACCTGATCATTAAGACAAGAGTGAATAGGTTACTTTTAAGCAACGGTGCACCATCATCAACCACACCGTCGCTTTCCTTCAGGTGAGATAGTGGTTAAGCGCGAGCCCATCAACAGTAAAAAAATATTTTTATTTTCACACCCATATAATCAGAATAAATTCCACTTATCATCGAAACTCATCAGGACGGTGTCATTATTTAATCCCTTCGTAAATTACGATGTCAATCAAATTTCAAATTGTTTCGATCACTACGCAGAAGCGATTCTAAATGCCGGGTAGCCGAAATTCCCGTAACAAAAGCATCTGTATCCTAACTACATTGATCCATTCGGAACCAACAGAGACCGAGCACTCAGACAATTAGCGACAATAGCATCTACATACAATAGAGCGATCCCTGATCACCGCTATCACGCCGACAAACCGTCGCCGAAACGCCGCCAAAACGTTGACAAATCGCTGGCAATTGAACGATAGATGGCGCTGTGTCTATTGGCCATTTAGAGAACATGTGGACTTGTGTCGATATCGATGCAAGCACAGCTCTATTGTGAGCTGAATGTTGGTTGTCAGTCTATAAACATGCCCTCGCTGAATCAAATGTAGTGGATAGAGGTGCCGGCTACCGGCGGATATTAGGTGGTAGTGCAAGAGAGTTTGTTGCTTCTGGTGTTAGCTTTTAGAGATGTATTGACTACATAATAAATGACCGTGATGGAATTGATATTTATAAGAAACTATTTATAATGGACTACATTAGGAAATATTCTTTTCATTGCATAATAACTAATTAATAAACTGATTAAAGAGTGTTTGAAACTGCCTATACGTTTTGTTTAAATGTGTGATGAACATAAAAGTCAAGTCACCTAAAAATGAGCTTGATGAATTATAAAAAGATATAGCGACAGTTTTTCTTTGAATTATATAGTAGATTTTTTATTTTTATTAAGAAGAAAAAAAAGAAGTACACAGTAAAAACAATTTTTTTACAAAAAATATAAAACACTGACATAATGTGTGTCTCATGGCTGCGCCAGTTCAATAAAAATGCCAGGCGATGAGGATATATGTAGGTTATGAGAATAATAATTATATTCCACAACTATCACTCAACGACTTTGACAGGCCTCTTGGTCTAGTGGTTAGTGGCCCTGACTGCTATGCCGGAGGTCGTGGGTTCGATCCCCACCCAGGACAAATGTTTATGTGATGAGCAGGATCATTGGCATAGCAGTCAGGGACATTAATCATCTCTAATAGATGAGAACGAACCCTTATCCGGTTCAATATATCTGTCGATAATACCTGAAATGATTCTATAATCATTTCAGGTATTAACTACCCCATTTATAGCAAGAATCGCAATATTCAGGACTCGCTGCAACTAAAATATTTTTAATTACTTCACCCCTAAATCACTTTCCTTCAAATCTTGCCTTAAAACCGTTTTCACCTAGGTAAACACACCACAACTACAACCGATTTGCAAGGGACACCGACGGATAGACGAGCGGTTCCGAGTAATGTCGATAATAGCCGATCAATGGACCAATGGAGACGATTACACACAATAGCGCAGTCAGCCGGCTGTAGGATACTGTTTGTGTTGGGACCTCTGTATGCGGTATGATACACTGGTTTTAGCTTTAGATTTACTGAATACACTCGTGTAAGTGCTTTCCAAAACACGGAAGGGTCACAGTCAGCCGTTGGGCTTGGGTGTCTCTTGGCAATCGTCATGGGTAGTCAGAAGCCCAAAAGTCTGTCGATCTCGCAATAGTATCTGGTTAAGTTACTGGGTTGTGGAAGCCGAAAGAGGTCCTTTGCTGGATATGGGCCTCCTCCAAGTGTCAACAACTGGTCATGTGCGTCCCGTATCCATTGGTCCACTTTGTGGGAGGCCTTTCAACGGTGCGGTAAGCTGTCGCTAGTCCAGAACCTTCTTTGAGACTGGCAATCACTCTTAGAAAGGTTCAGCGACAGTACCCGGAAACATTGGAAGTCAACCCTAACACGGTGAAAATTACACAGATTGGTATATTACTTCTCCCATTTTTTGCGCAGAAACTCACCAGAACTCTTGTAACGGAAGGTTTTTATTTCGAATCCGGTAGGAAGAAACCTTTGTACTTGCTATCGAGGTATACGGTACAGAATGTAAAGTCCCGCAAACTTTCATTAAAAAGGGAAGATCCTCCAAACAGACGCGAGTTACATCTGGTGTGGGCGACTGCCTGAAAAAATGATTTCGGGCTGTTGTACACATTCTTATCGCGAGAAGAACTCGATGCAGAGCGCGATGCAGGATTTTGTAGTTAGTTCATATGTGGTGCCATAAATGTCAGTGCACGGATCACCAGGAGGACACGGTGGAGTATGTGGTGAAGGTCTTGTCGAGAATTTCGTGCCATCCAGAGCAAGAGAAGCTATTTGATGATTTCTCAAGCCGGGGTGGGTACGAAAAGGAAAGTGTGATGACGTTGACGTTGTTTTATGTGCAACAACAAGCATCACATAGTTAATTATATAATTTGTCGGTACAGGATGCCGATCATCATCGAAATCTTTTCCAGAGATTCTATTTTGTAGGCGATGACTGGGTATCGAGCAATAAACAAACTATTCCAGTTCACACAACTGATTTATTATGATGCAATCTTTAGGTATTCAATTCATAAAGAGCAGTGATACAGTCCCCCACTTCCCCAGACTAGATGTTGTTGACACGGCTACCGATAGAGTAAAGAGCCTCGAGCCCCGAACTTTTATCTGTTCGAGTCGTGCAAACGTCAGCTGAAATTCTGTCAAAGTGACAGTGACAGCCAAGGCTCATTCAGTAACTGTCAAGCTTCCGTAATATGACTTTACGGACATATTGAAAATAATTCAACTTTTCATCCAGTATTATTCTCCTCTAATCCACTAGACACCCACAAATCTTTAACTTCTAAATAAAACAAATAAAATTTCCATGTGCCTTCATTTTCCCTCAGAAACTCGACTCGAAGCGATGTTTTATGTATATTCCGTCGTTTTGTCTCGATGGCGGCGACACATGACACCTGTTTTAATTTATTCCAATGCTAAGATTTATATGAGAATGCAAAAACAGCCTCTTGGAATACTCTTGAATATGTATCAGAGACATTGAATAATTCACATGGTACAGGATTAAATTCAGTTGGTTTCGTGTGCGCTCGGTCGTCGTCGGGAGAGGTCGGGAGAGGTCGGTCGAGGTCGGGGTGTTTCGGATGAGCCATGAATCCGTGACGTTTGGGCGTTTAACAGGTGATGCGGAATACGACCAAAACGATTCAGCCGCTTTAGGACGGTTGAATCGTCCACTGTTTCTAGCTACCTATGCTGTAAACAGAGGCTCTATCTATACGAGCTCTTAACGCGATCCATTTGACGACCTAATCTAAACTGTTAAAGGCATGGAGCTATGGAGATTTGGTAATTTTATATGATACAGTGCAGAGGCAACGCCTGTCGAGTTATTTGGTTAAATATATGTGTATTTTAATTGCTGAGAAAATGATTGCTAAAAATGCTTTTTACAAAAAAAAAAAACTTCACTACAAAAAAAAAAAAACACTAAAACGATAAAAATTACTTTAATTTCTATTATAGCCAGAGTACCTATTTCTCATGACAATTCCAATTAACCTAAACACGGCTATGATGCATTGATTAATTACGAAGTTCCTGTGCCTACCTTCCGGCTCCATCATCAGATCAGTTTGATAGCACCTTATAGCCAAAGTGCATCTTATGAAAATTCTAATAAGCCCAAACACGGCTAGGATATATTGATTAATTACGGAGTTCAGGTGCTACCTTCCGGCTCCATTATCATCATCATCACATCACTCCGATGACACCATTTTCAATCATTTATTATTCAGAACCATTTATTTATTTGTATTATTATGACAATGCTTTGCTTAACTATCTTTATTGTGATGTCTATGTGAATATGAAGTTCTGTTGGCCATTTTTGGTCTTTTTCAACAGTTCCACTTCATCAAGTGCTACGTTTTAACTGTATGCTTAAATAAAATAAAAAAAAAAAAATTTAAAAATATTTTTTTTTTTTTGTATATTTATGGTTGCCTACAATATTTTAGAAGTTCTCTCGATTCCTCATGGTTCCCATCATCAGAAATTAATTTTGAATTCTGTCCTGTTTTTTGAGTCGGTTAATATAAATTAAGGAACTTAGCAACCGGGATAAAAGTACCTATAGAGGAATGTGGAAAAAGGTGTAAGGTCTCGCAAACCTTCATTGAAAAGGGAGGGTCTTTTTCAGACTGTTGTAGATCTTCTAATCGCATGGAAAACTCTATTACTACGATTTAGGAGTTGTCTGTTTAGTTCCTATATTCTTAACTTATCCTAAAGACTTAACCATCTGCTCGCGCTGGGGCCTGGGCACGTGCAGCACAACGGGGTCGGAGAGCTTGGGTGGGTACTCGGGCGGCGCCGTGGGGCCGGGTGAGCAGAACCACTAAAGCTATGCAAAGGCGAAAGCGGATGTAAAGAAATTATTTTGGTTCTGTATTGGGGCTGAAACTTATTATAGGCAGTTCGTCTGAAAATAAACGAATTATAATATTTTTTTTTCACTCATTCAAAATACGAGTATGGAAATAATTTTCGGTAATAACAATCGCGTTAATTAATCACCACTGCTCTAAAAACGGTGAAGAAAAACATCGTGAGGAAACCTGCATGTCCTAGAACCAAAAATTTGAAAACAATCTCACAAAACTGGGGCCACGAATCCACCATTACAGGATTACAGCCTTTTCCTTGTCCTAGAGAGGAGGTACATAAGGAAGCTGATTATTTATTATTTTTTAATATACTTACTCGACATTCCGCTCTTAAGCCAACCGTTTTTAGGTACGAAATTTACTGCTTTTCGCACTAGTGAGGAAAAGTGTGCATGCTCGCTCCGCCACAATTTTATTACATTTATCGGATTGAGTTATAGAGTGGCGACCGCGCACCCGAAAACGCGGTGTTGGAAGGCCTCGCACAAGGTGGATCGACGACCTGGTTTGAGACGTAGAAATGCGGTGGATGCGAAACGCATAGGATCGGTCGTTGTGGCGACGCTTGAGGGAGGCCTGTGTCCAACAGCGGACGTCTTTCTGCTGAAATGATAATCGTATTAGGCTGGGCGCAGTGCCCACTAGTCGCGCGTCAACCCCCGTTTACTTATGTCTCCATAAGTGTATTGGAAAACTTCGTTTGATACACGTGGAAAGTCTCTGCAGCCCTCAGTTTCATAACGGTCGAATACCGTCCCGGTCGCAATGACAAACTTTCGGCACTAATCAAAATGTTAAACAACAAAAGTGATTTCTTTTAAAAGAAGAAGGTGAGTGTACCAAACGTACAAAGTCAAATAAGCGATATTCATGTTAATATCGGTTCAAGTCGATATGTGTGGTGGCAGTTGATGAGTTGCGAAGCCAAATACAAATACGACTTATGAAAGTTATTCATTTCTCGGATCCTGTCCCACTTGACAGTTGTTTCAAATTAATGATTCGTGCATGTATTCTCATGTTTACGAAAAGAGAATGCGCATGTGTAGGGATGTGTGTCTGTAAGGGCGCTTTCAATTGACCGCTGCTGCACGTTAACCGTGCCGCAGCCGGCCGGTTGGAGTACGTTAGCAGTGCGACAACAAGCGCTTAAATTGAAAACGTATCTGGCTGCCGTGAGTTTGTATGCCAGTGATGTGCTATTCAACACTGCACTATTCAACACCGAATTGAAGACGTGGTGCTTGTGACATTCCTTCATCCGCACGGTTGCTGCACTGCGCGCTTTGTATGAAAAATACGATCGTCCATACACAGTACGAATAACGTATTGCAGCAGGTCGTCATAAGACGCATAAATTGAAAGTGCTCTAAGAGTGGAATTTCTTGCTGGGGTCTGTGTTTCCTGATATCTACAATCTGGGGATTTTTAAGTAAAGAGTGAATAGGTTATTTCTTCTAATCAAGCGTGCTTCATCGTCGATTGCATTGTCGCTTTTTATTCTCTGAGATAGAGGCCAAGCGCGATCCTATCAATACTGAAAAAGGAAAGTTATATTAGGTAATCCTAGTTTTCAAGAAACTGACTAAAACAGTAATAATTTAATGGACTCCAACATTTTGTACAAGCGAACACTTAAAAACAACACAAAAAACAAATACATATTAGATAATAAAAATATTATTATTATGTTAGTAAGATAAGATAAGATAAGATAAGATCTTTATTTTGCAAATATGGGTACAAAAAATGGCGACATAAAAATATAGTAAGCATCAGCCATATTTAACCAAAAAGGCATGCAAAAGTACAAACTACACTGGAGATTCCGAGTAGGTACATTAAATTAAACAAAATAAATTTAAATTACATAAAGCAAATATTAAAAATGGCAAAAAATTAAAATCATTTAAAACAAAAAATAAAAATGTGAAAAGAATTGAAATTAAATTAAAAAATTATAATAAAACATAAGTATCATAAAAGTCAGGAAAATAATACTTTTAAATGTCACAAAAATTAAATTAAATAAAACAAAAAAAGATTAAAATGTCATAAAAATTACAATTATAGCAAAAAATTCAAAATCTCATAAAATTTAAAATACAGTAAAATGAAAAATGCAAAAATGTCAAGAGAATTAAAAATAAATAATACATGTCATAAAATCAAAATAGAATAAAATTTAAAATATCAAAAATAAAATTTATAATGTCACAAAAATAAAATTTAAAATGTCATCAATAATGTTATAAAAAGTAGTCAAGAAATTCCTTTCTCCAACAAAAATTCTGTCACACTATAATACGCTTTGTCTACTAAAAAGTTCCTTAGTTTTTTTTTAAATAAAGTTAAGTTTAATTCTTTCCAGCTCCTCGGTAATTTATTATAAATGACTGGCGCCATGTAACAGACACTTTTGCGCATTAAAGTCGTTCTCGCACTAGGGAGACAAAGCCCACTATTATCACGCCTATTTCGTGGAAATACGTCTGCTATGCGCTTAAAACGATCCGGGTTCAACTTTACAAACACAGCCATTTCCAAAATATATATGCATGGTAAAGTTAAAATCTTATGCTGCTTAAAATATGGCACACAGCTGTCTGTAGTTTGCAGTTTTAAAAAGGACCTTACGCATCTTTTCTGTGCTTTGAATGCCGTTTCTCTTTCAGTAGAGTTGCCCCAAAAGATAACACCGTATCGTAGGTGGCATTCGACTAAACCATGGTATGCTGCCAGAAGTGCGTTTAAATTTACAATCGATGACAAAGTATGTAAAGCGTAAGCAGATGTGCTTAGTTTTTTGCATAGCGTCTCTATATGTTGTTTCCAATTAAGCTTTTTGTCTATTTCTAGCCCCAGAAATTTAGTACATACTACCTCGTTAATACTATCATTATTATATTGCACGTGCAAGTTGCTTTTATCTGGCATGCGTTGATCAAAATGCATTACCTTTGTTTTGCTTATATTTATTCTTAAGTTATTTTCGTCTAACCATTCTATTATAGATTTTAAAGAAATATTAATGTCATTTTCGTAAGTATCTACACTTTTCAAAGGTATTGTCACAGTACTGTCATCTGCAAATAGAGTCAATGGTTGTTCAATGTATTCCGGTAAGTCATTTATATATAGAATAAATAGCAAAGGGCCTAATACACTTCCTTGTGGTACCCCATAACTAACTATTCGCTCGTGTGATCTGTACGTCTCGTCATGTTTATTAACTAAATTAATTCTGCTAATTTCAGTTACTTGTCGTCTATTATGTAGATAAGACTGAAACAAATTTAGGACATTACCCCTAATACCATAAGCTTCGAGCTTCTTTAGTAGTGTAGGGTGATGGACATAATCAAACGCCTGCGTCATGTCACAAAAAATCCCGCAGACTGGGTTACGTTTATCTACATTATTAATGATATTCTGTATAAAGTCAAAAATAGCCATATTTATTGTTCTGCTTGGCCTAAATCCTTTTTGCTGTTCACACAAAATATTATTTTTTTCCAAGTATTTGTATAGTTCCTTATAAATGAACTTCTCAAAAACTTTTGAAATAATCGGAATCAAAGAGATAGGCCTGTAATTTTCCATTAACTCTCTATTTTCCTTTTTAAAGATGGGTTTTACAATGGATGTTTTTAAAGCATCTGGATATATGCCAGCACTTATACTAAGATTAAGTATGTAACTTAAATGAACACATATCTCATTAGCTACAGATTTTAAAATTTTTGTAGAGAGGCCATCGTATCCTACGCTATTTGTATTTTTTAGGGACTTTATTATTTTATATATATCATATGGCACGCTAGGTGCCATGAACATTGAGTTAATTCTTGTGTCTATTTTCCTACTTGCTTTAGATTGTCTGCCGTCTATTAATTTTGGCTGTATTTTATCAACAAAGTAATTATTAAATTCATTAGAAATGTCCTTTGGATTTGTTATAATTTTATTATAAGATTTAATTTTGTCAATACGCTGGCTGGGAATATTGTATTTTTTCTGATTTATGATTTGCCAAGTTGTTTTTGCCATGCTTTTGGCTTTAGTTATTTTATAATTGTTTTGTGCCTTTTGAGTCAGTTTTATAATTTTTTTATATAGCTTACAATAGTTTTTAAACTTGGTTTTATTGTCCTGAGTAGGATTAAGCCTCAATTGCCACAGAAGATGTCTTTTCCTTTTGCTGCATAATTTAACACCTTTGGACAACCATTTAGGTTTTTTTATAATATTGACTTTGACTCGGGTAAACGGGAAACACAAGTCATAAAACAACTTAAAAGTGCCGATAAAAGCATTATAGGCTATATTGGGATCACTTGTCTCATAGATCTCCGTAAAACTAATATTTTCTAGACAGGCTTTGAACTTAGCTATGTTTTCTGTACTGTAATCTCTTTTGGTCGTGTACCAATGGTTGATAGAACACACCTTCTTTACAGGGCACTGAAGCAACTGCGCTGTGTGGTCTGATAAAGCAAATTCTATTACTTCACCTTTACATGACTTATTATAATTGTGCGCAAAATTGTCTATACATGTATGGCTGGCCATTCGCGTCGGTTGTTTAAATTCAAGTTTTAAATTGAAACTCAGTAATAGACATTCAAGCGCAGCAGAAATCCTATTTGACTTAAGAACATCAATGTTAAAATCTCCAGCGATTACAATATTCTTACAGCTAGATTTTGATATCTCTTGTAGAAGTATCTCAAGCTTACTCAGAGACTCATTTAAATTATTTACATTTGGTACTCTATAAATACAGACGACAACTATTTTATAGCTGATAAGCTCAACAGCACAACACTCAAATACACCTGGGGATGATATTTTCGCTATTTTAGGCAGTTCTTTCCATTTGAGTCCGTTTTTTATAAGAATACAAGATCCACCCCTTTTTTTTCCCTTTCTGCAATAATACGCTGCTAAACAATAATTCGGTACATAGAGCTGGTTCTCGTAGCCTTCCATAATGAAATGCTCAGTAATGCATACTACATCCACATTAATTTGTTTATCTAATAGTTGGTCTAAACATACACTAAGATCATTTGATTTGTTTATTAAGCCTGCTATATTCTGATGCAGTATATTAACATACTTATTCGAGAAAAAACAACTCATTTGGCTCAGAGGCGTTAGTGCTGGGACTTGTTTTAGGGTTATTATTCGTGCTTATAGTGCCCGAACAGCTAATGTCTAAGCGAATAAATTGACTTAAATTATCAAAGATGTTTCTCAAGCCATAGTTATTAAGGGACCCATTTCTCTTCGAAAACATGTTGTAGTCATATGATAGATCTAGGTTTGAGTCAAACAAGTACGCGTGTTCATGAGTACATACATCCAAATAAAGCATATTACTAAATGTTTCTATTCTGCAATTGAACATAACAGAATCTTTAAATTTAAAGGTAGGTAGACAGAGTATGATATTTGTATGTTGTATCCTCGATAAAGTTTCCCGGATATTAATAACCAGGTCATAGTAGTTGTTTGTGCACCGAAAATCTTCTTCACCGATGAAAATCACACAGTAGTCACACATCGTATAGTCTTTGACTTTTACCTCGATATTAGTTATAAGCTTCATAATTCCACAGTTGGGTGTTAAGTAATGACATAAGTGATATGTTGGGAACGTTCTTTCTGCGATCGATAGAATTTTATTAGTTCTATTACTACTTATAATGCATAGTTTATGCTTTTCTGGTTTTATTTTATGGTGAATAGGCTCACTCTTTGGAGGAGTATTAAGTTGTGTAGCTTGAGCAGGATAAAATTTTAACGGCGAGTCTAACAGCTCAAATCTCTGTTTCTCGCTGTCCAAAAGTAATCTTTGTTTGTGCTGGTCATTTGAAGCACGGCGAGGTGTTTTATTCTTTTTGGTTTTCTTAGGTGTAATCAATTCACTCATTAGCTTTTTCGTCGCTTTGTTGACGATTTCATGCTTATTTGTCATTTCATTAATAGTTTTTTTGAGTTCCGTGTTCTCGATAGATAAATTGTTAATTTCTTCGTGTGCTGAACATAATTCTGTCTGTAATTCCTCTATTTGTTGCCTCAACTTCTTTAATTCGTCGTTATCTTCGACTGATATATTAGGTAAACTGTTGGTGCTGCCATCTATTGTTGAATGGCTAGATTCGGCCTCTGTTGTTGTTTCTGACTCTCTGCGAGTGCGGTTTCTTCGAAAGGTTATATTTTCAAAGAAGCTCATATTCATTAACTGTCAACCCGAATTATTTTTATAATTGAAATACTGCTCTAACATCCGATAATTATTGCTGTTAGTACTTCGTTTTCGACAATTGTCTCTCGGAATGTCTTATTAGCCTGATATAAATTCAACAAACATTCCAAAAAGACAAGTCTATGCGGGATTCGAACTCGGGTCATACGGCGAATCTCAGGATGTATGTTACTTATTCAATTAGCCACAATGACACTTATTTGGGATGTTGAAATTTTTGATCATTAGGCTCGTCTAAACAAAAAGTTCGTTACAAAACCGGTATGTTTTAAAAGATTCAAAATATTTTTCACTGAGTGTCACTTATAAAATGTTAAGTTTTTTCGTTGTATTTTTTATGTTTACGTATATCACAGGGTTCTCCATACATCAATTTGTAATGTTTGTTGTCACTAAGTGTTTATTTTTCAGTACAGTATCTGTCAGTCGCTCTGAGCTAGCCTCGAAGTCGGTCGCGTCGCGCTTACCTTGCTTAATAACTTACCCTTATCCATACTTTTGTAATTTTGTTCTTTTAAATATATTGTTCCGTCGCTAAATAATAATTATTCATTTCGTCTTCCTTACTTCATTCTACATTCTTCATCTTTCACACTCACCCATTCTTCTGCTTGTTCCGCTAAATTGCTTCGTATCTACACAGCTATACGGGTTAGATTCCCGTGTAGCGTAGGAGTAGGCAAGTACCTACGACCCTACATTGGTGACCCCCGACTACCGCGTTACTCAAGACACCAGGAGTCCAGAAGTCCAGTCGCCCACCAGACTATAACACCTGTCTGGTCGGAGGATCCTCCCTTTTCAACGGAGGTTTGCGGGACTTTACTCTCTGTTCCGCCTACCTCCAAACAGTAGTAGGTAGTAGTTTCGACAGTAGTAGGTATTTGTAATGAATTGTGGTGGGAATCCAAGCAAACTATGAATGAATACAGAAAAGAAATGTTTTACAAATATCAAATTTAATTTAGTCACTTCTGCATTTGTATGACGCTTGCCGGCGCTACTGATAACCATCAGGTGGAATGTTATGGACTTTTCTATCTAGTTATTTCACAGAAGCGGCCGGAATCTGGTACTCGGTGGTCAGCTGGGGTATCCTTAATAAGGGTTTCGTCCTTTAGTTGCCACTTGTTGTCATGGCATCTTGGGCGCATGTTGCATCTATATGTTTATTGTACATGTGTGTGCATTATATGCTCGTCACGGTGCTATTAAGTTTAGCGCTCACTATTTATGATACACCGGTGACCTAACGGTCAGTTGCCTGGAGCAAGCCTAGCGGGGGAAATCTGGTTCTATACCCATTGGATGTATACGTGTACTAGAAATGCACCATCTACCTAAACTTTCGGGGAGAATACAGGTTATGAAAAACCAGTTTTTCAATATTTATTTTTCTTAATTTTATTACCGAATCGAATCTTACAAGAGGGTTTAAATGTATGAAGAACGGGGTCTAAACTGCCACAGACTTCCACTTAACACGGGTATTGTGTCAGGTCCGGTTCACTTTTCTTGGACTGACTGACATTTGTCAAAAGTGCCTGCAAATGGTCTATTTGAAATAAATAATAATAATTCTTTATTATCAGGCATCTAAGACCCATAGATAAAATACAAAAATAATCTTACAAAATAATAAACTAATACATAAAGAGATACTATAACTAATCACTATTAAATTATAAACTATTGCACACGAAGTGACGGCGTCGTGTTCCGCTGCGAGGTCGGTATCCTTCCACGAAATCGTCGATACACGACACCCTTCGGCCAAAACTCTCCTTTGAGGAAGGTGTCCAAATAAAGAGTCGGCACCCGCACCACAAACGACTTCAAATTAGTGTTATGGCGCGGCTCCAGCTGCTCAACTCTCAAAGTCCAGTTCGTCTTGACTGGAACATACTCCACGATCTCCTCAACCTTCGTGGTGTGATGTAGCCTCGAAACGTACAGCTGCGTCGTGGGCACTGCTGGACGCAGCAGCATGTTTGGTCCTGCCAGCGCGGTCCCGCACTGGTTCTGACAAGTAGGCTTCTTCCTCTTCTTCTTCTCTACCTTTGTGAAGCCATCCTCATCGCTCTGCTTGCCCCCTTGCGTTTTGCCTGCTTGTCGCGTTGTTTTCGACACAGCAGGTTTGTTTGCGGCTACAGCGGAATAGGCACGTCTAGGGGTCGACGTACCTACATGCGTCACCACTTCGACCGGTGACGATACAGCCACGGCAGCGGCGGAGCAAGATGCAACGCAAGCATTATCAGCAGCGGGTGACGCATTGCGACTCGCCGACTCAAAATTGCCGATGGATGCATTATGTGCCCCGCGAAGAATGTTCACGCTGGAGTTGTTAGGCGCCCTACTTTCCGAAACAGCGTTGCGCAACAACTCTACTTCGGCACGTAATACACCTACGGTGGTATTGGACACCTCTAACTTCGATTGTACCTCGACCAGGCTTGCTTTCAGGGATGTTATGTCCTTCAGCAACCTGGTGACATCGACGTGGTCGAACGTAACGGGGGGCAGTTTATGTAGCTCCTTCGCCACGAAAGCGGGCACGTCGTCCGGGCCGGTGCTCTTCATCATTGTGATGATGTCCTGCACATTTCTTTGGCCGCCATCCCTCCGTCGGGACTGCATCTGGTCAACTTTGCCCAGCGCTTGGAACAGCAGCAGCTTGGCACTGCTTATCTCCTCCCCCCTAGATGCTGACCTCGTCCATATAGTCAATGGCATGTTTGATGAATGCCAACAGCTCGTTGGCTATAAGTGGTTGACTCATAGCGACGAAAAGCGGGCAACGGCTACTGCCGCGCAACACGCGAATATAAAATTCGTATCGAGCAGCGCAAACACGTCCGTACTTGATCGCGCATTGCACTGCACTGCTTTGACTTGATGTTTTTGACTTTGACTTGACCGGGCAGCTGTCCGCTAGTTGATTTCGGATTGTTTGACATGCTTTAATCATGAGCAAAATTTTGGTACAGTGATGTAGGATTTCGAACTTTAGTTCTTATGTAGAGACGAGGATGCCGCTAACAGTACCTTTAAAGTTATTTGTGACCAAAAAAAATTGGTAATCCTTTAAAAATCACATTCCAGCAACCAATAAATTCTTCGAACCCTTACTTACGCATGACACCCCATACACAAACATTAGTCGCCACAAATATCGACATATCGACAGCGCACATCTCTAGTACCGACTACTGATATCTTCAGCAATAGAGAGCATCATTTGTCTTGTAAAAAACGAATGGTTCGGGACGTCGTATCACAGACCTAAGATGATATTTATGAGAAAGAATGAATTTGTTCTAAAGCCCCGCGCACACCGGCGGACACGACTTCCTTTTTATTGGCCGAGTAAGTTATGAGCTGAAATGGCACTTTTTACAGGTGGCCGGGTGTATTTAGTGCAGCTAAGGATTTTTCTTATTTAATAAGACTGTCTAAATGGGAGAAATAAGCGTTCAATATTTTTTAGGGTTCCGTACCCAAAACTACCGTGTCCGTCCGTCTGCCTGTCTGTCCGTTTGTCACCAGACTGTATAATAACATTAACTGTGATAGGCTAGGCAGTTGAAATTTCACATGTTGTAGGTACTTATGTTGCCGCTGTAACAACAAATACTAAACAAAATAAAATAAATATTTAAGTAGGGCTCTCATACAACAAATGTGATTTTTTTTACCGTTTTTTGCAACGGACGGTACAGAACCCTTCGTGCGCGAGACCGACTCACACTTCAAAAGTGGTTGACTTTTGTCCATTCTATGTCATTCCCTGTTCAAAACTAAAGTAAAAAGAAGAAAAAGAAGGTATCTAATTTAAGGATTGTCTCTATGGCATAGAGGCTGTCAGATCGGCAGTGGAGTGGAGAATCCCAAGTCTGGCATCGTAATTGGAAATTCTCAACTAGCTACTTATTACATGAGAACTAATAAAGTTATCAATAACTTTAAAATAACTTATTTTTTTACACTTTCTGCAGGATTATCATTCAATAAGAATGGAGAAGATAGTGTTGATGATTTTTATAATTATAAACCTAGATGACGGCCGTCGATCATATTTTTGTCAATATACAGCAGACTTGACTTATCAACCTTATGGTACGTTGTCTCAGTATAATTGACGCTCTTGAGATGTGGTGCTGGAGGCGTCTACTGAGGATAAAATAGACTGCTTACCGCACTAACGTTTCCATTCTGAAAGAGCTTCGCATCAAACAACGACTTTCATCGATTGTGCAACTGCGAATCTTCAAAATGTTTGGACATATCATCCGCAATGAAAGCTCCATTTAGACCATACCATTATCATTATTTTTCCATTTAGTGGTACAGAGAAGAGTAGAAGGCCAACGTTCTCGAGGTCGATCACCTACCAGATGGACAGACCTCATGAAATCTTCTTCAAAGTTTTCCCTCATTGAATGCACACTCAGTGCCACGAATAGAGAGAGATGGAGAAGTCTCGCAAAAGCCGCAACCAAACTACCAGACGATCCATGACGACGAATGTACGACTTCACTGAGAAGAAGAATAGCCTTCTGTATATAATTAATATGTATATAATAGCTTCCTGTTTATCTACACTAATATTATAAAAAGGTAAAGTTTGTTTCATTTTGTTTGTATGTTTTTTTGGTTTGTAGGAGGTGATCTCTGGAAGTACAGGTCCAATTGCTAAAAATTTTTCATCGATAGAAAGCTGCTTTATTCCTTTGTGCTTTATAGCCTATATGCTATAATTCATAAACGCGGGCGAAGCCGCGGGCAAAAGCTAGTTTAAATACGAAATGAATCAACTTATTCCCCTGTTCACGGTTACTCAACTTAATCAAGGTAAACAGAAATTACATCAGTATTCAGGGTTAACTACGCCCGTTTTTAAGTTCCCGGTATTCAATCGCAACATCCCTTTGACGCGCGCCGGTCACCGCTTCGCAGAACAACTCTACGTAAATGGCACGTGGACACGCGCACAGTTAACATCAAAGTAATGTTTACACTTTGAAACAAAAACCCAACGATCTTCAAACGGCTTGTTCTTTTTCGGTGTCAGTTTTTAATTTTGGTTTATGAAATACTTTAGGTTTGGCTTTAACCATGGACTACATGCCTTAGAGGCAAATGTTTAATGTGTCCATGATAAATGATATTTATTTTGCAAATAGGTTTAAAAAAACACTTTTACACATATAATTTTTTTATCAGTCAGTTTAAACTAGATGAGGCCGGTGTTTCCTAGCTCCATAGGCTATTCCTACCGAAACAGACTCAGGGGTCAAAGTCTCTTTTAAAGTCCGTAAAGTCATGTAATGGTCAAGTCATATGAGAACAATGCAGATTAGTGTCTGAGATTGTCTTTTGAAGAAAGACTTTGGGTGAACTGATTACCCGGTGCGAGTCGCGGGAATCTGATGAATGCAAGACGCAAGACGACAAGAGCGGTCGATGTGGGGACACTTGGATGGAAGAACACTGTAGACTCAGCGAATTCTTAGATTACTTCCTATTTTGACTCACTTTTTTAATATGATTCTTTTTATTGTGCTTTTGAGTACAATATAGACCAGTCTACACCATTCTTACAGAATATCTATAAATACTGTAATATGGAAATATTGTAACAAAAACCACTTTTAAAAGGATTAGGTAACCATGGAGTTTCTTGTCGGTTCTTCTCCATAGGAAACGACCAATTTGGAACCGTGCACAAGCTTCTGACGTTTTATAACTGCCCATGTAGGCCTATGTGAAAAACAGTTTTGGGGGAGGCCTATGTCCAAAAATGGACTGACACCAATGTAATACCACTGTACCATTATTCGTATAGGTGGCTGGTTGGTGCTGTTGTGTGTGTGAAACAGGAAAAACAGTGATAGCCGTTAGACTGGACTACCCCGACATAAATAAATAACTTGGGAAAAGATGATGACCGCGACTTCGTTATAAATGTCTTTGAGCGGAGATAAAGTAATTCAATATTATTCAGAAATTCTATGTTTGACGTCTCAAGTTCTCGTCAGTTTATTAATGAAAATAAAAGCTCCGGCCATTGTTGTTTTAATTTGAGTTATTAGCGGAAACGAATAAGTTGATCAATTTCCGAGTGTTTGTATCAAAAGAAAACTTTGTCTTTGACATTAAGAACAGGAAATATGTTTTAATGAAGTGGAACGTTTCCAGACATACCTACACAAATGAATTAAAACAAAGCTACGACATAATTAAATAAAAAAAAAATACTTAAACGTGAGCCAATAAAAACTTATTATTAAAAAAAACATATTTTTATAGTTGATAGGCTCGCTCTTGACCACTACTGCCTGATGGAAAGCGACGATCTGTACGGCGATGAATATTCAATCATGATTTCAAGATCTCCTGTTTGTAGCTATCAGAAAACACAGACTCCGGCAGGGAATTCCACTCTTTAGCTGTACGCACAATGAATTTGTTCCCAAAACGATTTAACTCATCGAATGCCGTAATTAGAGACACAATAGAAAGACAATTGCTTATGTCGAACTGTGTAACTTAAGACATTCAAAAGGTTAATTGTCAGTATTGGTGGGTTCTCCACAGTGTACCGGTGGCGTATCGCCGTACGCCTGGTGGTCCAATTATGGAAAGGGTTTGACCCATTTACAGGTGCTATTGGATTGATTAGTCGGTCAATCAAAACTGATGAAGCTAGTAACATGTTAAACAGCGGAGATAACTATGGAGATGAACAAGAACCTGCACGGATACTTCTTTACATCAACAATTAGTTACAAAGTTATGAGCACCTGAAAAATATTGAAATCTCACTAATATAATAAAGGCGAAAATTATGTATGTATGTACGTTTTATTTTAAACCGACTCCAAAAAAAGGAGAAACTTTCTTCAAGCTTCTACTGACAGAATCCCACCTATTCCTTCAATTGGTCTTTGCGAGGGCCACAGTTTCTCTGGCAGGCATCAACCCTAACTGGTTATGTCTTAACACTACTCTTGCGTGTGCGACAGTATTAACTGTACATACAGAAATGTCAGCTAATCGTAAGTGAACGGAAGGTAAGGAAGGAACATAGGAATGGGTTTTTATCAGTAAAAATACTCGCACTCTTGTTCAAGTCATTTGAAGAAAAAAAAAAAAAGCCCTGGCAGGCATCAGTCCTAACTGGTTATGTCGTAACACTAGCCGTGCATGTGCTATAGTATTTGCAATACAATAAACCGCCTATATACTCTCTAGTCTGTAACATGTGTTGTTATGAAATGCTGAGTGATTTGATGGACAATACAACATTGGTATCGAAATTGAATGGCAGTTACTATAAGATTTCGGTACTGAGAATCAATTTCAATGTGCAGATATTGGTTTTCAATCCGGAGAGTACAAGATCACTTGTGCAATCACACAGGATTGTACCAGACGCTTGTATTTGTTTTGTTGTGAGCGAATGTACGATGCGTGTTGACAATGTTTTGGTTTCTATAGACAGCTCGAATTAGAAGCGTTTTGAATTACTTAGTTGAGTTAGGCATTATTCTTGTTGTTACCAGTGACTTAATAGGTACACCTGAAATTCAATGATAACCCACGGGTAAACACTAACGAAATAAACAGTGCCTCATATATATATATATTTAAGTGAGCTGAGTGAGTGACGCACAGGAACGTTCGTTGTGGCGACGCTTGGGGGAGGCCGTTGTCTAACAGTGGACGTATATCGGCTGAAAGATGATGATGATGATGAGCTCTTCTCCATAGAGACCTACTCTTTGGAACGTGCAATTTAGCTTCACTTTTCTTGGACTGACCGACATTTGACTATTCAAAAGTGCCTGTAAATGGTCTATTTGAAATAAATGATTTGACTTTGACTTTGACTTTGCTCAATCATCATTTTTTTTAGTTTTTATGCGTTTTTTCCTACTCTGGTTGGAGGGAGCCGGTGTGTCATAGTTTTACGGATAAAATCCACTTGTGTTGTCTTTAAGTTCCATGGGTAAGATAATCCAACTTCAACTTCAACTTCAACTCTTAATTAATGGCCTTTGTGGAAGAGACACCAGGTGAGATAATTCTTTCAACAAATCCCACAACCCTGACAGGCTGTGGTCCTAACAGGCGTCGTCAATGTTACTGGTCGCTATTTGAGGCACAACACGCCGTCGTCGACCCGGGTTTGGTCTTTGTTGGACGATGAGTTAGCTATTGCTCGAAGTCTGCAAGCCCGTGTCTATATATATAGTAACCGGAAATCGCTCTGCGCCTTCCGATTCCAGAGCGTCTCTTACGGCGGTTTTTGACTTAAGCATTTGACGTTAAGTATTTCTCCACCTCCTCTTTTGCTTAAAATCTTGTTAAAATTTGGCATTGAGGTAGCGTTTGGCACGTTCTTAATTCAAAATACACAATTCAGAAACCCACCCGAAGTATGATTAAAATAAAGAAATGATAAGTAAAAAAAGGTAAAAAGAATGATTTGTTTGGTTGTTGCAATTAAAATAATGTAATTTACAAAGGAAAAAAATGTTAGCTCCGACTTCAAAAGTCGTCGCTCAATTGTGTCCTCACCTTAACATGACAGTTAACGACGCTGTGTGTTTAGGCAGATTCATGCGCCGTCCCGCGACCTGGTGTTATCTTAACGACCCATTTGTCGCACATCGGCGCATGCAGACCTTCTTTGTATTTTTTGTTACTATTGGGGGGAATCCTTCTAAAGGTGTCTAGACTAACTTACTTTTGGGGTAAGATTTTACTAACTTACTAAAACAACTCCTGTGATCACCATCAGGACATGGAAGTTACTCCAAAACTCCCTCTCTGCAATACCTGTTAGGACATAACTCTGAGCAGACTAAAGAACTCTCTCCCTTGAGCCTCACGATGCATGGCAGCATTCAGAGTCCCCACTCTGAGCGTCTGCATTCATTTTTGTGGATTGTGGTATCGGCGTGTTAGGCGTTGAGGTGCGTATAAGAACAACAACAATGATTGAAATCCAAAGTTGGACCATCAGATGTAACGGTGATGCCTCGCCGGTACATGGTGGTACACCACTTTGCAAAGAAAAAAAAAAACATTTTATTTGTCAGAAAAGCCAAAAAGAATTCATTATGCGTACAGCTAAACAGTGAAAATATATTAAAAAAAAAGACTTCAGACGGTGCGTCCCTTATAGAAGTCTGCTGTTATAGTTTCCGCCTCATAATATCTCTTTAGACAATTCTTTTTATATATAAGCCCATACAACCCTGAAAACTAATAGGTACATCCCAATGTAGAACCTATATAGCTCAAACTTCCTCGTTGTCACAATATATAGGTAAGACTTTGATCTAATCATATCACTGATATAAAAATCCATTTTATTTGTAAGACGTATCAACTACTCGCCCAAGTGCGTTTATCTTGTCAATATAAAAAACATTACCGGGTCAGTCCGATAACCCTCTGTATCTAAACATGGCATATCATACGTATCGGACTATTTCGATATTTTATGACGGTCTCTGTTTAACTGTGCTACGGATTCAAGGGGTAATGTTTTCGATTTGGTTTTTATTGAGACATTTCTTTTAGGCAAAGATGAACACATACTTACATAACATAAAGACGGAAACCACTGAGCTGAGGGTGTTCAGTAGGTACAAAACCTTCCCGGTTAGCTAGAATATAAAAACCGGCCAAGTGCGAGTCGGACTCGCCCATGGAGGGTTCCGTAGCAGCAAGTAACATAATATAAAAGTTATTGTAGTTCGTTGTAACTTTGATCGATGTTTGAATTATTATGCAAACATCGATCAATAAAAAAAACACATTAAAAAAAAAATACACAAAAAAATAAAAAATACACTATTGTGTATTTTTTTAGATTTATGACGTATTAAAAAAAAACTACTTACGAGATCTCGTTCAAACCAATTTTCGTTGGTAGTTTGCATGGTAATGTACATCATATATTTTTTTTAGTTTTATCATTCTCTTATTTTAGAAGTTAGAGAGTTTTTTCTATTTTTGTGTGAATATCTTAATGCGGTTCACAGAATACATCTACTTAAGTACTAAGTTTCAACAGTATAACTCTTATAGTTTCGGAAAACAGTGGCTGTGACATACGGACGGACAGACAGACAGACAGACAGACAGACAGACAGACAGACAGACATACAGACAGACAGACAGACATGACGAATGTATAAGGGTTCCGTTTTTGCCATTTGGCTACGGAACCCTAAAAACCAACTAAATTAGTATTATTCGAGTTGGATTTTGTCAGTAAAACTCTGCCATTACTTAGTCAGGATTTTTTCAGTATTAGTCCGGAGTTTAGAAATACGTATGCCTAGCCGTTGGTTCGTAGGAGCCCAGCAGGGTCGAAGCCTACTGGAGCTATGGAACGATTTCTGAAAGGGAGACCCGTGACTCTAGAAGCAAAGGGTAACTGATGGAACATTCGTATGACAGACACGCTCTCGTGATCCGCCCAAGTCGTCGACGGCGCGCACTGTTCCCGCGCGCCTCAAGGAGTTGTCAGAAACAGCAGGGGCCCAGCCGGGTCGAAGCCTACTGGGGCCAAGGTTATCCGAAAGGGAACTCGAGCCCCGGTATGAAGGAACGGGGTGGGTTTTTTAGCCAGTACGAGTCTGACACTATCTCCCGCTCCGCCCAAGAGCGGGGGTTGCTGGATAATTTTCCCACCAAAAAAACCCAAGAGCGGGAGAAGACACTAGATGATTCCCTACACCTTGAAAAAAGCCGTTGGTCTGGTTTTGCACTTGAGTCCGCCACCAAACGTCTCATCGGATTGTGATTGTGTAAAGGAATATCAAGTTCAGCTGTGTTTGCGCACTTTGTACAATAAAGTTTATTCTACTCTATATTTTTACACTAGAGGTATATCTTGCGTACTTGGCTACTCCTCCTCGATATTAGCCGCTGTGACCAGAATTCGAATAGGCTCGAAAATATTTCCTATGACCTTTGTGAAATACACATATACTACACACACTGTTCTTTGCTTTTACTCCATGTTTCTTGGTAGTATAATTACGTGTCATTATAATGATAGTTCTCTTTCTGTAGTAGGAAGTCCTCAAATAACTTCTGTAGTGACAATTATGGCGCCACTATGAACTAAAATTCAAAATCCTTTATCACGATATTAAAGTTCTTTGCGTGACTAGAACATATAGGTACAACAATCCAAGATCTGTGTTTGAGTTGCCCGGACCAGACATAACGTTTATCTGGTTGGAGGATGCTCCCTTTTCATCATTGTAAAGGGAGCATCCTATTTTTTAACTAAAATAAAAAAAAAAAAACCTGCAGCAGGGCACCTATCAGAGTTCTTCGCGCATTTAGAACTTATACAACGGTCCGAAATCAACTATAGGGCAGTTACTCGGACCAGGCACAACACGCGTCTGATCGGAGAATCCTTCCTTTTCAACGGTATGTAGGAATTTACAACCTGTTCGATATAACTCTAAACTTTTCACGCTCTAGGTGGAGCGAGTATCACACTTTCACTGACTAAAAACCAACCGAGTTCCTTCAGTTGCCCTTGGTGTTTTGGCAGCGATTCTTTCGAAAAATTTCTCAGTCTTGATAAGGATGGTTCGAAATACCTTAGTAAAGCTTCCGAAAGAGTTGGACTTAAAATGAACCTGGACAAAACCAAAGTTATGGTAAACATCCATGTAGCACCCACTCCTAACACGATCGAAGACTCTGCTCTCAAAGTTGTGGACGACTACGTTTATCTGGGACAGATGGTCCAGTTGGGTGAGTCTAAATAATATTTAAACACTAATAAAACCATTCTCGTTCATTTCCACTCGTTGCATGTGGTGCCACCTATCGGCACTAGTTCCGAACTGCACTGCGTAAAGTTCGTCCAATACAGGAGTGTAGTGCCGACGGCAGTGACCCGAGCTGCGAGCTAAACGGTTATGATGTCCAAACTTACACGCAAAAACAAACCGCACTGGGATTAAATAAGTTTCGGGATGTTTACTGTTTTAGTGAACCAGCTTTTTGTCGCTACTTCGCTCGGAAATTATTGTACCTATGTTTTCAGATTTCGAAGCACAAGTTTTGGGCTACCGCTTGGTTTGAAAGAGTTACCATGGCTCTTAAAGGAGCACAGTTAAGTTTTAGTCAGTAAACTGATACTCCCTTTCGCTTCACCCAGAGCTGGAAAGTTAAAAAAAAATCCTACAAGAAAATTTATGAATTACTATATTTTTCCAGCGACTTGGACCGCGTGAAAGAAGGTTTCTTCATACACACTGTGTATCTCCGTGTTATCCCTTTAGTTTTGGAAATCCTCTCTTTGTGTTTGTCTACGTCATAAAAGGCAACCTTGTGGAGGTTAGAGTGCATGTGGTCTACATCGTCGACTACATACACTCTAACCACCAAATTAGATAGAAGATCGCTTATGAGCTATTAGTAATCAAAAAGAACATTTCAGTTATCAGCCACAATCATTTCCACCAATAGAAAGTCTCTTTGTCCAGGGATTTGTACAGACTAGGAGGGTCTGCCTTTTTTTGAACTAATAACATAAAATTGAGCTTATTCAAAGTTAATCAATAACCTTAATTCAGAATTCTGGATGACAGGTTCTCAAGAATTTCATGAAAGAAAAAATTAATAACATTTTCAATGTTCGTGATCTCAAAGTGTAATGTAGATTCTTTCAGTTCGCAGCTGCGCTGGACCGACGTTTTCTCATCTAGTTTCCTTCAGATTTTCTTTTCAAATGAAATAACTAATATCTTTCCCCCTTATTGCTACTATTGCTTCAATCAATCGGCCTTTTCCTTTTAGTTGGGGTCAGCTTCCAGTCTTCCTAGATGCATCGGAGTACCAATATTTTAGATGGAGCTACTGTCTACGGGTTAAAGCGATATGCTTTGGCAAAACTGATGTCAGATTTTCTGGCTTAATGCGAAGAGAGTGTAAAGCCCTATAGATTTTCGTTGAAAAGGAAGGGTCCTCTGACTAGACTCTGGTTGTGTTTGGCCCGGGCGTTGGCTCGATAGTTGATATCGGAGTGTTGTATATATTCTAATAATAACGCTACGCAGGATAGTTTCTATATGGCGATATAGATGTCGCTACACTAGTTTCTGACGAGACTACTGACGAAAATCTACAAATGAAAGCCAATACAAAAAGTTTAACGTGCATTCTGAGGTACAGAAGGGTCTTGGGATGTAATGAACGGTCATCTCACCTATCTACGGAGCAACCTCGTCTAGCGATGCTTAACCTAGAAGATCGGAACGTGCAGCTGTTGTTACTTAACAACGAGCTAATATCATAAACTAAGCAGGCATTCATAACATACCATTTAATATAATAATTACCATTATAATATTCCCTCTGCTGAGATTCAGGCCTTCTCTCCAGGAGAGGGAATGGGCAGTAATCCACCATTCGGGCAGCGAGTTGGTGGATGTCACTTATCTTCGGATTTTTGGTTCTAGGATAATATATGGTGGTTTCCTCACGATGTTTTCCTTCATCGTTTCGAGAGAAGTGGTGATGAAATAAATTACACAAAGTGCGCCGCTCACCGCGGCAAGGTCGTAAATGGGCCGTAATGCGCCTGGCTGGGTTTGAACTCATGTAAGTCGGGGCCGTTTCTACTGAGCCATCACTACTCCCTGTCGGCATTCAACTCATAATATACCCCCTTTTGCACCATCAGTTTCACTAAACCACTTAGCCCACCCTTAAATGCACTCCCATAAAGTACTTAATATAATAAAGTATAGGAAACACTTCTCCCCTCGTAAGCTTGCGACTAATACCTCAATCTTTTGTGTCCTTCCCTATGACAAGTTGTTGTTTAAGAAAGCTTTTCCAAAATATATAGCTCTGTCTCTTTCACGTGTGGTTTATCTGATCTGAACGTTACAGGGAGCTTCGTCGTGTTATTTAGTTTGGTAGGAATAAAATTGTAGTGTGAATTGGCAAATGTGCTGAAAAAAATGTGCTAGCCGTTCGCTTGAAATCTGAATTATTGTAAAATCATGACAAACCTAAGTTTTAAGACTGGCGTGTGCGAGACGTGTGATACCCTGAGTCTTTTATAATAAAAAGTTTTCTACTATGATTCTTGATTTTATTTTTCCGATACCTAGTCCTGATTTTTAGGGTTCCGTGCCCAAAGGGTAAAATAGGACCCCATTATTAGACTCCGCCGACTATATCGTGAGTGCGTTGACAATCATGTAAACTCACATAGGTTCACAAAACACACAGACTCTGATTCCAATCTGACGGATATCTTAATATTCTTTTTAATTAATATAAACTAGTGCTTGCCTGTGATCACTCCTGATGGTAGTAAATGGCGCAAACTAAGCAGTGGCGCAATATTTGTTCCATGCAGGAATTAAATTCGCAATACGCAGCGTAGCAGCCAAAGTGTGGGGGCAACGATATCAAACAAATATTGTAAAGGCGAAAGTTTGTGAGTATTTACGACGATGTTTGTGTTTGTTTGTTACTTCTTCAGGCTCGAGCGGCTGAAAGGATTTCGTTGAAATTTGGTACACGAGTAGACTTTGTCCCCAAAATAACTTACAGGATTATTTTTGTCCCAGGAATATGTTCTTTAGAGATTTTTTTTTACTATTGCTTCGCTGCCAGCAGGCGGCGTTAAAGTAATAATCCAAGATTACCCCACGTCATTGCTAACAACGCGTACAATACACAAGGCTCCGTCTAAGTAGGCCAGCTTATCAGCTCGCTTGTGTGTGACACACAGCGAATCCTTTCTCGTCGAGAGCACTAGACGCGGAGTGAGCAGCAGAGTGTGTGCTAGCGTAAGGTCAACAGTGTATCGAGTTCCCTTCCGGAGTACGCTCAAAGTGGGGCTTAGGTACCTATTTTTCTTTTTCAAGTGACTGATCTAAAATCTGAAACTATGAAGACCAGCGAAAAATAAAAGACTTCTTAAAAAATCATTTTTTTTTAATAGTTGATTGGTTTGCGCTTGACCACTATCTCACCTGATGGAAAGCGACGATGCGGTCGACGATGGAGCGCGCCTACCTAGAAGTACCCTATTCACTCTTAACTTAAAGATTCCCGGGTTGTAGCCATCAGGAAACACAGACTCCGGCAGGGAATTCCACTTCTTAGCTGTACGCACAGTGAATGTGTTCCCAAAACGTTTTGTGCATATAGGTGGGTACTGTTTAAATCAGTTTTTTGAAAGTCTAAACAGTTATGTAAGTATGAGTTGTCGTGACTCTAGAACAGCAAAGGGCAACAGAAGGAATGCACAGGGTTTAGTCATTAGATACAATGTCTCACTTCACGCCGAGTGGGAGAAATTACATCGGAACTTCTCAGCATAAGTTTCTGGGTGGTGGTAAGTCCCCTGTATGAGGAGTCACTGGAGAGACGTCACGGCGTCCTCACCGTCCGCAAACAACATAGAATTTCCGTTCTTCAAAAGTAATCTGATAAACTTCAGGAAATCGTCATTTTCTGGGTCATTGTGTGGGATTCTCAGTTTAACCTGACTTCTAAAACCCAGTTACTGCGTAAAACAATACTCCTTCAGTCACACACTAAGCCATCACTGTTTCAAATCCTCCCAGCTCTGTCTCAACTCAACCACAGCTATTTAATCTCAACTCGTATGTTTTATGCAAGGGTTGGACCGAATGTTTGATCAAACGGAATTGTTCCCCGGAGTGTTGGCGCAAATATTGGCCAGACGATTATCGTCCAATTATTTGTGTCGTGCAAACACAAGCGTGTTGGGTAAAGTGGAGAACTTGGATTCATAGTTCGAGTTATGATTTATTGTTTCTATGAAATGGTGTCATTTAGGTAAAAATAACTGCGATTTTGGGCTGTCAGAAAAAACAGGAATTATATTTTGTCTTTTCGTATTACACTATCAAACTACTATAAAGGTCAAAGTTTGTAAGTGTGTATGTTTGTCACTTCTTCACGTTTGAATGGCTGAACGTATTTCGATGAAATTATGTACACGGATAGGCCAGGTTCTGAAATAGCACACACATTCTGTGTACGGGTCAACCACCGTACAGTACGTTTACCTGGGTCATCATTATTGCGCCACCCGCTCAGTATGTTTCCATCATTTATATTATTGCAATTACACCGCAATAGTTCAGTACGTAATTCGGCGACATACCGTGCGCGTGACTCATAATCCCATATCGTTCACCATCCATCCTAGTATAAATTAATCTTAATCTTATATTTGTGGAAACTGACAATACAGTGAATTTATTAAACTTAAACTGACTTTTATCTCTTATCTCATCCTTTATCTCTATCTTACCCCAACCCCGAACATTGGTCCTTCGAGCACGTTAGCGGGACCGAAACGCGTGTGCAAAATTTTGTGCTAAGTGTGCGTTTTACCGGTTTCGCTATACACAATTAGTAACCTTGGAGAATACAGTGTGTGTGTAATCTCGTGATCCCGGTGCCTAGGAAGGCGCCACGTTATCTCATCTCGTGATCCTGTTCAATCCCGCTGCCTAGGAAGGTAGCAATTTGCCTCATCTCGTGATCTCGGTGCCTAGGAAGGCGCCACTTTATCTCATCTCGTGATCCTGTGCAATCCCGCTGCCTAGGAAGGTAGCACTTTGTCTCATCTCGTGATCCCGGTGCCTAGAAAAGCACCACTTGGTCTCATCTCGTAGTCCTGGTCAATCCCGGTGCCTAGGAGGGCGCCACTCATCTCATCTTGCGATCCTGTTCGACCTCGAAGAATCCCTACAAGTAAGGTATCTTTCTTCATACTTTGACTATGGCTACAATGGAAGACATTTTAGCTACTCAACAGCAAATCATTGAAGGCATAGATAGACTTTACTCCAACTTCAAGAAAGATGGAGCAGAACGGAAGACCCCCGACTACCTACGTCGACGATTGGAAAGCCTAGAGCAATATTTTACGGAGTTTCATAATAATCATATGAGTTTGTTATCTTTTGGTGATCGATCTCATGCGTATTTTACTACCAATCAGTATGATCAAATGAAGGTGAAATATAGCAATATTAAAACAGCCATTCAAAATTATAAGCCTTCCACAGACAGACCTCAAACCCCTGTTTTGAAACCCCCTACTTTTCAACCGTCTTCAACATCTCAAACCTCGAATCTCTCATCTCAAAGTAATCCTCCTAAGGACAGCGCAAATATAGAAGACCTCTTAAAGAAACAAGCTACTAATTTTAGGGCATTCTCAAGAGAAGCTGCTGACATTGATCTCAATCTTATCTCTGAAAAGTGGGAGTTTGAAGACATCCTAAAAACTTTAAAAACTCGTTGGGCAGCGATTGACACCTTACACTGGGAACTTGACAACGAGCTCAACGGCTCCAACGCCCAGTACGACGAGCAATTCTCGAACTACGAAAAATATTATAAAACCCTGAAAAAAGATATTAACCGAAAGATGTGGTCGGTGGCTCATATAGAGAAATCGACCCCAAAAATGGAAATAGCTACCTTTGAAGGGAGCTATACATCGTGGATCTCATTCAAAGACCTTTTTACAGAAACTGTACACAATAATCCCTCTTTATCAAATGCCCAAAAAATGCAGTTCCTGAAAAGTAAGATCAAGGGCGAGCCGGAAAAATTGATCAACCATCTTCAAATAAGTTCCGACAACTACCCCGTCTGTTGGAATATCCTTACGCATCGCTATGACAATAAGCGTCGTATCTTTATATCTCATCTCAAAAACATCTTAAATATCCCGACCTCTCAGCAAAAATCAGCGAATCACCTCAAACGGATCCACGATACAACGTACGAAAGCGTGAACGCCATAAAAAATCTCGGAGTCGATGTATCTACCTGGGATCCCTTCCTCGTGTGTATCCTAGCGGAGAAATTAGACTCCGAAACCAACGATGACTATATAGATTCGTTAAAATCTCCGAAGGAGTTACCCGTATTGGATGAATTTCTCCGGTTTCTGGAGAATAAGTTTACGTCACTGGAAACTTCCCGGAAAAAACAAGAACCCTTCATTCAAAAGTCATCTCCTCAATCTCAACACGCATCTTCATCATCTAAAGGTTATCTTAATAACCAACAATCTAATGCAAAAGGATTTAATCCCCGATTCAAACAAAATAACAATACCTCTAATCATACTTATTCGACAAACCAGGTCATTTCGCAATCGTCAAAGTCCAATTGGAAAAATAACGAAAGACGTAAACAGTGTGGTATTTGCAATGCAAGCGATCACCGCATACAAAATTGCCAGAAGCTAGCAAAAATGCAACCATCGGCACGCAGAAACGCAATTGCAAATTTGAACTTATGTATCAACTGTTTGCACTATCACGAAGGTAGAAAATGCCTTTCGGAAATAAAGTGTAAAGAGTGCAATAAAGACCATAATACAATTCTACATGAATGTTTTACGTCAAGAAATGCTACATCGGATGCGTCGCGATCGGGGCCGAGCACGGCCACTATTACGAAATCTCCACCTCAGCAACAAGATATGAACTCCTTAGTATCTATGCAAAATGATCCTACAGAAATTCTCCTCGCGACAGCAATTATTAAGGTTCAAGCAGCAGACGGATCTTACGAAAAAATGAGAGCTCTTTTAGACCAGGGATCTCAGACCTCAATCATCACTGAACGAGCCGCACAGCTTCTAAAGCTGCGTCGGCAAAAATGTACTGGACTTATATCTGGAATTGGAAACAATGAAAATAGCTGTAAGGGCATGATCTCTATTAAGTGTATGTCGTTAATTAATGACTTCACTTTCGAATCCGACGTATTTATAATGAAAAGACTAGTCAAGAATTTGCCTAGTCATACCTTCAGTAAACCCAACTGGCCAACCCTAAACCAAATAACCCTAGCTGATCCTGAGTTTTATAAAAGTAGACCAGTTGATATTTTATTCGGCGCTGATGTTTATTCCCAAATCCTATTGGATGGTATCTGCCGTTCAGAGGGAATGTTACCCATTGCCCAGCAGACACAGCTGGGATGGATCCTAAGCGGTAACTGTAAAACATTTCAGTGCAATGTGATCCTAAATAATCTTACCGATATCCAACAGTTCTGGGAAATGGAGGATATTTGCGAACCCTTAGCGATGTCTCAAGAAGATCAAGCTTGCGTTGAATTCTTCCAATCCTCAACCTCAAGGCGCGAAGACGGCAGCTATGTCGTGAAAATACCTTTTAAAGAAAATTTTGAAGAAAAGTTGGGCGAATCTAAGAATAAATCCGTTGCGCAATTCTTTCAAATAGAAAGGAAGTTAATTAAGCAACCCGACCTGGCACGTGACTATAAGTTGTTTATGTCCGAGTACTTAGAGCTCGGACATATGATCCCCGTTGCGACAAACGTCAACGCAACCTCGGATTGCTACCTTTCGCATCATTGCGTACTTCGAGCTGAGTCATCAACTACAAAATTACGAGTTGTTTTTAATGCCTCAGCAAAAACCTCAACAGGCCACAGCCTCAACGATCTTATGTGCAGGGGGCCGAACCTGCAGCAGGACCTTTTAAGTCTCATCCTAAAATGGAGACAGTTTAAATACGCATTCACTGCTGACATCGAAAAGATGTTCCGCAACATTTGGCTACACCCTGATCATCAAAAGTTCCAGAAAGTTATTTGGAGAAATCATCAATCCCAACCTTTGCAAGAATATCAGCTAGCGACTGTCACCTATGGTACAAAGGCCGCACCTTTCCTGGCTATGATGACACTGAAACAACTTGCCAACGATGAAAGGCCAAATTATCCTAACAGCAGCGCTCCTGATATCTTAGAAACCTCCTTTTACATGGATGATCTCATGCATGGATCTCATACCGCGACAGCGGCTAAACATCTCAAAGCAGAGATGACAAACCTTCTTAAGTCAGGCGGCCTCAATCTTAGAAAATGGCGCTCAAACTTGCCTGAACTTTTAGACGATCATATTAATCCTCAAGACGAAGAATTTCATTTTAAACAGCCTGAATCTACAAAGGCTTTAGGTCTTCGCTGGAACCCAAAAGAAGACTATTTTATCTTTCATCCAATAGAAATTACCTCAGAAGACATCCCAACAAAACGACAATTCTTGTCTGAAATCTCAAAAATCTTTGATCCCTTGGGCTGGGTATCACCAGTCACAATAAAACTGAAAATCTTATTCCAAGAGACATGGAAAACGGAATTAGGTTGGGACCAACCGATTCCTCATAATATTGCCCTGGAATGGAACAAAATAAAGGCCGACTTACCTTATATATCCCATTTTAAAATACCTCGATGGATACAAACCATGGAGAATGATATAATCGAGCTTCATGGGTTTTGTGATGCTAGCACAAAGGCCTACGCTTGTGTTGTTTATTGTAAAATTACAAGACATCATAAGACATACGTAACCCTTGTAGCTGGTAAATCTAAAGTCGTACCTCTGAAAAAATCTCAATCTATACCTCGCTTGGAACTTAGTGGAGCTCTATTATTATCAAAACTTATGGCCAAAATAATCTCATCTCTATCTAACTTTATAATCCAAGCTTATGGCTGGGTAGATTCTATGGCAGTACTAGGATGGATAAATGGTGAACCAGAAAAATGGAAACCCTTTGTTGCCAACCGAGTAAAAATGATTTGCGACACTATCCCAAAATATAGGTGGCGATATGTAAAATCCCAAGAAAATCCCGCAGATTGTGCTAGCCGTAGTCTGACTGCATCCTGCTTAGCAAATCATTCACTTTGGTGGCACGGACCCGATTGGTTACCCCAATACAATCCTGAAAAGCATCCTGAACCTATCTTTTATAAAACAACTGAAGATCTCAGAAAGAAAAAGCTAGTAAACACTATTACTGCTGACTCTAGCAATTCAGTTATAAAACAATTATTAGAGAAATACAGCAGTTACAAGAAAATCGTTCGAGTTTTAGCCTATATAAACAAATTCAAAGACATCTTAATTTACAAGAAGAAGCGAGAAAATTATCTTACTCTGCATGACCTCAAGCGAGCGACAGAAATGCTAATAAAACATGTGCAACAAGAATATTTTTTCAAGGAAATATCGCAACTTGAAAAAGGTGAACCTTTAAGCAAGAAAAGTCAAATCTTGAATCTCAACCCTATCTTAGACAGCCACGGAGTACTCCGTGTCGGTGGACGGCTAAAACATTCCAGTTTAGACCCTGAAATGAAACATCCCATTATCATCCCAAATCAAACCAAATTAGCTGACCTTATAATAGACGAATCCCATAAATTAGTATTCCATGGTGGAGTGAAGATGACGAGTGGATTTATAAGGCAGAAATATTGGATAATTGGAGGGAACCGCGCAACAAAAAAACGATTAAGAACGTGCGTAAAGTGTAGAAGACACGACCCCATACTACGGCATCAACTCATGGGTGACTTACCTTCATCCAGATTAAATCCTAGTCGACCCTTTTATCATACCGGTATCGACTATACTGGACATGTTTTGGTGAAAGCGAACAAAGGTCGCGGCATCAAAACAAATAAAGGATACGTTGCAGTGTTCGTATGTATGGTTACAAAGGCCATACATTTAGAACTCGTATCGGATCTCACAGCGTCAGCTTTTATTGCTGCTCTTAGACGCATGTCAGCCAGAAGAGGAGTTCCTGGGCACCTTTACAGTGACCAAGGAACAAACTTCATTGGAGCCAACAAGATCCTAAAACAAGAAATCCTAGAAATCTCAGAACTCTTATCAAGCCAAGAAACATTATCTAACGTCTCAGAAATGAACATTGAGTGGCATTTTAATGCTCCGTCATGGCCTTCTGCTGGCGGGCTTTGGGAAGCTGCGGTGAAAAGTTTAAAACATCATCTTAAACGTGTTGTCGGCGAGCAAAAACTCACCTACGAAGAATATAGCACCCTCCTATCTCAACTCGAGGGTTGTTTAAACTCTCGACCACTGTGTCCTTTGAAGGAGGATCCCGAGGACATAGACTTTTTAACCCCGGCACACTTTCTTGCAAGTGGGCCTACCTTAACGATCTTTGAAACCGAAAATGATCTTAGAACTCGGTGGCATTTAGTACAAAAAATCTATAGAGATATTTGGGTCCAATGGAAAAACGAATATCTCTCTCAATTATCTATTAGAGCTAAATGGAGACAATCTGAAAGGAATCTTAGTCTCAACGATATTGTTATCATCAAAGATGAAAACCTCCCGCCGGGAAAGTGGGCTCTAGGGCGTGTAGTAGAACTGCATCCTGGTTCTGACGGACATGTTAGAGTCGTTACCCTTAAAACCAAAAATGGATACCTAAAACGGCCTGTTGTTAAGCTATCTCTATTACCAGCGGACAGAGACAATAATCCTCCTAGTGACAAAAAGGTTAAGGATGAAGCACCAAAGAAGAAAAATTCCAAGCGTATCTCATTCTCGACTATAGCTCTGTCTGTAACGCTATTCTTACTGTCACTAATAAACTTATCTCAAGCATCTTATAGCTTTACCCCTTTAAACAACAACAGCGTTTATTTTGATAAAATATCCAACATGCATCTTATTCGAGACGACTGGCGATTAATTGTTTACTATGACACATATCCCTACAAAGAAGGCGCATCTGCGCTCGAGAAGTATATCAAATATCTTGAAACATTATGCGCCACTATTAAAGAACACACACCTTGCGACGGTATCATCTTACAACTCGGGCACGAGTTCGAAGAAATTAAACATTATGACAGTATGTTAACAATGAATGAATCATTTGTAACTGGAGAAGAGCGGCGGCGCCGGCGTCGCGGCCTGATAGACGGAGTAGGCTACGTTGCAAACAGCTTGTTTGGCGTGCTAGATCAGCGTTTTGCGGAGAAATACGCACAAGACATCGACCTTTTGAAAGAAAATGATAAACATTTGTACAACCTCTGGAAAAACCAAACCTCAATCGTGGAAGCCGAATTTAATCTTATGAAAAGAATGGAAAAAGCTGCGAGCAAACATCACAAATCGATAAATCAAAAGTTTAATTATCTTAAAGAATCCTATCAAGATCTTCAACGCGATGTACAGAACATGACTCTAGTTACCGACTTCTTAGCCTCGGCTCTGACGGCGAATAACTTACTATATAGCCTCAGAAAAATACAAGACTCCATTCTAGATACGGTAACTAATATTTACAATGGAAAACTGGACTTCCATCTGATATCTCCTAAACAGCTGAGAACGGAATTAAGTTCTATATCAGCACATATCCCTAAAGACATGGTACTTCCCGTCAACCATTTGAATCTCAAGGATCTCTATAACTTGATAAAAGTGCGGACAAAGTACTACAGTAAGTACTTGATTATTGAAATAAGAATACCCCTCATCGAGAGGGATCTTTACGAAATCTTTAACCTCATCCCAGTCCCACGATTATTGAACCATGACATGATACATGTGAAAGTTATCTCAAGTTATGCGGCCATTAACCTCAGAAAAGACTCATATCTAACCCTCACTGATGCTGATCTCCAGTCTTGTGTAAGACAAAATCCTATGTTGATTTTATGTCATACAAAAAACCCTATAAATATCTTAAAAGATGATCACAGCTTGTGTGAAACGGTCCCACACACAAGAACCTGTGAAACTATAGGAACCCCTTGCAAAAACATTTGGAAGGAATTAACAGCGGATAATAAATATTATTATTTTTGTTGCAATGAATGCAACTTCAAACTTCTCTGTGACGGTGAAATTACCGCCGTTAAATTGATAAATGCAGGTCTGTTGAATGTGGAGGAAGGCTGTATGATAAAGACGGACAATTTCGTTGTCCATTCCAATAGAAGGCTGTCTAGTAAAATGAATATTGGTGCAAGAATTATTGCGCCACAAATATCACCTATTAATCATATCTTCAACATATCTATCCCTGAATCTACTGAAATTAATCCTAATAATTCTGAAATATTGCGACAATTTGAAGATATACAGAAAAAGATTGAGATCCTGAAACAAACTGAACCTTGGAGTGATAAAATATCCTATCACGACGTACATCTTTATAGCGTCTTGTATGCTCTAATCTTTGGAATCCTGATAACTGCGGCGGTATACTGTTGGCGGCGCTACAGGCGGTCAACGCGTCGCGAATCTTCGATGCCTGCTGGAGAGGCATCAAACGCGTTCTCTTCACATCCCGGGAATGAGAATATTTTAAGTGAGTGTAGTGCGGTTAGGGAAAAAAGGCAATCTTTAGTCAGAGTGAAAAGTGCAGTGAGTGAGTGTTGTGATCTTAGGGAAAAAGGACAATTTAGTCAACCCGTGAAAAGTGGTCCCAAAAACCTTATTAAATCTAGCCAGTGTTTGCAAACAGAGGATAGGGCCTCGTCCCCTGTTTTTCGCGTATTTTCCCTTCCCGATCTAAGTTCTAGCAACTACTTGTAATCGTTCGAAATATTGTCACTCACTTATTACTAATCGTTATCCCTGTCATATAGTTGATAAGCTGAATATTGTTCATCATCTTGTAAATCTCATCTTCATCTATATCCTACTAACCCCTATCTTTGCCCCCGGGAGCATGTACGGGTCAACCACCGTACAGTACGTTTACCTGGGTCATCATTATTGCGCCACCCGCTCAGTATGTTTCCATCATTTATATTATTGCAATTACACCGCAATAGTTCAGTACGTAATTCGGCGACATACCGTGCGCGTGACTCATAATCCCATATCGTTCACCATCCATCCTAGTATAAATTAATCTTAATCTTATATTTGTGGAAACTGACAATACAGTGAATTTATTAATCTTAAACTGACTTTTATCTCTTATCTCATCCTTTATCTCTATCTTACCCCAACCCCGAACATTCTGGGATGATGTTTCATTTGGATATTTCTTTACTATCACACGGGTGATGTCGCCAGTAACACATAAGTTGAAAAGTTAAGGTAGCCTGACACGCTCGGGTATACCTGATAGGTTTACCTGCACAGTTATAACTATCAGGTAAGCTTGTATGGAAACCTGCACAGTTGTGCAACATACACACTCTGGTTTACCTGTACATACTAGCGTGTACGGCGGGCATTACTTAAACACTACCACACTTTATTTAAAATGATATTTACATCAAACCTGTGTTCTCTCAGGGAGAAATACGGTTGTTTAGCCATTTCTGTTTATGTTCACAACAGTTAAATGGCATTAGTGCCATTTAACTGTTGTGAACATACCCAAAGGTTAGCCTTTGGGTATCTACTGTACACAAACCTAATTCTGCTCAAATGACGAATTCCCAAACTAAAAACAATACTAAAACCTACCCAACCTGGAGATTACACTCAGAACATAACACTGACCAGGGCTGCTGGCAGTTCCGAAAGCGTAGGCCTGGAACGTTAAGATCACCTTTTTTTTGGTGGGGAAAATCATCCAATGACCACCCCCGCTCTTGGGCGGAGCGGGAGATAGTGTCAGACTCTTACTGACTAAAAAACCCACCCCGATCCTTCAAGCCTTCATACCAGGGCTCGAGTTCCCTTTCGGATAACCCTGGCCCCAGTAGGCTTCGACCCTCATGGCGGTAAGTCCCCTCTTTGAGGCGTGGCTGAAAAGACCTCACGGCGTCCTTACCTTCCGCATGACGCAGGTCTTCACCGGACATGGTTCGTTCGGGAGTTTCCTGCACCGGATTCATGCGGAAGTGACGCCCGGGTGTCGCTACTGTGCGGAACGCCCAGAGGACACGGTGGAGCACACAGTCGAGGTGTGCCCTGCTTGGGCGGAGCATCGCCGTGCCCTCGTGGGGGCGATCGGCGGCGGAGACCTCTCGCGCCGGGCCTTGGTTGAGGCCATGGTCTGGAGCGAGGAGGAGTGGCAGGCGGTCGCCGACTTCTGCGAAGCAGTAATGCTCGCAAAGGAGGAGGCCGAATGCATCAGGCAACGGCGTTATCGCCGCCGCCGCCGCAACCGGGATTCTGATCCTGATTTCCGGCCACCGTAGGCGCGGGCTTGCGGACGGTGAGCAATGGGTAGCTCACTGTCCGGCCGTCCGGTAACTGTCCGGACCAAGCCCAAGTCGTCGATGGCGCGCATTGTTCCTGTGCGCCTCAAGGAGTTGTCAGCAACAGCAGTGACTCACCCGGGTCGAAGCCTACTGGGGCCAGGGTTATCCGAAAGGGCGCTCGAGCCCCGGTATGAAGGCTAGAAGGAACGGGGTGGGTCTTTTAGTCAGTAAGAGTCTGACACTATCTCCCGCTCCGCCCAAGAGCGGGAGATGTCAATGCATGATTTTTTCCCAACATAAAAAAAAAAAAATGGCTTCGACCCGGCTGAGCCCCGGCTGTTGCTGACAACTCCTTGAGGCAGAGGCAGTGCGCGCCGTCGACGACAACGTTAAGATCACCCAAAGAAACACAGGTGGGTTTAGTTAGAGTAATAGTCTGACACCTGCTCCACCTAAAGCGGGAATAAGTACATTTTGATACAAGTGCAGAAAGTTTTCCATTACGGCCGAGGCGGAATTCGCACAAGCCGAGTGTGTTATGAAGCTGAGGGCTGCAATAACCAATCTGCTCGTGTATCAAACGACGTTTTTCAATACACTTACGACTCGTGGGGGTTGACGCGCGCCTCGTGGGGGTTGACGCGCGCCTCGTGGGGGTTGACGCGCGCCTCGGGGGTGTCGACGCGCGCCCAGGCTGGGATATGATAAATGTTATAAAATTGTGGCGGGGGCAAGCACGAACACTTTTCTTTACTAGTGCGGAAAACAGTTAATTGCGTACCTAAAAGTGGTGGGATAAGAACGGGTTTCCGAGTAAGTGTATTGAAAACGTTTTTTGATGGTTTTCCGTCAAGAAAAGTTAACGAAAAGATTTAATGTCCAGCAGGAACGCTTGTCACCACTACACGAATAAAGCAGATATTCATACCTTACTAATCCCACAAGATGGCGCTAGAGATCCGCATTCCATAGAGAAACCAAAGCTTTTCATCTCACACATCGCTATCAACTCCACGTACTATAACACTGAATTCTTATCACTACACCTAAATGCGACCTTTCCAATTTTACGCAAAGAAATGACATTTTGTAACCAACCGATATAAAACTTTATTTTGAAGTTAGTAAAGTTCATTTCGGAATGCGAGGGGCCGGTGCTTGGAGATTTGAGGGGATTTCATGAAGGCAAGCGGAAATCGGGAGACTCGTCCTAAAGACACTTCTTAAAGCGCTGGACTGCGTGCCAGTGACGGCGGGAAACGAGAGAGTGAACACACACACATACCTATAGATACCACATTAGTATTAGTATATGTGAAACCCGAAAAATGTGTCTAGTAGATATTTTTATGTAAAGAATCTATGTACAAAATTTCGAAACTGTATCATGAAAAATCACAAAGGATTAAGCTTGATAAGTCAGCAACAATACATTGCTAATGTGCCCTCCAGGCGACTGAGAATTGTTTTGCACTTACACCCATCTGTTTGCTGATGCCTAACGCCCGCTATGACCTGCCGTGACCCGTGTTGTTTTTAGTGTCGGTGGTGTCCAACTTGAGACCTTTTAAAATATTTTTGGAATAAAACATATAACATGGTGTAAAGACTATTGGAATCCACTCAGTTACTGATTCTGAACAAATTCTGGTTTCGCATAAAAAATAATATTGAATAAACTTGGCGGGACCACTGCCGTGCCCCCAGATTGAATATTTACAGTTTTCATCTATGTAAGCAAGTAAGAATTAAGTTGTTTGTTCACATCATAGGCAGGCATCGCAGGTCTATCTAGACCACATAACAAAAAATACAGAGTTGGGAACTCAACTTGTGAGAAGAACATTATATTATCGTCTTTGAAGCTCAGTTTTTAAGGAGTCTTTCGTTATGTAACCATGCAGATATTTCTATCAGTAATTTATTGATTATCTTTGCTTCAAGTATGTTACCCTTAAAGTTAGTATTCCGTAACCTGATAATATAATCTATATGCTATGTTAGTATAATCGATAACATTCCATTTGCTTTGATTTTTGTTTCAAAACATTTTATTACCTTTGTTTTTTGTTTTATTGGAATATTAGATATCATTTTTTTTTAAATTATTTCAATATTGTCACCGTAAAATAAGGGAAGAGTGGAACTACCCCAACAAAAGTATTTTTCAAGTTTATTTACTTGAAAACCCACTCTTATCCCACTGATTTTAGTCACGCAATAGACTGTTTTCCGCACGAGTGCAGAAAAGTACGCGTGCTCTCCACGCCACAATTTTATTACATTTATCGTATCAGGCTGGGCTCGCGTCGATCCCACAAGTCGCGGGTCAACCCCCGTTTATTAATTTCTTCAAAGGGTATTGAAAAAAGTCATTTGATACTCGTGCAAAGTTGCTGCAACCCTCGGTTCCATACACACTTGCCTACGGTTTGTTCGAATTCCGCCTCGGTTACAATAACAAACTTTTTGCACTTGTATCAAAATGTATTAATTACTAAAGCACCAGTGCAGTCCCAGCGCTAACTCAGTTATACGTGTTACTGCAACAGTCATCACAATATTATTATTTATTGTTGTGATATTTAGCCTATATTGTCCCACTGCTGGGCAAAAGCCTTTTTCCATTCTTTCCATCGTTCTCGGCTCTGAACCTCTTCTTGCTAATTCCTAAGGAAGACATCCATCAGCCGCTTCCTTCCATTTTGTCCTCAAAATACCTAAGTACATCTTCCAGATTTCTAGTATAATATATCCATAATTATATAACATTATCATTATCTACACTAATATTATAAAGAGGTAAAGTTTGTTTTTTTGTTTATAGGTAGTCTCTGAAAGTACTGGTCCAATTGATAAAATTTTTTCACCGATAGAAAGTTGCTTTATTGCTGAGTTACATAGGTTATATTTTGTGTACGCGAGCGAAGCCGTGGGCAAAAGCTTGTGTTAAATAAAGTTATATAATTGCAACCTCATTCGCCGTGCAGTGCTCGAGAGCGCTCGTCATGGCATCCATCACATGACCATCACCCGGCCGCTAATGGCGCCATCAGGCGTTCATGATCTACCGCTGTGTTTACTACACTATATCAACGTAGGTATCTCTATTAATATTGAAGTAGCTCTATCTGTTTTCACATTTTCACGCCTAAATCACTGCACCAATTTTTATGAATTTTGAGAAGGAGAAAGCCAGACCATGAAGCCTTGGGTCACGAGTAGTCCCAGGGCCTGAGACGAAGGCAAAGACAACTTCTTCATGGTCTGATCTAACTCTAGAATAGGGTTTTTTATCGCTGGCGGTTAGGTTCAAAAATCTTGAAAAAATCATCATCCTAGGACCCAAAATTCGAAGTAATGTGACATCTGCCAACCCATAAGGGCCTTCGCGCTGAATTAACTGGACATTCTCTGTCCTGAAGAGGAGGTGAACTCCAACTGTGGGAACAATATAGGGCTTAATATGCTTATTGCGTACATTCCTTAGGGATGATTTCCGACTGTAATGTGGAATATTATTACATTGTATCGGCGACTAATGATATGATGAAGTAAATGACTGACAGTCTTTCATTCATTCAGTCAGTCTTCATCCGAGACGTGTAGTTATCAGAGAGGCTAGTAGAGTCTAGACAGATTCGTAATTAGACCATAATGATACATTGTGATTCATAATGTCAACACAAAAAGAACTTTATAGAGACACATTATTATTACAGGTAGTAGAAACTGATGATAATTCGTTACTGAGACATAGAAATACTAGTGAGACTGTTGGTGATATCCAAGCTTTAGTTTTTTTTTTTCGAAATCCAATACGCATTTGAACTACAAAGATAGATTTGTGTACACACAAGCAAGCAAACATTATCCGCTCGACAGTCGTCCAAAATCTCGACAACAGCCATCGGCCAGTTACACCCCAGGCACACGATGATAGAATAGAATAGAATAGAATAGACTTTATTGTACACCAAAAAGTAATACAGCTTATACAAAAACTTCAATTTGTGGGTACAATTATGGCGGTCTTATCGCTGAAAGCGATATCTTCCAGACAACCTTAGGATGGATAAGAGCTTAAAATAATACACGGGGTAGTCTGTGGTGTACTGCTAACTATATAAAACACAATACTCAATTATAAATACTTATATACATACATATTATAATAAGTTACACAATTTAATTAGTAAAAAGGGTAGAACAAAAGAGTAAAGTAGGGTTGGTGGAAGAAATTAAATTACGTAGAATCAGTATAGTATTAGAGAGAAAGGAAATGGTTTTTAACTAGATTTTTAAAAGAAACTAGTGACTGGGCTTGCCTAATTGGTAATGGCAGCGCGTTCCACAAACGCACCGCTTGGATCGCAAACGACTTATCGCAGAATTTTGTAGAATGCGAAGGCATTAAGAGGGTCAAATTCTCCGATGATCTCAAGTGTCTAGAATGTGTGTCATGAATGAACTTAAAACGTTCTTTGAGATAAGAGGGGGTTGTAGGGATAAACAGGACACTGTAAAGCAACGATAAAATATGAGTATTCCGACGAAGGCGGATTGGCAGCCACTTGAGCTTAATACGAAATTCAGAAATATGATCATATTTGCGCAATCCAAATATGAATCTAATACAAAAGTTTTGAAGCTGCTCAAGCTTATTTAGCTGCACTTCGGTTAGATCAAGATAACTGACATTGGCATAATCAAGGATTGGGAGAAGGAGGGATTGGGCGAGCGCAGTTTTGGTAGCAGTTGGAAGAAAATTGCGCAGCCTTCGTAAAGACCCCGCAGACGCAAACAACTTGCGGCTAACTTCCTGCACCTGAGGACCCCACGAAAAGTCTTTATCAATGATAACACCAAGGTCCTTCACTGAGTCGCTGTACGAAATCGTATGATCCACTTTCTTCATGGATCTTTCCACCCTGTTCTGCACGTTTCAACACAAAAACTAAAATCCTCTAAATCCAATGTACAAGAAGTGTTCCCGAATATCCCGCTGTCACTACACCCCTACCCGTGTCCCCGACAAGGCCACCCGCGGGTCTAGCGTGAATAAATTTAATGTATTAACTCACCGCACATCGTTTATTAGAGCCGCCTACAAGGAGACGTACCATTGTATGAGGTGATATGTGTACGTGTTGTGTAGTTATGTGCGCCTGGTATTCAGACAACTCATTCGGGTTACGGATTTGGCAAATTAGAAAATGTCCTTAGAGAAGTGCTTAGTTATAACAATTGTACGGACTGATCTTACAAGTTGAGCAACTTTTGCTGAGGTCAGTCCATGGATGGGTGGTAACAGTTTCGGTTGAGAGCTAGGGAAAAGTTTTATACCATCTACTCGGAGAAGAACTGCTGTATGAGGTAACGTATGCTCGTGTTGTGCAGCAATGTACGGTTCACGTACAGGCAAATCGCTAACGCCGCGACCTACTTTTCACTACTTGTTTTGTTTACTTTTCTACTTGTAATTTAGTTGACCAATAGCTGCCGTAGCGCTATTACCGCAGATTAGTCTCTAACATAACTTAGTGTAACTTTTACGAATAAACTCAATTACCGTGAAGTCTGTGGTTTTCGTCAACTTACATCCAACAACTCAAATGTAAGTAACTAGCTACTGCTGAGCCATACACGCTATGTGCGCCTGATTAATGGATTATGGGTTTGGTAAATTAAATGGCTCAATTTAAGGTCTTGCAGATGTTTTGCATTGCGCTCTTGTTTATTGCATGTTAATTTTTTTCATGTGTTGCATCAAATAAATGTTTTACCTGTCTACGAGTATTAATGAATACTCGTCGATATTTTACTTCTTCATGATCCTGACTATCTTCTGGAAGTATGTGAACCCTTCAATGATGTTGATAGAGCGTTGTGTTTCATGCCTCAAAGAGATTTCAGCAAGATTGACAGGGTCCGTCAGGGGCGATACTTGCTGGAACTACGGAATTGATTTTGCTCTGGACCGCGAATAGCAAGAGGAGGAACACAGGTGTGTTTTAGTTAATAAAGCTATTCATGGACTTCCAAGCAACTCAGGAAAAAAAAAACCGTTTATTGCCAAAAATAGCAAGTATTATTATGACTTAAATATTAGCGGTTGTAGGTAAGCATTGTATACTCTAGAGATGTACCGCAGCTGTATAAGGTGATGTTTGTTTGTGGGACGTAGTTATGTGCGCCTGGTGAATTTTAGTGAAGTTGGGGTAGCAGTTAGCAGTCCCCAGGTACCGGGGTTTACATTTGAGAGAGTTTGATTCAGCAGAGCATTAAATTAAGTATTGGTCAAACTCTAGTCTGTAAACTTGTTTTCACAGGGCTCAAAAGAATGTGGTCCATTATCTGGTTAATGGGCTTCATTTGTTTCGTTTGAGGGCTAGCTTGGTATATAGATGTGCCCGCTTCGCTACTTCGACCTACGATTGGGATCGCTTTGCTTGCTTAGTTCGTAAGAAGACTGGAGTTGCCTGTTTTTGGTTTTTAAGTTAAACTTACTCAAGTAATTTCTCATTTAAGATGGCGGCCATGTATATGGAAACTTACTACTATCAAATATTTTTAACTTAGATACCTATGGAATAAAGCAACTAGCGGTTGACAGAGTGAAAACCGCTTTGAATTTAATGAGTAGCAGCAGAGTAAAAGTTCGTAAGACAATTTTATTAAATGAACTAAAACACAGAAAACCAGTCCTTCCTCCATCTGCCATAATGCTTTTAACTTGCTTTGAGATAAGTGATTGAGTGAAATATGTAACTTTGTGATCTTAGAATAGCACTCTAAACAAAACTTGGGGAGGTAAATGAATTGCTTCAAACTTAGCACCGACTTCTAGATGTAGACTCGGGTCAAGACAGAACTGCAGTTAAAGTGCCCAAGTTTCAGAGATCCGACAGCACCATCTAATAGAGCAGTTAGAACAATTAACTGACTGCGAGGTGAGATATTCAGATCAATTGGAAATGGATTGCTAGGCTTTAGACTTGCTAGAAAAACCTTAAAAGTTTACGGGTGCACGTATTCTTGGGCCTTCATGTTGGATCTGGATGAACATAAATCAACTCCAGCGAAATTTTAATAATGCAATATAGTTATGTATGTCTTTTTTTACACCACCTGCTCGATAATGTCGTTTTACACGTCATACAAACTTCACTTAAAGCAAGTCATTATATACCTAGGGAGATAATGCAGTATGGCCGATCCCTAGGGAATAATGAGATTTGAATTTGGAGCGTCAAGAATCGTCAACATTGTGAATTAAAATGTAGGCGCATCGAACAAGTTGACTCCAAATTCAAACCAAAGAGTATGTAATCACTATGATTCAAACTGGCCACTAACAAAAAAAAAGAAAATAGAATAAAACGTGGGTACTGACGACACGGGAGCATTATAGAAAATTGAAACTATAGAATCTTGGAGTAGTGAATTTTGTTTGTTTGATGAACTTGTAAATATAATACTTATATTTCTCTAATATATGATTTGGTCGACCAAATTGTCTTTTAATTATCTCACAGATGGTGTAAAAAGTAGAGTATGCAACACGGGGATAAAGCTGTCTTTGTCTTGGGCGGCTTAAATTCCTCACTTCACTCAGGTTTCTTTATTAACTCCCTCGCAATGCTCGGGAGTTAATTTTATAAATCCCTCACTATCGTTCGGGATTAAAATCAGCAACCTTCGTTTCGTTCGGAATTCAACATGCCGCCCGCGACTTAAAGACACTGCTTTATCCCCTAGTCACATAAACTACTATTATTTATCAAGATCTTAGAGTCCTGGACTTTCGGAAGGTATTCGGGGGCCGAAGCCAACTCGCAAAGGCCCCTTAGGCAATTTTCATGGAACGTGGTATTCTGACATCGAAAAAGTTCGCCTGAGTTTATTGCCCATAATAACTTGCAAACTGACAAGATAATTATACTTTTTAAGGTTTATACTGTGTGTAGAATAGGTGTTCGAATTTGAGAGGAAAAAAACAGATTGTTTTTTAAAGTGGGATATGTCAGGACGGTTGCCCGCCGCGAGGCGAATAAAATAACTTTATAAATAAAAGCATAACAACAAACCAATAAAATAGAAAGCACAAAAAATCAGTTTTTGTTTTTAGGTGAGAAAATCTCCCGCTCTTGGGCGGGAGCGGGAGATAGTGTCAGGCTTTTACTGACTCCGTGCTGGGACCGAATCTTTCTATCAGAAACAGACCCTTGCCCAGTAGGCTTCGACCTTCGACCCTGCTGGGCCCCTACGGTTTGCTGAAAACTCCTTGCGGCGTGCGTGGAACAATACGCGCCGTCGACGTCTTGGGCTCGATCCACACGGTTACCGGACGGTAGGACGGCAAGCTACCCATTGCTCACCGTCCGCAAGCCTACTCGCCTGTCCAGAAATCGGGATCGGATTCCCTGCGGCGGCTGGGGTGTGAGGGCCGTTGCCTGACACGTGCGGCCTCCTCTTTTGCTAGCATTACTGTTTCGCAGGAGGCGACCGCCTGCCACTCTTTCTCGCTTCGAACCATGGCCTGTATCAAGGCCCGGCGCGAGAGATCGCTGCCACTGATCGCCCCCACTAGGACACAGCGGTGCTCTGCTCAAGCGCGGCATACCTCCGCCGTGTGCTCCACCGTGTTTTCCGGGCGGTCCACCCAGTGTTGACATCCAGATCACTTCCGCTTGAATCCGGTGCAGGAATTTCCCGAACTGACTATGTCCGGTGAGAACTTGCGTCATGCGGAAGGTGAGGACGCCGTCAGGACTTTCAAGAGACACCGCCATAATTATGGCATGCTTAGATCGCCACCTCAGACCTGTCTCTGGCCTGTGCGCCCTTATTACTATTATATATGAATACTTCCTTGTATATCATATTATTATATCCAACCCAGTAATCAAACCTCAAACGCAAACTCACCTTTTGACTACTAATATGTCTTAATCTCTTCACAATTTACCAACGGTCATCTAACTCTTGCCAAAGAACCTTTCGAACTTAATCGACTGCTGAAGGGTCTCCACACGCATCAAGTTCCCGTCAATATTTTGCCACGTCTCCGTCGCGCTCGTCTTGAGCCATCGATTAGTTCCTAAACAAATATAATGAGTGTTGAAGGCGACCCTTTGGACTTAAGGAAGAAGATGAAAAGCAGGTCCATTCGCAACTAAACTGGAAAAGGCTATTTTTAAGGAACTTTAGAACCTGACAGACGAATAGATCTCAAGAAGAGACTTTAGGAAGAGGGTTCACTTTTGAGCATTCGAGCTTGCTTCATCACGTTCAAGTATGGGCATGCACAAGGGCATATAGGACAAGTTGACTAGGTGGTTGACGATAGAGTACGCTTGCCTAGATATAACCTATTCATTCTTGAGTTAAAGACTAGATTGTACTATCAAGTAAGACACATTCTGGCAGGAGCTTTAACGATACGCAAAAGTAACGTGGATCCGAAACGTTATGTGAGTCCGAGTGTATACCACGGCCATGGCACCGGTGGCACGTCTTCGTACGTCTGGTGGTCCAATGATGGATCGGGCTTGACTGAATTAAATTATGGAATTCCGACGCACACTCCCAGAAATGCAACCGGTAGTAAACAGATAGGCTATAAACTCAGCGTCGATGCTCAAGACTTTGAAGCTTCGACCAGTGCAACATTACCAATGATCATCAGCTATCTTTTTCTTGCTTGAGTTCTATTAGCCTTCTGCACATTTACTTGTTCCACGCTCCATAAGTTTTAAGTCGTTCGTCCTTTGGGCGTCATGAGTGTTTGTCTTCGTCCAGTTTTTTGTTTATTTCGAACATTATTAGATCGAAAGTGCGTTGTTTCGTTCGAGTATCGAAATTAAATGGTCCCGTGTGAGTGGACTTTGTTTTTTTTTGTTTTATGCCAAGTTAGTTCAAGAGTTAGGAACGTGGGCTTATTTGAAGTCGTGGGCTTGTTGGAAGTATATTTGCAGACTTTTTGTGAGTAATAATAATTGGTAATTTTCTTTTTCTAAGAATTTTAGTTGGTGCCCTTTAGAATTCCTGTATTTTTCATGAAGACTTTGTGTTTTCTCTTAGCTAACTAAGTAGATAAGAAAATAATGTTAATTGCGATTCCGGACCTTAGATGGTTACTGAAGCAAAAGAGTCTAAAAAATAGTTAAACTCCTTCCTAATGTGCTGATCACCAACCTCCTTCATAACGTGCTAATTACCAACCTCCTTCCTAATGTGTCCGCACTTTCGGCTGTGTTTGCTGTTGCCCAAATCACGAAGTAAACATACTTATTGGTCCATTGTCCATGTCCAATCATACACACACATACCATCACTCATAATCTTTTGCTTGTATAATATTAAGTGTGATTAGAATGCAAAACTAACTGTAAATGCAAGAATCCCAACTAATCCACGTAAACACAAACTCGGTAAGCACTTACTCATACAATTAATTAATTATCTCACCTGAGTCGAGACTCCACAAAGATTCAATATAAACCCATACGCGACTCCGATATAATCGACTGCTACAAAACAATTGTCCCATTCGATAACCGACAAGCAATTATTGTCTGTTACATTTTCCTCAGCACATTCTATCCTTCTCACTCTTGAGTAGATGGTGTAAGTGGGAACGAGAGGGAAGATATAGTGTCGCGCTGCCGATTGTTTGATTTCCGTAGCTCTGCCGCCACGCACTACCTGTGTCAGTAAACGGGTTAGCTAGGGTGGGGACACAGTGATTGGAAAAAGTATCGATTACAAAATTCAGCTTTATTATTTTTCCTTTGCCCAATTTTTACACAGTTCTTATTGTGTCTAAATATCTAATGTTAATCTAATGTCTAATATGTTCAACTTAAAGCTTGAGTTTATCATAACGTAAATTATACTTCTTTCACAAAAGATTGGATAAAATTAGATAGCAGTTTAGTTATGAACAGGCTTTTGAAATTATATTTGAAATATTATCAGAAACCATCGCGCCATTCGAAATAGCTTTTGCACTGAGGCAAAAGTTCATGTTTTATTTCTAGTAAGAAAGTTCCACAAGTTGCAACTTATTTTAGTTTATCGCTGAGATATTCAATCTTTCCGTGATCTCACTTAGTTTTAGTTTCTTTGAAAATAAAAACATTATTTAAGTGAATAAGACGTAAATTACAATAATAATTTAAGCGTGTTATTGTATATATTAAAAACGTGTTAATTTAAACGTAAATCGTTTAAATTAACACGTTTTGCATTAAATTTTATTATATAAAATCGAAGTAAAAAAAACATTTACTATTTAACAATCAATAATCCCATAAGTCCGTCGTGCGCAAAAAGGATTAAATAAAAAAATATACATGAGAGATAGTTTGTTTCATCATTATCACCAGCGCCATCGTGGTCGCCCAAGAAAGAGGTAGCGAGATGATCTAGACGCGTATCACGAGAACTGGTTAGAGACGGCGCGAGAGAAGAATGTCTGGAAGGACTTGGGGGAGGCCTTTGCCCAGCAGTGGGACAGTAATGGCTAATAAAAAAAAAAATAAAAAAAATTGTTGTAATCATCATCATTTCAGTCGATAGACGTCCATTGTTAGGCATAGGCCAATTTAAGATAACTTGATTATTTATTTATTTATTACATCTTGGAGAACTTACAGCTTAAACAAACTAAAAATAAAGACAAACATAGACGACAGCAAGCCAATTACAAGTCCTCGCGTATAGTATTAGAATTAAAATTGAAAAGTGACCATAGCACCCTTTACACAATGATTGATATAGCTTATTAAAATGTTACAGTAACATAAACTAAGTCAATTGCAAGGGTCAAACGAGTGGTAACTACAAACCTTTCAGAAAAATGAGTAACAGTAAAAATAATAAAAACATTGCAGAAAATTTGGGAAACAATTAAAAGCCTACTTAAAAAACCTATAAAAAACTTATATTATGTTTTAAATTTAAAATATTTTAACCTACATAGGCACTTATATCAGCAAAACACACATAAAAAATCTTATATTATGTTTTTTGAGGAAAACTGTACTGACCTCGAAAATATGCTGAACGAGATTACACGCGAAAGCAAATATGTAGGTCTACCACTCAATACGGGGAAAACTAAAATCTTAACAAATGGGCAAAAAAAGACTATTTTAATACAAAAAAATCCCATAGAGTACGTAGAAGAGTACATATACTTAGGGCAAATTGTTACTTTCAACAATAATAGTGCAAGCAGTGAAATCCAAAGACGCATATCTTTGGCATGGAAGAGATATTGGAGCTACAAAGAGATAATGAAAAATAAAGAAATAAAAATATATTTAAAAAGAAAACTCTACGAAGTAACAATACTCCCATGCTTAACATACGGTTGCCAGACCTGGGGACCTGAAAATAAAATAGCCATATGCCAAAGAAAAATGGAACGAAGTATAAAACAAAGTGAAAAACTAGACAACAAAACTCTAAAAAGCAAAACAAAATTAATAGACGTGGTTAAAAGAATTAGGTCACTTATATGGAACTGGGCAGGTCACTTATGCGGATTGGAGAACGGTCGATGGACCAAAAAATTAACGGAGTGGATACCCAGAGAAGAAAGTAGAAGTAGGGGCCGACCAAGAAAAAGGTGGGAAGACATTTTTCGGGAGAGAGTTGGACCTGGGTGGATGACAGTGGCTAGGGACAGGAATCATTGGAAAGTATTGGGGGATGCCTACGCCGAAGAGGCGACAACTACTTAGGGATGATTTTTTTAATATTATATAGCATAATTATTATAAAGTATTTAACTAAATGTAAAGTGTAGAATTAAGTAACTCAATTAATGTAAGTAGTAGAATAAAGGCTTTTTAGTGAGAATGGTTAGTATGGATGAAGTCAGAATAGTAGTAAATGGTATGAAAAATGGTAAAGCCATTGGTCCAGATGGAATACCCGTTGAAGTGTGGAAGTTATTGCGAGTGGATGGATGGACGTGGTTAGCTTTATTCTTCAATAAGTTGTTGCGGGAAGAAGCCATACCTGATGAGTGGTGCAGCAGTTCTTTGGTGCCCATTTTACAAAAAAAAAAAACAAAGGTGATGTGCGTGAGTGCAACAATTATAGAGGAATAAAGCTCATGTCACATACTATGAAAGCCTGGGAGAAAGTTACTGAAAGGCGACTGAGAGAGGAGAGTGAAATTTCACAGAACCAATTCAGTTTTATGCCTGGTCGAGGCACGACGGATGCCATTTTTGCTATACGCCAGCTGTGCGAGAAATACAGAGGTGCGCATAAAAACTCGCACATGGTATTCGTTGACCTCGAAAAGGCATACGACCGGGTACCTCGAGAGGTTCTGTGGTGGGCCCTTAAGGAAAGAGGTGTGCCTGGGAAGTATATGCAGTTGATCCGAGCGATGTACAGTCGATGTAGTACGCAAGTCCGGTCCACAGTGGGCACCACTGGAAATTTCAATGTGGCTGTCGCCTTACATCAGGGATCGGCTCTCAGCCTTTACCTCTTCCTGATGATAATGGACGCTCTGACGTCGGACATTCAGGAGGAGGCTCCCTGGTTTATGCTGTTTGCCGACGACATTGTGCAGGTTGCTGACAGTGGCCTAGAGGTCCAAAACAGATTGGAGGTGTGGTGGCACAGACTGGAAAGTGTACCAAACCGGAGTACTTATTCTGCGATTTCGGCGGTCTCTCCAACCCTGTGCCTTTAGCTCTCGCCGGAACGCCCATACCAATCTGTTTCGAATTTCGGTACCTCGGGTCACTCGTCCAAGGGGATGGTGAGGTAGACCGAGACGTAACACGTCGGATCAACGCAGGATGGATGAAATGGCGACAGGTCACGGGAACAACTTGTGACCCAAGCATGCCCCTCAAGTTGAAGGGTAAAATTTACAAGTCCGTCATAAGACCTGTCATACTGTATGGATCAGAATGTTGGGCTGTGAAAAAGAAGGACGAAAAAAGATTGCACGTAGCGGAGATGAGAATGTTGAGATCGATGTGTGGTGTGACGACGAGAATGGATAAAGTGAGAAATGAGTATATTAGAGGAAGTTTGAAAGTGGCGCCAGTGACTGAAAAGTTGAAAGGTAATCAGTTGTCTTGGTATGGTCAAGTGAAGAGGAGGGATGAAGCGCATATTACTAAAAGAGCTCTGAGTATACATGTAGATGGATGAAGAGGGAGAGGAAGGCCGAAAAAAAGGTGGATAGATTGTGTGAGAAGTGGTATGAAAGAAAAGGGAGTTAGTGATAGTTTGACGGGTGACAGGACAGAATGGAAGAAGAAAACGTGTTGTGCCGACCCCAAGTAATATGGGATAAGGGCAGGAAGAAGAAGAAGTAGAATAAAGGCTTTTTATTTTATTTTAGGCACTTATAACATGTCAGAAGCTAGTGCACGGTTCGAGTTGGTCTTTTTCTATGGAAAAGAATCGAAAAGAACCTTCATGGTTACTTATGATTCCATATTATGGTGTTGTGTAAAAATGCCATACAGCGTAACATATAGTTGGTTCAACCGTCATTAAATCGACATCAAGCTATCGACACCTCTCTATCTCTACCCGACGACACTCGTAGTCTCTGAGCACGGCGCTTATATTCCGATTCTGTGCTCGGCACATCTCTATTGATTCTATCGACACGACATCGTACGTACACGTGGCACATGCCGATGGGCTAACAATCAACTGTGCTTCAAGCACGTTTTAAAAGTATTGGAGTAAGAGGGTGAGATATTATAGATCAATTACCGAACTATATCGTATTAATGCAGCTGTATACCAGTAGTTTATGTGGAGCAACTGCCTATCGGACCTCCACAACCCAGGACCCTTTGTGTTCCAGAGTCACGATGATGGGGCTGATACACGCGTCATTCTCGTGAACGGGTGCCGTCAGTTGAGACTGGTCATCTCTTAGCTGCCAGTGGCTCAATTCAATTTCTATCTTTTAATTATTTTTTTATTTTTATTTTATTATCTACATTGTGCTTACATAATCGAGGCAACAAGAAATATGTAACTAAGATGATATTTATGTACTCATAATATGATTTAAAAGAGTGTCCATGGAGTTTCTTGCACGTTCTTCTCCATAGAGACCTACTCTTTGGAACGTGCAATTTAACTTCACTTTTCTTAGACTGACCGACATTTGACTGTTCAAAAGTGCCTGCAAATGGTCTATTTGAAATAAATGTTTTTGATTTTGATTTTTGATGACTCTTTCAAATGTACCCTCAGTGAGACCGGAAGGTGACGGACGTATATGCACTTCCAAGCAAGCGTGCTCCCAGGCCTTGGTTCAGGCTATGGTCCTACTAATGGCAGGTGGTCGCCTCCTTCTGCGAAGCAGTAATGCTGGCGTAGGAGGCAGTCGCACGCGTGAGGGAACGAACGTCCTCACGCCCTAGCTGCCGAGATTCTAACCCCGACGACCAGCCTCGATAGACGCGGGCTTGCGAACGTCGAGCAATGGGTAGCTCGTCGTGCAGGCATCCAGTGCAGAAGTTATTCGATGATTTCCCACCTTAATAGGCAAGGGTGCTCCATAGCTGACCACATCGTCGCTTACCATCAGGTGCCATAGTGGTAAAACGCGAGCCTCTCAACAATAAAAATAAAATAGTAATTTATTGTTATGTGTAGTTATAATAATTCGCATGTAGATAATGTAAGTTGTGAATGCTGTAATCATGTATTCAAAACCCACTCTGTGCAATATTTATCGAAGCAGTTCCTCTTAGCCCGAGTACATTCCGCATCCATGAATATCTTAAGAGGAACACTCGTCATAAACACATAAAAAGAAACATGCATGTTTTGCAAGCGCATTACCTACATACATGTGAGTTAGTTTGACAAAGTTGCATCGAGTGCCGTCCTCAATACGTTTGATGTTCGAGTGGCACCTTATGCAGGTGCGCGAGAAGTACCGAGTACCGAGTCTTATCGAGACGTGTACCTAACTTGTAACTTTGTTGTGTGCTACGGTTTGCGAAGAGTTTTATTTTAGAGTTCCATCATGGAATAGGAAAACCGTAAAAATTGTTCATGTAAATGTTTCTGGGAAGGAAATGGATAGTAGCGTCTAAAAAGGAATCCAGTGTTCATCAGTCTCTCTTTAGTGTGGGATTCTTATAATTATCCCAATAAAATCGATTTCATACTAAGCTCAAATAGCTTCGTCTTCGTCTTTGCCGGATTACTTAAATACTTTCTTTTATACAAGTAATAAATATTATTATTATTTTCTGTAGCTAAGAGAAGATCCCGGAGTGGTCTATTAAAAGATTAGTCTGGAACCTACGCCATCTAAGTCACTGTCGAAATAGAAGCAATTTGATGTGGCCTTTACAGGTATTCATTGGAGATGAGCTCCTTTCTTTTCTGATGTGGACGCAGGACAGTTTTGACAAGGCATTGGCTGTACCTGCTCACGTCAGGGCTCGACCGCGCCGTTCCTGCCATCAAGATAGATCTAACGATTGACCAGTTTGATGATCAAAGCAGTTTGTAAAAATATACCACCAATATTTAATTAGTACAAATAATTAAAGGGCTTCTTAAAAAAGGTCTAGTTATTATGACATGTAAGTAAAGTTTCTGTAAATGCTATTCATAAACAACAAAGTTAATTAGGGTTTGTTTATAATCCAAAATGTCACTCAATTTATGGAAATATTGTTTAGGTTATTGATTATGGATGGATAAAAGGCTATAAAAATGGAAAAACACTACGTGTAGTATTTTTTGTAACAATTGTTATGAATAATTTATTCAATTGTGAAACTACTAATTTTACTATTCGGGGACAATTTTGGGATTTCGTCTTTTTTAGACTACACAAATATTTTTTGTTTGTACTAATTAAAAATTAGGGGTGTATAGACGTACATACAACATATCAAGCTCACAAAAAATAAAAGTTAAAACAAGACTGGTCATAGATTCCCCTACCACCTTTACAAAGTTCATCATCCTGAGTTACATGCACACGGTAAAGTTAAAAACACGCTTTTGGCATCAATTGAACTTTAATATCACCTTTATTTCGTAGCAATAAGAGAGGTTGTCCCATTCAAGTGTTTATTAAACATCTGTGCAGTTGACTGTAATAATGTAGTGTGAGGGTGCAGTGGTCGAGAATTATTACATTAACTTAATAGACAAAGCAATAACGGCACATTGATTTCAATTAGTGGAACAATGAGCTTTATGTTGTCGCGAGATAATAACAAGCGACGGTCAGCGATCAATCGTTGATGATATGATCGTATTGTGTTTAATACATGACGCTTGATCATCTCGGTGTAGGGACGCTGATTAATTTCTGCTTATATATAATAATAGTATAAGTCTTTATTACTGTTTATCATATATTTTTTATGCTACCACGTTTATTGCTGACGATTGGTTCTCAATAACAGCATTGCCACTGAGGCACTATTTTATTTTTGTTGACTAGAGTAGAATTCTAAAAAAATAGCAAAAAAAAAAAAACGTTGAAACAATTTTTCTCATCATTATTTCAATCGTAAGATGTCCACCGTTGGACATAAGCCTCCTAAGTGTCGCCATAATGACCGGTCCTGTGCGTCTTGCATCCATCGGATTTCCACGACCTTCACCAGGTCATTGGTCCACCTTGTGGGAGGCCTTGCAACGCTGCGTCTTCCGTTATGTGGTCGCCATTCCAGAACCATTCGTTCCCATTACCATCTGTTCTGCGAGCATTGTGCGCTGTCTACTGCCACTGAAGTTTGGCGATTCTTTGTGCTATGTCTGTAACCTTGATTCTCCTGCGGATATCTTCATATTTTTCTAATATCATGAAAACAAACAATGAAGTCAATAGAGTGCGTTAATATTGATCATTCGTACGGAACCAGTTCTGTAACATTGGCATCGTCGCCAGCTGGTGATCACTCAGACTAACTTGTTGCCCGCACTGCAGCCGCGGTGTTTGTGCACAAGTACATCTTACGCCACTTCTTGTACTTACATGCACTCGGTTAAGTCAGTCGGTACGATCGGAAAATACAGATAGAGTAACGAGTTCTCATTTTTGATTTAATATACTGTGGTCGGACGTTCCACCTAAGCAGGCATTTTACTTTATGTAAATTATTTCATGCCAATTGCTCTCAAAATGGTAAAGAAAACGCAATGTGCATTGTTGGAAAACTGCCACGTTCTACCAACACGGATAACACGGTGGGGCATACGGTAGAGGTGTGCCCCGCTTGGGTTAATCATCGCCATATCCTTGTGGAAGCGATGCTTGGTGACTTTTCGTACCGGGCCCTGATTCAGGTCATGGTCCAAAACGAGGCGTCCGAGCCCAGGTCGCTGACAGCGTGTAGTGTTCCACGGGCGCCTCAAAGAGATAAATGATAAATGACATTTATTTTTGCAAATAGGTTTTAAAAACACTTTTACGCGTCAAATTTTCTTTTTCCGTCAGTTTAAGCTAGATGAGGCTGGTGTTTCCTAGCTGACTACCCTGAGAAGAAAAACCGAAACAAACTAAGGGGTCAAAGTCTCTTTTAAGCTGTCAGCAATGCGTAGAATCCTAGCAAGACCGATGCCCGTTAAGGCCGCGGGCATTTTCTGAAAAGGGAACTCGTACTCCTAGAACGCAAGGGGCAATTGAAGGACACATGTTGTGTGGTTTTAGTTAGTAAAAGTCTGATGCCCTTCCACTCTACCCTAGAGCGGGAGACGTTCTCGCACCTTAAAATAAAAGTTAGTAAAAGTCTAATATCAACTCACTCTCACTTCACATACAGCGGGAGGAGTTTTTCGATAATTTGCTACCAATGTGGCTTCAAAATGAGTCCAAGTTGCTGCCAGGGAATTCCAGTCAGTCGTAATATCAGATAGCATTTCTATATGAAACAGAATCTGTTTGAGTACAACTACATCTTGTGCCTGTCCTAGTGTCCCTGTTAGGAGTTGCTATGTAAGGCCTGCCGCTCACAACTATTCATACAGGGTGTATGAAGTTATCGTTGTTTCACAAATCAATATTTGTGTGCCGCCAGCCGCCATCGATAAGGTAGAGGGTTCATGACGTAGAATTATAACAACAATTCACTTCACAATCTCTTTTCTTTCACAGTAGATAAATGAGTAATTACAGACTTAGTTGTATCCTAGTTTGAAAGAACCAGCGATCTCATTAGGAGCGTCCGAACTACTTGACCGATTGCCCAAGACTGGCTCTTAACATTCTTTTCAATTCAAATATTAACCGTCGCCACTTCATACGACTATGCATCGTGACTTGTCAACAACGTCACAGCATTCCCCCACACCTCTACTGAGGAATCAATTGAGTGTCTTATTAAAGCTAAACTATCATAATCGTCAACGTATGTATAAGTACACCGTTATTAAAATGAAGAAACTCATCAACTATGGTTATCATTTTAAACTTGTTTTTTTATGCATTGAAAGGTATAAAACATACTCGTAGAAAATATTTAAGATAATATCAATCTGCCTTTTCCCAACTATGTCGGGGTCGGGTTTCAATCTAACAAGATTCCAGCTAAAAACCAGTATTTTATGTACAGCAACACCCTTATACTTTTGCGTGCGTAAAAAATTAAATTAATATAATGGATTTTATTGAGGATTTTCGAAATAAACCACAAATTCATTACATGAATATATAACACGATTCTCCTTGGCAATACTGTCAAGGACTTAAGTTGATTAAGGTGCTCACATATCCTCGGCGGGGTTTGCTATTTGTTTTTTATTATATATATTATTATTGAATGGCTGGCGTTTGATCACTACCTCACCATACCCAGAAATAACCTATTCACTATCTTGACTCCCCTAGACTCCTAGGTTAGGCTTTCAGGAAACAAAGGTTCCGGTAGGGAATTCCAACCTTAGCAGTATGCACAATTAAAAAACGATTCTCTTAGAAGTTTCATTTCTTATGTAAAATACTATACATAAAGTTACTCTGAAATCGCGAAGACATCCTTGTCATTTAGGGACACCCTGTAGGTATATCTAGGCAGACAACCTTGTCAACATATTCCAGGTATATTTCACTCGGTCCAGTTTCGTTATCGGCCGGCCGTCACCCGTCGCCCGTCACTCGTCACAACCCTTTACAACATGTCGTCTCTTTATGACGACGTGACGCTTGTCTCCCGACGACTAGTTAGGTCTTGTCATGTCGCTCGAGGTGACAGTTACGAGAAATATGCTAAAAGTAACAATACCTTGAAAATCTGAGATATCAAAGTATCTCCAGTCTCAAAATTTTGAGAAACAATGTCACAAATTATGACCCGGTTATTGTTAAACGAGGAAAGTATTAAAATGAAAAGTTTATCAGCTTCGAAATTTAAGATTCGAAACATATAATTGGCAACATTATTATGTTGTCGCTGGGACATAGCGTCGTACAGCTCAAGTTTCTTTTTAGACCTACGCGTAGCAACAAGCTACGTTTTCGTAGCTGACGCATCGTAGCAGACCCATCGGCTACGCCGTAGCACAGTTCGACTGTTGCTACGCGTAGCAATATGCTACGGCTTCTTACGTCGACTTTTGCTACGCGTAACAATTGGCGACTTCTTGCATCGACTGTCGCTACGCGTAGTAATATGATACGACTTCCTAGCTGTTGCATCATAGCAGACCCATTTCCAGGGGCAAAGATTTTAGTGAATTGAAAACGTGTAAGTCACCAAACTTGTAACGACACGGGGTTATTGTAAACACTTTTTGTGATAGGAAATCACCAAATAACTTATCACGCTCTGGGTAGAGAGTGGGAATGTCAGACTTTTACTGACTAAAACTCGTCTGTGTTCCTTTACTTGCCCTGTCACGGTAACTCTTGCAAACAATTCCGTAGCGTTTTAGCCAGTAATATCATGTCCCAGTTGAGACATGATATTACTGACTCAGTGGTCTATGTGTCTTTATGTACTCGGTTGATATTCAATTCCAACTAGACCACCATTTTTACAATAATGTAAGTGTTAAGATACATACAAATCTTAACTTAGTCTAACACTGAAGCACATTTGCTTGCCTGACGTGAACTACTCAGTGTTTGTCCCGCGGGCGAAGTCGCTCGCAACTAATTGACGCCTCGTAGTCGATACCACACACCGATACCGATACCACACGACTCGGGATCGAGCAGTCGAGACCATTGTCTCTCGATACATCGTGATTGACGGGTTACAAGCTGGCGCATAATTATGTGCGCTCTGCTTGCAATGAAGCGAGATATCATGCAGAGATAGATAATTTGAACGGTTTATCCATTTAATATCCATCCCACTAATATGTGTGTGTGTTTAATGCGTGCCCTTTAAACCAAAGATACGTAAAGAGACGAAATGTGCCCAACATGACTCATGCGGGACACTGGGCAAAGTTGTAGCGCCATATAGGAATTAAAAAATCGAAAATCTTGCATTGTTTTTAAAATTTTCCGTGCAGTTAGAACATATACAACAGATTAAAACCAACTTTCAGGCAAACACCTAGATCAGATATAACACCGGATCTGGAGGAGTCTCCCATTTCAACGAAGGTTTGCGGAACTTTATACCTTGTTGACTCCTTTGATACCTCTAAATAATCAAATACTCATCATTCATCGTCATAATTTCAGCCAATATACGTCTAATGTTAGACATAGGCTTCCCCAAGTGTCGCCACAATGAACGATCCCTCGCGTCTCGCATCTATTGCATTTAGCAACCTTTACGAGGTTATCGGCTCATCTTGTAGAAGGCCTTCCAACGCTACGTCTTCCGGTACGCGGTCGCCACTACAGAAACTTTCGGCCCCAACAGCCATCTGTTCTGCGAGCAATGTGCCCTGTCCATTACCACTTAAGTTTTGCGACTCTTCGTGCTATCAAATACTTGAAATTCATAATTTACAAAGGTTGAAATACTTTAAAATCCAAATGAGTCCACAAGCAAAACAATGCAGTTCAGCACTACAGAATGACATTCTTGATCATTACTTGAAAATAATAAAATGCACAAGCTAAGGTTCGCTCGCCAGCTGCACATTTCTCACGATGCTAACAGGAAAAACCACTTATCACGTAGAACTTACCTCAGGGGATCTATTTTAGTAACATTTCCTTTAAAATTATACTATTGCAAATGACTATCGACGTCTCGTTTTATTTATAAGGAGTGACAGAGATCGATAGCGTTCTTATAAAATTTTTGATGAAGGAATGAATCAATTGAAATATTTTTCTTTGAAACATAAATTGTTCTATGAATAGTTGTTGAAATATTGAAGTAACTACACCTTTACTTTTTACTTTTGGACTAACAAGAATGCAGGCATTTTTCTGCTTATAACAAGAACTCAGACTTCATTTTTCTGTACAAAAATATACCATGTATTTATTTTATGTAATTTGGATTAACATCAGCAGGAACCATTAATTTTTCATTTTAACTAAAATTATCTTGCAAATACACCTAAAATAGAATTATAATTTCATTAAAACAATATCAAAACTCTACGGGCAACGATGGTAGCATTTTTTTTTATAATTGATATAAACTAGTGCTTGACTTCGATCCCACATGATAGTAATATTTGTATCAATTTGGAACTATTCAAACATAACATTTCTATTACTGCAGCTGGACACCGCAGACCTGTGATGTGTGTATGTGTGTTGGTAGACAGCTTCGAGATTTTAAGTCTAGGACATGGCGGTTTTCTCATGATGTTTCCCTTCGTCGTTTTGAGAGCAGTGATGATGAAATAAATTACGCTAAGTAAAGTAACTGTTTGGTTTCGAATCCACGACATACAATTCGTAAGTTTGGTTTCGTTCTTTCTTTCATTATGTTGTCACCGGGTAATTTCAGAATCTATTGTTTATAATAAATTTCGTTTTAAAAACTCTTTTTTCTCACAAAGTTCTAACTTTGTTGGGTTATGTTGTAATTAAATATGAATTGAAAAATTCGCACTGGTACCCGGTTTCGAACCTTCAGGGTTCGCATTAGAGGCGGATAGAGAGAGATCAAAGGTGAGGGGCATCTAAGAGTATATCTATGTAATCCAATAAGTTAGGATTAATATCGATGGATTAGATAGATTATCCACATATAAGTCATTTTCTGTGACTCTATCCACTAAATGTGGTTCACATTAAAAGAAAAATAAACGAGACAGGTTTTTGAGTATAATTTGCACCCGAACGAAGCTGGAGTGGGTCATTAATAATGATATAAATACGAATGTGAGCTGTGTTTTTGTTACTTACACTTTCACATCTTAAATGATGAATAGATTTGGACGAATCTTGACGCACCATCATCATCATTTCAGCCGAGAGACGTCCATTGTAGGACATAGGCCTCATAAAGTTGTCTTTGTTTTAGGTGGTTTCAATTTCTCATTAAACTCAGGTTTCTATATTAACTCCCCCGTCCTGCTCGGGAGTTAATAATATGGATCCCTCACTGCGTTCGGGATAAAAACAGCAACCGTCGTTTCAATCAGAATTCAACATGCCGATGCCGCCCGACGCTTCTTTATTCCCTAGTCACTTTATCTACTACTAGTTTTTGCCCATAAAATATTGCCTATGTCACTCAAGAATAAAGCAGCTTTCTATCGGTGAAAAAAATTTAGCAATCGGACAGTACTTGCAGAGATTACTTCCCAAAAACCAAAAAAAAAAACATAAAAACAAAACAATAAATAGTGTATATTATTTCGAGAATATAATATTCCCTTGGTATTCTCGTCTTTCCCGCAAGCGAAGCCTTTACCAGGAACTAGTTAATATTCCTAATTATGATGAAATCGAGCGCCGCGCTAAACTGCGTATAAAACACATCACATCCCCGACTGAGCCGACAAGCGGATTACGTTGGATTAATTAAACTGTAATGATTGACAAGTAATAGTAATAATGTAACATTGTCGTGAACAGGGTGCTGACAAATCTGTGCTATTTGATTGTACAATGGTGTTCACGGTTTCTGCATGCATTCTTTATTAAATTATCACCATTACTGGGTTTATTATTATTGAAATTTTTTTTTATAGTCTATCCTAAAGTCGTTTGGCAGATTTCACTGTCAGCGATAAGATAGCCATTGTACCCATAGTTTCAAGTTTTCGTAAAATTATATAACTATTTTGGTGTACAATAAAGTTTATTCTATTTTATCAGCTTTTATATGTTTGCGTAAGTACTACTAGTGTAAAGTAAAAAGTATATGTAGGACATAAGCGTCTCCCAAATGAATTGTCGCTACATCGTCAGTTTAGTCAACTAGAAGAATTATTATTACAGTAACCTTGAGTGCGCGTATTGTTCCACACGCGCCTCAAGGAGATGTCAGCAAACCGTAGGGTCGAAGCCTACCGGGGCCAAGGATCTGCTTCTGAAAGGAAGATTCGACCCCAGCACGAAAGGCAACAAAGGAATAGGAGTGGGTTTTTAATCAGTAAAAGTCTGACGATATGTCATTTGATGATTTTCCCACCTACGAAAAAAAAAGAAAAAAATTACAGTGACCATTGAAAATTGTATTGTATCATTTTAATCATTTAAATTTATTTTTATAGACCGTTTAAGTTTCATTTTCAAATCATGTCAGATTTAATATGTCAATAAAGTAGGTTAATAAAATATGAATTGAACTATTTTCTTTTTTAATTACTGAATAACATACTATATTGTTTGAAACATCCTGTACTATAACTAAGTTAATTTAATTAGTGTTTATGACCCAGTTATTTGCTACTATATATGAACTAGTTGCACATGGATCGTTTAATTAGTAAGGACTATAGAGTTGTGAGAAGTTATCAAATACGTTCTCCTGCTCTCCTTAGAGCGAGAGGGACTTTTCTAACTAAAAACCTATGTTCTTTCAATTGCTTTTTAACCGACTTCAAAAAGGAGGAGGTTCTATGTTCGGCAGAGTTTTTTTTTAAGGACTAAGATGTTGTGTTGTGATCTCATTGGCGAACTTGGCGAAATTTTCTTTTTGTGCACCTACCATATTGTCTTTTCATCACCCTAGGTTGACTGGTAGAAAATGCCTAAGCCATTAAGTCCGCCTATGTACTTTATGTTGCATGAAGATAAAATAAATAAATAAATAAATAACCTATCAGTTCAAAGTGTTTTACTAGGATTTTTTTACTTGGTCTCAGTAACTGTACGGAGTCTAGATGTGAGAGTCTATAATTAAAGATTGAGTCGATGATAAGTATCTGCTCTCCTAGCCAAGTTACAACCGTTTCGTTTGTGTCGAATACGTCGAGTAGGCCACGCCCCAGATTCTTTTGTTCTGTCCACGTGACTGAGCGTTGAGTTCCCGAGACTCTACGTGAGGTGGTTCATGATTGCGAGGCTTCGGTGTGGACGCGGTTGATTCAGAAGCACCCAGCTGAACGCATCCTGATACTTACCGCACGATCTCCGGCGGAGCGGTGACCCACCTTGACAGTTTGTGACCATAATGATGGCTAGTATAGATAAGGATAGTACAGAAGTTTAAAATGTAAGGATTATCACGTGGACAATCCCAAAATATTTATTTGAAAACCGCTAGTACTGAGCAGCCGATAGCATTTAGGTTACCTGTGTGTACTTCTGTACTAATGAACTATTCGAGGTAGATATTATCTTGTATTGTTATGTGTATAGAATACAGTCTAGACAGTGGTTTGTTGAAAAAAATAATATTATCGGTACCTGGTAATTATATATTAAGTTCATTACTTATTTTTTATTTATTCTATTCTATTTATCAATAGGTACCTAGAGATAAAATTAAGTTCACAGGCAATTTAATATTTGAATACAGATGTATTTGTAATGGCTTTTAGCCGAACTGCGGTTACACATAGTTAAAGCCGGTTACAACTAGGTGTAGCCAACCACGTGCGGTTAAGTCAAGTCAAGTCAAAAGTTTTTTATTTCACATAGGCCTACATGGGCACTTATAAAACGTCAGAAGCTAGTGCACGGTTCGAAATTGGTCGTTTCCTATGGAGAAGAACCGGCAAGAAACTCCATGGTTACTCTTTTTAATAAAATGATTGTTCTTATAATATTTGCATATTACAGTATTAATAGGTATTTTATTTCATTTCATTTCATTTCATTTCATTTCATTTCATTTCATTTCATTTCATTTCATTTCATTTCATTTCATTTCATTTCATTTAATTTAATTTAATTTAATTTAATTTAATTTAATTTAATTTAATTTCATTTAATTTCATTTCATTTCATTTCATTTCATTTCATTTCATTTCATTTCATTTTATTTTATTTTATTGATTTTAAGAAAACTTACAGCTAATATAGTACAGTAAAAATATTACAATATGCAGAAGAAGGCCAATTACAAGTTTCCACTTATATAAACTTATAAATAAAATTAAGAAGCGGTATAAAAGCGTGAGCATTAAACATGGAAATATTAGACGAAAAGAAACAAAGATACGATACATCACAAAACACAATCAAGCTTCAAAGTAAAAGTTGCTTAACATTTTTTTAAGTTTTTCGACACTATTTGTGAACAAATCAAGCTCGACATCCCGGCACATTGAGTTGAACTTTCGACATATTCTTTGAATGTACGAGTTCTATCTATAGACAGTTTTCACGATAGGTACGTGTAGAAGATCAGGTCTCCGAAGAAACACAGACGGTACACGCAGTCCAACCTTGGCCACCAGCTCAGGTACATCAATAGACTCATTCATTATTTATTTATTTAATTAATTGCAACGGTTAAACAACCAATTACAGTAACTAAACAAAGAGTAAAAGTATAAACATTTAAACAACACGTACATCAATTCCTCTCACAGTACTTCTGACATGCCAATAAAATCATCTTCCATTCGTCCGCAAACAGATCGTTTGTTGGATAAGAGATCATTTAGTGCAGCCAAAGTGCGAGGTATTGGAGACTGAGCACGGGCAACAGTGCGACACTGAGGTACAGCAAACATTCTGTGCTTCTTGCCGCGGCATTAATTGTCCGGGACAAAGAAACGTGCCAGCACAGTAAGTAAATCAGGCGCATCAACTCCGGAACGCGTGTGATAGGCACCGGATTCGTACATTCCGAGCCTAACAAACTGCTGACGATCGCGTAGATAGTCTGCGAAAAAACGGAGGAGACAGGGTGAGAAACCAATTTTGTTTAGTTTCATCAGCAGCATGTCATTATTAATCCTATCAAACACTTTCCGGAAGTCAAAGTACAGTACGTCTACCTGACGTCCGCGGTCTAAGCTAGAGGATATGTAGTCAACCAGAGTCAAGAGATTGGTGTCAACAGATCTCTTGCAGGTAGGCAAGGTCTGCAATTTTTCTTCGTTCATGTAAAGGAAGAATATGAAATTTCTTGCATCGGCTATTATAGTTCGGAAGATAACAATTTGCTCGGTATTGAATGTACCTTAAAAATCGCTTTTGTATGCCTTCAAGGCGTTTAATATAAACATTGTATTTTGGGTTCCAAATTTGAGAAACATATTCTAGATGGCTGCGGACAAAGGCACAGTAGAGGATTTCCATGGTTTTGATGTTCTTAAACTCAGAGGATACCCTAAAAATGAAGTCCAACGCTTTAGAGGCTTTGTTGACCACATTCTCGATGTGCGCGTCAAACAAAAGTTTAGAATCAAAAATTACCCCAAGATCCCTAATAACGCTCACTCTGGCAATTGTTGTATTCGACAATTTATAATCGTACATAATAGGGTTTGGCTTACGAGTATACGTACATACGTAACATTTGGAAATATTTAAATCCAACCTATTTCTGTAGCAGTAATTATGGAAACGGTCCAGATCCTCCTGTAATAGATGTGCGTCTTCGATTGTCGAAACTTGACTCAAGATTTTCATGTTATCCGCATACAATAATATTTTTGAATGTAGGAAACATGAGGCGATATCATTTACAAAGATATTGAATAACAGGGGTCCCAATAAGGATCCTTGGGGGACTCCCGAAGGAATGTACATCGCTCTCAAGGCATAACCGTTGAGAACTACAGCCTGGCATCTGTTTTCTATATATGATACAAACCATTTGTACAGACTGCCCCTCATACCAATGTCTAACAGTTTGCGCATTAGAAGCGCATGATCTGTTCGATCAAAGCACTTGCTGTAGTCAGTGTATATAACGTCGACTTGAGACCGCTTAGACATATGCTCAGATAAGAAGTCACTACAGACCACAAGATTGGAGGTGGTGGAGCGACCTTTTAAAAATCCATGTTTTTTTTTTTTTTTTTTTCGATGGGAAAAATCATCTTATGACAACCCCCGCTCTTAGGCGGAGCGGGAGATAGTGTCAGACTCTTACTGACTAAAAAACCCATCCCGTTCCTTCAAGCCTTCATACCGGGGCTTTCGGATAACCCTGGCCCCGGTAGGCTTCGACCCGGCTGGGCCCCTGCTGTTGCTGACAACTCCTTGAGGCGCGCGGGAACAGCGCGCGCCGTCGACGACTTGGGCTTGGTCCGGACAGTTACCGGACGGCCGGACAGCGAGCTACCCATTGCTCACTGTCCGCAAGCCCGCGCCTACGGTGGCTGGAAATCGGGATCGGAATCCCGGCGGCGGCGAGGGCGCCGTTGCCTGATGCGGTCGGCCTCCTCCTTAGCGAGCATTACTGCTTCGCAGAAGTCGGCGACCGCCTGCCACTCCTCCTCGCTCCGGACCATGGCCTCGAATCCATGTTGATGTTCGGAGAAACTTAATTTAAGTGCAGAGGAAAGTTGCACGTGTACGATTTTCTCCATAATTTTAACGAACACGCAGAGTTTTGAGATCGGTCTATAGTTAACTACGTATTATTTAAGAACAGTGTAAACCGGTCTATATTGTACTCAAAAGCACAATAAAAATAATCTTTTTTTTTTTTCGATGGGAAAAATCATCTTATGACAACCCCCGCTCTTCGGCGGAGCGGGAGATAGTGTTAGACTCTTACTGACTAAAAAACCCATCCGAAAAAAATAATCATTTAAAAAAAGTGAATCAAAACATGAAGTAATCTAAGAATTCGTGGAGTCTACAGTGTTCTTCCATTTACATTATAAAAAGAGGCTATATAAAAAAAAAAGCTTGAAAAAAAAAAAATAATTATAAGTGTCAATAAATTAGACATTAACAAAAAAACTTAGGTGATCAGAATCTCAAAACAAAACTAAAATATTTAACTGCACTGAAAACCACTATGTCTCAGCCGATGATAAATAGGATACACCTAAGTTTAAAAACCGGTGTGATTAAACAAAGGCACCTAGTTCTAGTCGCTATGATGAAGGCTAAACCTAGGTCTAACCGAAGATAAGTAGGATACACCTAAGTTTAACCGCAAGTGGTCGGCCACACCTAGTTGTAGCCGGCTAAAACTAGGTGTAGCCGCACTTCGGCTATTTGCCGTAACATATTCATAAACGTGTCATCATCATTTGAATAGTCAATTGCTGTTTATCTATCTGCAATATTTACATTTAATATTTTTTCCTAGACTACTCGAGTTCAGTGGTAGTCTAACATTTCAAATAAATGAAACTCTGGTGTTCCTCCATACTTTTACATTTTTTTTCTCGAATTAATTCTTTTCCCCAAAAGCGTCTGAAATAGTAGCAAAATTAAAAAAAATCTATAAAAAGTAAAAGATTCTCTTATCCTCCTATAACCTCGAAATTTTACCTCTTTCTGCAACACATCATTTTCCCAACTGTACGCCCTCTCTTCTAGACTTAATGATCGTTTCGTCGCCTCACAGTCGGCAGCTTACTGCAACCTTTTCCTACCATGACTTCATCTATTTATCCTATTTTATCCGTCTTCCCAACGTAAGCCTCACTTTTGTTACCAGCGTAATTATAATGGAATCGATTTAGAGGCGTTGACGCGTGATGCAGGAGAGATCGATTGGTCCTCCGTCAGTGAAAGTACCAATGTCGACGAAAAGGTAAACTGCTTCAACTCTATAATGCTAAGTTTATATGAAAAACATGCGCCACGTCGGCGAGTCAAAATCAAGCATGATCCTGCTCCGTGGATGACTGCTGAAATTAAAAGCGCTATTGCCCGTAAGAAGAAAGCGAAGAATAAGTTCAGACATAGACCCACGGAGCAGAATCTTGCTCACTTTAAAACTCTCCGTAACCACTGCAATTGTCTGTGTCGAGATACAAAGATACGCTATTTCCACGATTCACTTGTTGATTGTAAGTCTTCTGATGTTTGGAAATTCTTAAAGACAGTTGGTATTGGCAAATCACATTCTGCTACCTGTAAAAATGTTAACTTGGGCGCTTTTAATAATCATTTTCATCAAAAATCTCTCCTTGCTATCTCCTCTTCTGCTGTTGGTAATGAAAATCTATGTTCGAGAATGATAATTCCTATTTTCCCACATCTGATACCCACACTCTGCCACATTTTCCTCAGCCTGGAAGCAGGCTCATATAATACCACTTCCCAAGATAAATAATCCAACGTCCTTATCTCACTTCAGACCCATCTCCATTTTGCCTTTCCTTTCTAAAGTTCTCGAACTCATTGTCCATGGTCAAATCACAAGATATCTATCTTCACATTCTATAATTTCCCCTTATCAATCTGTTCCCCTTATCAGTTGTGCATTCAAGTCAGTAGACTTTGACATACTGCTTGGAGTTCTTGAGTCTATTAACTTCCCTTCCTCTGCGTTAGCCTGGTTCAACTCTTATCTTCGGGGTCGCTCTCAGTGTGTCCGCCTTGATGAGATTTTCTCTGATTGGTGTGATCTCACTGCTGGTGTTCCTCAGGGTGGCGTTCTCTCTCCTCTTCTTTTTTCTATATTTATAAATACTGTTTCTAATGACTTCCAGCTTTTTTTTTTTAATTTATATAAACTAGTGCTTGACTGCGATCCCACCTGATGGTAAGCTTCCATCTTTACGCAGACGATTTGCAGCTGTGTCGTCACTTCACATTGGCAGAAGCAGACTCAGCGATTAATGCCATGAATCGTGACCTTGAGAGTATTGATCAGTGGGCTAAGTCTTACGGCTTAAAGGTTAATCCTTCAAAGTCCCAGGCTATGATAATAAGTAGTCTATACTATCGCAATGAGCCTAACATTTCTGCCTTGACGCCACTAACCTTTAACGGCTCGTCTATTGCATACTGATACAGCTAAGAATCTCGGTGTCTTAATTGACGGTAACCTCTCTTGGCGTACGCAGGTAAACGAGGTTAGTCGTAAGGTACATTTTTCCTTTCACAGTCTTAAATCCTTTCAAAAGTTTCTCCCATTTATTTAGCTCAAACTCTTATTCAGCCGATCATCGATTATGCTGATGCCTGCTACCAAGATGCCACTGAGGAGCTATTAAATAAGCTTGAGCGCTTGCAAAACTTGTGCATTCGTTTTGTTTTTGGCCTAAGAAAATACGACCATGTCTCCCAATTCCGCAAGGATCTCAAGTGGCTCCCTATCCGTCTTCGTAGGAACACTCGGGTATTATGTCTCCTGAACAACATCCTATTCCATCCTGCTTATCCTGGCTAATTGCGTGATCGTTTTTCGTTCAGTCGCCCTGCCGATGCCCCATGCAGATCCCACCTTAAATACTATCTCAATTTCCCACCCCATAAAACCCATTTTTATTCCAGTTCCTTCTCTTTTCATGCAGTACGACTACTTCCAGCTAAGATCCGAGACGCTAAAAATATATCTGTCTTCAAAAAGCTAGTCAAGGAACACTACCTCTCTACCATCTCGTAAAGATATTTATTACAGATATTATCATAACATAAAATTATGTATTTTTATAATTTATGTATTGTATCTATTCTTGTGTACATTTATTTACTGTTATTGTTATATAATTATGTATGTATTATCAGATTTAATTTAAATAATATAGTCTATTTAATTATATATTTTGTTTGTTTTTTTTTAATTTATACACACTGTGTCTACATATCTTATCTAACTGTCCTGTCGCAGGTCTGCTGGAAGAAATTTCGTTAGAAATAAGCAGGTCCTTTGTACTCTTTTATCCTTATTTGTTCTTTTCGATTTTAAGTGTTTGTGTGTACATAAATAAATAAATATAATAAATAGAACTAGTTAAGACGAGTCTAATGAGCCCAAACTCTACGTGTTTACTAGTACTCATTCCAGGGTTCCATTAGCCAATTCCCAGTTATACATAGCATCAGGTCCTCGTCATCATGAAAAATATTTAGAACTAGTTAAGACGAATCTAATGAGCCTAAACTTGATGTGTTTACTAGAAGGCATTCTAGGGCTCCATCAGCCACTTCCCAGATCTAGCATCAGCTCTTCGTCATCAGGTTATCATCGTCATGAGAAAAGAAAAAAACAATTTTAAGATAAATCTAAATAAGCCGAAACTGGATGGGTATAATTCCAAGGTTACGTCTCTTACCTCCGACCTCCATTATCAGACCAGCTTGATAGCGTCGGCATGTAGGTACATGAGTATTTCAAATATTAGGCCACATAATATGTGTTTATTAGTAAAGTATACATCCATTAAGTGTTTAAGATCCCAGCCACAGCCAACAAATGAGCTGATGACCATGAACACCTGAACAGATCTTCAAAAATTGTATCTAACAACCATCTCGATAACGTCAGCTTTCAAATAAAAAAAGCCGCATCAAAATCGGTCCATTCGCTGAGGGACTACGATGCCACAGACAGACACACAGACACCTCAAACTTATAACACCTTTTTTCCGTCGGGGGTTAAAAAGAAAAGACAGTATAGCGATACTTTCTCTTCTTTTTGAGTTTAAAAACGAGTTCTGTATGACATTTTAAATAAAATTTATTTTTATTTAATTTAAAGTTTTTCTAGATCTTTTGCTTGCTAGGTATTCTTAAAGATATTCTTATGTAATTTATTGCACTTTTTCCGGTCACATTTTTGCGTTAATTAAATAAAATATTTTAGTTAATCCAATATTATACCGTACTTTTTGACAAATTCTTTCTTGAATGCTATTCCCTCTTTCACAGATTTTTTAAATAATGTGTCGTCTGATTCTTCTGACTCCTTTTTAACGAAAGACCAATGTGAGGCTATATACCTTTTCAAGACCTCAAAGCCATTTGGTTTCCCTACATTTTCATAACTCGTTCCATTTCTTAAAATAATTGACGAATTTCCAGAGTTTGATGCTGATAAGGGCTCATTGATGTTAACAGTGAGTTCTGTGACATTGAATGTATTCATTAATATATTTAATAATTTCATTAACGCAAGGCTCTCTTCTGGGTGTGTTTTATTACTTTTTTGTAAGAATTTCATCGCATCTTCTGTTTTAATCGTGGCAGGTAGCTGTATCACTTCATGATTTTCTTTTTTTGCGTTTTTTGCAATCTCTGTTTTGTTAACCTCACATCTTGTTACATATACAATACATGCTGTTAGTATGAACAGTGTACCTTTCATTTTTGTATTATTTTCTAAGCGTGTTGCTCAAAACACTTTATTTCGTACAGTTTTATGTAGCTCAGTATCGATACGACGTTTTATTTACTATCGTAAAATTCAATTTACACTTTAATTTTATTTCTGTTGATGTACTTTTACCTTTGATACATTACTTTATTTTACGAAAGGTAGACATTACATAATACAGAATTCGGGATTATCTCTTTCTGTTCTGGAATAAGAAACTCTCCTGTTTTATTCAGTAAAAGTCTGACAAGACCCCTGAATTCCCTGCCAGAGTCTGTGTTTCCTGATAGCTACATCTTTAGATCAAGAGTGAATAGGTTACTTCTAAGCAAGCGTGCTCCATCATCGACCGCATCATCGCTTACCATCTGATAAGATGGTGGTCAAACACGAGCCTATCAATAATGCTTGGGCGGAGCATCTCCGTGCCCTCGTGCTTGCGATCGGCAGCGGAGACCTTTCGCACCGGGCCTTGGTTCAGGCCATAGTCCGGAGCGAGGAGGAGTGGCAGGCGGTCGCCGACTTCTGCGAAGCAGTAATGCTCGCAAAGGAGGAGGCCGACCGCATCAGGCAACAACGCTCTCGCCTCCGCCGGGATTCCGGTCCCGATTTCCGGCCACCGTAGGCGCGGGCTTGCGGACAGTGAAAAATGGGTAGCTCGCTGTCCGACCGTCCGGTAACTGTCCGGACCGAGAGAGCCTAAGTCGTCGGCGGCGCGCACTGTTCCAGTTGAGTTGTCAGCAACAGTAGGGGCCGAGTTGGATCGAAGCCTACCGGGGCTAGGGTTAATTTCGAAAGACAGCTCGAGCCCCGGTATGAAGGCTTGAAGGAACGGGGTGGGACTATCTTCCGGTCCAACCAAGAGTGGGGGTTGTCATTGATCATTTTCCCATTATAAAAAAAAAAATTAAAAAAAAGCGAAGGAAAAATTAAAGAAGAAGAGTTGCTCATAATGCCCATTGCGTTCCAGGACCATTGTAAACTCTTTCGAAACTTCCCGCGGAACTAGCGGGTACCAGCCCTACTGGGCCCCCACGGTTTTGCTTATATGTACTTCTTTGAGGCGCTCGTGAAACATTACGTGCCGTTGATGACTCAAGCTTCGTCCTTACCGAATGGCATGACGGCGAGCTACCCATTGCTTATGGTCCGCTAGCCCGCGTCTACAATGGCCGATTCTATGCTGAACAACTCATTCGCAGTAGGCGGATTATTGGTAATAGTTAAAAATACTAAGACAGTTATCAGTATTTCTGTAGGAACAGAACTGGCCTGACAATATGTTAACATCCTGTTAGTGATCAATCTAGTCCGATTAACGAAAGCCGTTACCATTACCTTGTATAGCACACAATACAAGGTATCGGTAACACCTGTCGTTAATCGGTTTTCATGCCAAGGCAGCATAACATACCTGCCTGTATGCCCTGAAGGATTGAGCAGAGGTATACCCATTGTATACACACAGCTTACCAGTTATGGTTATATCATCAATCAGGCATAAATCCCGATACCATGTGGTTGCTGAGGAATTCCGAATGGAAAAACCGATGAAACTTTACTCGACTCGGGATCCGAAGCTACGACCTCATGCACAGAAGTATCGTTTAGGACCAATAAACCATTCTAGCTTATATCATAGTAATAATATGATACTAAATGATAAATGATATTTATTTTGCATATAAGTTTTTAAAACACTTCTACACGAAAATTTTTTCTTCAAATTAGACTACTTTCAAGCAGAAGGCATAAGAGCACATTGTCCGCCAGTTATTTTGTAAGTTTGTTGTATTATATAGAAAGGTTAATTCGATAAGACACTAAATGAAAACTTTCTGAAGAACTTGTTTCATTATCTTAAAAACTCAGTAAAACTTTCCAACCATTGATCTAAGATCCGATAGAAATCTTTTTCTTTATCTGTTATTTGATTATGATAAATATTAGTTATATGCTAGATAATGTAATAAAAACGTACGCATTATTTAACCTTATTAACATTATTAAATTATTTATTTTACCTTTCATTTGATATATAATTCGATTAAATAACAGATGAGGCTAAATTATGGTCATTTACTCGCCTCTTTATACGAGGCAACCCTTCTATTTGCACCAAAAAAAGGAGGCAACCTATAGTTTTTCAGTTCCTTGGGGCACATTCTTTCAGCTGATGCTCGACTTTCCCAAATAACAAATGAGGGTAATTGATGTCAAAAATGTAATAATCAATTGTATTGTTTAACATCATTGGCACCAGATTAAGCTAAGCTATTCGCAATGTTAATGAACGCATTATCTAGCATATACTATTTATCATAATCAAATAATAGATGAGGGAAGAGATTTCTTCTATCTGATCTCATACTACAAGGATCAAATCCAGGGCAGCACGTTCATAAGACGCGATTGAGACCAGTGAAGCTTCGAGGCAGCCCACTTTTCTGGCATTATTCTTCGGAAGAGGGCCTGTGAAAACTGTACATCCAAGAAGGTTGGAGCGAATGTTGTACCTTCCGCTTGCGCTGTTGACCTTCCCACTCGGCAATCACTTAACCATATAAAGCAAGGAGAACACAGCAATACTCTTTGTCCAGTATCCCATGCACTCTAAAACATTGCGAGCTGAACTCCGTCACAGCACCAAACATAAGGCTTAAGACACACTTTGAGCATCACAGCCAAACCAGAAGATTAACGAGTTCTCTCCGAGACACGTGCAAAGGGCTTTGGTCTCGTGTGCACAAGACCTTGCTGGTTGTGATGTGGCCGTCTGACGGCTCTAGTTATCCACAAAGCTTGTACCTACTTTAGCTCTGTGTGGGACTAAGATCGTAGAAATAAGGTAGATATGGCATTATTATGTTAGGGGGATTGTTCGAAAGTCAGTACGGTTTTGGAACGCGGGTGTGTTTTATCCAGTATAAGTTTGACAATTTATTTCGCTTGGGTAGAGTAGGAGAAGTTATTTGGCGATTTCTAAAAAAATCTATTGACCAAAGTATTTAGTGTTAACATGGCATTAGGGAACGTCATTTAAAATCAAATGAAATATTGCTTTAACTTAGCCGTAACTGTAGACAGTATTAATCTTTTTTCAGTCAGATAAAAAGGAAGAAAGACCAAAAGTACTAGATGGAGTATCATTGTATTATTGTTATTTAGAAGATAAGGGGCTATGCATCACCTATAGTGTAGGGGATGTAGTCACTGTGACCTAAAAGATCTATTGTGACTCGCCACCTTGTTAGAGTAACTCTTTTAGCCCGGAGGCTTCCAAGAAATTTAGAATACTCCTAGCTTTTAGAGTTTTAATCTCCTCCGGGCGAATAATGTGTCGGCCCAGATGGGCACTGCGTTTGTGGATAAGGTATCATTGTAAGTGGCATTTCAACTATCGGTCATATTATAAGCGATACCTATTTGAATAAAAAAAGTAAGACAAATTGGAATGCCAAGAATCCCACAGATATTTCACTTACCTACTCATTAATACAGATAACTTGCAGATAAATATAATAATATTAAATCTTAAATATCATAATAGTTATTATAAGCCAAATTATTACCGGTTTTGTAGTTACTCAACAATCAAATATGCAAAAATTTTTATGTACATTTTTGACATATTTAAGCGACATTGTCTTTTGGTATTTTCTATGATCTCAGTATTATACCAATCCTGTTTTCTGGGATTTCAATACTAGATGTAGTCAGTGTTCGAGATTGTTCCTATAAGGGATCAGCGGAGATTTGAGCGCAGTGCCCACAAATGATAGATTTGTTCGCTTTACCTTGTCTATTGTTTCAATGTTGGCAATAACTCTCTAGGTTCACCATTTTCGTGCACAGCTTTGAAGTTTACAGAGTCTGCTATTCATTTTCTTTCACAACCCGTATAAGTCCCGACCAAGTTCAGTAGTAGAGAGTCAGGTACACAAATATTATAGTGTAAAAACTAACCAAGTGCGAGTCGCACTCCTGCACGAAGGGTTCCTCACCGCCCGTAGAAGAAAACGAAAAAAAAAAACTTAAATATTTATTTTGTTCTGTTATTTAATTTCAACTGTCTAACTACCACTATTCGCGAGATACAGCCTGGTGACAGACGGACAGCCAGACAGGGTGATAGGGTCCCGTTTTACCCTTTGGCTACGGAAAACTAATAAAAAATGTTTATATTATTTGGTAAAATATTAGGGAAGGAAAATGAGATTTGATTAAATTAAAGTAAGAACGGGTTATTATTATTATACGATAGTAGTTAATACATTTAAAAAAAAAAACTTTCATAGGTGGTGGTATTTTTTAGTTTGTATTCGTCACGCGGTGTAATTTTCAACTCATCATCTCTAGCCGTTTCCCAACGGTTGGGATCGGCTTCCAGTCTTGTCGGATGGAGCTGTATACCCATGCTTCACACGGAACCACTGCCTATTAGACTTTCACAACCCAGTTACTGGGCAACACAGTAATTTTTGACTTTAAGAAACAAAACACATAAACGACCTAAACAGTCTCAAATACCAAATAAACTATTTAATAATTAATTTCACCGCTATCCATACCTCACCACAGCCTAGAAACCCCCCTTCTCTCCTGCAAACAAACAGGCAGTACGTCAACACAAGTCTGTAACTTGTTAGTTGACTGTGGTATAAGACTCGCACCTGTCCTGTGGGTTCGGCTCTGTCACAGAACCGCTCGTTCTAATTGCATTCCGGTAATTGCAGTCCCCCCCGCCCCTGTACCCGCCGTTGTCGTCTTACGTCACTGTCGAGATGCTTTACAGAAGTTTGTAGACGGTGTAAAGATACAACGTATTTCCTGAAAAGGGAGTCATTATACACCGTTACATTTTAATCGTTTTAATCCCGTGGAGGGTCGATCCGGTACATGAAAAACTATCGATTTGCAAAGATAAAATGCACATTGCAAACATTGTTCCCACTGATGGGAGCTCAGGCCTCCTCTCTAGGAGCTGTAATCCACCACGCGGGACCAGGGCGGGTTGGTGAATGTCACATGTCTTCGAATGTTTGGTTCTAGGACATGCCAGTTTCTTCATGAGTATTTTCTTCACCATTTAAAGAGCAGTGGTGATGAAATAAATTACACAAAGTAATGCGCCTGGCTGGCTTTGAACCCACGACCTGCAACTCGTAAGTCGGAGCCGTTACCACTCGGCCACCACTGCTCTCATCATAAACATACTTATATATTTCTTTTTACATACATTTATTGATAAATTATATCAAGACAAAGGTCAAATGATCGTGCTCATCACACAAACATTGGTCATGTTTGGGATTCGAATCCACGACTTCCGGCATATCAGTCAGCCACTAATCACTAGAACAACAGGCGAGTCAAGTATTACAGTCCTGAAATACTTACATAAAATTAAATGTGTAAAATTGTAAGCTTAACTAATATTTACATACTCTACTTATTCAACATTGTAAGCAATTATTTGTACAAGCCACAATTATTTTTACAAACTTTGAAGAGAATCAATGTACAATCGAATGTGTACACATAAAAATTTGATTCCGTCATCGTTTTTATTTTAAAGCAATAAAGTTGGGTTTCGTAGTTCAGTTGTTAGCACTATGTGCGAGTTTGGTATTTGATATGAGTTTTTAGAGTTTGGTATTTGATATGAGTTTTCAACTGTATTTCAAACGCTTTTAAAAATTCGAGTTGAAAATTTATAACGAGTTTAGTAATTAAAACTTACTCTAAGTGTTTATTTAGTTAGTCAATAAACGTAACTTCACGCCAATAGGTCTGTTTAAATGAAGGAGGCAGATGTGAGGTGTACGTAGACGTGGGTTTGCGGACGGTAAGCAATAGGTAGCTCACCGTCTAGTAAAAATTACCTCAAAGAGATGTCTGCAAAATTTACGGGATCAGTTAGGGTCGCTGACTACTAGGGCAGCAAATTGCTCAAGGGAGTTACCGTAGCTCTCGCAAAAGGGTATTTATTTCATTTCATTTCGTTTTATTTCATTCCATTCCATTCCATACCGTTCTATACCATTCCATACCATTCCATACCATTCCATACCATTCCATACCTTTCCATACCATTCCATCAGGTATATTCCATTATCATTATACGAGTTGTCTCCCGCGGTTTCATCTTTGAGGTAACTCCTTCCTTATACCTACAGCCTTCCTTTATATCCAGTGTTTTCTGAGAATAGCATGTTTAAACAAATACACTCTTCAGTTTTATAATAAATTAATATCTATTAGTATAGATTATGAAGCAAAAATATTGAGAATGCATTTCCGACTAGTGTTTCTGCCTACTTCTATACAGTGATTCACCTAAATTCATCTAGTTATAAGATAAGGCGGTTCTTGTCTCAACAGAGCTCGCTACACTAGACTGTTTTACTAGCCGCCAGCACTGGCAGATAGCTATTGGCGCGAGTACTGGCGCTATCGTACTTCAATCTGTCCTAACCAGAGCAATTTGTTAATTAAGATTTACCTAAATGAGTTTAAGAGCAGTGATGGCCCTGTGGTAACAGTCCCGACTTACGAGTTGAATGTCGCGGGTTCAAACCTAGCCAGGCACATTACATTGTGTAATTTATTTCATTACAACTACTCTCAAAATGGTGAAAGAAAATATCGTTAGAAAACTGGCATGTTCTAGAACCATGTCAAGGTTTGGGTTAAAAAAGACAACACTGTGTCCTGTGATAAGTAGGTATGCACAATAGTAAATAATAGATATTTCAAAAAAGAATAAAGTGTCATTAACTTAATTTGCTTATAAGTTATAAACTAATAAATACTATGATACATATCAAATAATTACAATTAAGAGAACTGAAAATACAACAATTATGACGAAGATCGAACTAATATTGAGAGGATTTTAACAACGTACGGGGGGGGGGAGTGTGATTCTACACGTCTTCATTAGAAAACAAATATTGAATGATGTACACCCCAATTAGAAGTTTAAGAAAGTAGTGTGTTTTTTTAAGCCGGTTATCCTGGTTGCGGGCAAATAATATGGTGCTATCTCACGCACACACAAACACACCACCTGGGAGCCTATGAACAGTAAAAAAACCAGATATTATCAAACTAGACAGTTCTATTGATTATTTTTAGATAAAAAATTACCGATTTAAAAAAATACTAATATCGATTTAGTGGTTGATTTTGAACATACTACTTTCGAGATGTAGATATGTTTTGTACTAGATACGCCACACGCTTTGAAGCGTGTCCGCTCAGAGCGTTTGGCGTCTAGGAATTGGAATCCTCCAGGAAATCGTAAAAGTGGTCGCCCTAAGCAGACCTGGCGACAAACGGTCATCATAGAAGCGAAATACATAGAGAAGACCTGGGCGAAATGACGCGCGAAGCTCAAGACCGAGTAGTATGGCGGCGCACTATGGATGCCCAGTGCCCCATCTAAGGGACACAAGAACTGAAGGTCAAGTAACTCAAGTCAAATAAATAATTGCAAAGCCACAGCACCTGGCTGGAGTACACAAATTAACGAACACCGTCAACAATGAGTGGCTCACTATAGCCCGTCTGCCGCGCCTCGCCTTGCCATGTCTCGCGTGTCTCGGCCGTGCCAGCGTTCAATTGTTTCTGAGGCATTTACATCTCAAGAGTTGCTTCTTCACGTCTGGACGATTTTGAAGCGCAAATGAGAATGTTTTGAGTTTATTATAAGGAACTTGACTAGTGATGTAATCACAGTTACTGTAAATATATGTACTTTATTGTTTGCTCTGTTCACGAGATGCGCTTTACTGTTTTACATACGACATAACGTCAATATCACAGAATAACACTCAGAATGTTACTGATTAAAAATGTGACACTGTCAATGAAGGTAACTGTTTTTGTAGTCCCCTGCTGACGCGGAGTAAGGTTCTTAAAATTAAATCTACACTTTCAATCGTGGTAATTAGAGACACAATAGAAAGACAATAGGTGCGCGAACGCCAGCGTTCGCTTGGTGTTTAATGAATTAATGTAATAAAGAGGTAACGTTTGTTACATAAAAACAAAACTAACTTATTAGTCTAACTTATTTGTAATTTATATTTTTGTATTTTATCTACACTAATAAAGAGTCTAATTTAATAAAGAGGTACATTTTATTTTTTTGTTGGTTTTTTTTTTTGTAGGTGGCAATCTCTGAATGTACTGATCTGATTGCTAAAATTTTTTCACCTATACAAAACTGCTTTATTCTTGAGTGACACTGGCTATATTTTATGTACGCGGGCGAATCCGTGGGCAAAAGCAATATAATAATTATTTTATTTTAAAAGGCAATATTGTTGCCTTTTAAAATAAAATAATTCATGTTGTTAGTAAAGTACTCAAAGAGTTTGTAACAAGGATACAAAAAATAAAAACATAAAGTGGATTGAGCATCTGATGCAAGATGTGCAGAGAATGGTATGATTATGAGCAAGGAGTAAACTGCTTGACAAATCTCTCCAAAAGTGCCTCAAAACAGGGAGTGAGGACTCGAAACCACTGTTTTCAGGATGTTTGCTGACCCGTGTTCTGTGCACTAGTCTTAAAACTTGATATTACAAGGATGCAGAATTTGAACAGCATACTTTTTTTTATTATAAAGAAAAGACACAAGCTTCCGAAAGATAAAATTCTTTTATAGCGCTGGTTGGTAGAACCATATTTTAATCAAGCATAATTAATAGGTTATTGCGAAATTTTTACGACAATCATAAAAAAATCCATAAAATCGAATTAAAAGCTCAAACGCAGTGACATTTGACATTACAAGGACTTCGTTCTACACTAACGCCTGTAGCTATGGACTATAACGCGACAGCTTTCCTTCAGTAAATTAAATAGTTTTGACTCAGTTTTCTAAGTAAAAGTTTGCAAAAGGAGAATTGATAGTGGAAAGAATTTGAACACTGACAAGTTATAGAGGTAGAATCACATTGCTCACAAGTGTGCCACACACGCCGATCTGGGCAAGTCGGTCTCCATACATTTTATATGGCAACTAGACTTGTAGAGCTACACTAGATACACGCCACGCGAGCTCGTTCTACATACAAATGAGACGTGGTCTCGTCGTCGTGGCATCGCTCTAGTGTAGTTATAGTGTAAATGTTTTGAATATTCGAATAAATATTTCGATTGTTATTGTCTAAGTCTAAATTATTTGACAGATTTGATGCAAATCAATCACACACGTCGTGTCGGTGTTGGGGATCTAAGACCGATTATAATTGACGATTTATTTATTTCCGCATTTCACCGACAGAAAATTCCATCTATGGCACTTTCGATGACAGGCCGTTTTAGCTACCAAATGTTTGACTGATATGACGCTAAGCCTATAACTCTTTTAACTATAAAACTTTTTCATCTACGGAGAATTCGCCATAAAATAACAAAAAATATACATGATTAATTTTCATTGTAATTTAAGATAGACAAGTTCCAAGTCCGTACAATTATACCAGTTAAAATAACTAAATAAAAAAACTACAAATACATATATAATGGATTTAAAAATACAGTTTCTTTTTATTTAAAAAAAAAAACATTGTTCCTTAGATACTAGGAATTACTCATGTATCGCGGGTGCGCTCACAAACATGTGAACTCACATACACAAAGACCCAAAGGACTTATCTGTAGCCGATACAAATATTTTTTTCATACGGGAATAGAACCCGCGACCCGCAGCGTGATCAATTACTCAACCACTACGCCAACTAGTTATCAGAAAAACAGCTCACAGCTAAATAAATCGATATGAATAAGCAATATTCCATTCTATACATCTTAGATTTGGTCTCCTTAAACTTCATTCACCAAAGGCCTATTAACGACTTAAATTATAAAATGAACAAAACGTCTAGTTTATTAAATAAAGCTTTGTGTCAATCTTGCTTAGAGTCGCCATTAACTTCGGACTCGGCAGTCAGTCAACAAATTAATATCGACGATGATTTATATGTATCGGTGTAGACGGACAACTCTTTATTTGCATTATGGACACTAAAAGTTGCTTGTGAGTTTAATTATTGCGAATTTACACTAAGTTTTAAAGTAATATTTAGTAACTTGGAAGTGGGTGAAATATAGTCTTAATAAGTTTACAACCAAAGTGAATTTATTAGTTTTGGCAAATATAGGTTCAGTGGCTGATATTGAAAATACACTATTATTTTATAAAAAAAGGTCTTGCAGCAATACATAGTACGTATATGTCTGGACTTAATACTACCATGCGTTTTCCAATCATTCAACCCTTGCATTAAATTGATAACATTGTGATAGTTGTACAAATATAAAAGTATTTTGGTTTACAATAGCTAATCTATACAATTTACTAATAATACTTAACTTAGTGATTCTCACTGACCGAAGAAAAATTCAAATTGTGTTAAATCTTAATCTTATTAACTTCTAACTCACAGAGCACCTCTAAGAAAATGTTAATCAATTTATTCATAGCCCATTACTCGATCTTCAAAACGTATTTATTATTAAAACAAGAGCATTATGCAAACGAGTCGCCCGTATGCGCGCCCGGCCGCCGGCTCACTCAACCCGTTCGCGTCGATCACCGCAACCGCGCTGTCGATGTAATTCGATTAGCGACGTCTTCATCGACGGCGATAGACGCAAGATTGGGTTTTGTTGTTGATGTTACTTGTTGGGCCATAAAACGATGATAAACATTAGATACTCTTGAATTCCCCGAGAATAGATCAGACTTCTGCCGTGCCTTTCGAACTCCTGTATAATGCCTTTGCCAAATACGTAGGTACATGTACGCTTGGCCGCGTACTGGAAGACACAGCATTGGATCGCCTCACGGACACGGTGGATCGATGATCTGGTGAGGGTCGTGGACTGTTCATTGTGAGACGTCTTTTGACTGATGATGATGTAATGCTTGGCCAGTTAAGCATGCTGCGCACTGTACAATGTGATTTATAATAACTTCTGTGTTTTGGCTAATCTTCCTTTTTTTATAAATTTTACATGTTGCTTTTACTTTCTTTTTTATTTATTTTTATTAATGCTTATTGCACATAAAACTATACAAAGGCGGACTTAATGCCCTAGGCATTATCTACAAGTCGACCTTAGAGTGGTGTAGAAACATAACATTAGAAACATAACTTTTACAATGTGTGATTATTACATTGTTTTTTATTATTTTAACAATGCAATTTTAAATCTTACTGACATCTTACGTCTCGGAAAGCACGTAAACTCGTTGATCCTGGTTATCAATCGTAGATCTGTGACAGTCATTACAGGTTTTTTTTTTTTTTTTTTATGGTGGGTCATCAATCATGCATTGACATCTCCCGCCCTTGGGCGGAGCGGGAGATAGTGTCAGACTCTTACTGACTAAAAGACCCACCCCGTTCCTTCTAGCCTTCATACCGGGGCTCGAGCGCCCTTTCGGATAACCCTGGCCCCAGTAGGCTTCGACCCGGCTGGATCCCTGCTGTGTCATTACAGGTAGTCAGACGCCAGAAAGTCTGACCATCAATCTAACCAAGGAGTATCGTGTCGCCCAGTAATTGGGTTGTGGAGGTCTGATAGCCAGTTGCTACATGTGAAACACGGGTATTCAGCCGCATTCGCTTGAATTGTAAGTCGACCTTCAGTTAGTTGCATGTTGCATAAGCAGTGTTTATTTGCATAGCAAAACAATATACACACGCACAAGATGTTTGCTGTGGCTCAGTGTCGCACTGATGCACATGCTCAGTCACCTTGTACTCTGCCTGCACTAAATATCTCTTGAATTCTAATGTAATTTTATTTTATTTATTTTAATGTTGTACAATAAAGAATTTATTTATCTATCTCTCTATTGTTTACCAAGCCACGAGGAAGATCGCCTATGAGGTGTACTGATCCGGTAAAAGCGGCATTAAATGGCTCATCATCACTGCACGAATTCACGAGGAAGGCGGCCATCAGAGAGGAGTGGCGGCGGGCGTGTTGTGAAGCTCGTCACTAACACCTGGAGTGATGACCACGACCATTCTGTCAAGAGTGGTACCGACAAGGAAGAAGACTAGAATGGTTGTCTAACCGTTGTAATTAATAAAATAAAATAAAATACTTGTAATTAAATATGAAGGATTTTTATTACAGTACTTCTGAGCTAAATATCCAAAACATTTATCTATTATTTATTCATGCGATAATTATAGTGATCAAACGCAAAAATTATTGGTCACTGTTTACCAAAGAAGACCTTTGATTCAAGTGACCAATTTGTTGTTCTACTCGCTGCTTTAGGATCCACAAATGTCCATTACAAAGGCAAAGTGTATCCGCGGGTGAAAATTAAAGATTTGCTAACGACGCGATCTTGGATTTGCATATTTCAATAGAACAGACTTGTTCAGGTTTGTTTCTTGTTTGGTGGATGCTTAACCATCTGAATTTATTATCAAACGATTTTGAGTTTTGTGTAGTCAGAATTATACTGTAATTTTGATTTACTCTGCAAATGTGGTAAAACTGTTATATTTATGATATCAGCCTAATAACTATAATTGGAGGTTTGAAATACATTTTTTTATCATACAAATGAAATCTATCATAAATAAATCTGATACATGAACAAACAGTCAAAAAGGAAATACCTACATATCAATAAATTGTAAATCAAAATCAGCGGCAATAAAACAAACGGTGAAATTGAAATACGTTACGAAAGTCGGTAAAATATCGTACAAAGTTCTGTGTACAATATTTTATTTTAATATACATAAAATTGTTTAAAGAAATAAATGTATTGAGCTACGTCGACACGAGTACAATCATAACACTCAAGAAATATGAAAATGAAGACGAGTTTATTGATTGTTTTTCTTCACATCATCTGTTCGACAAAATGTGCTAATATAACTATAAGAGCTGAAATAGAAGAGAACGAAAAACAGCAAATACAAGACTTACAAAAACAGAAAACAGAAATTTATAACGAACTTAATGAAGCCGTCAAAGACACTATGAAAACGTTACAAAATAGTAACGACTCCGATGCTAGACAAGGCCTTACTTACATGCAAGAGTTGATAGCACTTATAGACAACTTTAACGGTACAGAACTTGCAAAAGCTAATGTAGTATGCAACGGAAATGAATGCACAAATGAGACAACCGTTTTAAAAACTCCAAACAGCTTAAATATTTCTGTAGATGGAAGACGTAAAACGAAAAACACTGCCCACGACCATATCAAGGAAGCGATTATAAAATCAGGGGTATTTAAGAAAAGTGATGACGTAGAAAAACGACGAGAAGAAAAATTACAAAATCTGCTCTTACTTCAAGGGAAGTTGGACAAATGGTTGAAAATAAGAGAAGCGGAAAAGCAAAAAATAAAACAGTATAGGTTAAGACAGATAACTCACAGACATCAAACATTGACTGAAGAATGTCCAAACTTTGGCGAAAAGAAAGCAAAACAAGGGAAAGACGGCAGAGGAAAATCTGATAAATATCCTTGTTGTAGAAAGTGCTGCAAATCTTCTTACTTGGGCTGCTTATAGTGAGGACAACATCGAATCAAGAAGAAGTGTTTAATGAAGCACCTGAATAATTATATTCTGTATTTTATTACTATAAATAAATTATTTTATATTTTTCCCTTTGAAGTATTTGTTATATGTTTATTGTGCAAACCTACCATAGTGTTGTCTTTTTTAACCTTTAAATTGACTGGTAGAGACGGTAGAGAGCCTTTGTACCACTATTGTACATGAAGTTTAAATAAATATCTACATTGTTGTTCTATACTAGCTATGCCCCCAGCATCGCTAACGTGTACTCTGTAATTTGTACTTTAACTATTTTTTTATTACATGACTGCCCCAAAAAAGGAGTGTTATTTCCACTATTATTAATTATAGAGGCTGACAGAATATCTTACTTAATTTTACAAAAAGGAGCGTGTGGTGGAATTTCAAAAATATTTTTACTTACTTCAGTATTTGATTGCCTTCCAGGTACAGAACCAATCTGTATCTGGAATAGCTTTTCCTTCTACCCTAAGAAACTTTAACCCTGCCAAACAAATCATAATTGTAAAAAAAAGCTTTACAAAGACAGGTTCAATCTAAAAACAAAATGAAGACGTTTTCTCTATATCCTCCTTCAGCGTATAATAAAGGAAAATGTTACAGAAGCACGCACATACGGAAGAGGTGTCAGCAAAACTGAAAGAGTCGAAAACAAAAAGAAAAAAAATATGGTTTTAGTAAGTTAAAGTCTGACACTCTCCATCGCTCCCATACCGAGATGATTCACAACCATCACAATATACTGTGTGTTTTAGTGGATTTAAACTATCACTTAGGAATTTATTGTAATAAAGGTGACAATCTATATAAGTGAGATCCATTAGCCCCTCCTCCAACCAAAACCTCAATTTTAGTTTTCACAGTCATAGATCCTTTGCAGGTCTCTGTAGATCTCTAAGTATCTACATATGTGTGATCCACATGGTGAGTTCAGCTCATTTTTGTCCGAAAGTGAAAGAGAAGATTGAAGTGATTGAGTGTCAAGTGATTTTGACCATAGTCAAAATCAATCTTTTCCTTCTTAAAACCTTTTCCTAACTTTACTGTGTTGTAGGTAGGCAGCTTCTAGTTTACCTGGACGCGGCGGAATACCACACAATTATACAAATATAATAGTAGGTTATGTTACTTGTTTTAGTATTAAATTTCTTAACAAAAAACAACATCTTTATAACTTAGAGACTTACTATACGATTATTATTTAGGTGTCTTCAAGGCTAGAGTAAATAGGCTCTTATTAAACTAGTGCGCCTCACCATCAGAGATTGCATCACTGCTTACCATCAGGTGGGATCGCAGTCCAGCACTAGTTTATATCAATTTAAAAAAAAATGACATCTTTATTTATACCCATTATTTTATGGAAAAATTAACGCCGTCATATCAAAATATAAATGAAACAGAAAGCTCTGCTAGCCGTGACTGCCGTCAACGTGACGTCATCGCCAATGACCCTCGCTAACCGCAACAAAGCATGCAGCCTAATCACTGTTTGACTGCTGACTAATCTGAAACACGAGCTTGTTAATGTCGTGTAAGCCGCGGCGGATAGTCTGTGGTCGCATTCATGTGGCTGCCTAGTTATTACATGTACATAACTACTTGTGTGTGTTATTAGCGTGTGATTACGAACTTAAGGAGATGTAAAGGAAACATTTATAACCCGTATATAGGCTTAGAAAGCATGTTCAATGAAAATTATTCTGACCTAGTCGATAATCTTTGTACATCTTTGACAGTCGTTAGAGATAGTTAGAAGTGCGAAAACTTAACAACTGGTCAAGAGCTGATTAGATAGGCAGTTGCTCAATATAGTAGTAGAATGTGTGACTAGCAGTGTTTTAAATTCGCAGGCGGGGTGTTGAATTCCTTAATCCTCTCAGGTTTCTATATTTACTCCCTTGCAGTGCTCGGGGGATAATCTTATAAATCCCTCACTGCATTCGGGATTAAAATTCAACTTGCCGCCCGCGACTTTAAGACACTGCTTTATCAGGGGATAAACTAGTGCTGGACTGCGATCCCACCTGATGGTAAGCAGTGATGCAATCTCTGATGGTGAGGCGCATTAGTTTAATAAGAGCCTATTTACTTTAGCCTTGAAGACACCTAAATTATAGTAAGTAAATAAAAAAAAAGTAAATCGTATAGTAGGTAAGTCTTTAAGTTATAAAGATGTTGTTTTTTGTTAAGGAATTAAATACTAAAACAAGTAAACACTTGATTAATTAAATGTAATACTTAATAAACCGTCAAAAAATTCTCCGCATTGCTGTCGACTGGAAGTGTGCCCAAAGGAGTTAAGGACCTATTACACTGCGCTGAATATCGCGTGCGATATTCCGACTCGTGCTATTTTTCAATCATAGAAAGACAGTCTAACCCTTATTACACTACGCGATACGTCGAACCATAGACTAGACTGTCTTTCTATGAATGAAAAATAGTAGGATCGCACGCGATATTCAGCGCAGTGTTATAGGTCCTTGACCAAGTTGTATGACAATACTTAATCTCTGACCGAGGGAAAAACAAGCCTTTGGATTTCGCAACTTGTCAACTAGGCGTTTGGATAGTGTATGAGCACTTGGACCCTATGGCACAAAAGTTTTAAGCCCAAACGGCTCAAAAATAATCTACCGATGAGATTGTTATATTTCCACCGAAATGGTGTAAAACAACGCCGCTGTTCACCTCTGTCTGTTTCTTAGCTGACTTCTTCTAAATAAGGCAATGGATTTGGATGCAATTTTCATTACAGGAAGCGATAAACAGAGAAGCATTAATTAATTGCACAGGCCTGTTGGTCTAGTGGCTACCCTGACTGCTGTGCCGGAGGTCGTGGGTTCGATTTCCACCCAGGACAAATGTTTGTGAGATGAGCATGATTATTTGTTCTGTATCTGGGTGTAATTTATAAATAGTATGTATTTATTTACAAATATATGTTTATCAGTTGTCTTAGCTTCTAGCTTGAGACTAGATAGCGTTGTGTGATAGTTGTGGAATATTATATTATGTTATTATAATTTATTTTATCAGTTGAGTACTGTTTACTGTATTATGACCAAAAAATCGAGCAGCGATACAAAAATCATGTCATTATAGCACTTACAATATGTCACCACTTATCACACTTACATAGTTGTGGAATATTATATTTAAATATTAAATAAATTTAAGTCGCTAGTAGTAGTAGCAGTGTATATTATATGAGTAAGCTAAAGTCACTTTATTTGATTGTACTCGTATAATGCGTCTCGATGCGCTTCATCGCGCTCGGTCAGGTGTGAATCGTACTCCAGAGAATACGAACAGAAGACAGACCCCAGAGACCACTAACTGCGCAGTGAATTACAGCTCTGTTTTCCCATTAGGTTATTTAATGGTCGTGTAATAGCTTAACGGGAGCTTGTCCAAGTCTCTTATGATGCGCTGGTGATCAAGCGGTCACAAGGGTGACTGATGATGATGGTCGAAAGGTTGTTTCTCTTGTGCAAAGGATATGTTGATATACTGAAGTGAGCTTAAACGTTACAAGCGTTTTAAAAAATGGTCTACTTTCTTCTTTTCGTGTCGATGCTCTCAAACAATTTTTTTTCTGACCAATATTTGGCAACCTGTACAGTTCTATTGTTGGCTTCGCAAAGATCCTGAAAACTGCAGGTTGTTATGGCAGATGGGCAGCATAGCAGGTGGCACATGTCTTGTGGAGAGGCTCCACACTGGCACTATGTTAGAGATGGGTCGAGGAAACCCCATTTGGCTGGTTTTTAAGGCGGCAAAAAAAAATTTGAAGGAGCATTATGCCTTTCTCTGTAATATTTCTTTTCCTTCTCCAATATTAGCATCGGCCTTCAATCTACATTTGTAGGAAGTCTCACGACGGCGGCTTCGTTGAGTACGTACCCGAATAGGAGTGGACGAGAGGTCATGGTAAATAGCCACCACTGCTCTTGGATCCTGCACATTAGAGAAGTATCCTGCATGGACCTCTGAGTAGCGAATCATGGTAGAATAGGATCGGGTGAGACCTATCTATCTTTCTGTTAATAGTAAGAGGTATGCTAGTAGAGACTGGTAACTGAGAAAAAATGAAGTGAGACCATCATGGTTCAGAAGGAGGCCACCCAGCAATATCTTAAGAGAACCAATCCCGCTTGCAGAATAAGGCGTCGGAGAGGCAGGTGTAATGTTGTGCTGAAACTTTAATGTTCCCTGGTTAAGATGTTACGCAGGCGGGGCTCTGGAGTTACGAACGCTCAGACTGGGGAATCTGATCACCAACCGAGTGACACCAGGAAAGGTGGGGGGGCAAAGTGATATCGTGCTGCTATGCACAGCGAAGATCAGGGGATACCATTTTACAGTCTCTCTAGAAATGCTATAGCACAGAGTAGAATATAGGCAAAACACAGAGGAGGATCTAGGATGGTCTTTCAGAGGTCACGGAGTTCCATACGCTTATGATCACTAAAATAGTTTTAGTGAGGTAAAAATTTCACACTTCCTATTAGGTTTCGAAGTTTTCAATATCTGCACTTTATTATAAAGAGGTAAAGTTTGTTGTTTTGTTTGTAGGAGGTAATCTACTCTAATATTATAAAGAAGTAATGTTAGATAGAAAGCTGCTTTATTCCTGAGTGACATAGGCTATATTTTTTTTTTTTTTTTTTTTTATAATGGATAGGCTCGCGTTTGACCACAATCTCACCTGATGGTAAGCGATGATGTGGCCGACGATGGAGCACGCTTGCCTAGAAGCAATCTATTCACTCTTGACTTAAAGACCCCTAGGTTATAGCTATCAGGAAACACAGACTCCGGCAGGGAATTCCATTCCTTAGCTGTACGCATAATGAATGTACTCTCAAAACGCTTTATACGTATAGGTGGGATGTCCACCATGTACCGGTGGCGCAACGCCGTACGTATATATTTAATGTAAGCGGGCGACGCTGCGGGCAAAAGATAGCAAAAAAAGGTTGAAGCATATTTTTAGGTTATATTATTATGTTCATCCTCAATTATGGGACTCCATATTGTAATACATACTTGTATTGTCTACAGTGAATACAGGCGTGATAATCAGGTACAAAAGCTAAATCTGCTGATAATCCTGTCAATCCTGATTTCGTTTTCATGTGTCGTCAAATGCCATGATATTATTATCTGCATACCGTACCCCGATGTGAACCGCTCCGTAGGAATCGTTGAATTGACGCCACGATCTACATTGTGTGACCGCGCTTTTGGGGTTCCTCAGGGAAACATGAAATGGAACCGCTATAAAAAAACATTGTATCAATTTATTAACACTGTAAATGTATTAAATGAAGGCAAAAATCTTTCAATTAATTATGATGTTTTATTTTTATTTTTGATAGGCTTGCGTTTGACCACCATCTCAGCTGATGGTAAGCGATGATGTGGTCGACGATGGAGCACGCTTGCCTAGAAGTAACCTATTCACTCTTGACTTAAAGATCCCTAAGTTGTAACTATCAGGAAACACAGACTCCGGCAGGGAATTCCACTCCTTGGCTGTACACATAATAAATGTGTTCTTATAACGCTTTCTGCGTATGGGTGGGATGTCTACCATGTACCGGTGGCGCAATGCTGTACGTCGTGTGGTCCGATGATGGTATGGACTTGGCGGAATTAGGTTGTGCAATTCCAGTGCACACTCCCCGAAATGTAAACGATAGAAAACCGACAGACTAGCAACTGATGTGATAAACCTATGACACATAGTGTACGTGTCACGTAGTGGTGACCCAGTGGAAACAGCCCCGACTTACCAACTGTAGGTCGCTGGGTTCAAACCTAACGAGGCGCATTATTTTGTGTAATGTATTTCATCACCACTGCTCTCGAAACGGTGAAGGAAAGTGTGTGTAGTGAGCCTCGTCCATTTTGCTGACATCTCTTAGAGACGAATACTTGTACCTGCAACTCTTTTGTTTATTTATTTATTTATATATCCTTTATTGTACACCAAGATAATTAATTATAAATTTGAGCCTTATATTTAGAATATACAATTGGTGGCCTTATCGCATTCCGCGATCTCTTCCAGGCAACCAGGGGCCGTATTATGACCTCTTAAAACCATCATGTTTTCGGTGTGAAAAAGAGACGGAGCTATACAGGACGAATAGCACTATCCTTTTCTCACACAGAAAACATGATGGTTTTAAGATGTCATAATACGACCGCTGGTATGGAAACAGATTGACTGGACATAAAATGGGGTTGTAAATTTTGTTCATTGACTACTAGCTTGCGGTAGCACTAACCGTTGGTGGTTGGTCTGGCGGGAGTGCATATTTGCATTATCGTGCAGGTTTTTTACGCACTTACGCGATGCACTTTGTATCCATACGGAGATACTCACAAGCAACGTTAAAACACGCATTCACGCGCTACGCTGCGTGGTGCGTGGCAGTCTGATAATCGCCTAAAGGTGCAAACACAAAACTGCGACGCGACGTCGCATCGTAACAATCTGCTTTGAATATCTGAGTAGGAGGAACTCCACAAGCACACAGGTATTCAAAGCACATGAGACACTACTGGGATCCTAAAGTTTCATCTATGTGAAAATGATTTAAGTGTAATTATATGGTCACCTGAACCGATGCTTTGCTGCAAGAAATCGAATCGCAGAGACTTGCGAAGTGGCGTCGTATTGCATTGAAACGCAATTTTGTGTGGCAGCCCTAACGTTCTAACGCAGCTACGGAACCAGTACCCACAATAACACCCGAGCCGCATCGCTTTTTTGTTTAATAAAAACATCATCCTCTTATCTATTTAAGGGTGGATTTTCCTCAATACGAACATCCCGTGTTATCTGGACGGGTTTCAGGGTTTTTTTCACACAAACGGACATATCGACACGGAGTAGCGATATCATTTGTACGTGAAGCCCGTCCGGAGTTTGTGGCATCGGCAGAGAGCTTGATAGTCGGACGAGATATGTCCGCTTGAGGTCGGAAAAGGATTTTTTGTTTGAGGTCTGACTTTTGTTCGTGTGATAAGAAAGTGTGTTTGTGGAATTTTGAAGAGTTCGAATATTTCTTTGAAGAAATGCTACTTAGATATGAAAGCCTAGTTCATGTTTGCGGCTTCACTCGCTATAAATTCCGAAATTATCTAATGACTAGCTGCTGCACGAGACTTTGCCCGCGTGATAGTAGAAAATGATCTCAAGGAAACCTCCTTACCTAATATTATAGCCAAAAGTTTGTGTGTTTGTTACTCCATCACGTTGAAATGATTGAATAGATTTAGATGAAATTTAGTACACGGGTTGATCTTGTCAAACGTGAAATCCGTTCAGTCATACATATTTGTACGTGGCTGGAAAGACCTCACGGCGTCCTAACCTTCCGCATGACGCAGGTACTCACCGGACATGGTTCGTTCGGGAGTTTCCTGCACTCGATTCATGCGGAAGTGACGCCCGGGTCTCGCCACTGTGCGGAACGCCCGGAGGACACGGTGGAGCACACAGTCGAGGTGTGCCCTGCTTGGGCGGAGCATCGCCGTGCCCTCGTGGGGGCGATCGGCGGCGGAGACCTCTCGCGCCGGGCCTTGGTTGAGGCCATGGTCCGGAGCGAGGAGGAGTGGCAGGCGGTCGCCGACTTCTGCGAAGCAGTAATGCTCGCAAAGGAGGAGGCCGAACGCATCAGGCAACGGCGTTATCGCCGACGCCGACGCCGGGATTCTGATCCCGATTTCCGGCCAACGTAGACGCGGGCTTGCGGACAGTGAGCAATGGGTAGCTCACTGTCCGGCCGTCCGGTAACTGTCCGGACCAAGCCCAAGTCGTCGACGGCGCGCACTGTTCCCGCGCGCCTCAAGGAGTTGTCAGCAACAGCAGGGACCCAGCCGGGTCGAAGCCTACTGGGGCCAGGGTTATCCGAAAGGGCGCTCGAGCCCCGGTATGAAGGCTAGAAGGAACGGGGTGGGTCTTTTAGTCAGTAAGAGTCTGACACTATCTCCCGCTCCGCCCAAGGGCGGGGGATGTCAAAGTATGATTTTTTCCCACCATAAAAAAAAAAAATGACGGACACAATATCTGGCTCTTACGCCTGTAATTTAATGGTAGAATGGATTTAAGGAATGTATTTTTTTTATTATTGCAGAAAAGACTGAGAATGTATTACGAACTAGCTGACCCGGCGAACTTCGTACAGCCTAACAGTCAATGAATGTAGTATATCTTTCGATATAGTTATTCAACCGATTGCGAGGAAACAAAGCCTAAGTAATCAAGTAACACACAATTTTAAAGTATCTATGAAAGTTATCAACGTCGATTTCGTACATTTACGTGATGCGCGCACAACTAAAACTTCTATAGATTTATTGTATTTATTAAGAAAGTGGCAGAAATATGTATCAAATTGAGGACTCTACTCTCAAAAGCCATTTTTGTGTCTATTAGACCAACGTTGTACTAAAAAATCCTGAAATTTATTTATCCTTTGTAACCCATAAACCCACACAAATTGATAAGCACGATACGAATGCCGGGTCCAACCGACTCGGCTGATAAGCTGGGCCACTGCCTACCTCCATTTGTATTGTTGGACGGCGGAAGATCGGATTGTATCGGAAATCTTCGGGTGCGCTCGGGTGACTTTGGGGTGTTTGATGTTTCGTTCAAAATGGCTGAATTTGTTTTAAGTGAGATGAAAAATACTTTTTCATTACTCATACTCTGAAAGTAGGTCTGAAGTTGCCTGAGGAGCGGGCTGAAAGTGATACTTTTCATCCCTAGGGAGTTTTACTTTACAACTGACAGCTGTCAAATTATTAAAAAAAAACTAGTTCTATCTTCACATTTCTATTGAACCATGTTCCAATTTTCCATACAGCCAGTCAATCACAGCGCGATATAAAATTGAAATAACTCAAAGACAAGTATTAATTAAATAATGTTATATTTTAAGTGATTAATTTGTTCAACTATTTCTTTAAAATACTTTATTTTTAAAAGATTACAATTAATTTCTAATTTTTCATTAAAGAGGCTGAATAGCTGGCCGGCCGCAGAAAAAAAAAAAACAAAATGGCGGGAAAGTGGCAATCAGTCGTTGGTTTTTTCGAGTTTTGTTTACATTTCCGTACAACAGAGATATGTATTAACACGTTATGTTTATCAGATTAAAATAGTGATTTAACGCCTAATTTCATAAGAGAAGAGGCTAAAGCAGTAGTGGAATACCTTTTACCACCTAAATCAGAAGAAAGTTACCTACTTAAAATCATAGGTACGACGACTCAGGTTTTACAAACTTTTTATTTTATTTTTCGTTTCCTCGTATTCGTAATGAAAAGCAGTGTTTACCTCGGGGTGAAAGTAACCCATTTAACCCCTCGAATTAGCGACCTCGCTGCGCTCGCCCGCCAACTCCTTCTCGGGACGAAATGAGTTACTTTCACCCCTAGTGTAACAATGTACTATTTCATTACTCATACTCTGAAAGTAGGTCTGAAGTTGCCTGAGGAGCGGTCTGAAAGTGATACTTTTCATCCCTTGGGAGTTTTACTTTACAACTGACAGCTGTCAAATTATTTAAAAAAAAACTAGTTCTATCTTCACATTTCTATTGAACCATGTTCCAATTTTCCATACAGCCAGTCAATCACAGCGCGATATAAAATTGAAATAACTTAAAGACAAGTATTCTTTAAATAATGTTAAATTTTAAATGCTTTATTTGTTCAACTATTTCTTTAAAATACTTTATTTTAAAAAAATTACAATTAATTTCTAATTTTTCATTAATGAGGCTGAATAGCTGGCCGGTCGCAGAAAAAAAAAACAAAATGGCGGGAAAGTGGCAATCAGTCGTTGGTTTTTTCGAGTTTTGTTTACATTTCCGTACAACAGAGATTTCTATAAACACTTTATGTTTATCAGATTAAAATAGTGATTTAACGCCTAATTTCATAAGAGAAGAGGCTAAAGCAGTAGTGGAATACCTTTTACCACCTAAATCAGAAGAAAGATACCTACTTAAAACCATAGGTACGAGACTCAGGTTTTACAAACTTTTTATTTTATTTTTAGTTTCCTCGTATTCGTAATGAAAAGCACAGTGTTTACCTCGGGGTGAAAGTAACCCATTTAACCCCTCGAATTAGCGACCTCGCTGCGCTCGCCCGCCAACTCCTCGGGACGAAATGAGTTACTTTCACCCCTAGTGTAACAATGTACTATTTCATTACTCTTACTCTGAAAGTAGGTCTGAAGTTGCCTGAGGAGCGGTCTGAAAGTGATACTTTTCATCCCTTGGGAGTTTTACTTTACAACTGACAGCTGTCAAATTATTTTAAAAAAAACTAGTTCTATCTTCACATTTCTATTGAACCATGTTCCAATTTTCCATACAGCCAGTCAATCACAGCGCGATATAAAATTGAAATAACTTAAAGACAAGTATTCTTTAAATAATGTTAAATTTTAAATGCTTTATTTGTTCAACTATTTCTTTAAAATACTTTATTTTAAAAAAATTACAATTAATTTCTAATTTTTCATTAATGAGGCTGAATAGCTGGCCGGTCGCAGAAAAAAAAAAACAAAATGGCGGGAAAGTGGCAATCAGTCGTTGGTTTTTTCGAGTTTTGTTTACATTTCCGTACAACAGAGATTTCTATAAACACTTTATGTTTATCAGATTAAAATAGTGATTTAACGCCTAATTTCATAAGAGAAGAGGCTAAAGCAGTAGTGGAATACCTTTTACCACCTAAATCAGAAGAAAGATACCTACTTAAAACCATAGGTACGAGACTCAGGTTTTACAAACTTTTTATTTTATTTTTAGTTTCCTCGTATTCGTAATGAAAAGCACAGTGTTTACCTCGGGGTGAAAGTAACCCATTTAACCCCTCGAATTAGCGACTTCGCTGCGCTCGCCCGCCAACTCCTTCTCGGGACGAAATGAGTTACTTTCACCCCTAGTGTAACAATGTACTATTACACGTTTATGAGAAAATTAAAGTAATAACCTCTCCCTACGGTTTCACTTGCGTTATTTTTTTTTTTGTGTGGAATAGAAGCTTTTTTTGAAATGACATTTATCAAATTATTATTTTTTTCTGGACTTGGGTAGCAAATAAGTATAACGGTTATTTTTGTTATTAAATAAAATGGCAAGTTTAGCTCTACAATAAAGGGCTGAAATAATATTACTTTTTGAAAACGGACTATATATTAGTTCTACTAGTATATCACGAGAATTCAATACAGGTTTCTGACCCGACTATCAAATACCATGTTATCGAGTTTCGAGGCACGGAAGAGTCGATCCACGAACTGACCTCGGCTAGAGTTGCTTTACCTTGAAGATCAACCGTGCTCTTGTCGTTACTTATCAAAAAGCTTCTGTGCGGTTCAATTACAATAACAAATTTCGTGTAACGTAACGAGGCCGTTGTCCCATCCTATTAGGCACAGACTACTTAGCCTAGATTTATTTTAGTCTAGATAAGTGAAGACCACTATACGTCTTGGTACCTCGTCTCTTTGTGAAATTAAATGGATCTGATCCCTTTCAGGTAGCTTTAGTTGACACGCTTTCAAATTGTACTAGTTCTAGATCCGCACATGTTTATTTATTATTATTTATATGGATAACAATCAAACTATACTCTTCTTGCACATATTATTTTGCAACATAAGTCAGTAAGTACTAAATATTTTATTTCACAGAGCGTAAAATAAAATATTAGTGCACGGTTCCAGTTGGTCGTTTCCTATGGACAAGAACCGGCAGGAATGGGTTACTCTTATACAAAATGATTGGTTTTTACGATGTTTTATCAACAACTGATTACTAAGGCTAAGAAGTCACGAACCGGTTTTCACCCATGTCTCATCATCATCATATCAGCCGAAAGACGTCCACTGTTGGATATAGGCCTCCCCCAAGCGTCGCCACAACGACCGGTCCGGTGCGTAACTCATCCATCAGATTTCCGCGACCCTAACCAGGTCGTCGGTCCACCTTGTTGGAGGCCTTCCAACTTTGCATCTTCACCTATGTCTGTAGAATAAAACAATATGGGCAAAAAATTTGAGCACATTTGACGACGCGTTTTAAGGTAGAACTAAATTGGGCACACGTGGGCCACTTACGTCAATTTGTTATTTTATATGGCAACTAGACTTGTAGAGCTACATTAGATCCATGCCATGCAATGTGACTCTACGTACAAGTCAGGCCTAGCCCTCGCTTTCACGTTCCAGTTCCCGCTCTATATGGCCACGGTGTGCGCGGTTGTCTGCGAATCCCGCTGCACCGGGGCGGGCAACTACTAGGACGGTGCGGGCCACAGTCACCCGCAGCCTCGACAGGTTGCGCACGCGCTCCCTGCGTTCTGTTAGTGCACGCAGTGGCTAGCGAGGGGTATAGAAATCCCAGTGGATGCAGCCAGTTTTCTACACACGATAAACTCCAAAAAACTCTTCTGAACCGGACTTTCGGGTTTGGCGGCCAATGGTTTGCAGAGACGCTGTCAACTACTAAACCACAAACTGAAGTTATTCCATGTTTAAGTATATTTTCAAAACATAAAAAAAAATTTTTTTCAGGCTTTTTTTAATGATACGATTAGGAACTACCTTTACCGATCTGTTTATTGGATGAACAGTAGGTATTTTATATTAAATGTAATATATTAAATAATATAACGCGGGTGGGTTGCCTAAGATATTCCTGCCCAAACTATTATTAACCTTTCAATCGTAGTAATTAGAGACACAATAGAAAGATAACGCCGGCGTTCGCTTGGAATTTAATGAAAAATAAAAATTGAAAATTGGCTTTTGTTTTAAAAAATCACCCATTTGTTTGACGAATAAAAATACTAACAGAAAGTATGAAGCCTATAGAATACAAAAACGTTGGGTTTTCTATTTCTTTCCTGGCATAATTACTGGGTTGCCAGTTATAAACAGGTATGTCGATACTAGTCACCTTCACCCATTTTTAATATTATTTACCATTACTTATATTTTTTCACTGCCTGTCCTTTTGGAGCGAATATCAAATCTTATTATGTTATATAATGACCTGCTACTACCAGATGTTACGCCCGCGTGGTACAATTTAGTAGTATGAACTATTTCAGGACTTGGTCTATCGAAATCTGCTCAGCTATTCACCGCGAAGAAGTCACAGATATACAAACATAACTACTCACAAATCGCCTTAAAAATATTACTGTGATTCCTTCCGCCTAGCTCTCGTGATATACAAGGTTATAAATTGTAAAACAATAACAATCTTGCGGCACTGTATTACTAACATCATAAACAACAACTTTTGTTTTACGACTTTTTACAAAAATATTACCAAAAACAAACCTTCAAGATTTCGTTGTTCTATCTAACACATTTCAACTCTGTATTTTGCTATACCTACCAACATCTGTATGACGCGATGCAAGCGCATCAAACACCCCCGTCACCCGATCTACGCTCCCCTCGCTATTGCACTATCGCTTGCTTCGCAAGACTTCGTAATATTTAGAACGTTTATTTTAAATATTTCTATTTTTGTATGGAAATCTGATGAACTAACATGATAATTAACAGGACAAATGTTTATGTGATGAGCATGATCATTTGTTCTGTGTCTGGGTGTAATTTATCTATAAGAAATATGTAAGGATGTTTATCAGTTGTCTAGTAGCCATAACACAAGCTCTGCTTAGCTTGGGACTAGGCGACGTTGTGTGGTAGTTGTGGATTATTATTATTATTCCATTTATTTATTTTTTTAACATGTTACATTTATATTTTTAAATATTTCTTAAAAAACAATAAAAAAAAAAAAACATTTAAAAATATAAAAAACAGTATCCCACCGGTATCGGGAACAGGGTCCAAGCTACCGGTGGTTAGGGCTCCAAAGAAAGGAACCTCCTAACGATACGAGCCGTGTCCAGAAGAACTGCTTTCTGAATCAAGCCCTTGATCCAGTCGCCTAACGAGAGCCTCCTAAGATGTTGGTCGAGGCTCTTGGCTATTAAACCATTGGCTGACACAACTATCGGTACAATGATCGCTGAGTCCACTTCCCACATGTCGACAACCTCGCGAGCCAAGTCAATATACTTGATTTGTTTATCTTTCTCGGCTTTCACGAGGTTCTCGTCATGCGGAACGGATATGTCAACAATCATTGCACGCCTCTCGCTTCGATCCACCACCACTATATCAGGCTTATTGGCCACAATAGTCCTGTCAGTGATGATGGACCGATCCCAGTACAACGTGATATCGGCACTATCGAGAACTGGGTCGGGCACATACCTGTAATATGGCACCTCCGATTCCACAAGAGAGTACTTCAGAGCAAGTTGCTGATGGATAATCCTGGCTACAAGGTTGTGTCTATGCAAGTATTCCCCGTTAGCTAGACGAGAGCAACCGGAGATAATGTGGCGGATTGATTCACCCGGTCGGTGACATGCCCGACAGATGTCAACCGTGCCGTCCTTCACAATAAATCTCCGATAGTTATTCGTCATGATAACTTCGTCCATAATTGCACAGACAAAACCTTCGGTTTCCCCAAAGAGGTCACCGACGCGCAGCCAGGCTACGGACGCTAGTTGATCTACATCGGGCCCATGAAGGGCCCGGAAAAAGCGTCCGTGAAGTTCTTTACTCTGCCATACTTCCTTGCGTACGTTAGTGTCAAGCACTACAGGTTTGCGCCAGTTCTCGTTAGCCAAGGAGAGCGGGGTGAGTCCCTTGTCCACTGTTACTACATCACGATGCATACCCACGTCGGCGGCTAGGAAATATTCCCTGAGACTGCATACCTCGCGATTGTGCAGGGTCTTATTATTATTATTATTAATTTTTTTTTAAGTCATAGAACAAAAGTTGTTGTTTATATGTTAGTGACATAATCTTGAGAGGTTGCCAGTGTTTTACAATAACATAATTGTATAGTGTTTACGTACATTTGTATTGTGATTGTATCCCTGATGCTTCAATAACAGTTGATAATACAACATTAGCCTACGATTGTAAAGATCAAAAGGGTGAATACAAAGAATACCGTTCGTCGCATGTGATTTAAATATTCATCGTGGAGTGATGGCCGGACAAAGGAGCCGCTGTTCCTATTGTGACGTTGTTACATAAGGTTTTCATAAGATTCGATTTACATTTTATTGATAACATCTTTTTCTTTTGGGTCGAATCATCAAATTGCTGGCATTTTGGATGGCGCGAAAGGCAGATAGATTTTTTCTGACTAAAACCCACAGCGCTCCTTTAAGCCAGGTGGTCCGCTGCGCCAATTTTGTAACAAAATAAGTTATTAAAACACGTTACTCATTCGTCTCGGCATACAAAAACTGTTAGGCCGCGCTTCTATTCGGTTAGCAAACAATGTTATTCTGTTAGCAAACACGAAAACACGGCGCAGTGGACCCGGCTTTAGATGTCCTTCGTGAGGGCCTTACATTCCAAGGCATTTTTTTTTGAGGCGGGAAATCGTCCAATAGCTTCACCCACTCTAGGGCGTAGCGGTAGGGTGTGTTAGTCTTTTACTGACTAAAACCACTCATAAGTTTTTTTTTTGCGAGCAAGGTTAGTAACAAAGTTCGAAGAATCACTAAACTTACGGGACAGTGGGCAAGGCGTATTGCTCGAACATAGTCGATGAGGTTAAAAGGTTTGGAGTGGTGACCAATTACTGGAAGACCAAGCGTTAGAAGCTTTCCCGTAAAGTAATACCTACTAACGACCTTGACGGTAGCGGGAATCTGATGGATTCGAGGCACACAGGACCAGTCATTGTGACAACACTTTGAGAAGGCCTATATCCAGCAGAGGACGTTTTTGGATGACATGATCATGATGGTGATCATTTCTTGTAGACGGTAAATCTTATCAGGCCTATTAGACAGCACGGTTTGTTTTGGTCAACCGCTAAGTACCCCAATATGAACAACTTTCTATAGAAATTATGATTACATATTTGTGAGCTCTTTGGTATGACATAGGGATCCGTTGCGTAATAATATCACAAATCAGCATACAATAATGTTTCCTTTGAACATTGTAGCTTGTTATTTTACCAGTCGACAACTTCTGGATAGTTTTATATAAATACTTATAAAACTGGTGGTTTGCACAGATATCACATATTCATCTTATATTACATATTAGCCATTTAATCCAGCTTCGCTCGAGTGTCATAAATCTTTGAAACTCTCAACTTTTCTCTACTATAATGTGCTAGTATTAAACTTTTTCATAAAACACTCAATCTATTAGTGAAAACCGCATGGAGATCCATTGAGTAGTTTTTGAGTTTATCACGAAAATACAGACAGACAACCATGAGATAACCAATTATTATTATTATAATTTATTTTAAAAGTTTTATTTTATTTTAAAATCATATTTTACTACTTGTATGTAGCTATTGGCTATCAAAATACTCGATATATAATATTGTAATTTTAGAACAAAATAAACAACAGCAAACAAACAATATAACATCTTATTTATTATTTATAAACTAAATTACCTGACAAAGCCACACAAGTCTGCTCCATCAATTTTATCAATATTACATCAACATCAACAAAACATCTCGAAATATTTTGAATCAATCAGGAGGCCCTACAGACTTCTTTCATTAAAATATACAATACAAAAAAGCCAGCCACGTTCAAGCCGGACTTACTCGTGGTCCCGTACCACGGACACAACCTATGCTAATGTTGTTGTTAGCCTATTATATCCCACTGCTAAGACCAGTGCGTGTTGCCAGTATGGCTCCGAAACGTGGTCGCTTACAATGGGCCTCATCAGAAGGCTTAAAGTAGTGACTTTAAGCCTTCTGATGAGGCTCATTGTAAAGGCCAATGGAAAGGGCTATGTTCGGAGTTTCCTTGCGTGATCACATCAGAAATGAAGATATCCGCATGAGAACCAAGGTTACAGACATATCTAAAAGAATCGCCAAACTAAAGTGGCAGTGGGCAGGGTACATTGCTCGCAGATGAGATGGTCGATGGGAACGAAAGGTTCTGGAATGGCGACGCAGCGTTAGAAGGCCTCCTACAAGGTGGACTGATGACCTGGTGAGGGTCGCGGGAATCCAATAGATGTAAGATGCACAGGAACGTTCGTTGTGGCGACGCTTGGGGGAGGCCTATGTCCAACTGTGGACGTATATCGGCTGAAATGATGATGATATTTAGATCCATGCCATGCAACGCATTTTTACGTACAAATCAGGCTTAGCCCTCGTGTACGTCGTTCTAATGTATGGCATTATGGTGACACTTGGGGGAGGTCTATGTCCAACCGTGGAAGTCTTTCGGATGAAACGATGATGATGATGATGATGATGATCTCACTGCTGGACGAAGGTCTCCCTCTCCCTTTTTCACACACGTCAGTCCTCAGCCATTGCAGGCCAGTCCCACTGTTAGTTGTCAAGCTCATCTCTCCACCTTCGCGTTTAATGGGATCCAATAAGTGGCTTTTCTAGCGTCATATCTACCTACTTTAATTTCATGACTACAATTTTGTAGTTAATGGAAATAATTGATTACAATTAGACAAAGATGGACGTTTGTATGAAGATAGAAGGTTTTTTTTTTTTAGCTTTATTTAGTTCATTACTCCTGTACTAAACTACATACACAAGATATCTCTATAGACACGGAACTACTACCAGTATGCCATACATACATTAGTTCTGTTCGAAAATAGATTAAGCGTAATTAAATGTAAGTGTCCTGAGAAATGATTTCCTAAAGCGCCCTGCCCGTTGGCACCCTTTAACTACGGAACCCTGAAAACATGACAATGTCTTCCAAAAAGGGAGAGAAATCACTGAAAAATCTGTCCTGCAAAATAGACAAACAAAAACTAATTTCCTTATTTATTGCCAGGGGTTGAGAGGTGTGAAAGGGGGTGTAACGGCACCCCCGCAAGGGGTCTAAGGGGGTGAAGCAAAATATTTGATTGTTCGATCGTTTTATTGTCAATCGACAATCGACGGAAGTGAGGAAATTGAGTAATAGCTTGAACAACGCTTTGTTTGTGGTGAACGCGAAAATTTGGGAGTTGAGACAATTTTTTTTTTCAATTTATGTTTTCTTAAAATATAATTACTATTCGAACTTATCAAAACTAACCTTTAACTAATAACAACAAAAAGCTGATAAAAATTCCTTCCTTAAAAATATCTTCGATTAAAGTGAGTGGACTTCAGTTAGGAATTATGCACTAAAAATATAGGAACGATGCAAGTTTTTCCAAAAAACACAACTGTATTACACAGTTACAATTATTCCGTGCTAGAAACGAACCCGTAACACGCAGCGCAGCCGCCAATAGCTTAGTGTCGCCGCTCATGGGCCACACGCCACAGCCACAAACGCCACCACCAGCCACTTGTGGCCGGTGGCTGCTACTTTTTTAACCCATCATAATGGACTCTGACGAAGAAGGTTTAAATGCGCGAATGGCATGCGGTGGCGTTTACATCGGCGTTTAGTGGCCGGTTCGAGAAACAAGAATTTTGTAGCGGTGATTTGTAGCATGTGGCGGCCACCGGCGTCTACCATGTGCGGCGAATCCATATCGGCGGAAACCTACTGGAAATATTATCAGGTAGCGGCGTTTTGTGGTTATGGCCGATGGTCTGAGTACGGCGACCCTTAGCCATTGCGCCCACCGTACAGTCAATTCTATTTTAGACTTTTACAATATTTAGGGTGCGTTGCACCATTTAACTATAACGATAACCAAACCATAACCAGCCGTGAAACGGCCGCCTATTGGTCAATTCGACGATTTGACAACTGTAAACGGCTTTGTTATCATTATAGTTAAATGGTGCAACTCACCCTTATATTTGGTTCCTCTTTTAGTTATTCTAAATTGGCAAGTTCATCGTAGATATCGTACAAAACCTTTAGGTAGTAGATCTCAACGAGCTTTGTAATGTTCACTGTGATGAACATTGGTCTTTTGAATAAACAACTAAAACCAACTAACTGAAACTTTTTTTTCTCTCTTTTTCTTGATAAGCTTTCAATATCTGCTAAATAAAAGATTAACCCATTACAGCATAACGTCCGATAAATCGGACGGCACTTAATTGTCTAGTATTGGTACTTAAAATTTATTATTTGATAGTTTTTTGTTTTTGAACAAAAGTTGAATATATATTTCTTACGCTGACAAAACTGTTTTTAACGGTTGAATGAAATATCGACAGTTATTTGTTATTTTCAAAAATGGCGGCTCGCGGTCGGTGTGTTTCAAAAAAACCGTAAGTATTATTTTGTTTTTTATTATTTATTTTTATGATAATTAGTGAGAAAATGTGTTCTATTTGTTCAAATGGTTTCTATCTATGCGAATGTAACATTATTTTTATGTGAAAATTGTTAGATTGCTACTTATGGGTGTGTTTTTGATGATGTCCGATTTATCGGACGCTATGCATAGCGGCCTCTAAGGTGTGGCTTTTTCTTGCTTTATACAGCTTGACGGTGCATGAGATTTTGCAAACTTTGGAAAGCGAGAATGTCAGTGAGACAGTGGGAAACCTTATTTATGTTGAGCCACTTATGGAACAGAGTGGTCAGGTAACGGATGAAGTTAGCGATAAGTCTGATGAAGAACACGATGCCAATCTAAACCATTTGGGGCGAAGATTGCTACAAAGTCATTGCCAATTGCGACGCCTATACGCAAACTCCGATGATGTTTTACCGTCTACTTCTTCAGGTAATCATCGCATTCAATCAAAATTGTAATTAGTTCATTTTTGTGTATTGTTTTGCTGACATAAACTACTTTGTATTTTAGGTCTACAGTCATCACATACTGCAAATATACAGGCGTATTCATCAAGTGAAGACAGCGACGACGAAAACAATAAACCAACTTTGAAAACTGGGCATTGACAACCGCCACTCGCTGGTCTAATGAAAAAAAGGCTAAAGTATCAATACCTCAACCGTCACTGATTGCTAGCTACAACAAGCTTATGGGAGGAGTCAATAAGTGCGATCAAGCTGTTACGAATCTTCGTACAAGAATGCGAATTAGAAAGTGGTGGTGGCCAGTTTTTGCCTACTTTATAGATGTATCGGTGGTGAACAGCTGACTACTTGCGAGAAAAAATGGTTGCAATCGAGAGACGCAATCTTTGTTTGCATTTAGGAGATATATAGCTCTAACCTTGCTAGGCACACATGGAACACAGCCGCATCAAGGACAAAGGCCTCCTAAACCGTTATCTACTACAAGATATGATGGTAAAGAGCACAGGATTGTACCTACAACCACAGAACGCCGCTGTGCTTCTCAATGTGGAGGAAAAGCCAAATTCAAGTGTCTAAAATGCGATGTAGGCCTACACCCTAAATGTTTTATGAGCTATCATGTGATGTGATTTTAACATGCGTGTCATAGTTTATTATTATTTCTTTATTTTTCCTAATAAAACTTAATTTGTAGTAACCGTTTTATTCATTTCGGTTTATACCACCCTAAGGTAATGTAAGGGGCCGCTGTGCATAGCGTCCGATATATCGGACAGGCTGTAAAATCAAAACTGTACTATACATGATTTTGTTTTTCTTACTAAGCTATAAATTTGACCCTAATTGACCATATTTTAACAAGTAAATTAAATTAACTACTATAACAAACTTTATGCTGTAATGGGTTAAGAGACTAAAATTTCTAATTTCCTTGAGACATTCATTAATATTATTATGTTCCGAAAATTGGCTCCCACTACCGAAAACTAGCGTGACACAACACGATGAGTCGATATAATTATGATGCTAGGACGCGGCCTTTGGAAGGGTGAGCATTATATGTCGGAGCTTGCACCAAGCGGACGATTGTTGTGATCTTATTTTAATAAAACGTTGTTTATTTATTTCGCTTAGTGGTTATTGCTTGTGGCTATCCACTATGCCGAAGCCCACTAAGTATCGTGGTCCACCCCACGGTGAAAAATATAATTCAAAAGTTCCGCCCAGAATTTGTCCCAAGTCCGTAGCCTACCTACACCGTGTTAAGACCTGGTCCGCGCTCGTTCGCGAGACAACTAAGGAAATGAGACGCTGAGTAAGACGCGTCTGTTCTGACTATCTGAATGTCTGACCTTCGTCTGACTTCGACAGGAGAGAATTGAAACCACTGTCATTGTGGTTTTTATTCGTGTAGTGGACTTAATATTGGGATTAAAAAGATACCTAGGCTCGCGCGCTCGTTGGCCTCCAAACGAAGTTTTTTTCAATAGGTACACTTATTGGAAAACTTGCTCTTTTCCTAATACTTTTAGGCACGCAATTGACTATTTTTCGCACAAGTACGGAAAAGTGCGCGTTCTCGCCCTCGCGCTCGCCACAATGTTGTTACATTTATTGTATCAATCAGTCTGCTATTTTTATAAATTCGTCATTCCTACACGATTCCATTGTCATTTTGCTAAAATTGTTCGTAATCTGCTAATTCACAATGGTCGACCACTGATCGGTCAATGGTCTCGTGATAGAGTTGTGGTAGAATGACAATATCGAGCTTATTAAAAGCGATGACTGCACAATGACGTTCTAATGGTCAAAAGAATTGTAAAAAATTTTGCAAATTACCGCATACGTCAGACATTAATTTGTCAATATGTACGAGATTACCATTATATGCCACTACATCCAATGGAGTGTCAGTGGTTGACCATTGGAAAATCATAATGACGCCATTATATTAGTAGATTAGCAAAACTTGTCAAAATCAACAATTTTGAAATAAATGATGAACCATTCTGACACTATTGTAATAGTAGACTTGAGGCCCTGGACGGATGCGGCCCCCACGGAGTCGCGCGGCAACCCTCTTTTATTTATATTTTCGTAAGTGTATTGAAAAACACCTTTTGATGCACGTGGAAATTTGTCACTGCAGCTGTTGGTTCTGTAACACCCGCGGTGTTTGTGGTTGGCTACGTGACTTATCCATACGTTTTGGACTTTCTGTTAATCGTAATTGCTGAGGGAATGTTACTCTACCCTTGTGTGCGAAAAAATGACAAACAAAATACTGCGTGTCTTTCATAATTCAATATAACAAACAGTACAAAAACAGCGGAGTATAAACTAAACAAAAAGAGCAACAAATAACCGCGCCCCGTTAATAACGAAACATTAAAATCGAACAAAAAAGTGTTGTTTTCACAAATAAATATGACTTTGTATTCACAAAGCGTGGACCTACATCCTTGGCTAGAGCCATTGAACAGGGAAATATACAGAAGGTGCACTCTGTATGGCAGTGTATTTATTTTCTTTCTTTTTTTTTCTCGGCATTTGTACCATCGGACAAGCCGATGAAAGGCGAGTATCACACACCTTACGATGTTGAAACCTTTACGGTCCGGACCAAGCGTTTTGCCTCGTCGTTTATACTACGTACATCGAGGGACTGGAAAAATTTGCCTGCTACGGTCTTCCCCTCTGATTATGTTGTAGGTGTCCTCAAGGGTAGAGTAAATAGGCTCTTAATAAACTAGTGCGCCTCACCATTAACGTTTGCATCACTGCTTACCATCAGCTAGGATCGCAGTCCAGAACCAATTTATATCAATTAAAAAAAAAGAATACTCTCGTTTGATCACAATATCATCTCATTTACAATCTAGTCTATTTGCTCCAGTTTTAACTATAAGGGCGAGGTTTCACTAACTTTGATCTTTTTTAAATCTCTGGAAATTCACAAATATAATAAAAGAGAATGCCGTGTAAAATTATTTCATAAAAATTGACCATATGAACTATCGCTGGGTAAAATCAAAATATGATACTTATAATTTTGTTGGCTTGATAAAAAAAAATACGAATCTGACCCTAACTTAATTCAATAAACCCCAAGCGAACGCAGGCGTTCGCGCTGTCATTGTATTTCTATTGTCTATTGTGTCTCTAATTGCTGGAGAAAGCCCCGGCAAAAACAAATTAAATAATTACTATGTTTTTTTTTTATTAGAATAAAGTCACTGTGACAGGGCCGCGAAGTCGACACGAGATCTGGACCAGTACCTACAAAATACTCTGTGAGTGACTACTAACGGCTCTTAATATCCTCTCAAAGGTCTTCAAAATCGCACGAACTAGAGAGAAGTGCCTACTTACGGACCTACGTATAAAATAGCGAAAACTTACCTCATGTACAACAGACCTTCTGCGCCGCACCTGCTCTATGTCGCCACCCTTTGTCCTACATGGGCACCAGAGGTTTGATTTAATGGCACTCGCGGCAATAAACAAATTTATTAAGTGAATATCCCCAAATGGCATTCGGAATTGGATTTTTTTAAACAAACACGCGAAGGTAAATCGAAAATGTCGTTGGCAGGTATTTTCTAATGTTCTCGTATGGGAAATTTAAAAGGATATCCAGATATGAAAACAAACGTGAAAGGCAAAATATTGCTTTGAAAATAGCTGTGGGTTGTAGTCTTTGTTTATCTGTTGTGAGTTCGGTATTATTTGTGTTCGGCTGCGGGATGTTATGGAAGAGTTACCGCGGCCTTGAAATGTAAAGAGCGACTGAAAGAACATGGGTGGGGTTTAGTCAGTAAAAGTCTGATAGTCCCTCTTTCTGCACAAAGGGGACCAGTTCTTTGATGATATACCATAAAAAAAATGTTTAAATTTATTTTGAATGCCATATGTTTGACTGTTGTTTCAGTTTTCAATATTGGTAGAATTATTGGCTAAGGTTTACTACCTCTCATAGCGAGCGTTGTCACGTAGTGTGCATGCGCAAAGAATGTAAGTAACTAATAAGATTATTAATGTAGGTAGAAAAATTTAGAATGTGTTGACCTCACTCTACTTCTTATCGGATGGTAGAGTCTGCTACACATCCACGCCACTCATATTTTGAAGGATCACACCGTTGCACAGCTTTGTAATTCCTTCTCGCATTATTGATTTGATTAATTTTTCAAGTTCTTTATTTGATATGATTACAATACCTAACTGCTTACAAATGATCTTATTCTAAATACATATAGACAAATCTTATTTTATTTCGTTACACAGGCTAGCTATCGCCTTTATAAACATTAAAACATTCTGTTACTAAATATTAATTTACATTGTTATAAACTTATATTTGGATATAATTGAGTTCGTGGTATGTGGGTCTTAGACTGGACCCACATAATATTTAAAATGTTTTGGGTTTCAATACTATTATTGAGTTATTAAAATCTGCTAGTACCATACAATCTAAGGTAAGTAGCGGGTAGTTCCGTTCTCGCGTTATTGAGTATCTTTATAAATCATTGATAGAAACGCGTCCTTCATTATGAATGAGTGTCTCTGCATTTCTGGATTCAGAATGGATATCATCGTTTTTTCTGGTATCGACAAATCTTCTTCATTTAAACTTCTCTGATAATCGTCTGGTTTTTCAAGTTCACACAGCTCATCCATCGTTATTCTGCTCTTTTTCTATTCTTATAACCTTCTACTTCTTTGTGGTTTGGTTTCCGCACTTCGTCCTTGATGGACCATTGTGCGTTATAGCTTTTCACACATCAAACTTTTCCTCTCGACATACGGCATAGTTGGTGCTTTGCTTGAACAATTGGCTGCTGCGCTGCGTGTCGCGTAATACGATTCCCGCACACAATAAATATTTGTATGGCCTACAAATAAGTGTTCCGGGTCTTAGTGTTTTGTGTACGTGAGTTTACATTTTTGTGGACACTAACGATATAGGATAGGCAATTCTTAGTATGGAGCAACGTTTTCACATTCGGAGACATTTTCTTCGTTTCTTTGCATTTGTCTGTGTTTCCTCATAACTACAACCAAGGGGTCTTTATAGTCAAGAGTGATTGGGTTACTTCTAGGCACGTGTATCTCATTATTGACCACATTGTCGCTTATTATCAGGTGAGATAATGGTCAAAAGCAAACTTATCTATAATAAAAAAAAAACAGACACAATTAAATTGGCAAAACCAAGACATGAAAACCAATAGGTGTAGGTAAGTGCTGATTGGAGCAGCATTAGATTGGATCCCAAATTGTTATTAGTGCCTGTGGTTTACGCCAATCTAGATAATTTGAGGGTATTCCCAACATTAGCTAGATTGTGTGCAGGTTCACTGGTATTGGATTACAAGGGGATGAGGTTTGCTAGACGAGAATAGGTTTGAGGGGGGAAGGTAGATAGGATTGTTAGAAAGAGTTGCCATAACCTTGGATTTAGGGGATTTAGTCAGTAAAAGTCTGAAACGCCCTCTCACTCCACCCAGAGTGGAAGAAGCTATTTTATGATCTACCACTCTAAAAAATATTGGGATATTAGACACTGGAATGCCAGTCCGGTTTTTCTTTGACATTACCTGAAATGCCCGATACGAGAAAGTGTTGTTAACTTATGGAGGTTTCGTTATTTTCTGTGCAAAGAAAGCGCACTATCAGCATATAATATTAGTATTAACATATTATTATGATTGGTGATACGAGTAGTTGAAAGCTCAAAAATGTAATCTTTCACTCTTCGCCAATCAAAGTAACTAAGTAATTATAATTTTGGAAAAGTAAAGTACCTATATATTTTTTTAAAGTTAGATTTCGCAGAAACGGTTTTATATATTGAAGATAAAGGCTCTCATCCACCGTAGCGCTGCCTGGCCGCGCCGCGCCGCGTCCTCAAAACGCAGCGCGACCAATTTGCGACCGTGACGGATGGCGACCAATTAAATTGTTGGACACTCGGTGCTACTCGGTCAGGACTTTGTGGATTTTTGTGAGAGCATTTTGTTTTTCTGTTAGATAGTCTGTACTTGAAAGATTGTGGAAACATAGAATTCAAATTTTTTTTTATACAGTTGTAAATATCTTCCAAAGAGCTTTGGTGGTTATGGAAACGGTTTAGACTTTTTTTCAAGAGGAATAAAGACGCCTTTATCATTTGTAACAGAAAAAGCTTAATAGATCTGAACTTGCAGCAAACCGCAATTAAAAAAAAATAAAGAACTATTTATCCTCAGAGTAATACAATCTTTCATACACTAACCCTGTAAATACCAATTAGTGTTAGAACAATATTAATGTTAGGGCATATAAAATGTGTTCTTTTCCTGTGTTACTTGTGGCAAAACTTTTCTTACTTCCATTCCACCACTCATCACGCTAACTCCCTTTTCTTTCATATCACTCCTTTTAAAATCTATCCATCTTTTCTTTGGCCTCCCTATCCATCCATACGTATACTCATAACTCTTTTAATAACATGCGTTTTATTACTCCTCGTCACAAGACCATACTTCGATAAACGATTCGTTATTAAATTTTTAGTCACTCGTACTACTTTCAAACTACATCTGTATTCATTTCTCACTTTGTCCATTCTATGGTGGGAAAAGTCATCCAATGACAACCCCCGCTCTTAGGCGGAGCGGGAGATAGTGTCAGACTCTTACTGACTAAAAGCCCACCCCGTTCTTTCTAGTCTTCATACCGGGGCTCGAGTTCCCTTTCGGATAACCCTGGCCCCAGTAGGCTTCGACCCGGCTGGGCCCCTGCTGTTGCTGACAACTCCTTGAGGCGCGCGGGAACAGTGCGCGCCGTCGACGACTTGAGCTTGGTCCGGACAGTTACCGGACGGCTGGACAGCGAGCTACCCATTGCTCACTGTTCGCAAGCCTGCGCCTACGGTGGCGAGAGCGCCGTTGCCTGATGCGGTCGGCCTCCTCCTTAGCGAGCATTACTGCTTTAGCTTGCAATTATTAAATTAATTCTACAATTTTGCTACCGCGTATAATTTGTAGGCGCGACTCGCGAGACAAAAGCCAATCGAGTGTCGTCAAGTAATTGACGGGCCGCTGTTCTATCTCTCTCCTTGTCTAGCACAAACAACTTCCACGTGTTTGAGCGAGACAGCTGTAGAGGAAGATCGAAAAAACGAACCAAATTGTTAATACGAAGCGTCGCACTTTGAATGTTAAATAATTAATTAATGTTTAAATAGACGTTTTGTATCTCTTATTTTTTTATTGAGAGTAAATGAAATTACAAGCATGGTTCCTGGTAATTAATCCATCCTGTTTTTATAACTTCCTTAGTTTTTTTGGGCTTTTAACCCAATTGTAAAAGTCCTCCCTATAAAAAAAAAATGTTTAAGGACCGTTACACTTTCTTATATTTCGTTTGTCTTGGTATGGTAATGTTAAGAGGAGGGAGGAAAAGCATGTTACTAAAAGAGTTTTATGTATACATGTGGATGGGTGGAGAAGGAGAGGGAGGCCAAAAAAAAGATGGATGGATTGTGTGAAGAGTGATATGAAAGAAAAGGAAGTTAGTGATAGCATGACGAGTGACAGGGTAGAATGGAAGAAAAAAAACGTGTTGTATTTACAGACCACGAGCAAGTTAGATCAAGCTAAGGTTTAATTAATTTTCTTTTGCGGGCAATCGTGAAACAACTTCCCCCACTCTTGGTGGAGTGAGAGGGAGTGTCAGACTTTCACTGACTGAAACCCACCACCATTTGGTGCGTTTTTTTAGTTGTTTTTTGCGTCCCTGGGCCACGGTGACTCTCTCAAACAATTTCTTAACTTTAGCTTGCATAGCAGATGTTTTTTTGTTTTTTCATATTAGTCTACAGATCGCAAACTACGTAAGCTTAGTTGTGTACCAAAGTATGACAAATTAACTCATTTACGCGACTTAAGCTAGAATAATTTCGCTAGGGCTATGGGGATTTTCTGAAAGAATATAATAATAATATAATATTCCACAACTATTACACAACACCGTCTAGTCTCAAGCTAAGCAGAGCTTGTGTTATGAGTACTAGATATATATATTTCTAAATACATACATACTAAAGATAAATCACACAATCAGACACAGAACAAATGACCATGTTCATCACACAAACATTTGTCCTGGATGGGAATCGAACCCACGACCTACGGAATACCAGTCAGGGTCACTGACTACTAGACCAACTGGCCAGTCAGAGAATATAAAGAGCAACTGAAGGACACAGGTGATTTTTTTAAATGATATAAACTAGTGATTGAATGCAATCTCACCTTAAGCAAAACAGCAATGCAACCGTTGATGGTGAAGCGTACTAGTATATTAAGAGCCTATTCACTCTAGCCTTGAAGACAGCTAAATTATAAACGGATGGGAAGACCGCAGCAGGCAAATATTAAGGCTTATAGTCCCTTGAACCATCTGGCCAAAGTTATGTGGACGCATCTCACGCACCCGTCTAGGCGGCAGTGCGCAAATTTGTGCATTTATTTGCGGCCAGCAGCACCCGGAAAGCGCTTTAAATCCATTTTCTTTGCGAAATATTGATTGATTTTCATATGCAATGTTCACTTTGAAGAATATTTAACCACCAATGTGTTTTATGTGTTAAAATGTTTCTAAAGATCCAAGTTGTTTCGTAGGAGTAGGGAAAAGTTGCGAAAAGTTGCGATTTTGCCAAAAATTTTTTTTAGACAAAAGTATTAATAGCACGAAAAAATCAAATGTTGATAATGTTGTTCATGAATCTATAATAAACATAATTTTTTTCCAAACCTATTAACCTGACCGATAACGAGGAGTAGGCTACAGAAAGTCACTGTTTTATGGCACTTTTCGGGCGCTTGGGCTTTAAGTCGGTAAAAGTCTTACACGCCTTATCCTAGAGCTATGTCGCTCCGCTCTAGGGCGGTACAAGTCATTGGATGATTTAAGAAGCAAAAAACTTTTTAAAAAAGCTGAATTAATTTAGCCCCTGTCCGGCAACTGCATTAGACATTACCGTACTGTTTTTCAAGATGAAAAACTAACCAAAATATAGGCCTATTTTAACTTATTATTGTTTATCTATTATTTTACTTTAACAAATCCGCCAATTATATTAGTTAAAAAGACATTAATATATACAAATAATTCCCACACTCATCTCACAGAACTCCAGACATACTGACATGAGCGTAAACATCTTCCACTCGTCTGCGAACACATCACAGTCAGGGTGTGTGTCCAAAAGAGTGTTGAGCGCAGAAAGAATGCGATGGCCAGGACACTGGGTTCGCGCAACAGTATGACTCACTCGCACAGCGAACAAGCTATGTCTCCTGATGCGGCTATATTTAACTGGGGCAAAAGTTGAGAAAGTTCGGTATGCAGCTCTGGAGTATCTCCTTCTTTTATGTATACCAATTTTAATCGATGCTACATTCAGCGACAAAAGTCTATCAACACTATCTATAACTTACATATCAAACAAGTAAATTTTAAAATCTGTGAATTAATTTTAATTAATAATTATACTATTATTCGAAGCTGTTGACATAATTTAAAAACAAACTAGAGCTAATCAAGCTAATCAAAACCCAGTGAACTAATTACAAAATCAGCTGCAATTGAACTCGACCAAACATTGACAACACAAACACAGTCTAATCCATTCTATACTATGTATTATTATTATTGCAAATTATTGACACAGTACAAAACTAAACATTTATTGTGAAAATGTAACAAACAATATTATCTATTCCATTTGTATGGTCGCCATTGCACACTCTAGGGTTGGCAGCTTGCATCCATTTTTATTATTTATCAAAAAATTTTTGTTGAAACATTAGAAATTACATAAATGATTTTAATATACAAAAAAAAAAGATTTAAAAAATCCAAATATGTAAATTTTTTCGTGGTTATTAAAAAATTCTGGCATGAAATAAATATTGTATGACCTTCAGGTATGTGTCCCGAGTTTGTGTATCTCGTGTAAGTGAGTTACATGTTTGTAAACACACCCGTAAAAGGTCACCCATAACATGTTAAATAAATATCCGACCAATATAATTGACAGCCATCATCATCATCACTCAAAGTCACCCAAAGGGCGATGGAAAGGGCTATGCTTGGAGTTTCCTTGCGTGATCACATCAGAAATGAAGATATCCGCAGGAGAACCAAGGTTACCGAAGTAGCTCGAAGAATCGCCAAACTTAAGTGGCAATGGGCAGGGCACATTGCACGCAGAACAGATGGTCGATGGGGACGAAAGGTTCTGGAGTGGCGACTACGTACCGGAAGATGCAGCGTTGGACGGTCTCCAACAAGGTGGACCGATGACCTGGTCAGGTTCGCGGGAATCCAATGGATGCGTGATGCACAGGACCGGTCGTTGTGGCGACGCTTGGGGGAGGCCTATGTCCAACAGTGGACGTCTTTCGGCTGATATGATGAGAATGGAAGAGAAAAATTTTGTGAAACTTTTAATTATTATATTTATTTTAAATTTAATAATTATATACCTACTATAGTACATAATTATATTTTTGTAATGTGTATATTATTTACACCTAATTATTAATTTGATTTATAGTAGAAAGTAGTGTTGTCAACCCTGGCGCACACCGACGCGAGTGTGTGAAGCGGGCCGTGGGGGTCCCGCGGTCACGCGGGCGTGTGGACGCGCGGGCGCGCATACAAATTATATTACCAATGAAGTGCTGGGCTTTGAAATAGAGATACACGTAAATTACACGCTTTACACACTGTCACGAATTTCACAAGATATTTGATGGTTTTAAATAGATTTAAAGATAGCGAATCAATTTGTTTTTATCACTCCCTTATAGGTACATATTATTTATTTATCTTCGTTGAATCGAATAATGGTTATACTCGTAACTAACATGATCGTTTTTACAAATTCCGACATTGACTAAATGATATTTATCTTGTAAATAGGTTTTTAAACAACACTTTTACACGTAAATTTTTTTTACGTCAGTTTAAACTAGATGAGGCCGGTGTTTCCTGGCTGACTACCCTGAGAAGAAACACCGAAACAAACTCAGGGGTCAAAGTCTCTTTTAAAGTCCATGCAGTAAATATTTATTGGTCAAAGTCACATGAGAACCATGCAGATTTATCTGAGATGGCTAATTCATGGCATGACTAATTCTATGACAGCAAAACTAAACTCAAAAAAACATTGTTTGTGATTAATTTGTAGTCAATTGCTAATTAGTCATTATCTTATTTCTTTGTTTTAATTTTTATTTATCGTTTTTATCAATTAATTTATTATATTTTTTATATATTTTTAAGTCAATGATTGCATTTCTAAAATCAAATTTGTATTTTTAAATTTAATTTAATGTGCAATACCAATTAGTGTAAAATATTATAATTAGCTAAATGTAAAATCTTTTGTAAATTATGTCGTTGGAATTTCTAACAAATAAATGATAATAAATAAATAGCAACTAGTTTCACGTGAAATTGTGCTTTTTTTTTGTTTTTAATACCAAAATAAAACCCTTTATTGTGATATATTAAAAAACAACACACGAGGGTGATATACATTGCATGTTGAGACTGTATTACTACAACAAGAGCCAGATTTCGAGGAAGTGCATTGAAAAAATACTTATTTGAGTTTACAACCTTAGTTGAGTTGATTATTTGACGAAAATCCATTACATATTTTACTAAAATATATTTTCAACAGCAAATTTGCTGAATAACAAAATGCCTCTCTAAATTTCAATAGCAATCGCAATCAATCAGTGAAAGGCTATCCACTCTGAACTAGTTGGCTGCCCCATTCAGCCGCGCATTACTAACGATTAACGCACGCTAAACACGCGAGCCAACATCGCTGCAGTGTGTAGCTAGCCTATGTTTGCAACATCACACTGTTTTGGAACATTGAAATATTTGATTTCCCATTATATTGCAAAGTAACATCAACTACGCCTGTCATACTATTAAATAGGACTATTTAGCCGGTAGCTCGTCTGGTATGGCGCTAATCCGGATCGACGGCATATTGTGTAATCCACGTGGGCCTCAAAGAGGTTAATTCCAGAAATCCCCACCGACAAATTCCCACCAGTGAGGATTGTTACTTTTTTTTCAGAAATCCCCACTAGTTAAACATTACCAGCCTAGTGGTTTCTAAGTTATAAAAGAAAAATTCGTTACTCAACTTAATTACAAAATTAAAACTTAATTACAGCTCGGTGTCCGTGAGACTTAAAAGTCGTAAAAGTTTTGTTGCAGGCGTGAGCCCAACTCAAAGTAACACCACCTCAGAGAGATGCGACCTCTGGCGGGAGAAGTTTAAACCTCCAGATGGTTTTGTTAAGCTATCGGAGAGACTCTCTCCTGGACACGAGTTGTCATGGCCAACCTGGACTACTCTAAACAGACCCAAGTTGGGCGCAGCAATGACAATCTCCACAGGTGGGGGTTCTCGGACTGTTCCAGTCTTTAGTGTTTGTGTGGCGTCTCTCCGCAGACCATGTCCCACCTTCCGTCCTGCATTACGTGCCTTGTTACCTGCTCACGTAGGGACCTAATGACAGCATCAGCAGACGGCATTGAATTGATGATGAATTTTGGGCCAGGAATTTAACTAGTTTTGCCATCGATACGCTCAGAAGAAGAAAACTCCCAACAATCCCTACCAGTGGGGATTGTTACTTTTTTTTTCCAGAAATCAAAAGGTCCTGGCAGGCAGGGCTGCGGATTGTTCGAAGGAGTTACGGTAGCCCTCGCAAAAAAGGCAACTGAAGGAATAATGTAGGTTTTAGTCAATAAAATTCAAACACCCCCTCTTCCTGCTCCCGTGTAAAAAAAGGTACAGGTTAATATGATACGTGTTTACACGAGCAATAAATGACCTTTTTGTGAATCATCATTAGCATCGCACAGGATCGGTAGCGTATTACGATACCATCACCTTTGATCGCTGATGCGGTATTATTTGCCGTTCATTTGGGACCAACCTGACGAACCATTGGGAACTCGTTATTTTTGTATTCTTGGAAATTGACCTTTGACTTGTTTATCATTTAATTATAATTTTTTTTTCATATCGTTCTTTATTATATAAACGACTCTTATTTTATTTACTGGTTGGTCTCCATTCAGGATAAAGCCAGAGCAAGGGTATGTCAGACTTAAAAAATAGCTTTGCAAATTAATACAGTACCAACGACACAAATGCGTGTGACGTACACAACGACGACACACAACACAGCACGCAGTATATGCGCGCGTGTTTGTCACGCTGTTGACGTGACCAGGTTTGTTCAGTGAGTGTGTAGTGTGTGCCGCTGTAGTGCTCTGTAGTGCATAACTGTGTTACTATCTACTCATTAGCTGTTTCACTAGCATTTGTTGGTACGCACTCGAAATATAAACTAGCCTTCTATGCACAGATTTTAGGGCCGACGCTGCATTAAGCGTGCGCCCGCGTGGTCCCATCCAAAAGTGCTCCATCGCGGCAATGGAGCACAGACTTATTTAGTCAATATCGCTATGTGATTCGGGTTGCACGCACAGAAGAAAATGTCTTTAAATATTAAGTTCTCCATCAATACGACTGTACATGAACACCGTTAAAGTTGAACTAGCGACACTGCTTATGGATGTCCTGTTGCGGTCCCAAAAGTGCTCCGTCGCGGCAATGGAGCACAGACTTATTTAGTCAATATCGCTATGTGATATGGGTCGCACGCACGGAGGAAAATGTCTTTAAATATTAAGTTCTCCATCAATACGACTGTACATGAACACCGTTAAAGTTGAACTAGCGACACTGCTTATGGATGTCCTGTTGCGGTCCCACGGAAACGATCCGCATGAACACGCGTGTGCACACGTGCGGGCACGGATCACGCGACGGGCTGCCGTCTCGTGATCCGTGCCCGCTTAACATAGCGTCGGCCCTTACTGTTTCCAATACTGCAGTGTAGGGATGGAACAGAAATGGTTATATTGGAACTGATTTTGAAAGAGGAGTTTTTAAACTTGGTTTGTCAGAACTGGAACCGAAGTCGGAGGTGAAGGCGTCAAATGAAACACTACTAAAACTTAACAAAAACTCGGATAAGGATTCAAAATTGGGAACAAACTTTTGTAACATTTTTGCTTCAATGGATGTGCAGAATGACCAGTCTATGCACCCCATCATAAAATCTTATGATCCACGAAAGAAATCTCGTCTTCCAGAGTTATTTAGTTGATCTCTTTCTCTCTACTCAAATACACTGGAAATCAGGAAAAAATAGACTTTAAAGATAGATATACTTGGAAGATGTGTCTGCACTATTATATTAAGGTACCATCTCTTGTACCTACCGCATTAAATGCAAATAAATAGCTTTAACTTTGACTTTGAAATGTGATAACTTTTTCACATATGTTAGTCACCCGTCTAACTATCACCAACTCCCTTTTCTTTCATATCACTCTTCACACAATCCATCCATCTTTTCTTTGGCTTTCCTCTCCCTCTCCATCCATCTACATATATAGTCAGAACTCTTTTAGGAATATGCGCTTCATCCCTCCTCTTCACATGACTATACCAAGATAACCGATTTTCTTTCAATTTTTCAGTCTCTGGCCCCACTTTCAAACTTCCTCTAATATAATCATTTCTCACTTTATCCATTCTCGTCACACCACACATCCAGCTTATACCTTTATATGGGTGATCATTTATTTCTAAAGCTCACTGAGCCATAACCAAAGATATCTTGACAAGACCAGCCTACTAAAAAAAAACCGGCCAAGTGCGAGTCGGACTCGCCCATGGAGGGTTCCGTAGCAGCAAGTAACATAATATAAAAGTTCTTGTAGTTCGTTGTAACTTTGATCGATGTTTTAATAATAGTGTATTTTTTTAGATTTATGACGTATTAAAAAAAAACTACTTACTAGATCTCGTTCAAACCAATTTTCGTTAGTAGTTTACATGGTAATGTACATCATATATTTTTTATATGAAAATTTATATGAAACAAATTTTACAACTTTGGAAGTGTCTCTCGCGTAAACTATTCAATTTAGAAAAAAAATGATATTAGAAACCTCAACATCATTTTTGAAGACCTATCCATAGATACCCCACACGTCTGGGTTTGATGAAAAAAAAATTTTTGAGTTTCAGTTCTAAGTATGGGGACCCCCCAAAATTTATTGCTTTTTTTCTATTTTTGTGTAAAAATCTTAAAGCGGTTCACAGAATACATCTACTTACTAAGTTTCAACAGTATAGCTTTTATAGTTTCGGAAAAAAGTGGCTGTGACATACGGACGGACAGACAGACAGACAGACATGACGAATCTATAAGGGTTCCGTTTTTTGCCATTTGGCTACGGAACCATAAAAATCAAATAAAACGCAGCAGTCTCGATGAACTCACACGATTGTTATTTATCTACGCGGCATCCGTCAACAGCCATTGATACACAACCAAACATGAGTATTTCAAACAACAGCCCACTGTGTTCACTATGTCCACTGTGTTCATGTGCCCACTGTGTCCAGTGTCCAACAGCACAGGGGACTGTACACCCTCATAGGATTTGTGATGTTTGGTTTCTTTATTTGTGAGTGGATTTGTTTGACTCATTGTGTTTGTTCGACGGGTGTGTACTGTTGAGGGTTATGTGAATGTAGCGGTGAATAGTGATCTATACATCTATACTTATAAATAGAATTGACATGTCTGTTAGTAATATCAGAATATATTTTATTCAAGCAATTTAATAACTTCAAATATCGTAATAGTATGTTAGAAATTTTTAAAATCTTTAATCTTTGCATAGTGTATTAAATCAAATAACAATTTAATCAATAAATATAAAAGAATTAACATTTCACAAATGAAACGTCAAATGTCAATAAATAACCCGCCCCTGATCGTTCCCGGTGCAAAGGTGCCCATAACACTCGCCGCATTACCGCTCGCACTCGCTGAATAGCGATGGTCATTCTTTGCACCAAGAACGACTCAAGGGTGACTCCCGGTCCAGGGACCGGGAGTCACCCGTTGCCTCACTAAATGCTTAATAAAAATAACTAATAGCTGCGGTCTGTGGTTTTGCCCGAGTAAAAGTAGCAAATTGTCCCAAATAAACATCCGAGATAGAAGAGTATGTACTATTCCAAGACATGATCTACTCGTGTACTACTTTTCGTTTATATCCGTTCAGAATTTGAAGTGTGAAGGAAGCGTTTAGGCGTAGAGGGTATTTCTTGGAATAGTTCAAAGGATACACTTTTTATCCTAGTAGTAAGTTTCTATAGAATAATTTTCTATCTCCAAGCGGGTGTAGCCACTGCTAGAAGCTATGGCGTACTTTCATAATTTTACTAAGCAAATTAAAACTTCTAGTGAAAGCATATTAGTAGCATAAGCTTAGCATAATCAGCCTCTTAATGTTCCCACAGCTGGGAGCCAGGAGTCCTTTCTAGGTGAGGGATATCATATTAGTATCTCCAGATATTTTATAATACTGCAGGATTGTTTGATAGCGTTACCGTGGCCCTAGAACACAACAGGCAACTGAAGGAACACAGGTGGGTTATAGTCAGTACAAGCTTGTCACTCCCTCTCGCTCTATCTAGAGCAGATGTAGTTATTTGATGATGTTTCCACGTAAAAAAAGGAAATATACGAGTATTTTATAGTACTTAATGGACTTTTTATTTTATATCTTTTCATTGGAACTCTGTTTTTTTTTTATTGGTACATTAATAAAGTAATATCGTTTGTATTTTTAATATAAAAGGGGCATTAATATTTCGTTTCAATAATAGCACATTTTGATTAATGAGTCTTTAACTCTGAATCCATTATTTCAATACGAATTTTCTGCAATCAATTCATTCAGTTCATAATTATCATACATTAACTAGATTATGCGTTTTATTATTATTAATAAGTTCGCACTTGGCTACTGTCGAACTTGATGTAGTCAACAAATCATTCATTCCGCAAAAAGAGATGTTTTTTGTCTGTAGGTAAAAATCATCCAGATAACATCCCCCGCCCTTGGGCGGAGTGGGAGATAGTGTCAGATTTTTACTGACAAAAAACCCACCCCGTTCCTTCGTTGCCTTTCATACAGGAGCCGAGCCTTCCCTTCAGAAGCAGACCCTTAGCTCCAGTAGGCTTCGACCCTGCTGGGCCCCGACGGTTGCCAACCTCTCCTTGAGGCACGCGGGAACAGCACCCGTCGTCGACGACTTGGGAGCAAAAGGAGGTGTAAATTTTTTACTGCTTAAAACCCACACACAGTGGGTCCCTACCGAAGTAAAGCGCCGTCGAGGTCGGCCTAGAAAGAGGTGGCGGGATGATCTAGACGCGTACCGCAAGGACTGGTTTGAGACGACGCAGGAGGAGAAAGTTTGGAAGGACTTGGGGGAGTCCTTTGCCCAGCAGTGGGACAGCAACGGCTAGAAAAAAAAAACCCACCCGTGTTACATGGCTGCGGTAATTCTTTCAATCTATTCTTCAGCCCACTTATTACATACTTGAAATTTAAAAAAAACTATGTTTAGTCCATCTAGAGGGCGGCATACCAAGTCCAAAGTGGCTAAAATCAACAACAATATTTCCAAACCGCGTTCACATTTGACCTGTTCATCATAATTAGCAACACTGAAACTAAACTTACTTGTTTCTCACTGAGACAATAGAAACAACAACAGCACGCATTCTACCTCAACTTACCTACGACGTAGCTAGGTAGAGGTAGTGGCCCGACCGCACCAGCAGTGTTCCGGTATTTAGCGAGCATTCCAATCATAACTTAGTTATAACTGTGTGTTCTGTGTTCTAATGTATTTGTGTATTGATGTTGATATTAGTAGCTGGTTGTGGAGTATCGGATTTTGCTTATTGGAAGTTGTGGAGGAATATTGATAATCTTATAACAATAAACGATACCTATTATACACCACTAATTTTTAATTACTACAAATACGTAAAGGGCTTATTAGAAAAGCCCTTGTTATTACTTAAGTACAGTCTCAATAAATAATATTCATAAACATTAAAGTTATTAGCGTTTGTGTTTATCCCAAAATGTCTCTCAATTTATGGAAATATTGTGCAGGCTATTGATTATGAATGAATAAATGACGATTAAAATGGAAAAACACTGCCCGCAGTATTTTCTACTAGCAATTGTTATGTATGATTGAATCTATGATGAATTTACCTTTTCGTGGTCAATTTTAGGATTTCGGTTTTTTCTACTTTTGAATACAAAAATATGATCAGTAACGGGTACAGATACAGCCCCATTTTTTTGTGTACTAATTAAAAAGTAGGGGTGTATAACAGAATTTTTAGATTATGCGAAACCTCAATATAGTTTGTTCACAATCAGAAACTAAATGGATTTTTAAATATTTTTTAACAAAATTTTTTAAAAAGGTAACAAGTTGGACACCACGGACACTAAGTACAACACAGATCATGGCAGGTCATAGCGGGCATTAAGCGCTAGCAAACAGCAGGGTACCTGGAATGGCCCGCTGTTTATGTATTTTTGATGACATAACCAGCTTATAACTTTGTGATTTTTCATGATACAGTTATGAAATTTTGTACATAGATTCTTTACATGAAAATACTAGTCATGTGTTTCGGGTTTCGCATATACTGAAACTAATGTTGTATGATTCCTTATCATGAATATTTAAAGCAACGTATAGTTGAGCTGTTTTTGAAAACATTTATATTTTTGACTGGCCTGTTGGTCTAGTAGTTAGTGGCCCTGACTGCTATGCCGCAGGTCGTGGGTTCGATTCCCAACCAGGACAAATGTTTATGTGATGAGCATGATCATTTGTTCTGTGTCTGGGTGTAATTTATCAATAATATGCATTTAGAAATATATAAGTATGTTTATCAGTTGTCTAGTACCCATAACACAAGCTCTGCTTAGCTTGGGACTAGACGGCGTTGTGGAAAAAAAAAAAATTTTTTCAGAAAATACGAGTGTTACTAATATTAAATAGGCGAAAGTTTGTGAGTAAAGGATAGTGTGCCTGTGTGTGTTTGTTACTACTTCACGCTTGAACGGGTGAATGGATTTCTACGAAACTTGGTACACGGGTAGACCATGTCCTGGAAAAACATACTTTTTATCCCGGGAACATGTTGGTTTAGGATAACTTTCTACTATCACAAGGACGAAGTCACTAGCAGCAACTAGTTGTGTGTGTGTTGTGTTATTGATTTTGTTCCCTAATATGGGTTTTTACCTGAAATAAAATGTTTTTTTTTATATCTATACATAGATATAAATAAAATTGGAGCGTCTGTTTATAATATTGAAATAACCGCTTTTTACTACATGCATATGAATATATTTACGGTACATACACCAAAATAACATTTTTTACAATTTTTGTCTGTCTGTCTGTTTGTCCTGGCTAATCTCTGAAATGGCTGGACCGATTTTACGGGACTTTTTTTGGCAGGTAGCTGATGTAATAAGGAGTAACATAGGCTACTTTTTTTTTTAGAAAAAATTAATTAAAAATCCTGTAGTCCACGCGAACGAAGTTGCGGGCACAGCTAGTATGTTATAAACTAGTACTTGACTGCGATTCCACTTGATGGTATGATGCAATCATTGATGGTGAGGCGCACTAGTTTATTAAGAGTCTATTCACTCTAGTCTTGAAGACACCTAAATTATAATTGGACGGATTTTTTTAAAATTATTATTGTCTTCTGAACTACCTGTCTCTCTACCTCCGAAGTAAGTAGCCGATCAGAGTGTTTAAGTGTGTATCAAACTACACTTAGTATAGAGTTCTGTGTGGATGTGAAAATACGGACGTACAATTGCATTGGTATCATTGTTACTGTACTTGCCTGTGTCACTTACGACACAAATTACTCAATTATTACTTTGACGTAGAACAACAAGGTTTTTTTACTACTTCAAGGTACTATAGACCTTTCAGGTTGATATTAATTTCAACGAAATATTTCTACGACTTTTTCTGGGAAAAGGTTTATGGGTGACAGACAAATGTTTTTCAAACTAATTCAATATAGGTTTAGAAGTATGCAGAACAGTGTAAAGTCCTGCTAACCTTCATTGAAAAAGAGGATCCTTGAAACAGACGGGTCACAAATGTCTGATCCGGCCAACTACCTGATAGATGATTTTGGGCTGTTGTATATATGTTCAAATCGCGCTGAGAAATCTAATTACGCGATGTAGATTTAGAATTTTTAGTTCCTGTGGCAAGGTGGACCGATGACCTGGTAAGGGTTGCGGGAATCAAAACAGGACCAACAATGGATGTCTTTCAGCTGGAATCATGATGATGTGGCCATGGATGTCGCTACAAAGGTTTCTATTTTTAGGGTACGGGTACTCTAAAAGTAATATAAAATACTGCTGCCTACACACAGTTTTAGACATACTTACGAAATCTATGACAGTAACATTTAGAGCAAAAAATATCATATGTTTCGTAAGGATACTTAACTTTTCCATCCTTCTCAGACATAGTGTCCAACTGTCAGTCTGACGTCACATTTCAACATACATATGTATGTGCTCCTACTAGTGGGTAGATATACTCTCAGTGTAGTCCGTGTTTTGACAACTGGGCGTCAAGCGAGCTGGCCTGTTATTGCGTTAGAGGTTGTAGGTACAGGAGGCGGCGGGAGCGATTTTGAACAAAGAAGTATGGTTAGAAACTCTTATGAGTTTAAGACATGATGACAGGGTATATTTTTCCCATCACTTCATAGAGCGCACCAGAAAACGCAGCTTTGGAAGGCCTCTTACAAGGTGGTCCGATGACCTGGTGAAGGTTGCGGGAATCCGATGGATGCGGGACGCACAGGATCGTGCATTGTGACTTGGGGAGGCCTATGTCCAACAGTGGACGTCTGTCGCCTGAGATGATGACTTCATAGTGACCGTCGTCGTCAGTGTGATGACCTATCATCATATATATCAGTATCTGGACCAGGCTTGGAGCGAAAGGTGGAGGACTGGGTATTGTAGCGCAGATTGGGAGAGATCAATGTTTAGTAGGAATTACAAAAGAATGAGTTGACACCCAAACATTTATCACTCTCGATCAGGCATGATGGAAATCAAGACCCGCCGGTGTGAAAAAAATGATAGAATAACTACTTCTTTGTCAACAGACTTTTGCTATGCCGTAGGTCGCGGATTAGATTCCCACCCAGGACAAATGTTTGTGTGATGAGCATGATCATTGTTCTATGTCTGGGTGTAATTTATCAATAATATGTATGTATTTAGAAATATACAGGGTGAAATTGAATAGATGCGACAAATTTAAATATACGATAATACGTGTTGTCAAGAAAATTTAGATCATATCAAATGAAAAATTAGTAAACATTTATCAGTGTTACGAAAAACGTTAAAATAATTAAAGTATCAAAGAATTTCGCGTACTACAGTTTTCGTGTAGTGGGTACGATTTATGTAGGTACATTCTCGCTATGAATGAATCGCGCCTCCGACCGCCCGGCCGCCCCGCGCATCTTTCCCGCGCGCAAGATTATTAACAATTTTGGTGAAACCAAATTTCCCTTCATACTTTTGTCGGCTTAGGACGATCAAAAATACAATAAAAGTAATTAGTAAAACAATGTTAACTTCAAAGGTCAAACCTGAAAAATGTTTGTTACAACAACAAATTAATTATTGTATTTTTGGCTTATTTAAAAAGTTGGAATCACAGTATTTACAATAATTAATAATTAAGTATTAACAATAAATCAAATCGGTACACTTACGTGTATTTTAATAACTGTTCAAAATGTCCACCTCCGTTTTGTAAACACAATTGAGCACGGCGCCGCAAATTGTCCTTAAGTTTTATTAAAGTAAAGTTAAGTTAAGTCTGTGATTTCACAGTTTCAAAAGCACTCCTAATTTTGTTTGCTACATGCTGGACTTCGCACGTGTACACTTGCGAAGTCCAGCATGTTCTGAGTGATTCTTAGAATCCTTCCCAATGATGGTGGAGTGACATTGGGATATTTTAGCCGAAATCTTCGCTGCGTTTCACGTAAATTTCTTACGGTGTTGTACCATACGATAATATCGAGATACTGGACGTTTGTAAGCGGTTCACGACTATTTCGTCTCGTCCTAGGCATTGTTACACACACACAAGACAACAATACAAATTATTCGCAATACGTAAAGTAGGATTAGCGGAATGCGCGCGCGACCGTCCGTGACCTACAAACGTTTTAGGGAGACTAGCGTGGGCGGTAGACCTGTGTCGTTCACGATTGATCGAATCTTTTTGATTCGATCGCAACCTGTACCCGAGTGATAGAATCACGAATCTCAAAAGCACCCGATCTTATTTGACTCGATTATCAGGTAACAAAATAAACCAAATTTGACTTTATTTTCATACTATTATGGTAACTAATTGCGTGCTCGTACAATCGATTGAGTCGTGCATTCAATGACACAACGCGACGTAACAAGCAAAATGTCTTCTATCTCTTTCGTTTACATACATGATATTGCACTTTCATTCACCTCACTCTTTCTCCAAAAGAAACCGGGTTGTACAGGATCGCTCACGACGCTGAGCCGCAAGCTATCGATCGCGTGATTGAATTTTGTTTGAAGAGATCCGATCAGTTGCACTAGTAACTTATGACCCGCGAGTCGCGACACGAATGTGAAAATCGGATCGCAATATTCAGGTGTTGTTTTGTTTGCTTGTTTTAGCTAGTTTCATTTCAGCATACGTCAATCGGTTATTATCCCTTTAAGGAGCAAAATAGTATTGGGATGGGTAAATAAAAAAAATACTAGACCAAATCAGTTTTCTTTAATACTTAAAAGAAAATTTAAAACAAAAATAATTTTTCAGGAACCTAATACTGAGTTTTCAGGTTGTAGCTTTTTAGATACAAAAACACAAATATATAAAATAGGTTATTGAAAACTTCGTATCTAAAAATACACAAAATTACTCTCAAACTTGTAAACCATAAACAATAATCAACTTTAAACAACAAAAAATGTTAAATTAAATAATTATGTAACAGAGATCAATGGTTAAAAGTAAATTAATCTAAATTATTGAGCCGTAGTAGACTATTTGGTATGAAATTCACGAAAGCAGTTACGTTTTTCCGTAAGACACAGCCTCGTATCACATTTCAAACAACTTATAACTGTCTGTCCTGCTGTGCAGTTCCTGCACCGACCCTTCTTTACTATACTTGGTATATGGTGTAAGCCATCAGTGCGGATATCTTTTTCGGGCCTTGGCACAACGGGTTGTTTTATTTTCACCGAATTTGTGGCTATTCTACTAACCGTTTTACCTTTTTGCAAAAAGGTGTAAGAAATGCTTAATTTAAAATCTTTAAGAGACATTACTTTCTTTTCATTCAACATTTTGCAATGCCGCCTATATACTAACCAGCAATTGTTGACGCAAATATCTACTAAATGGTAATAAATTCTCTTATACCACTTCCTACTCTTACTGCCTGTTCGATACAGAGAAACAAACATACCCGCTAAGTCCACACTACCCATGTGCTGGTTATATTCTGATATAACCATTGGACATTTAACATCTACTTTACACTTAGAAGCCTTACAATATCTTTTTACAAAAGTTTCCTTGTTATCGGCAGCATATGAACTAGCTAAAGTAACACATTTATTATCTGCCCATTTAGTAACAGCAATCTTCTTTTTGTTATCAACCATAACCTTATAGCTTCCTCTTCCTTTCTTTAACAAGTCTTTGTCCGAAATCATATTACATCCTCTCAAACGATCTTTACGGATAACCCCCAATGACAGGATGCCATACTCACTTCTTAAATATGATATAAGTTCAAGAGAAGAGAACCAGTTGTCAAAAAACAAGGTTGTCAAAGCTGGATTTTCAATAGTTTTAGACACCCGCAGTACACATTTTTCAGTGAGCCCGAAATATTTATTTTCAGTGTCTGTAAAACTAATGTCATCAAAAGTGGTTTCACCAGCATACGGGAAGAAGTAATAAACTATGCCAGATACACCAGCTCTGACTAAAAACTTAAACCCCCAAGGATGGGGCTTATTTTTAATGTACTGCCTTCTTGATCCAGCTTTTTTCCCTTTGTACGGGATCATCATCTCGTCAATGGAAAAACTTTTTTCGGGCTCTATTCGTAAACAATTTCTTCTGACGTGTTCCATGACAGGTCTCACTTTGTTATATCGATCATTAGGGTTCACATTGCTGTTATCGGAAAAATGCAAGTACTTACGTAATAGCTGATATCTTTTCAGAGGCATTACCGATGCTATTTTGTCATACCTTAACTGATGTGACCAATAATCTTTGTAAGAAGGCATACCGACAATACTCATGAGCATATCAATACCTAAAAAGTTTTCATATTCTTCTGTTGTCATATCAATTGATCTTCCTGTGCTTTGAGTGGAGTAAAGATTTGATTGATAACAAATAAATCCCATCAATTCATCATCGAACAATTTTTTGAAGTATTGATATGGAGTATCAATACCAGTGACTTGTTCCTGAAATGAACTGTCTACACTTGTTTCCCTATCCACAGGCCACATAAACTTTGTAGATTTAAATTTGAATTCCATGTGTTCCTTTTTTCTTTCTCTTGAACGCTGAACTTCAACACCAGAAGTCTGGGGTTGATATAGGTCTTCTCTAAAGCTTGATGATGGTTCTATTCTATTGCTTTGGTTTTGAGTTTCTGATCTGTGTGAGCGTAAGAGTCTGGATGCAATTGGTATCAAAGGACTACAAGTATTGGAATAAATGGTATTTGGCGTACTTGGCGACTGAACGGATTGTGATGTGCCTGGTGAAGGATTTGCAAGAGAAGGTGAAGATGGAATCGTAACACTCGTCGCGGCTGGTGCATCAGGTAACCATGGGTATTCCGGTGGAGGCTGTATTTGTGATGGAAAAGAGTCATCTTCGCTATCCGATTGTTCAAAAATATCCATCATGTCGTTGGGAATATCAGGAGCGTCTGAAGACAGGTCTAAATCTATGTCAGAATCATCAGACCCTGAGTCAGCTGGCGGCAATAGGGCTAAAATTCTTGAACTCCTTGAACTTCGCTTCATTTTCTGTAAAAAAACGTAAAGTATTCTTGTATCTTTTTGGGCACTAATAAATTCAATTGCCAATCACTGAGAAAGACGCCCAGTATCTATTTAGATACAAATACTTTTATCATTCAATATACGTTAAATAACATAATTTTATAATAAAATAATACTTACTTGTTATAATTAGATGCCTGTACAATAATATGACGCCAAAAGATTTACAATATCTTCACTTTTACTAAGACTTTTAGCAAAATTTTATTAAACGTCCACCATTACTTAGTTTCGCCGCGAACCGTCTAAATTTTTGCTGTGACTGGAGGGAAAGAGATAGTACCCGTGGCTTGAAGTGTTGCGTTCTCGTTCTATTGTAGGTTGATAACTCTTACGGCAAGAGGAGCACATTCGCGCGACTTTTGGATTTCGTATAATGTTCGTTTAAATGTTTTGTGCATATTTAGATACAAAAATACTTAAAGGGTTATAAACGAACTGCGACCCGAATGATCGAAATGATCGAATCTTTTTAACCCGATCACCATACGAGTGGGTCATGATCGACCCGGGTTACGACAAATGATCGATCGACACAGGTCTAGTGGGCGGGGCGGGGGGTCGCCGGGAAGAGATGGCAGCGAGCGCCGGCGTTCGCGCGAGGCTTGGCAACGTCGCAATTAGGTAAATGACCGCAACGAACGTACGAAGCACTGCGTCGAGTCGGACGAGATTTTCTAATATTTTAATTTTTCTTATTTATTTTGCATATTAATAATTTTTCTGGAATATCGATAATTCATACTTAAATAAAGATAACAATATCAATGGACCATTTTATAACGATAATAACGTAATTTTTTTTAACGATTTAAATTGTAGAAAAAACAGTTGATAATTACTATGTTACTATAACTGAAGCTCCCATTTCATTTTGTCGCATTTATTCAATTTCAGCCTGTATAATTAGTATGTTTATCAGTTGTCCAGTAGGTACTCATAACACAAGCTCTGATTAGCTTGGGGCTAGACGGCGTTATGTGATAGTTGTGGAATATTCTTATTACGAGTATTAAAAACAAATATTTCCTGTTGCTCACGTGGTGCGCCACACGTAACGGAAGGGATCCAGACAGTTCTATCAAACTTCCAGAACTTTTTCGCTTGTTTCCGACGCGCCGGATGGTAAAGTCTGTCATGTTTTAACCACTAAAACTACGTTTATATTCCTAAAACAGCCTTTTTTAAAGTTGAAAAATCATGATAAATTCTCTCGCTCTAAAAAGATTTGGTTTTAGTTGATAACTTAACCACTCGTGTTCCTGTAGTTGCCCTTCGTGTTCCAGGGCCACGGTTTGGCAGGCATCAGTCCTAGCTCCTTTTTTTATGGTGGCAAAATCATCAATGACAACCCCCGCTCTTGGGTAGAGCGGGAGATAGTGTCAGACTCTTACTGACTAAAAACCCACCCTGTTCCTTCAAGCCTTCATACCGGGACTCGAGTTGTTTTTCGAAACCAACCCTGGCACTGGCAGTACCTGGCAACCAGCCTACTGGGGTAGGCTTCGACCCAGCTGGGCCCCTATTGTTGCTGATAACTCCTTGAGGTGCGCGGGAACAGTGCGCGCCGTCGACGACCTCAGCTCGGTCCGGACAGTCACCCGACGGTTGGACATCGAGCTACCCATTGCTCACTGTCCGCAAGCCCGCGCCGACGGTGGCTGGAAATCGGGATCGAAATCCCAGCGGCGGTGAAAGCACCGTTGCCTGATAACCGTATCAGGCAACGCCGTTGCCTGATGCGTTCGGCCTCCTCCTTTGCGAGCATTACTGCTTAGCAAAAGTTGGTGACCACCTACCACTCCTCCTCGCTTCGGATCATGGCCTGAACCAAGGCCCGGCACGAGAGGTCTCCGCCGCCGATCGCCCCCACGAGCGCACGGCGATGTTCCACCCAAGCAGGGCACACCTCGACTGTGTGGTCCTAACTCCTTCAATCATGCTGATAGGTCTTTGAAGTCCTCGAAAGGGCTTCTTCTTAGCGTGTCGATGGCAAATAGTTAATAAAGTTAGTTTAAAGTTTCCAGGTTGGCTGTGGTAATTCGTGGCTCACCTAGACACGAGTGAAAGAGTAAGAGGAACTACAACGATTCGATGAAATCATCAGGTGGCATCTCCCGCAATAGGTTGCAACTCTTCGAAGTAGCATGAGATTAACTAAAGTTTGTGACAACACTTTTACGATTTTTAAGCCTCTGGGTTAATCACAAACCTGCGAATTTCTAGGAGTGTAATGCAGATTAGTGTATACAGTAAGTGTATACATATCAGTATTGGTAGTACAAGGGCTTATCTGAAATGGCTCACCATCAAATAACAGTCGAAAGCAAGTGCAAGCCACTATTGACCATAATTCAAAATCAAAATTCCAGATTTATATTGATACTCGTATAAACTAGTGCTTTACTGCGATCCCACCTGATGGTAAGCAGTGATGCAATTGCTGACGATGAGGTGTACGAGTTTATTAAGAGCCTGTTCACTCTAGCCTTGAAGACAATTTATAATCGGACGGGAAGATTGCTGAACACAGGACCCTACGTTCAGCCGTCAGGCTAAATGAGTCAGTCTAAATTCAGGGCCATCACAAAAAACATAATTATATCTTTGCACTATACTGAAGCCATCCAATCTCTCTCGCCTATCAAGTGATGCTACCTTTAGTCGAACTAGTCCATTTCACTCGCTCCAGTAACTCGGCAGCGTGTCACCATCTGTGACATGACACATACTGTCCGAATCCCTTAGATTTACCCACTAGACAGACGTTTCACTGCTCACATGGCTCAGAGTTCGCACACACATATACGACGCGATTTTCGAGTGATTCTGAGGGGAAATAAAGGGGGCTGGATTTGTGTTCCAAATTGCATTTATATATTAAGAGCCGGCCACTGAGTATTTTGTATGAACTCCACCCGGGTTTATGTCGATTTCGTGGCCCCGTAACAGTGGTTTTTATATATATATAAATAATAATAAAAAAAATGTTTTTGCGAGGCGCTTTTATAAAACAAGCTTCATTATTTTTTGAAACTTTCAAATATTTCCGTAACGTAATCTCGTAGACATACACGTTTGAAATCGTAAGTTAGGGCCAGATTTGCGTTTTTAAGGTTCCGTAGCCATATGGCAAAAAATGGAACCCTTATTGATTCGTTACGTGATACGTCTGTCTGTCTGTCCGTCCGTATGTCACAGCTACTTTTTTACGAAACTATAAGAACTACGAGTATACTGTTGAAACTTGGTAAGTAGATGTATTCTGTGAACCGCATTAAGATTTTCACACAAAGATAGAAAAAAAATCAATAAATTTTGGGGGTTCCCCATACTTAGAACAGAAACTCAAAAAAAACAACAACTTTTGTTCTATGAATTTTTAAAATTTACATTAAGTAACTTTAAATTAATATTGTTTCTATTTAAAGAAATAGCAGGAGTGTAGCTTTTAATACCATGTTTTTTAGCAAATAAATATTATGTATATTATAATTATAAAAAACAAGTGCGCCTCACCATCAACTATTGCGCCACTGCTTACCATCTGGTGGGATCGCAGTTAAGCACTAATTCATATCAAACTAGCTTTTGCCCTCGGCTCCGCCCGCGTACATAAAATATAGCCACATAGGCTATATTTTATGTCTATTTTTTTCTATATTTTATGCACTCAGGAATAAAGCATCTTTCTATCGGTGAAAAAATCGTAGCAATCGGACCAGTACCCCTAGCTAAGTTGCTAATCTGCAATCGTTAACGCTAGTAAAAAGCTTCAAATGTACGGGAATGACGTCTCCTCAACTCTCAGTCACGTAGTCAGAACAAAAGGATCGCGGGCGTAGCCAACTCGAAGCGATCGACGCAAGCGAAACGGTTGTAACTTGGCTAGGGGGGCAGTACTGTCAGAGATTACCTCCTATAAACATAAAAAAAAAACTGGACCTCTTTATTATATTAGTGTAGATAGATTTAAAAAGAACCAGGTACCGTCCGCGAAATGATCAGTAACGCTTGGGAGCTGCTAGCTGTCCTTTAGGGTCTGAAGTAAATCGAAAGATACACTTCCTACAGTTCCTACCCGAACGCAAAATACACACTTAGGGCGTAACATTCCTGTACAAGCCAGTATTTCTGCTTGCTATTCTATTGAAGTCCACAAAACTTTTGTGTTACAGTAAACTGAAGAAACTCATCTGTTTCTGGAATGAGGTGGGCTGGTTGGAGTAAAGGCCACCATGGCACACGCACAATGGTCCGATAAAGACTAAGTGCGGAAATCAGACCACAAATATAAGATACAGTAAGCACATACATTATAATGCAAGAGGGTAAAATTTGCTATTGCAGTTAAGGCGGAATACAAGCCCGAGCTGCAGACGAGGCCGTTCTGGAGTCTGACTGCAATGACTATTATCAAACTATATTTTTAACACACTCAAAAATAGTAAGTAGATAAACCATTCCAGGCTTTGTAAACCATTTACCTATTAATTATTGTGATAAATGGCTCACGTATTTATTCTGCGGTGGCTGGCAGCTTTGTGCCATGTTTTTTCGTAAATCGAGCACCTCACGCTTTTTTCACAATAATATTAATATTTTTCGTTCATTATTATTATTTTCTACGTATATTGAAAATTATTTTACAATTTATTTAGATCGATATGCTATGAAACCGTGTTTTTTAAACTTTATTTATTTTTTACTTTTTAGTCAATAGTTTTTTAAATAAGTAATTTCAATTTTTTATTTAATTTTGCAAATATTTTTTAAAATTTCGGCGATTTAATCAGTATAATCAGATGCTTTAATCAGATTATTGTATTGTCGTCGATCTTTAATGGGTGGGCAAAGTTTAAAGAAAAAATCTGATCGCCTAGAGTTGGGCAAAATCAAGCTCAAAGGCGGTGGTTACAAGCAAAGAAACAAACAAGCAAACAAACATACAGGTGAAGCTAATAAAAGCGTGTTAATATTTCTTTTACATTTTTTTTTAATCCTGGAGAATCTAATCAGGATAATCAGATATTTTAATGGAATTATTGCATTGTCGTCGGTACTTGATGGGTGGGCAAAGTCTAAAGAAAAAATCTGATCGCCCAAAGTTGGGCAAAATCGAGCTCAAAGGCGGTGGTTACAAGCAAAGAAACAAACAAGCAAACAAACATACAGGTGAAGCTAATAAAAGCGTGTTAATATTTTAATTTCTTTTACATTTTTTTTTAATCCTGGAGAACCTAATCAGGATAATCGGATATTTCAAACGGATTATTGCATTGTCATCGGTCTTTGATGGGTGTGCAAAGTTTAAAAAAATCGGATCGCCCAAAGTTGGGCAAAATCGAGCTCAAAGGCGTTGATTACAAGCAAATAAACAAGCAAATATACAGGTGACGCTATTAAAAGCGTGTTAAAAATCAGCAGGTCTACTTGTATAAGTATTTTGAAAAAAATAATTACCAAGTGGTATTTTTAATTCTTATTTTGTTGCCTTAATGTATCTATTATTGTATTGTATTGTTGTTTGCATTGTATGTATTTCGCTATTCAATCAGAGTCACGCATCGAAATACTAAATTTGAAATCTCTACATATATACCGCATTACAAACTAATCAAATCCCTCAATCCTACCGCACGGCGTGAAGTGATCCTACCTATAGTGACACAGAATAGAAAAAGACAGAAGATCCGCATCATACAACAAATGAAATTACACTTAGACAGAGATGTGAACGTAGAGTGTGTGCAAGCGTACATGTAGACATGGCTGACGTTTGAGATCACCACACTGTACATTCGCATTTGTATGCGAGTGCATGTGGTTTCGGGAAAGTAGATCCAGAAGACAAACAAGTCCATTTCAAGATATCTGCTTTGTATTGTGAACGCACTTGCACAAAAATGAATAGTACCTCTCCTCAGCTCTTTTGAAATTATTTTCTTTTTTTTTTGAACTGGGAAATCATCAAATATCTTCTACCTTTTACTCTGGGTGGAGCAAGACAGCGTGTCAGATTTTTACTGAATTAAACTTATCGTTTTAGATCAGTTGCACTTTGAATTCCAAGGCTACGTTAACTCTTTTGAACATTCCCGCAGCCCTATCTTTTGGAGCTTTAGCAGAAAATTGATTAAAATAACAAGATTGCATTAGAGCACAGTAGTTCTTTGATCCCTGACTCGGTCGGGCTGCTTTACAGCTTTTGGTTCTGTCTACGTGACATATGCATGCATTGTATTTTGAGCTCGCCTTCTGTACTACTCTACTCTGTGGCGTTGATCCTTCAGCCAGGTCCGATGTATGCAACAATGGGCCGCCAGCTATTGTCTGCAATATTGTTCAAATTAATTGGCGACCACGAGTGCTGTGAGTGGTTGACTAGACAGTGTATGTGCATCGGTTTGTAGGTGTATGTGATGACGATATCGATGGGAGTCGTCGGGTCTCTGGGTGTATGTCTGACTGTTAAAGTTTATACGAAGCATAGTAACTTTCTAACGTGCACTGACATGTTCATTCATGTACTACTAGCAACTACTTGCGGCTTCGCCCGCGTGAAAGCAGACAATTGTCATAAAGATATCCGACTTCCGGGATAAAAAGGTACTGAGATATATGAATACTTAATTATCACATGACATCACACATAGTCGGATAAAAAGTAAATTAAATACATAGTAAAAATTAAAAAAAAAAAGTTTTGTTTTTACAATTTTTTTTAAAACTTTGTAGTTCTCCGCTAGATTATAAAGCAATTTTTTTTTAAGCTTATCGCCTCACAAGTAACCATCAAAGATATCAACTTCACAGTATTTTTAATACCTCTTCTTCTCAGTCGATACACTTGCCAGAGTGGTCGTGGTCATTATTGTGGATCACGATGATTGAGATCATCTTAGTAATACGGCGCCATTCATCGCGGATTGCAACTTTCCGGATTCATTCGTAAACGGAGCACTTAGTTGCGGCCTTGATCTGATCTGTCCATTTCATTGGTGATATACCACGTGGCCTGGTGCCCTCAACTTTGCCTTGCACTTACGAGACGCTCTTTGGAGAGTTATTACCACGACGCGATACATAGCCGAATAAGATCAAAATGCGCGACTACACTGAGGATGATAGGCGCTGTCTGATGCCGAGTTCTTTTAATAATAATTTATCGGACTTACAATATATACTAAAACCAACAAGACAATCCCCAATCCCCAGTAGAAGCGCTAACCACTAACCAGAAGGAACACGATCGCTCATCTCGCAGCTACTGCGCCAGCACCGCCACTACACGCCAACTTAGTGCACAGCCCGTCAATCAGCATTAACTACAAGGTACTCACTTGGGGAGCGCTGCATGCAAATAATGTAATACGGTATTGTGGATCATGTTGTTATGTTCAATAGCTGTTTCTCTCAAATTATATCATATAAGATAGGCCAGTTATAGATGTATGTGCAAATGGGTTTGATAGTTAAGTTGTTTGAAATGTCACCCTTGTGAGACCCACCCGGAGGACATGGTGGAGCATACGCTGGAGGTGTGCCCCGCTTGGGTTTTTTTTTTCGTTGGGTAAAAATCATCCAGATGACTCCCGCCCTTGGATGGAGTTAGAGATAGTTTCAGACCCTTACTAACTAAAAAACCCACCCCATTTCTTCGTTGCCTTTCATACCAGGTCTGAGCCTTCCTTTCGGAAACCGACCCTTGGCCCTAGTAGGCTTCGACCCTGCTGGGCCCCTACATCATTTCAACCGATATACGTCCACTGTTGGACATAGGCCTCCCGCAAGTGTCGCTACAATGAACGTTCCTGCGCGTCTCGCAACCTTCACCAGGACAGCGAGCTACTGATTGCTCGCCGTCCGCAAGCCCACGCCTACGGTGGCCAGAAATCGGTATCGGTATCCCGGCGGCGTGCGGCTGGGGTGCTGTGATTGCCGTTGCCTGATGCGGTCGGCTTCCTCCTTTGCTAGCATTACTGCTTCGCAGAAGAAGTGCCCCGCTTGGGTGGAGCACCACTGTGTCCTCGTGTGAAGACGAGCGGTGGCCTCTCGCGGTCGGGCCCTGGAACAGGGCATGGTCCGGAGCGAGGAGGAATGGCGGGTGGTCGACTCCTTTTGCGAAGCAGTAATGCTAGCGAACACGATTTTCAGCCTCCAGAGGCAAAGACCCACCACTAGACAAAGAAAAAAAATAGATGTGGCATAAATTGACTCAGTTAAATTTCAGAAACTATATTAAACTTTATAATAGTTGATTACTGACTTTGCCTCACACGAGGAATTATTCTCGTATCATGGGTGTGTTCACAAACATGTAAACTCATATACACAAAACACCCAGACCCGAAAGACCTATCTGTAGGCCATTCAAATATTTGTTCCGAGTAGGAATCGAACCCGTGACACGCAGTGCAGCAGTCAATAACGCAACCACTGCGCCAACTGTACCGTACTTTTTATGTATCAATAATATCTATGTATATCATTTTATCAAGTAGTAATTACATCAATTCATTAAACCCCAAGCGAACACCGACGTTCGCTCTCTGTCTTTCTATTGTGTCTCTAATTAAGGTATTCGAAAGGTTAAGGCACAATCACACAACCCACAAACATTTCCCTCCGGTCAAACATCAAAGTACGCCATTACGATGACGTTCCGCCATTACTACGCCATTACGGTATAGAGCCGGTACGCGCCAACCACATAGTTAACAAAGTGCAGCACAACTAAGTGAGACCTGTTTGATGCCAACTACCTTGGTTATCGATTACACCGCCGGAAATTGGGGTTGCTATTAGTATTTGAAGTCTCACTTGAATAGATTTATCGGGTTTAGAATGAATGCTGAAATTTAGTGCATCAAATAGGAGTTCAGTTTTGTGCTAGTGAATAATTGAATACGTTGTTTTCTATTATGTGAATATCAGAACAGATGTGGAGCTTTTTAAATGATAGTTGCTTCGTTTTATTGGCCATTTTTAACCACCTTCAAATAAAAGAAAAGGTTATTTGTTTATGATTAGTACCTATTTGATACAGACCTAACACATCCTCTCCCATGTACCTAAAAAAATTTTTTCAAACGGTTACCACCCCAAATTGAACGAGAAGATTATAAAAATAAAATGATGTAATAAAATCTTAGTTGTTTAGTTAAATTGAAATTTAGCCTGCATATTTTCATTGTCATCATCTTCCTACCCTTGTCCCATTTTATTTGGGATCGGCGCAATACGTTTTTTTTCCATTCTGTCCTGTCACTCGTCATGCTATCACTAACTCTCTTTTCTTTCATATCACTTCTCACACACTCCATCCATCTTTTCTTTGGCCTTCCTCTCCCTTTCCATCCATTCACATGTAAATTCATAACTCTTTTAAGAAAATGCGTTTCATTCCTTCTCTTTACATGACCATACCAATACAAACGATTTCCTTTCAACTTTTCAATCTTTAGAGCCACTTTCAAACTTCCCCTAATATACTCATTTCTCACCTTATCCATTCTCGTCACACTACACATCCATCTTAACATGCTCATCTCCGCGACGTGCAATCTTTTTTCATCCGTCTTTTTCATAGCCCAACATTCTGATCCATACAGTATGACAGGCCTTTTAACGGACTTGTAGATTTTACCCTTCAACTTGGAGGGCTTTCCTTGTAAATTGTCAAATTCACAATGAAATATGCAGGCCAAATTTCTGCTATTATTATTCGTTTATTCATTACAATATACATATAAGTTATATTTTTAAATATTTAAATAAAAAAAAACATTTAAAAATATTAAAAAAATGTGTCCCACCGGAATCGGGAACAGGGTCCAAGCTACCGGCAGTCAGAGCTCCAGAGAAAAGAACCTCCTATTATTATTATTGTTATTATTGGTCGGTTGCAATATCTATAACGCTTATTAATATAATCACTTAGCCTGTGACTTGTCTTTGTCACTAAATACTTACATAACTGCATTTAAGTAAAATTGTTTGTTCAGAACAACTTCGTATACAATTACAATCATTAAAACAGGGACACATGACATGCTGCTTTTTCTTCTCAAGAAGAAAAAAGATCAATCAGAATCAAGCATCTAGCTTCCGAGATTACATTATTCAGATACTTTGTTTTGGGATTAGCTCATAATGTCCACACTACTACGTTGTCTGGCTTGCATTAATCACAACAACAACAAAATCGTTTCACAATACGCCAATTCATCAGAACATCGATACGCCAATACGCCATACGTCACTTCACATCGTCATAACAATACCTGCCCGTGTTCACTTGAGTTAAGACGCGCGAGTCGAGTTACCGCATAGTTAGCGAACTGCATTTCAACTAAGTTTGGAGCGACTTAGTTTCTACTTTAGACTTCGATTATCGACTCCCGCCCTTTATTTAAGATGGGAGAGGTGTTGTCTTGTATTTGGGATTTTCTTGTTGGTGTAGATGTAAGTAAGCTGTAGGTTGAATGAATTTTATAAATTTGTGATTCTAATAAACCATGTCTTTGAGCGTTTATTGGTGGAATTTTCCACTGCTGATCAAAAATATTATTGTTTTCTCACCTTTTTCTAAAAAAATAAAAGCAATGCCTCACACAAGAAACTAAAGAAATAACTCTTGTATCGTGGGTGTGTTCACAAATGTGTACAACCACTCATAATTATACACAAGACACCCAGACATAATACACCTAGATAGGTGTATTAGGTCTGAGTGTCCAACAGATGTTGGCCAAATATTTGTTCCGTACAGAAATCGAATCCACCACACACTGCATATTGCAGTCAATTGCTCAACCAATGTGCCAACCGTGCTATCTTAACCTTTATTGTAAGTATAATTAAATTTTTGCAAAATTAAAATACGTTTACTTGACACAAATACAACAGGTTTATAAGCACAAATAGTGCTTGTTTAGGAAAGATGTTACATTGGTTCTGCCAGGAATGTTGTAACGAAACCGAGCCTACAAGCATTTTGTATCCTGTTGAATGAGCCGATCTCTATGAGCTAACAGGTGTAGGCCGTTCACTGTGTCTGCGAAGTTCAACCTAAATAGAACATAGGCTTCCAGTAGCTGCTCTCGTAGTGTTTCGGAACAAGTATGGCCATATTTTTATTTGTAACCTTCAAGCAATAGAAACAGTTTCGCACCGAGTCTACTATGTGTTTCTCCAAACGAAGGTCTTTATTACCAAACATGTCAAATAATATAGGTATCCTAGTAAGCTGCTGTCTTGAGCCAAACACCATAAAATTGTTTTTAGTTGGGTTCAACGACAGGAAGTTCTATTTGAACCAAGTGTTTAAAGGTCTTCGTTAAGATCCTTAACAGCATAATTTTACTTATCTGGTCTGAAGGATATATAACTAACCATCATCACCGCTGGTGTTCACAACTATGGCCTCATTTTGTAATATCCACATAGTACAAATTAAAAATATTTTTATTTGTTTGTATTTTTTTTGTATTATTTGTTTTTAATTCTTAGTTGTATTGTTCAGTATTAATGTAAATTGTCTGTATTTACAAATTTTAATTATATTTATTATTTTTATTGTGAATGGTAATCTCATTTTTAAATTGATATTGTTTCTTTATTATTGTTCTGTACCTAAATTTTAATTACATCTAATTTTTAAATTAAAAAATACTAAGAATTTAGGTACGCATTTGTGAATGTTGTGCACGCCTGTAATTGGTTTGTTTGCACTGTACAATCTTCTGCATGTTCAACAGGAAAATATTGTAAACAAATTGTTGGTGTGCCTTAATAATAAAATAAAAATAAAAATAAATATTTGAACATAAGATAGAGCCCTGTGGGACTCCTCTCTCTACTAATAGTAAAAAAAATGTCATAGAGCTCTACCTTAACTAGAGATGTGCCGTTGCCGGCAATATGGGAATATTTCTGGCAATATTGCCACCAATATTCATACTTCGGGCAATATTTCCGGCAATATTCGGGAACCAATATTTTCACTTCACGGCAATATTGCCAGCGACTTAACCAGTGGCTTAAGCTTAGCCGTTTATAACTAGAAGCTTAGAGTTTGCGTTATCAGTCAGTTAAACTATAAAATATTTATACGATAGTAATTATTAAATAAATTATTAATTTTGGATCACGCAAACTTGATTTTCCAACGCTCTAGTTCAAGGGGTTATGAAGCGTATTTTCCATAATATTTAGGAAGAAAACACCCGTTAGTAATATTTACGGTTTAACAGCACATTTTATTGCCGCACGTACACAAAATTACGTTTCGTGAACGAATACTGAACGCGCCATTTATAGCTGGCTTAAGATCAAGTATCGCTAAACTCTTCAACTTACGAGAGAAAGTATTAAAACCCAAGAACAATATAATTTTATCACCTTCACATACCAATACATGGAGAACAGAACAATCTCACCTCTTCCATTAAAACAATCTTCAATTTGAACATCGCTATAAATTAAAATTGACGTATACAGCGTCACTGCTAGCAGTAAAGTTTACTACCCTCGTCGATAGATGGAGCTAGGGTACTAAATGTTTAATGTTCTTGCCAATAGATGGCGTTATGCTCAACTGGTTTACGGCGGTTTTTACTGCTCCTATCGGGACCTGTAGCAATTAAAATTTCAATGAGAATAGAAAATTTAATTAGCGAGGTGAGAGGCGGATGGTTGTATTAAAATTATGGATTTAATTTTCTTTAGCCACTATAAATGGAGTTTGCTGAAACGGTCTAGATTCACGGCCCGGTAAATAATTTTTGATATAGCAGGAAGCACAGAGTGATTATTTCCCTCTTAAGTTTAAAAATAAATTTTAAACAGACCAGTAATTGTAAAGAGATGTTGGCATGCTGTTATCAAATTAAGAATGTTGAATAGGCCATTATCAAACCACTACGCACTACGCAGCGTAGCCAGTGAATGCGTGTTTTAACGTTGCTTGTTTCTCCGTTTGTTTATAAAACACGTACAGTCGAACACACAGAAAATACATCCACGCGCGTTCATGTAGATCACACGCCTACAAGCGGAGAAATATGCAACTATGCGCATGGGTGCGGGGTGAGACGCAAGGTATGGCACACTGAGTCTCGTAGTGCCGTGCGTGATTTTGGATGAAATGAGTCAGAACCTACGTGAATTTACAAAACACAACTACGCGTGTGAGTGCATGTTTCTCCTCATGTAGGCGCGAGATCTGCATGAACGTGCGTGGATGCATTTTCGGTATTTTGGACTGTGCGTGTTTTCTATCAAAACGGAGATACTTATAAGCAACGTTAAAAAACGCATTCACGCGCTATGCTGCGTGATGCGTGGCAGTGTGATAATCGCCTATTCATAAAACCCCAAGCGAACGTACGGCGTTCGCACTGCTATTGACTTACTATTGTGTCTCTAATTGACGATATTTGAAAGGTTAAGTTGACAGGATGCCTTTAGAAGTTGCTGGTAGGTGTTTGACGAAATACTTAACTACGAATTCTTTCCTTAGAGATTTCCTAGATTTACCTTAATAAGCTCTCTTACAAAAAGCAAATAAAAAGGTTATTATTTTGTGCCATCTTCTGCGAACTTTTTTTTAAATGTTTTCATTTCACATAGGCCTACTACATGGGAACTTATAAAATGTCACACACTAGTGAATCAGAATCTGACACTAGTGCATGGTCCCAATTGGTCGTTTCCTAGATATAGGTACAGATGGCGGGTAATAATTCCGCCAATTACTGTGCTTTACGTCACAAATTAAAAATTAGTGTAAAATCCGTTAATTTACAGGTATGTACCTATCCAAAGGGACAGAACATTAAGCAAATACACAGAGGGGAGGTACAGTCAACTACACGTTCAACTGTAAAACTCATCCACGAAATAAAGGCGCTGGTAAGTGAAATTGTTACTTGGGTCATGTGGTTGACTGTACGCTCACCGTTCTCGTAAAGATATAAACTTTTCCAATTATCAACTCAGAATCAACTCGAATCGGGTTTGTTAGTATCGAAAAACTCATGTTCTTGCTGCGGGGAATCCGTTTTGAACCGTTATTCTTGCAAAGGAAATATTAGGTAATTTATTTTATTTAAAACTATCTATGTATTACTAGCTAGTGACTTGCATGTTACTTGCCGTCATCGGCAACAGTGTGTGTGAAATATTTAAATGTTGTTTTCATATTAGAACGATATCGTGGAACTGTTAGTCTCATATATCTGATGGTGTCGAGGTATGAAACCAGTCTCACGATACTGTGAAAAAGGACATAAGTGGAAATGTTAATCGATAGAAATATTGGAAGTCTAGTTCCAATAAATTAGAAGTTTAAAATACTTTATGTCTCATAGACGCATCAGTAGCTAGTGCAATAGACGCAAATGCGGAGCATTTATGCAGAGTTTCTCCTGTCCCATCTAGAGAAGCATTAATACTCGTAAATATCTTGCTTTTCAGCTGTCCAGAACATGCTGCTAAAAGAAGCGGACTACAACTACAACTTCCCTTCGGAAAACGACCTCTACACGATGCAGAACATGCAACATCAGACCTGTGGGTTTACGCAAGGCAAGATGTTTGCCAACCGACAGGACTATCAAGTGTGAGTAGAGAAGACCAACGACTCTGCTTGGAATGTCACCAACACCCTCAAGTACTTTAAGAAACAAGAGATACTCACTGATGAGGAGATACTAGCATCAGAGTTTGCTGATGTCCATGGCATCGATGGTATGATTAAAATAAAAGAGAATCTAGTCCTCTTGTCGACAATATTTTCGAAGCCTTGAATGAGCTTGGTCACAATATTGTACTAGACTCAACCTCACTAGTCTAGCGGAGACTAGTGAGGTTGAGTCTAGTCGGGTACACGAAGGTACCTACTGTATGCCATCGATGTCGATACTCGACAAAGCAATGCGCTCGGTTACCTCGGAGCCGCCAATAGTCGTACCAACCTTTATGTGCCATTGTTCACTACTGCTACCAAGATATTGATTGATAACAACATCGCTGTCAGCGTCCAAGTAACCACAGCAAATAACGAAACTAATGAATTATACGAGAGTGAATAGGTTTCTTTTAGGTAAGCGCGTTACATCGTCGACCGCATCGTCGCTTTCCATCAGGTGAGATAGCGGTCAAGCGCGAACCTATCAACAATAAAAAAAAAAAAAAAAAAAAAAATATACGCTAATAAGGAGATCATAGTTTCTGCCGGCACCTTCAACAGTCCTAAACTATTGATGCTGTCCGGTATCGGGCCTCAAAACCACCTCGAGTCATTTGGTATCGATGTGTTCGCAGATCTTCCCGTCGGTCAAAACTATATGGACTAAGTAGCTGCCCTAATTATTATTCAACTGGAGGAAAATTTAAAAGGTTCTGCAGCGACTAACCCACACAAATTCCCTGTACCCGCATTTAATGGAAATGTAGCACTAAACTCAACCAGACCAGACCAGATTCGCCCGGGTGTCGCCACTGTGCGGAACGCCCGGAGGACACGGGGACACGGTGGAGCACACAGTCGAGGTATGCCCTGCTTTGCCGGAGCATCGCCATGCCCTCGTGGGGGCGATCGGCGGCGGAGACCTCTCGCGCCGGGCCTTGGTTGAGGCCATAATCCGGAGCGAAGAGGAGTGGCAGGCGGTCGCCGACTTCTGCGAAGTACTAATGCTCGCCAAGGAGGAGGCACGCACTGTTCCCGCGCGCCTCAAGGAGTTGTCAGCAACAGCAGGGGCCCAGCCGGGTCGAAGCCTACTGGGGCCAGGGTTAGTTTCGAAAGACAACTCGAGCCCCGGTATGAAGGCTTGAAGGAACAGGGTGGGTTTTTAGTCAGTAAGAGTCTGCCACTATCTCCCGCTCCACCCAAGAGAGGGGGTTGTCATTGATAAATGATAAATGATATTTATTTTGTAAATAGGTTTAAAAAACACTTTTACACGTCAATTTTTTTTTTCGTCAGTTTATGCTAGATGAGGCCGGTGTTTCCTATCTGACTACCCTGAGAAGAAACACCGAAACAAACTCAGGGGTCAAAGTCTCTTTTAAAGTCCATACAGTAAATATGTAATGGTCAAATCACATGAGAACCATGCAGATTTATCTGAGATGGTCTTTTGAAGAAAGAACCATACAGATTTGAGTGGACCTGTCCAATCAGTGTAAGCATTTGTCAGTATTCGAAAAGCTCAACTTAGGACTACTAAGGAGCTCCACGACTTGACGAACAATACCAAAGAAAGGACATTTGGGTAGGCCGCAGAAAATACTCAAATTGCCAGACATACGTTAAAATCACTGAAAAGAAAAGAAAAAGCAATCAACATAGTCCTCACATTAACAATAATATAAGGAAATTGATAGTTTACAAAATATTTAGCAAAGTAAATATTTATGTCAAAGAAAAAAAAAATACTTAAAATGTACACATATCAATTTGTAAAATAAAAATAATCTCCAATGTCAAATTGTAAAAATTAAATAAAATAAAAAGAAAAAGCACATTTGAAAATAAAAATAATTAAAAAATACAAAAAGAAGATAAATGAAAATGACAACAGTTGTAGTAGGTACTGGGGCAGGTCAATCCCAAGCCTTTTCATCCTGAATATAGTCTTTTACAGTGTAAAAAGCCTTTTGAGAAAGTTTTCGTTTTACAAATGATTTGAACTTATTAAGGCTTAGTTGTTGAATATGACTAGGAAGTTTATTATAGAAGTGTATACATTGGCATCTAAATGAGCCCCCTATTTTTTTGAGCCTGATTGCAGGAACTACAAATTTGTTTGTTTCTTGTATTAAAATTATGAATATCACTGTATTTTTAAACATGTCTATATTTTTATGGGCATACAAAATATTCTCGTAAATATGCTGTGAAGGCACAGCCTTTAAGTTAATTTCTTTAAATTTATCTCTGAGTGAGTATCTGGGACTTAATTTATAAATTGAACGAATAACCCTTTTCTGTAAAACGAAAATTGTCTGTATATCGGCGGCATTTCCCCATAATAGAATACCGTACGACATGACACTATGAAAATAGCTAAAGTGAACTAAACGGGCTGTCTCTAAATCAGTTAAATTTCGAATTTGTCTTACAGCATATGCTGCTGAACTAAGTTTTTTCGACAATTTGTCTATATGTGGGCCCCACTGAAGCTTAGCGTCTAGAGTAATGCCCAAGAACACTGTAGTATCTTCAGGACTCAACTCTTTACCTTTTATTGGCACACTGGTTTCTACTTGCCTAACATGAGGCATGGTAAACTTAATACATTTGGTTTTTTTTTTCATTAAGAAGCAGGTTATTTACATTAAACCAGTGTACTATTTTTGAAAGATTGATGATGATTTTACCACCAAATAAAAAAACCGCAAAAAAGTATTTTACGATTTTTCTTACTATTTAGTTTCGGTTGTAGAATACCTACTAAAAAGCAAAAAGGTATTTTACAACAAAAAAACAAACGACTTCAAAAACCAACTAAAAATGCAAAGTAACTTTAATTTCGGAAGTCGGTAACAAAACCAGAAACAACGACTTCCGAAAAAGTTACTTTGAATGTTTTTAGTGAAGTCAGTTGCATTGTTTTTTTTTTTTTATCTGATATAAACTAGTGCTTGACTGCAATCCCACCCGATGGTAAGCAGTGATGCAATCGTTAATGGTGAGAAAAACATTGAAAATATAATTTCATTGGGTTTATAGGTAAAATGAATTTTGAGAGTTACCAAAGATTTAACTCAGAACTTTGTAATAATTATAAGACCTACATACATACAGAGACTGTGATTTTCACCCCCAACAACATGCACCGTCATATCGGAAGCAGATCGATCCACCGCAAGAGCCGCCACATCGATGACGTCACGAGTTGCGGCCGCATCATTGCGCGGCGGCTGTGGTGTTGCGGACGCTTTAATTATTTATTATTGAGTGGATATTTGATTTTATGGAGTGTCATCGGAAATAATGTCGTCATTTTCACGTTCCGATAAAAAATAAACATGTTTGTTGCATGTACCTACCTACTGACAGGCTTTACAGGGCTGCGACGACGTGTTATTCTTTCAAAATTTACCTTTTTTATCTGATATAAACTAGAACTAAATTGTTCCAGTCCTTCGATGTACGTATATGTGGTATAAATGACTAGGGGAAACGCTTTGTTCGGACCGTAGACGTTGCAACACCGTGAGGGTGGATATTTGCCGTACGTCGGGTTGTCCGATGGTAGAAATGAGATGACGGAATCAAGTCATGCAATTCCTGCGCACACTCTCCAAAATGCAACCTTCGCTGGCGAAGTGTTATACGATCAGTCTCATGTAGTTGTTTCAAGTCTATCTCACCATGATAGCAGTGGTGGGGCTGCCAGTCTCCTTGCTAACTGAGTACATTTAGCGTTGCACAACCGAGCAGATACCAGATGAGCAACCCTCTTGTTGCTAATGTGACTGGTTGCTCCGCTACTGATGTCTCGGTGAGATATTATATAATATCTCACTGAGATTAGCCGTACAATATTATTAAGCTCTAAATAGTGTGACTTTAACCTGATCACTTTACGCGCAAACCTAAGGGCCAACATATCACTTCTGACCGCCAATGCATTACTATTCCTCTCTATGTCGACATGGTGGTCAAGGTCCTCAGTAACATAGTATGCCATAATGTTTGACTATTATTATCGAAAATGAAGAAAGTCACTTTGTTTAATCTAGATCCTCAAAATACCTTAGCACGAATATTTCTGAATACAGCATAAGTTTTCACTGATTTTAAACGCAGTATTAAACAACATCATTTGTTAATTTGAACCACTTAGAGAAAGGGTTTTAGGACCTAAAAACAGACATATAGGTTAGTTTTTAGTAGATATCTTCTTCACAAGAAATTCCAAACAAAATAAGGGAAACACTCAAAATCAAAGACACCCCTTTCAAAAGAAAACTCTTCGGTCGACCGGACATCAAACTACCCTCACATCAAACAGATCTCCACAACTTGGCGACATACTCGTAGGTACTACTGAACGTACAATATATAATTTTTAACAAAGACTTTGAACAAAAAACGTATCGGAGCGTGAATTTAACGAGCACTCGTTGTTTGAGGCCGATATTATGTCTGTTTGTCTGTCCGTCTCATGGATAGGAATCTATACCGGACGGTTGTGTCTAGCGGTAGACGTCAACTTGATACCGCTTTGAAGAGCCAAAGATGTTACTATGGAGCCTGTTTGAAATATTGATTAGGTTTTAACCGATAGATGGCGTTATTACGTGAGCGGAGTTTTCTAAGTCGTGATGTTAAGATTCACAGTGCAGTGACTAGGCTCGCAATAGTTGTAATTTTAATTAGTAAGTGAGTTAACCTATTATGTCCAACTGCTGGGCGAAGGCCTCCCTCTCCCTTTTCCACACACTTCTTTCCTCAGCCATTACCGTTGACATTTATAAATAATATCATGTACCTACAACTCTGAACCCTAAGATACAGCAGGGGGCCCAGCTGGGTCGAAGCCTGCCGGGGCCAGGGTTAGTTTTGAAAGATAGCTCGAGCCCCGGTATGAAGGCTTGAAGGAACGGGGTGGGTTTTTAGTCAGTAAGAGTCTGATAATATCTCTCGTGCCGTCCAAGAGCGGCGGCTGTCATTGATGATTTTCCCATCATAAAAAAAAATCTCTAAGATACAGGTTAACGAATAGTTTGGGGATCACTGTTCTAACAGCCATGAATAATGTACTTTAAATTATTAATAATAACAAACTTATAACAAATTTTGATAAGTGCGTAGTTTTACTTCGTATCACTCTCGTTACGGTCGCGAGGGCTGTAGAAACGGTGCAGGATAATGAATTGACTGTTGTTTTTTGTGGTATATTCTTAATTGAGCAAGTATTTAATTTAATCTGATTTAATTTGTGCGAAAATGAATTTGGACTAATATTTAGTCCAAATTCACAATAATATTTATCGTGACTTTTATTTATTTATTTATTTAAACTTCATGTACAGTAGTGGTACATAGGCGGACTTAATGCAACAAAGCATTCTCTACCTATTATGAGTTATATTAATTTTAATTTATAATTTAACTTCTATTTATTTATTTTACACCTTGTAGGTATATAAAATAGTACACCACAAACTACTTGCGTATCTTTTTTCTCCTTCTATGTCAAATCCATCTAAAGGTTGTCTGTAAAAAATCGCGATAAAACCGCCCATTGTGACACTTTTTTTAAGTTCCATAAGTAATTTTTATTTTTGTTTTACAATAAAGAATATATCTATCTATTTTTTGTTTTCTTGTATTTTCTTTTATTTTTTGTCTTTTTTTATTATTATTTGACATTGTAATGTAATCATTTTGTTCACTAAGTATAATGTAATATTCAGTCTATGGCTTGTAAGAATCCCTTACCAATAAACTACTATGACTATGAAATAAAACGATTTTGAATTTGAATTAAGAATAAAATCTGACAGAATCTCTATCCTTATCTGTAACTGGCCAAAACCAACTCAATACCCCTCCAGTCCATTCACATGATCAAAGACTTGATCCAGCTAGAATAGATATGTAGTTGGAGTGAACGCTGTCTGTTCGTCCAAGTGCGCTCAGGCGGAGCTCATCCAGTTCTGATATGTCTTTGATAGCGGCTATCTGTGCCTGTGTTCTTAGCCGCCGTCCTTTAGTAATGCTAGTAGAGTGGACGACCAACCTTATTAAGGACATTGGTTTAGTGATACTGTAGCTTTGTTTTAGTGAAGTTTTTAGTGATCGGGTCCGTACTTACAAGAAATGAACGGCGAGTGTCCACCCTTACGTTGTTCAAATCTCTATAGTCCGGACTGTGTCGCTCGCGGACTTACATCGAGGGACTGGAACAATTTGCCTGCTGCGGTCTTCCCGTCCGATTATATATTAGGTGTCTTCAAGGCTAGAGTGAATAGGCTCTTAATAAACTAGTGTGCCTCACCATCAGCGATTGCATCACTACTTACCATCAGGTGGGATCGCAGTCAAGCACTAGTTTATATCAATTAAAAACTAATCCCTTTTAAAACTACTTTATTACTTTCATTCTTAGTTTAGACTAGCTAGTACCGTCTTTGTCCGCACTCTGCCATTTAGTCACAATAACAATTTTTTTTTTGCGTGGAATCCTAATTCTGTTTCTAATATAAAAGTAGCATAAGGTACTCTTTACAACAACATCTGTCAAGTAGTGACAATATCATCAATTTTTTTTTTATATACAGGGATTTTTATTCATTTTTATAAATCAATTTAACTTATTCACGACTAAAAACTATAATTACAGTAAATTAAAAAAAAATATAGAAAATAATAAAACTCTACGCTAATTACAACTAACTGAAATCAAACTAAAATATGGCATCAAAAAACTATTCCACATCGCTGTCGACTGGTAATGTGCCTAAAAGACTGGCGGCATTGCCACGCTGTATGGCAATGCTTATCCTCTATCCGAGGTAAAAGCCAGCTCTTGGGTCACGCGAAGTGTCAACTAGACGTTTCGACAGATCTTTAAACAACTCGTGAGCACTCGGACCCCACGATCCGAGAGTTTCAAACCCGAACGGTTCGAAAATATAACTTCCAATAAGGTTGTTATATTTTCGCCGCTTGAGGTTCTCCGCAGCCGCAGCGGCAGCACCAGCACGACACGACGAGCTAGGAAGATGTGAAGGCGCAAGAGTATCGACACAAGTAGCGTTCAATCTAAAAGCCTTCCCATCTTCCAAGGGAATAACGACATGCCGTCCGGTCTCTTCATCAAAATTGATTCAGTCGTTCCCGAGTTTAACCGGAACTAACAGACAGACAGAAATAGAGACAGGCAGAGAGACAGGCAGAGAGACAGGCAGAGAGACAGGCAAAAATGTTCCAATATCATTTTTGTCATAGGTGTCGAATATATTTATTTATTTACTTAAAGCTTTATGCACAAAAAAACTGTACAAAGGCGGACTTAATGCCTTAGGCATTATCTGCCAATCGACCTTAGGGTGGTGTAGAAACATAACATACTAACATAATATACTAACCCACTTCAAAAAAAAAACGCTCTCACACAGGACACAGGACACAGCACGCTGGAGTATTTTTTAGCGTGGGATAAATTTCATAAAACCAGTTGTTTTGTTTCACAGTTTACTGGCCTGTTGGTCTAGTGGTTAGTGACCCTGACTGCTATGCCGGAGGTCGTGGGTGGAATCGAACCCACGACCCAAGACAAATGTTTGTGTGATGAGCATGGTCCTTTGTTCTGTGTCTGGGTGTGATTTATCTATATTATGTATGTATTTAGAAATATATAAGTATTTTTATCAGTTGTCTAGAACCCATAACATAGGCTCTGCTTAGCTTGGGAATAGATGGCGTTGTGGAATATTTATTTATTTATTTTAGTTATTTCCACATATAACACATTCAAGTGCCTGAATTGTCAGTGTAGGTTAGTCAAACCATAACAAAAAGATGAGGATATTTGATTTATATTTGGTCTTTAAGTCAAGAGTCGGACAACGAGCAATGGGTGGCTGGCCGTCCGACCGTCCGGTAACCACCCGGAACGAGCCCATTTTGTCGACGGTGCGTACAGTTCCAACCGCGCCTCAAGGAAATGTAACCGCAGGGGCACAGCAGGGTCGATACTGGGGCCATGGCTGATGCGAAAGAGAACCCCAGGGCCTTGGAACGAAGGCAAAGAAGGGACAGGAGAGGAAAGAAGGGAAAGGAGGATCAGTCAAAGTCTGACACAGGGGCAGGAGGGCCGCCCCAGTCAAGGGCGGGAGATATCGTTACATGTGAAAAGAAAAAATGTCAAGAGCGAAAAGGGTACTACTTCTAGACAAGCGTGCTCATCAGGTGAGATAAGTAGTAGTTAACCGCGAGCACAAAATAGATAATTGTTCGACGAGTGATCCGAGACGCGACCGAGACATCGTGTCTGTGAGCGGTGTCTTTGTGTGCGTTGCTCGAGCGAGCTTTATATGTAGATTGACTTCTGTACCTATGTATATTTCTTTCTTTCTGTCGCGAGTCTACCAATAATAAAAAATGCGCGTTCCAAAGAGTAAATATTTTTAGAGACAAACGTGCTAGAAACTCCATGGACACAAACAGTATACAAACACAATAATTATGGCTACATCAATATACTGTCAAAATTATAGTTCAACTTGCTTTCTCTATGACCTATTATTACAAGAGTGTAAATTATATCGTATTTACAATCGATAACTGTAATTGGTTTTCAAACATTTGTGATTAAAATCAATAAATAAGTAAAAGAAAAGTGTTTTAATTGATATAATTGTGACACAATTGGGCGATTTTCATATCTTTTGTTGATAATAAACCTGTGCTTTACTGCGATCCCACTTGATGGTAAGCAGTGATGCAATCGTTGATGGTGATGTGCACCAGTTTATTAAGAGCCTATTCATTCTAGACTTAAAGACAACATTACAATCGGACGGGTAGTTAGAAATTACAGCAGGCAAATTGTTCTAGTCCTTCGATGTATGCGGTATAAACGACACTTAATCCGAACCGTAGAAGTTTCAACAACGTAAGGGTAGATACTCGACGTACGTCGGGTTGTTTGATGGTAAGAAGGAAGAAGGTTTATTTAGACAGAATAAACTGTAAAAATTAAGGTCAAAGATTGCTTAACTTCCCCTACCTATCACTGCCCCGAGGACACGGTGGAGCATACGGTGAAGGTGTGCCCTGCTTGGGCTGAGCGGCTGGCGGCGACCTCTTGCGTCAAATCCCTATCAAAAATATAATATATATATATAATTGCGTCGTTGGTGTTTTACAGATTGCATTTTGGAGAGTGTGCGCAGGAATTGCATGACTTGATTCCGCCATCTCATTTCTACCATCGGACAAACCGACGCACGGCGAGTATCCACCCTTACGTTGTTGAAACATCTACGGTCCGGACTAAGCGTTTCGCCTCGTCATTTATACCGCGAACTTCGAAGGACTGGAACAGTTTGCCTGCTGCGGTCTTTCCGTCTGATTATAATTTGGGTGTCTTCAAGGCTAGAGTGAATAGGCTCTTAATAAACTAGTGCGCCTCACCATCAACGATTGCATCACTGCTTACCATCAGGCGGGATCGCAGTCAAGTACTAGTTTATAACAGATAAAAAAAAAAAAAAAATCCTAGTCCAGGCCATGGTCCGTGGCGAGAAGGAATAGGGTACTATCGCGTCCTTCTGCAAAGCAGTAAAAATATCCAGAGAGTCGGTCGCACACGTGAGGGACGGCTATCATCACGCCCCAGCTGTCACAACAGGAGACGCTCCGGGGATCTCTACGACACGTAGACTATGGATCATCGTGGACACGGGCTTGCCGATGACGAGCAATAGGTAGGTCACGGTCCGGCCGTCCAGTAATAATCGAGCCCCAGTCTTCGTCGGCGCGTAGTGTTTCAAGCGCGACTCAAAGAGATACTAGCAGAGTCGTAGGGGCCCAGCAGGACCGATCCTCTCTAGGGCAATTGGAAGTTTTTGAAAAGAAAACCGTTAGTTATAAAACGCTAGTGGCATCTGATGGAATATAGGTGGTTAAGTGGGTTTAAGTCTAATAATAGCCTGACATGACTTTTCACTCCACCCTAGAGCGGAAGAAGTCATCTGATGATTTGTCAAGTAAACCTACCAAGAAACTGAGGATTTGCTGGCAGACACGTCTCGATAAATATCTTATGCATTCACATCTAACTCTGCACGCACATTCGCCATTTTGTATATGAACTCCCATATTTACACGTCACACACCATACATAGGTAATGACACCTCCTACAGCAAATAATTCTAATAGGTAGGTACCTACTGTACCTCCTAGGCAATCTTTATGTATTTTAGTAGAGGTATGTTTTTTTTTCGTGGTGGGAAAATTATCTAGTGACATCCCCCGCTCTTGGGCAGAGCGTGAGATAGTGTCAGACTCTTACTGACTAAAAACCCAGTCCTGTTCCTTCGTTGCCTTTGAACCGGGGCTTGAGCTATCTTTCGAATTAACACTGGCCCCAGTAGGCTTCGACCCAGTTGGGCTCCTGCTGTTGCTGACAGCTCCTTGAGGCGCGCGGGAACAGTGCGCACCGTCGACGACTTGAGCTCGGTCCGGACAGTTACCGGACAGTCAGACAGCGAGCTACTCATTGGTCGCTGTCCGCAAGCCCGCGCCTACGGTGGCCGGAAATCAGGATCGGAATCCCGGCGGGGCGGCTGGGGTGCTGTGAGTGCCGCCGTTGCCTGATGCGGTCGGTCTCCTCCTTCGCTAGCATTACTGCTTCGCAAAAGATGGCGACCGCCTGCAACTCCTCCTCGCTCCGAACCATGGCCTGTACCAAGGCCCGGCGCGAGAGGTGGAGGTATGGTTTTCACTAAATCTAAAGTTCAAGAGCCATAAGGTATTATTTCTTCGATTATACACCGTTAAATTTTAATCGTTTTAATCCCGTGGAGGGTCGATCCGGTAGTTAGTAGTCGGCGTTACGTACAAACTATCTACAGGTCATTGAACTCGCTCAGCTGACGTTTTCTTAAACAAATTAATTTCGTAAATGCGTATATTAATACGAGTTTTGAAAAAAATGTACTTTATTTTTTGATTTTATCTTTACAAATCGATAGTGTTTCATGTACCGGATCGACCCTCCACGGGATTTAAAAAGATTAAAATTTAGCGGTGTATAATAACTAACCATTAAGTAAAGTAATGATCACACACGAGCTTATCAATCTTAAAAAAAATCCTTTTATCTCTGCAGGCCTAGCCAAGTTATCACCGTTTCGTATCGATTCTCTTTCGTTGTTCGTCTCGAGTTGGCAACGCCTCCGTTTCCTTTGTTCTAACCACGTAACTTAGCACATACATTTGTTTTTTTTTTTTATCTGATATAAACTAGTGCTTGACTGCGATCCCACCTGATGGTCCTTAATGCTTGATGGTGAGGCGCACTAGTTTATTAAGAGCCTACTCACTCTAGCCTTGAAGACAGCTAAATTATAATCGGACGGGAAGACCGCCGCATGCAAATTATTCCACTCCTGTTCCAGCTTTGTACTAGTGTTTATTGTAGATTATCAACTTGGTCAAGCCCTCTGTCTGTATACTCCCAATGAGTCTCACGTTAGATTCCAAAGTTTGGAAAACAATAGAGACCTAAGTAAAATGCTTCACATAAGTAAAAATTATAAAAACACACTATCAACAAAAGCAATCACATAGAACGAAAACATAATACGAGCATACGAAGTCCAACAAGAACTAAAGAACATTCAAACTTAAATCACATACAAACGTCAAGTTAAATAAAACAAAACACGACCGGTGAATGTGGCACCACCCCTTATCAGAGCACGCGCTATTATTGGCTGTCGCGTGAGAGGCGTGCGCGCAGCCTCCGGTACATTGGTCCTATTAAGACATCTTACATATTTACGTCTGTAGAACTTTATATTGCGTTTTTGGTACAAAGCTTAAGACAAATGGCTTAAACTCTTTTTCTTTCTTTTTTTTCAAAAAGGTTTTTTGGAAATAATCAAGTAATCATCATCCTGCTTTGGTTTTTTTTTTTTTTATTAAAAAAAAAGCGGAGCGAAAGGGCGTGTCGACTTTTTGTGACACCACACGTTTATTCTTTCTTTACATTGCGTTCCAGAATCCCGGGGGGTCATGAGTATGCCAAAAGCTCAAAAAGCCGATGCCAACTTTTATTTTTTATCTGTTATAAACTAGTACTTGACTGCGATCCCGCCTGATGGTAAGCAGTGATGCAATCGTTGATGGTGAGGCGCACTAGTTTATTAAGAGCCTATTCACTCTAGCCTTGAAGACACCCAAATTATAATCAGACGGAAAGACCGCAGCAGGCAAACTGTGCCAGTCCTTCAATGTACGCGGTATAAATGACGAGGCGAAACGCTTAATCCGGACGGTAGATGTTTCAACAACGTAAGGGTGGATACTCGCCGTGCGTCGGTTTGTCCGATGGTAGAAATGAGATGGCGGATTCAAGTCATGCAATTCCTGCGCACACTCTCCAAAATGCAATCTGCACTGAGGCTCTTGGGCCCTACTGGGCCCCTACGGTTTTGCTGACAGCTCTTTGAAGCGTGAATGGAACACTACGCGCCGTCGACTACTCGGTCTCGATCCGGACGGTTACCGTAAGGCCGGACAGCGAGCTAGTCATTGCTTGTCATCCACAAGCCTATACCTACGGTATCTGGAAATAGGAATCGGAATCCTGGCGGCTGAGGCGCGAAAATGGCTGTTGCCTCACGCGTGCGGCCGCCTCCTTCATCACTTCACTCCCACGAGGATATGGCGGTACCTATCCTAGTCTGGGTGGTTGGGAGTGTCAAACCTTTTGTTACTGTACCCTATCTCTCAGCACCCCTTAGCGTTCCAGGTCCACAGTAACCTTTTGCGCAGCAAATTCGTCAGCCTAAAAATTCTGATACTGCTGTATATCGATAATGGATACATTGAAAATTAATGCTAAAGCTTTACTTTATAAACGTGTGTGGCTTGCATTCTGATAACTAAACTAAAAACAATATTTAGTATCTAGAGTCCATCTAATGAAAGCGTGACCTGAGAAAAGGAGGTAACAACCAAAAATTTTGAATGTGGTATTATTGAAATAGTAGGAGAAAAAAGTTTTGATACTAGAGTATTTTTTGTATTTATGACAATTGTATAATAGTAATCCTAGTCAGAAACATGTGTGTAGACTTAATTATTTGGTGGGTATAGGTATGGTCAATAACACACAAAATGTTAGTTATTATCCCAAATTATTTTATTTTATCTGATCTCTCAAATGTCGCTAGGTATATAATATTCAAATAATATTCTTTATTTACCATTTGGCCTTCTGGCAAGAATACTAAGTGCACAACACCGCGATAGTCAAATATAATGGTCAACATGATTTCAACTTCATCACGTCTCGGGTTGGAATCGATTTGTTTTAGCATAGAGAAAATTCAGATCTTTTGGGATTAGTCAAGTGGGAACATGTTTTATACTCCAATGATTTTTTCAAATGATACGGATCGACTCCCAAAAAGTTCAGCAGCTATCTCTCTCAAACTTGAACTAAGATTTCAGTCACTATTTCCTTCACTTTCGCAATTTTAACTTCAGTTGAAGATTTTGATGCACTATCAGACAAAGTGAGGCAAATCTTTCATTACATCTCAACTGCTTTTGAACGCATTCTACCACTCACTGGCATGTGTTTTTGATTAAGTCGATGCACCAAAAGCCTTCTTTGTGCGATGTTTTTGTCCATTATGAAATTCGCAATATGTCAGATTATCTAAAAATATAAGAAAAAGAAAATCATTATATCCTAAATATAACTATCTAATAATATTAGTCGACAAGGATCAAGATTATAACGTCATACTAACTTAAAAATTCAGAAATCGTATGTAAACATTGTTGGTTTTCATTGAAAACACCTTCTTTCTCTTCTTGTTTTTGTTTGAACCTATTAACCATAGTGTGTAGCAGTTTTTGCACGTTACTGTTTATTGTTTTACCCATAATTAAACAATTATTCTTGAAAAATAAACATCTGTTTCCAAAACTGACAATTGCAACCACAGACTTTGACGTGATTTTTTTCGGCAAAACAATGTTGCCAATTTAATTTAAAAAAAAAACTCCAGGTCACGCTTTCAGTAGACGCACTCTATCTATTATAATGATATACTACTACCAAATCCAATACAATCACCGCGCAATTCGCGACGTCATTTGTCTATTGTTTACACTAATAATTCTCAGCACAAATTGTATAATATCACATAACTCGTATATTACATTAAATTAAATACGTGTAATTGCGTTTGTCTAACAAAACTGACCGCACGCACACATGCACACAACTTTAAGGGCGGGCCACACCGAGAGCTACGTTATAGTTTCCGTCGAAGTTAATTGTAACATTTAAACGACCATTTGCTTTAACCGTAAAAGCCCTTAACTGCCCTAATTAGAGCGGTTAATGTTATCGTTGTTTGTGACGCCATTTTAACGATTGCTAAATTGGTACAGCCAGTATTTCGCTAAATCAGAGATTTGGCGACTGAAGCATTGGATAGTCAAAGTAAGTTGGTGCAACTCATTCTTAGAGTGAATAATCAATATTAAGTTATATATTACACTGCTAGCTACACTGTGCTCTCTACGCTATTCTATAGTAAGTTGTAGTATGCTAAGCTGTGCTATGATAATATGCTGGGTTATGTTACGCTATCTTCAGCCCTTTCGCTACCTAGCTTTACGAATATTATAAAAATATAATACTGTTTGTACTATGATATTTAAAAGTCGGTAATAATGCTATTACCACACTAACAGAAAGTGATACTATCATTGACTTTTTTTTATGGGGGGAATTTTTTTTTTTTTTTTTTTAAGTTGCGAAAAATCATGCATTGACATCCCCCGCCCTTGGGCGGAGCGGGAGATAGTGTCAGACTCTTACTGACTAAAAGACCCACCCCGTTCCTTCTAGCCTTCATACCGGAGCTCGAGCGCCCTTTCGGATAACTCTGGCCCAAGTCCGCGCCTACGGTGGCCGGAAATCAGGATCAGAATCCCGGCGGCGGCGGCGGCGATAACGCCGTTGCCTGATGCGTTCGGCCTCCTCCTTTGCGAGCATTACTGCTTCGCAGAAGTCGGCGACCGCCTGCCACTCCTCCTCGCTCCGGACCATGGCCTCAACCAAGGCCCGGCGCGAGAGGTCTCCGCCGCCGATCGCCCCCACGAGGGCACGGCGATGCTCCGCCCAAGTGGTCGACCCTGCTGCCCCCTACGGTTGCTGACAACTCCTTGAGGCGCGCGGGAACAGTGCGCTCCGTCGACGACTTGGGCTCGGTCCGGACAGTTACGGGACGGTCGGACAGCGGGCTACCCATTGCTCACTGTCCTCAAGCCCGCACCTAATGTGGCCGGAAATCGGGATCGAAATTCCGGCGAGAGCGCCGTTGCCTGATACGGTCGGCCTCCTCCTTTGTGAGCATTACCGCTTCGCGGAAGTCGGCTACCGCCTGCCACTTCTCCTCGCTCCGAACCATGGCCTGAACCAAAGCCCCGCGCGAGAGGTCTCCGCCGCCGATCGCCCCCACGAAGGCACATACCTACTATCATTAACTACCGTAATTATGCATGGTTTTTTTTTTCTAGGAGATAAATTAGTGGACGAAAATTATAAATTAAATTATGTAACAAACAAAACGGAAAGCCTAAGCTTAAGCACCTTATTATTTTTCTCATGTTGACAAAGACTCGAACAGCTCTTTTATAGTCCAAGACTAGAAAAAAAAAAATGTTAGCAAAAGTTAGCATAGCCGCAGCACAGTACAGCATAGCTTCACATTGATAACGCACCACTATCACACGCACACTCCCAATAGTAAAATATGTTATGTGCACCTCACACACACTTGGTCGGTGAATGAAATATGTGTAATATTTGAATAACAAACAGACGGACGGCCCACATCTGCTTCCTATGTTTGTGAAGGTTTGCACGCAGTAGCTATATTATACTTATGTATTTACATTCCTATGAATAGGTATGTTATGAAAATTGTTTAAACAAAGAATTACACAGAACAGTACCTATTAAATTCGTAAAATTAAACCATTATTATTATACGCAGCTGTAGTAATATACATATAGTAATGTTACTTTCTCATTATTTTCATTAATTTCTACTGGAATAGTATAGACGTTAACAATAATACAGATGTTAAGTTTAAAATTATTCGTAGACCAACTTAATTAAACCATGCAAACAGTTTTAGCTTTATTAATTATAAGCTTTTGCCCACGGCTTCGCCCGCGTTCATAAAATATAGCCCATGTTACCACTCAGGAAAAAAGCAACAATCTATCGGTGAAAAAATTTTAGCAATTGGACCAGTACTTACTGAGATTACAAACAAAAAAATTAAAATAACAAACTTTACATCTTTGTAATATTAGAGTAGATCTCAATCTACAACATATCAATAACACTTTCAATGGAATCATTACAAGTACCTATATAATGTCAAAAAGTAATTTGATATAGGCAATTATTCAATACGTAATGTCAATTTTAACAAAATCACTCTAATATTAAATAGGGGAAAGTGAGTATCAGAAGTATAAAGTGAGTATGTATGTTTGTTCATCAAGTTTGAGGTCAATATAGTTAAATTAAAATGCCGTATAGACAGTAAGGAATGGAATTTCCCATCAGAACATGATCCTCTCACAGATATTCTGACGGTTTAAGTCTAGAGTAGAGGATAGATTACTTCTAGGTAAGCACACTCCGTCATCGACTGCATCATCATCATCATCATCATCATCATCATCAGCCTTTTTAATGTTCCCACTGACTGCTGGGACTCAGGCCTCCTCTCTAGGAGAGGGAATGGGCCGTAATCCACCACGACTTGATGACAGACTTGATGTATTAGGTACTATGTAATAATTATGACCTACGCACATTTATTTAAATTATAACTATTGACATTATTTATAAATTTTCTAATCAATTAATCAAATAATTCTACACAAATTTTAATATATTTTATAATGGTATGTGCCAAATTAATATTATTGACTGTAAATTTTATTATGTTTGACTAATGACAGTGATGAAATTTCATGACATTATTGTACTATTGTGCATGCTTTAAAATATTTCCACGACTGTTAAGTCGAATATAGTGAGTCTTAAAAATATTTCAACATGTTAATACCTATGTGTACCTATATTCTAGCAAATAAATAAATTTCATTTCATTTCATTTCACGCGGGCCCAGTGCGTGTTGGTGAATGTCACATGTAGAGATGTGTCGTTGCCGGAAATATTGCCCTAAGTGGGAATATTGCTGGCAATATTGCCACCAATATTCATACTTCGTGCAATATCGCTGCCAATATTGCCACCAATATTCATACTTCGTGCAATATCGCTGGCAATATTGCCACCAATATTCATACTTCGTGCATTATCGCTGGCAATATTGCCACCAATATTCATACTTCGTGCAATATCACTGGCAATATTGCCTCCAATATTCATACTTCGTGCAATATTGCCTCCAATATTCCCACTTCACGGCAATATTGCCGGCAACGGCACAACTCTATCACATGTCTTCTTCTTCTTCGACCGTATCATCGCTATATGCGATAGTGGTCAAAGTTGACCCTTTAATTGATAACAATAATATAAGATGTGGACTCAGAGATCATTGTTGTCATTGTGTCTTTAGTCACGTCAGCCTGTGACTTAATAGTCATGAGCCTCGACCAACATTTTAGAAGCCCTTGTTAGGCGGCTGGATCAAGGGCTTGATTCAGAAAGCGGTACTTTTGGCTTCGTATTGTTACGAGGTTCCTTTATTTGGAACGCCGTAGCTTGGACTCTGTTCCCGGTACCGGTGGGAAATTATCTATATTTTTTATTTTTTTATTATATTTATTTATTTGAGGTAAAGTTTGTTTGTAGGAGGTAATCTCTGAAAGAAATGGTCAAAAATTTTTTTCACCGATAGAAAGCTGCTTTATCCTTGAGTGTTAGAGGCTATATTTTATGTACGCGGGCGAAGCTTCGGGCAAAAGCTAGTTTATTTAAATTTATTCATTCGAGGCAAAATTTGTTTTTTTTTTTTGTTTATAGGAAGTATTCTCTGAAAGCACTGGTCCTATTGCGACATTTTTTTCATAGAAAGCTGCTTTATTCTGAGTGATATAGGTAGACTATATTTTATGCAAAAGCAAGGTTTTTTTTTAAATATATTTTTATTCAGATATTTAAAAATTTAGTTTTTGCGAGGCAAAACGCTTAGTCCACAGATCGTAGAGGTTTCAACAACATATGGGTAAAATAAGGTTTAGAACATTTCACTTAATGAAATGTTCAGGTTTATATGACGACTAATACAGATTGACTCTCTCTTTATTTCTAACTAACTTATAAGCTTCGCCTGTGTGAAAGTAAAATAAGTTATCCCGAGGGAACATACCTACTCCCGGAATAAACAGTACTCCATCCCGCATTCCTATCTTTTTGCACGTTCTTCTCCATAAAGATCTACGCTTTGGAACGTGCAACTTAGCATCCCTTTTTTTTACTTACCAACATTTTGACTATTTAAAAGTATCTATATGAAAATTTGAAATAAAGTTTCTGATTTCCTAATCCAGGGCATGGGCATGGTCTATCTTCGTGCCATATATTTCTAATTCGTTCAGCAATTTGAACGTGAAGGAGAAACAAACATACATACAAACTTTCGCCACAAAATAGATAGGTACAGAAGACAATCTACATACTGTGCGCGCTCGAGCAACCCACACATAGACACCGCTCACGGACACGATATCTCGGCTCAATCGCCCGGTTGCACTCGTACAGTTCGGCGCAACGCGCTGACCGTAGTGCGATCGCCTAGCGCAGCTATAAAAAGTGAAGTAGGTATATACATGAGATTGACTTCTGTACCTATTTTGTGCTTGCGCCCTTGTAACATTACTGTGATTACTTGTCTCACCGTTGTTGATACAAACCTAATTATAAGCCGTCCCTTTGTTTGAAGTACACATCAACACTCGTAAGTCAGCGTCAGGGTTGAATACTTGATGTCAGTTCCAGAGGAGAGATCTCCTTAGAACAATATTACAATACCCGACTCAAGTAGTACTGTTTCAATAGGTACTTAGTATTGTCATGTAGTATATAACGAGACTTCATGCTTATTTACTCGGGAGGGTTAAGTAGAGGTACCTAACTTAATAATGTCACTAATATTTCGTATTTCTGAAGGAAATTGACTTGCTCTAGATTAAGAGCCGGTTGTAGTCACTGAGTAGGTATTTCGTATGAACTCCGCCCGGTCCTGTGTCGATTTCGCGGCCCCGTAACAGTGGTTTTATTTTTTATTTTAAAAAAGAACAATAACTATTCAAAATTTTTGTTTTTACGAGGCCCTTTTAAAAAGCAAGCTTTAGGTATTATTTTTTGTTACTTTCATATTTCCGTGACGTAATCTCGTAGACATACACGTTTGAAATTGTAAGTTAGGGTCAGATTCTCGATTTTTTCTATAGATATTATGTTTTTGATTTTTGCCCGGTGGTTGGGCATATCTTCTTCTTCTTCCTGCCCTTGTCCCGTTTTATTTGGGGTCGGCGCAACATGTTTTTTTCTTTCATTCTGTCCTGTCATTCGTCACGCTATCACTAACTCCGTTTTCTTTCATATCACTTCTCACACAATCCATCCATCTTTTCTTTGGCCTTCCTCTCCCTCATATAGTGAATTTAAAAAAAAAAATCATGGTGTTCTCTTTTACATTTGTGGATTTCCAGGGGTTTAAAAAAGTCCAAAATGAGTCGAACCTGGCCTTAAACAAAGTGAAGACACGTCCGTAGTAGTTGAGCTTAAAAAAAATGTTGAAAACAATGTGCGTAGTACAAAATTATGCCGCTGATTACAATCAATAGTTGAAACTGCTAGTTCTAATTGAAAAATTCTTTTGGTGTTGGATAGCCCATTTTTCGAGGAAGGAATATACTTACATTTTGTTTTAAACAAGGTCACTTTTTTTAATAGGTAATTTTTTAATACGTATTAATATTAAACATATCGTATTTGGTATTTTTTCATCCACATACAGTAACTGTACCTAATTCGAGGTTTTACTAATTTGACATTCCAGTAGCCTGATTCACGTAAAATCAAACAAGCCAAATATCGTTGCAGTTTTAAAGTCGTTCGATCGAAGTCCCATCCAAAAGCGGTATTCACGATCTATCGACTTATTTCCAGTTACATTAATAAGTAGGTATTCTACCAGGATAATGTAATACAGATTTTTTTTTTAAATCGACGAATTTCAAACGACTTTAAAATCGGTGTCGTTCAAACTCGATTAATGGATTTGAACACGGAAATGATCTAAACAACTAAATCGCTACGATATCATTACGTGAATCGGGCTACAGGTGCTGGACTAAAAATAAAATTGTCAAAATGTATAACGCCTTGTCCAAGATTTAGTACAGTTTTTCTTCGACTTTTACATCAACTTTCCTAGCCGCTACACCACACAGACTTCCGAACACCGTACCGATGACGTCACGATCTATTTATAAGCGACGTCGCACACCGGGCACGCACGCGCACGCTACAGTTTATTATTTTTAATAGGTACCGATTTATTCATGATTTGTGTGCGCTGTTGCTATGAGATCCACAGCTGATTTAGTTTTATGTGTTAACAGATGCTGTAATAGCACAAATTAGTTGTAAAATTAGATTATCACCTTTCAATCCATTTTCTCGTCTTCTTTTTTCTTGTTGTTTTTACCCAAATTTTATCAGACCAATATTTGGCCACTGGACAGCTCTGTCGGTGGCCTCGTTTAAGCCGCGGAAGATGTAATTGATTGTCCATTATCATTTTAGTCAAAAGACGTCCACTGTTGGATATGGGCCTCCCCCAAATATAGCCACAACGAACGGTCCTGTGCATCATGCATCCATTTGATTCACATTCGGGACAGTGGCAGGACGTGCATTGCAGTGGTTATCCATGTCAAAAAGGAAAGGAGGTGATGTATATCCTGTGAAGGGAGGGACTCCGCACTGTGTTTGTGATAGATCAAGGTTGCCCCATTTGGCCAGGTCACTTCTGCAGCGGCCAACCTGAGCTTGCAATCGGTTCAGAGATTTCCAGATTGTTCAATCTAGGATTGGTCTACTACTAGTTTTAACTCGATTTAATCAATCTGAAAAATAAAAAGAATTTCTATTTTTAGGTAGGAAAATCATCCAATGACATCCCCCGCCTTTTCGCGGAGCGGGAGATAGCGTCAGACTTTTACTGACTAAAAACCCACTCCTGTTCCTTCATTGCCTTTCGTACCGGGGCCGGACCTTCCTTTCAGAAACAGGTCCTTGGCCCCAGTACTCAGTAGGCTTCGACTCTGCTGAGCCCCTACAGTTTGCTGACAACTCTTTAAAGCGCGCGTGGAACAATACGCGCCGTCAACTTCTTGTTGGCGAGCTACCCATTGCTCGCCGTCCGCAAACAAAATAGTCTACGAGTTGACCATACATACGAATCAAAAGTCACTAATGTTGTTAGCCAATGGCTATTATTATGACAAGGTCAAAGCTAAGATATTTCAGTTGTTCTAATTAGTATGCCTCACAAGTAATCACTAATCAGCTCAGTACATCGCTTGGCCTCGGCCTTGCTCGGAAATAAAGCTTACTTTGTCGCTGTTCATGTGGAAAAAGCTTTGGTATTTATATTCATGACGTATTTTAGGGTGACAATTTCCTACAAGCTAAAAGAAAAGTTGGTTTTGTATAGAAATTAGGATCTGTTAAAATTCATATTTTTATCATAATTATGATTTAGATGAGACTATTTTTTAGTACAAGTAATTGTTGTTCATCATCGACCTATATTCTAGTGATAAACAAGCACGTTCGTTTATGGAAACTGTTTGTCAAAATACAAGTTCGCTGCAGCGCTGCGGCTACGTTGGTGTGTTTTACAAAACTATTAAAACATACAGCGCTAAGATAGCTTTTAGAGGATATTTCAAAAAAGCCGAAAATAAATTTTCCTTCAAACGTAAAATTCGGAAGTACTACTTGAAGTCCTCTCAACCTTAATTTGTTCTTCGTCAGAATTGTTATTAAGTTCTCTTTAAGATTTGATATTTTTCATAGTATTTATTAGTTTATTATTTTAGCATATATAGGGTGACTGGCAATTAGTGTACAATACTTAAACACGTGATTGTGCTCATGATAACAAACAATTTTTACTATGGGAGTTACGTTTGAAGTATTTGTTATCTGTTTGTTGTGCAAACCTACCACAGTGATGTCTTTTTTAACCCAAAGGTTGACTGATAGAGAATGCCTTGTTGCATTAAGTCCGCCTATGTACCACTACCGTACATGAAGTTTAAATAAATAAATATTTTTTTTGCCACCAAAATGTCTTAAATGCCATTAATTTCGTGGTACTTACGTGTTTTGTTCAATATAGTATAATGTTCAAGGTGTACGGACCACATTACTCCTGAGTCGACATCGATGTTGTTAATCATAATCATTGTCATTATTTCAGCAGAAAGACGTCCACTGTTAGACACAGGCCTCCTCCAAGTGTCACCATAACGACCGGTCCTCTGCGCCTGGCATCCATCAGATTCCAGTGACCCCCACCAGGTCATCGGTCTAATTTGTGGGAGCTCTTCCAACGGTGCGTCTTCCAGTACGTCAGCCAGTCTAGAACCTTTCGGCCCCATCCACCATCTGTTTTGCGAGCAATGTACCCTACTCTCTGCCACTTTTGTTGTTAATGTGTCCTGCTGGACATAAACCTCCCCCAAATTAATATTGACCAGATTTTTACAACATAGATTCAGGGAACATCCAATGTTACAGGCAGGGGACTCCCATGGCTTTCATCAGGGCAGCGGTTCTCCCTTAAAGTGGATCGAAACTCTAGCACCTGTGGCATCCAAGAAGGTCACAAACTCATTTACTTGCAAACTGGCAAGTTAATGTTACCTTTTAAGGTTTATGTATTGAAGAGCTTATGATTCATATAAAAAACAAGATTGATTGGTGATGTCAACAAAAGTCTAATACTTTTTATAGTGCTTCATACAATATAATAATAGTAAATTGAGCACGAAGCCTTTCATTTGTGTCTCCACCCACTACACATCGTTTCTTCCCAAACTTTTCGGTAAAGTCTCTTTATTTTTGGTACCCATGCCCCATTTTAAAGAGTGGAATTTCCTGTCGTAGATTGTGTTTCCTGATAGCTACAATATAGGTGTTTTCAAGTCAAGACTGGAATAGGTTATTTCTAGGCATGAAAGAAAGAAAAAGAAAGAAAAGTATTTATTTTCGCGCACAAAACATTGTAGACAACAAAAACTTTTGACAAACACAAAACAAAAAAAATAAATAACATTGTATGTCACACGTTTGCGCCAAAAAAGGCAAGCGACGACTGCGATGTCAAGCGTGCTCTATCGTCGTCCATATCATCGCTTACCATCAGGTGAGATTTCTAAACCGTCTGCGAACCCAGGTTGGCCGCTGTAAAACAATCTGCCCAAATGGGGCTTCATCAACCCATCTCTAAGACAGTGCCAGTGTGGAGTCTCGCCTCAGGACATGCGCCACCTGCTATGCTGCTCATCCTGCATAACCACCTGCAGTTTTCAGGATCTGTACGAAGCCAACATTAAAGCTACACAGGTTGCCAAATATTGGTGAGAAAAAATATAGTTTGAGAGCATCGACACGAAAAGAAGAAGAAGAATCCGGTGAGATAGTGGTCAATCACGAGTCTATCAATAATACTTCATTAAAAAAAAATTCGACTGCGACGTCTTCCGTTAGGCGCCCAGTGAGTGACAATCTTCTCCCATCTGATAAAGTACAAAAGTACACATATAAGGTGATAATTGAATTCAAGAAATCCAGCAAAACCCATTAACATACGGAACCTACGTATTCCACTGTAGGCCCGATTTATTGCCCTCATGTTTTATTTAGTGGTGTCGATCGAAATGCTTAATTAGTCGACTATATCCTGTAATCTTAGCGTTTTAATGGCCTATTTCTACTACAGTGGCCGTTGGGCCGCTCGTAAGAAGGCCCGGGCGGTCTTAATTAGAAAAACCTCGCAATTAATTAGCAATAAAATGCATGGACTTGTTTGGAGTTGAAGGGGAATAAAATTGTTGGGCGGTTTTTTGGCACGTTTTGTATTTGTAAGTACTTCTTTGGGTTAACTTGTGAGACGCAAGACGGACCAAACTCATTTTGTTTTTATAGTATTAGAGTAAAAAACGAAACGGCTGTGTTTTTAATTTTGAACTTTCTTGGGATAGCCAGAGTCATATGGAATAGCATAGGCTATATAAAATCAGAATACATTCAAATAACGCGGGTGCGTGAAGCACCAACTATGTAAAAACGCGTGTGAAGCCGCAGGTGCCAGCTCGCCATACGAAACAAGAATGCAATTCATTCTTCGAACCTATTTTGATTGCGACTTAGGTATTGACGGCATTGAAGACACAAGTAGTTTTTTTTTTTCAGGAAAAGAATTGTCATGTGGCGATATTTTAGTGCCAGTCTTTTAGGCACACTTTCAGTTGTAGAAAGCCATGCGGAAGAATTTTTGAATGCCCATTTGTATTTCAATTAAGAGCGTTTGTCTTAAGTGTTTACGTTTTTTTTTGTATTTATTTTTAAGACTGTCTACATTCCCAATGTAAATTACAAAGGCTAAAGTTATTGCTTTTATTTATTTCGTTATAAAACTACTGAACGGATTTCATGTGATTTTCACCAATATGCAGAGTCATTAATGAGAAAGGTTACGTTGAATTTCAATGATTTTTAACACCCTTGCAAAGCCAGGGCGGGTTGCTAGTTGCTAGCACGTTTAAGACATTTTATTTATAAGTAATTATTATATTTTCTCAAAAATATTTTATAATATTGTTTGCTGGCTTTGTATCCAATGGAAACCTGACAAACAACATCATCACTAACAAAAACAAAACAAACAAAAACGTCACAATCGTCAGACGTGCTAAGTACAAAATTAAAGAATTAAGGCCAGCCTCTTTCACCACAGAACTACTCGCTACTCCGGATTTATTCCTCCATTCGTCAGCTTCAGCCCCTTTTTAGTGTAACATAAATAAGAAGCAACACGAGTCGACACAACCGCGGCTGAGGCTCGATACAGACGCTACCGCGCCGCTTAGCACAAGATGACAGTTAGGAGGTGGGTACACTGGTGGGGACTGCGAAATTAGAGCGAATTATTGCATTTGTAGACAAAATAACACGACATCACCGCGGCTGAGTCTCGATACAGACGCCACCGCGCCGTTTAGCACAAGATGAGAGTTAAGAGGTGGGTACACTGGTGGGGACTACGAAATTAGTGCGAATTATTGCATTTGTAGACAAGACAATACGACGTATCAGTGGCTGAGTTTCGATACAGACGCCACCATCGGTATATTACGATACATAATCAATGTATAATCTTTAAATGTCTGCAAAAAAAAAAATTGTCTAATACCACACAACACCACAGACTTACATAACTAACACTGAAATTCTCAAAGCGAATCTATAAATCATTCGCATTCAGCTAGTGTGCACTGCGCCTATTTCTCGCTGTATCGTCAAATGACACAAACGACAGGATTAGCCGGTATCTCGCGTCGCCACGCTACTGACGTACCTGCAAGAATTGTGGCTTACTGTCGCATCACTATTATTAGTACTGGCAAAAAATATTGCTGAGTTATGGGAAAAAAAATGTAGCCCTATATTAAGTACTTGGTAACATTTGGAGCTCCTTGAAGGAATTTATCTAAAGACGTCAGTCTGCTCTTTCTCTTCCCAACTATGTTAGGGTCGGCTTCCAGTGTACCTAATTGTGTGCAGCTAAATATTTTACACGGTGCAGTAGAATTTCCTGCCAGAGTATGTGCGCGCGTCTCATAGAGATATCAGCGAAACCATAGGGGGTGCCCATTAGGGCCGATGCCTGCTAGGGACTCGAGATTTTTAAAAGATTCTCGATATTCTTAAAGAGTTACCATGGCTCTTGTTTGCAAAAGCCAATCTCTCATGCTTCATTCAAGAGAGCGAAAGTCATTTAATGTTTATAACTATTATTTTTAATTTTGCCCGTATTTTTGCATTGCGGGGCAAATGGTCACAATTCTTCACTTTTTCTTTTTAATTCCCAAGGCGGACATCCAAGTCGTCGCCGAGGCCCCGTGTGGGTGATGCCCATCATGTGTTCTACGAGCCCACAGATCGTTACATAATATTCTACCTCAAAATAAAGCAAGACTGGTTCGCTAACATCAGAGTTTCTAACATCTCGTAACTGCTATTAAAGCTCTGGCGCAACTGAGAATAACTGCTTAACATGCATTCCGAGACTCAGAGACATCGCAGTATGTATATCGCCACCCATCATTAGATCGAAATCGGCAATTTGTAAAGGCGATAGTTTATGTGCATATATGTAGATGTACGAGTATGTTTACGTATGTTTGTTCACGCTCACACGGTTTTTTTTTTGTTCGAAAATCATCTAATGACATCTCCCGCCCTTTTGTGTTAAAGTTTTACTAACTAAACCCACTTCTGTTTCTTCTTTCCCTTCGTTCCAGGGCCCTGGGATTTACTTTGGCATCACCCACGGCCCCAGTAGGCTTCGACCCTGCTGTGCACCTACGGTTGCTGACATCTCCTTGAGGCGCGCGTCGAACACTACGCGTCGTTGACTACTTGGGCTCGGTCCGGGCGGTCGGGCACCGGATAGTCGGATGGCGAGCTACCCATTGCTCACCGTCCGCAAGCCCGCGCCTACGCTGTGGCTGGAAATCGGGATCGGAATCCCTGCGGCCGGAGCGCAAAGCTACAAAGGCTTAATAACTTTTAGCGGTTTTTGCTTACTAATTTATACAAGGTTGCCTACTGGTAAGTCGAAATATTCCCAATAGGACGTGATACTGTGACCTAATTTGACCGAAATAGGCCGAAGAATCGTTAAACTTAAGTGCCCGTAGAACAGATGATCGATGGGGCCGATAATTTTAGAGTGGAAGGTTTCACATAAGGCGAACCGACATGATGAGAGTCGGAACCCGATGGACGCGAGACGCACAGGAGCGGTCGTTGTGGCGGTACTTGGGGGAGGTCTACAAGTTTGTCCAGTTGTGATTTATGTTGTACATGTGCGATTTTTGGACAATCATTGTCGATTTATTTATGCCGTCTGATTATAGTTAACCTTATTATAGTCACAGTTAATTTAAAATCCTCCTCTCAGGAGCAGTCAGCCTTTTGTTATTCGCACTGCTGAGACTCAGGCCTTCTCCCTAGGAGAGGGAATGGGCCGTAATCCACCATACGGGCCCAGTGCGGACTGGTGAATGTCACAATGTCTTCGAATTTTTGGTTCTAGTACATGCTGGTTTTCTCACGATGTTTTCCTTCACAGTGATACTGATTACCCTAAATCACCAAACTAACATAAGTATGCGTCTTCGTTGCCAAATCGCATACGATAAGCGCGCCTCACATTTGGACAGCAATCGGTTGGTGTACAATAGGGTGGCAGATAAGAGACGTTCGACAATTAGAATATTAATCTAATTAGCTCTGTGCTGTACACTTATTTGAGGTGGCAAATCATTAAATACTTCTATACTCTGTTCGCGTTAAGATTAGAAAAAAGAAACGTTTTTACTGTCTGCTCTACCTAGGGAATCCAATTCCGCATCAAAATTACAATCCCGCACGCCTGTAGGATTTTTAATTTCTTTCAAGTAGTAATAAACACAAAAATCGGTCAAGTGCGAAACGGACTTCCACATCGAGGGTTTCTTATAAAACCTACTGTAAATAGTTCGATTCCCGAATCGAGTTTCCAAGAATTTACAAACAGCAAAAAAAAAAAAATCATATAAAATCAGGTGCTTATAGGGAACAAAAAAATATTTAACGGGCCTTCGTCTTCTAGAAATTTGAATTCACATGCTGTGGGGAATCCCCGGTCATAGAGTACTTAAACTGACATTGATTACGTTCCATTTCAATTGCGATACAGGTCTCGCAGAACACAAAATAAAAACTCAAAAATTATGGCAAGGTGAAATCGAAAACAAAATAATTGTTTTCCAGACAAATACTATAAAAAATGTCACGAGTTCCATGTAAATTGTTTCATCACTTTTTAATGGGGATGGACTGAGTCTATTAAATAATCTAAACGGCAGCAGGTCGTCGGAATCCACTTTTCTTATAAAAAACTAGAATCCCGCAGACGTGCGGGATCCCGCACTTGCGGGATTGGATTCCCTAGTTCTACCGATTTTAACTTCTATTTCGTAAAAAGTGGTTACAATGCCAACTATTCACTGCAGCCGCCATTTGTCATGCTACCAAGTACCAACATTATAAAAGTCAAAATCAGTTAAACGGACAGTAATAAAAGATTTTCAAAAATTAATGTAATTTTGAACAGAGTATAGCTACCCTAGAGTGCTCTAGGGCGCAGTTGTCATAAGTCTACCCATGGCCCCAGTAGGCTTCGGCCCTGCTAAGCCCCTACGGTTTTGCTGACATCTCTTAGATATCCGCGTGGAACACTATGCGTCGTACGGAACGTGATACTGTGGTATGCACTTCACATATGAAATGTACTATCACTTGCAAAAGTCGATAAGAATTCTCACAACGTATTAGTTTGACGTTTAGTTTGACTTACGACCTTCTGTTTTCAAGTTTTCGCCAACAAATGATTGAGATTCACAATTTCATCAACTTAGCATAAGTCAAGATGGCCCAGTGGTATAGAGCACACCGATGCGATTGAAGCGCAAATCAGTGTGCCGCAAGTTCAAATCCCATGCAATTGTTGACTTTTTGTAAGTTCTTACCCGATTGGAAGTTATGGATTAGCATTACATATATTAAATTATTCTTTAACTTGTTCACACATTTCTTAGAGTTAGAAAGGTAGATAACAAAAAAACTAAACAAAGAATTAGATTTCTGCGAGGTAGACATGAGTTTTAACTTGACCGAAATGAACTGTCGTTTGGCTGTAGTTGTTGGTTAGTGACGTGTGGTTAACAGTTGTAATATTCGCAAAATGCAGGCTAATATTAGTATTGAAGTGAGGGCGACTATCATTGGGCTGCATAAAAGCGGTCTTAATAAAACACAAATATCTGAAGAAACCGGACTGAATGTGAGTATAATAGCTATTAATGAATTGTAACTTTATTATAAATTAAAATGTATGCCATTTATGAATCCATCCATCGTATCTTTATGAGGCTTAAAAGAGAAATACATAAATCGTTGGGTTTATTGGATTTATACATGCAGTTTTATTTTAAAATTATATTCAATAATTATGATTATTAACATTTTATATAATGAAAATGAAGTCAAGTAGGTATAGCTGCCTAATATTTTTTTTTTTTTTGTTTTAGAAAAATACTGTAAGTCTTTGGATAAAAAGATATGAGGAAGAAGGTTGCCTTGCTAGTCGAAAGAGAAGTGGGAGACCGAAGCTTATTAGCGAGGCGCAGCGACGACATATGGTGGACATATACGAAACGAATGGTTTCGCACCAACGAGACATTTTGCGGAATTATATGACACCTCGATGGATACTGTTCGCCGTGCACTTCACGCTGAAGGCGTGCATCACAGAAAACCTGCTAAAAAGCCGTACTTGACAGAGAGGCACAAACAAGAACGATTACGTTTCTCACGTAATTATTTAGATTTTGACTGGAATACTGCGGTATTTTCAGATGAAAAAACATTTCAATCCAGTCAAAAGGGCAGGCTTCACTTATGGCGCAAGAATAACACTCGCTGGTGTGATAACAACGTTATTCTTAACACCGAATCAGGTCGAATCACAATCAATATGTGGGGATGGATGAGTGCAGCAGGACCAGGAGAACTGGCTTTTATTCCTCCACGCGCAAACAGTTCAACTTATGTGGAAGTGTTAGACTCAATTATGCTACCTACTGTGCGCAACATTTACCCAGCTGATGAGTTAGCAGAATTTCCGTTTGTCCAGGACAATTGTCCTATTCACCGAGCGAGTACTGTGCGTGAGTGGTTTCAATCACCCGGAAGTAATTGTTATTCCATGGCCAGCGCGATCACCCGACCTCAACCCCATAAAAAATCTATGGGGTTTGATGGTGCAAAGGTGGGACTCGCGGAATGAGAGGTCTACGGAACAATTAAAAACCCATTGCATGGAGGTGTGGGAAAGTTTTAGAGGAAGCGAAATATGCGGTAATATTGTTGGGTCCATGCGCAAACGTCTACTTGACTGTATCGAAAATAATGGGGGTTATACAAAATATTAAGTTTTAGTAAAATCAGTCGGTGTAACTAAATGTTTAGTAGGCCATTTTATTTTAATACTAGCTTTTGCCCGCGCGGCTTCGCTCCCGCTCTTCCCTACTTCAGTCTACTATACCCTACTCTACCCTACCCTACTCTACCCTACTCTACCCTACCCTACTCTACTCTACTCTACCCTACTCTATCCTACTCTACCCTACTCTACCCTACTCTACCCTACTCTACTCTACTCTACCCTACTCTACCCTACTCTACTCTACCCTACTCTACCCTACTCTACCCGACCCTACTCTACCCTACTCTACCCTACCCTACTCTACTCTACCCTACTCTACCCTACTATACCCTACTCTACCCTACCCTACTCTACCCTACTCTACCCTACCCTACTCTACTATACCCTAAAAAAAAAAAAAAGTAGGTCTTATGTCCGTCTCCTGGTTTTAAGCTACCTCCCCACCAATTTTCAGCCAAATCGGTTCAGCCGTTCTTGAGTTATAAGTGGTGTAACTAACACACTTTCTTTTATATATATATATATAGATATCCGTGATTATTCGTTAACAAACACTGTATTATATTGTGTTTACTTTCGTTTAAAACAGCTATATCTTTTAACTTGTGCCATCGCCTTATCTTAAGAATGCAGTGAACTCGCTATCAATTTTGTTGACAATAATCATGATTCTATTTTGTTTTTTATTCTTCTACCCGCACTGTTCTAACATAATAGTTCAATTTATTTTTCTCATCTAATTGACGATTATCTTGTGAGAACTAAAGTTCTTTTAACAGAAATTGAGGTTTAGTTTCAATCTTCTTTTCGTCAAGAAAATGAACAATTAAGCTATGACCTCAATACATTCATTGTGACGTTACATAAAAATAAAATGTCAGTCTAAATCATAATTATATCACTTTTCAATAAATAACTGGATATAAACAATTATATTTTATTTTATTAAAATTTAATATCCTTTCATTGTTACGTTATTCATATTATGAATGGTCTAAGTGGGTATACTCCCAACAAACAATCTTACACGTAACATAGATAACGGTTACAAGATAACTTTTTGTCTAGGTAACAATTCGACGTCACAATTCTCATAAATGTTTAATTTGTAAATATAAAAAATAAACATTTTTATTAAACACGTCTTTTTATTTCCACCTTACAACATCGAAAAGATGTAACAACTAAATAATTGCAAATTACGAATGTGATTCTTCTTGTGGTTAATAGATCATATTCGTAATTTGCAACTATTTAGTGCAAAAAATGCAATAGTATTTTACATAGAAATTTAAAAAACAACTATATTAATATAGATTGGGAATTTTCAAAGTAAAAAACAACCGCAATGGACCGACCATGATTTGAACTCGGGCTACGTTATTTGAGAATCCAACACTTAGTTCATACGGCTACCAGCACATGACATATTTGCGCGAATTTTATCAATGCAATGGTAAGAACAAGTCGCCTCTGTGACTGTGATAAAAATAATAATGATGTTTTTAAGCTCAGTGCGACGACAGTTCCTTAGTGTGTGTTATCTGTGGAATGTGGATACTCATACACGCGCACACATACGCACGGAAGTATCGTGCTCGCTCGGTTCGTAGCAATGTAATCTTTAGCGTTCTTATGGACTTTTGCGGCCTGTACTGTACGTATGTACTATTCTTAAATGTGCAACTGAAGGAACACGGGTGAGTTTTAGTCAGTAAAAGTCTAACACTTCCTCTCACTCTACATAGACTGAGAGGTTATAAAGCTGTCCTACGTCAGATTTTCATAATATAAAAAGGATGTAGCCCGTCTCTAAAATAGAGATCGAGAATCGCGCTCTATGTACCTATAACGGTATATACTTATAACGGGAATAGAATTTAAATTTTTGTTTTAATTAATAAATTGATAAATTCTTGATAAATAGATATTGATAACGTCTCTAGCATGTTTGTCACTACTAATGTAATGCATCAATTCCCATATAATTTGCCAATAATTAGTTTAACTGATTTCTTAAAAGAACACTGTACGTATACTCCATCGGTTTAGGTAGTTAACTAAAGGTAAACAATCTTGATATTTCTTATTATTTATAACTAGCTGTTCCCGCGACTTCGTTCGCGTGGACTACAGGATTTTGAATTTATTTTTTCTAAAATAAAAGTAGCCTATGTTACTCCTTATTACACACCTGCCAAAAAAAGTCCCGTCACAATCGGCCCAGCCATTTCAGAGGTTAGCCCGGAAAAACAGACAGATAGACAGACAAAAATTGTAAAAAATGTTATTTTGGTGTATGTACCGTGTATATATTCATATATCCATGTGGTAAAAAGAAAATTATTTCAATATTACAAACAGACGCTCCAATTTTATTTATATGTATAGATAGATGTATAGATACATCTTATAAAAGACACACAACGATTATTCAAATTTAGCTAATCACCTAACATCGGTTTAGGTAAAAACCTAATTGTAAACATTTTTAGATACATTTTTTAGACAATTTTTCCTTTAACAGACATGTTAAGATTGTTTAATTTAGTTTACTATCTAAACCGATGGAGTAGGTGCTTTTAAGTAAAATTTCAATGCTTGAATTATGATTGAGGTGAAAGGCTAGTCGTAGGTTATCAGATTGTTACTACAAACAAAAAATAATTTCACCTTTAAGCACATAAATTTAAATTACCTCACAACGTCCCTTCGTGCCATTAAAGATTCCCAGATCCCTCTTCCCTTCTATATCTCGACCTATTAACTAAACACTGTCACAATAAAGTAATGAAAAGCTGTATAAACGTCATTTAGGTTCGTCGTATACGGGCCACCGTTCGCAACCACAAAACGCTGCCACAGGCATATTTCCTATAGTTCTTATAATATTGATTCGCCGGTGGCCGCCACACGTTACAAACACCGCTGCTTGTTTCTTGTGGCCCGCACAGAGCACTAAACGCCGATACAAAACACCTTCACATGCCACTAGCGCATTTAAATCTTCTTCGTCAGAGTCCATTATGATGCGAACCGTACGCATGGGTTAAAAAGAAATAGCAGCCACCGGCCACAAGTTACTGTCGCGCGCTACAGTTTCCTTTGTGGCCGCTTTTAGCTACAGCCTTGCATTCTAGAACAACCACAGTAGGGTTGCAATCCAAGGTCGTTCTATTATAACTCGATTAACTACCCTAGAGTTTGCCCAACTAACTCTAACTCTGAGCCTAACCTACCCTAGGTTGGAATAAGCGGCTATATGCTTGACATTGACAGTTGAACTTGTTCGCGTTCAAAAATGCCAGAGTAGAGTACATTACTATGACGTCATTAGAGTTAACTGTGAACTTTTTGAACGCAGGACCGTGGCGGCCTGTGGCCCGTCTGCAGCGGCCCTTAGTCCCCGATACCGTATCTACGGGTCCCAGAAACAATTGAACGTGTAAATAATCGCCTCCCTAAGGATGTCCGGATTTCATAGTGATGTGACACGCGATCTATTAGCTTGATGGTAAAATGTTATAATATTATTTTTGATAGACTTGAAAATTGTTATTTATTAATTTGGGGGTTTTGTTTTAGGGGATATTTTGTCGTGTAAATCAAACAATTGGTTTAAGGGAGAGCTCATGTATTTTAGTCACTGATAGGTTAGCGAGGTTAAGTTAAGTATGCCACGGTCAGTGCACGGATGGGTGACCAGTTTTTGTTTTAAATTCTGTTGTAGGAAATGTGATGGAAGTAATAGGAATTACGGTAAACGAAGGTACTCTAAACTTAATTACATATTTAATAAAGATCATCAATTTTCCATAATATTATGCAATGGACTACGCGATATTAGTCATACTCTAATGCAGATAGCTTGCAGAAATATTAAATTCTTGACGATGGGGGCCTAAAGTTGGCCACAAATTACAAATTCATCCTTTACCTGTAAATAATATAGTGGATGTTTGAAGGGTAATTTGTAGACATCATTATTTTCTAATTTATTTGCTATACATATTTTAGAGCAGTGATGGCCGACGGTAAGGGCCCCAACTTACAAATTGTAGGTCGCGGGTTCAAACCCAGCCAGGCGCATTACTTTGTGAGCAAATATCTCCCTCCATTCCTTCTATGGAGGACATAACTTTTTAAAATTTTAAAAGTTATGCATTTTATATTTTTAATTATTGAGTCAATTTTATATTTTTGATAATTTTGATCGCGGATAGAATGTCACGTTGGGTCTTTTGTATTAAAATAAAATTAAAGTTATTTATTAATTAGAAAGTTGTAGATAGAATGTAAACGTTCGTACATTTGGTAAGCCCCCCCCCCCCCCGCACCCGCTCCCTCCGGGACTGCGCTTCTAAATTAAACATGTACCGACAACTGGAGCGCACAAATTAAAATTCTAGTTATTTTACAGTGTTGGTTTATTACAAGTTTCTACTGAGAATTTATTTTTGTTTCAGATATATCCGGTAGGAAAAAAAAATTAAAACTAAACCTTTTGCTACATATTCAATGTTTGATAGCATGATTGACGTACAGTGACAGTAATAATAATGAATAAATAATAATAATAAGAGAATAATGAGAGAGCAGTGGTGGCCGAGTGGTAACGGCTCCGACTTACGAGTTGTAGGTCGCGGGTTCAAACCCAGCCAGGTGCATTACTTTGTGTAATTTATTTCATCACCACTGCTCTCAAAACGGTGACGGAAAACATCGCGCGTAAGGAAACCGGCATGTCCTGGAACCAAAAAATTCAAAGACATATTGTGACATGACATCCACCGATCCGCACTGGGCCCGCGTGGTGGATTACGGCCCATTTTCTCTCTTATAGAGGAGGCCTGAGTCCCAGTAGTGGGAAGATTATAAGGCCGACAATGCAAAATAATAATAATCAATTTGGTTCAGGCAACATGTACCCAAATCATAAATACCTTATAGACAGACAGACACAGACAGTGGTTGAGCGGTTGGCTTCTTCTCTGTGAAATCGCAAGTTCGATTCGCGCAAGGATAAAATGTTTGTATGAGCTACATACAGTTTTCCCCGTTCTGGGCGAGTTTATTTTGTAAAAGCTCTCAAGATTTAAGAGTAACTAATAGTACTTAGTGGGACGAAAAGTTTTTTTTTTATTTATTTGAGGATGAACCGAAGATGAAAGCGAGGAACCGTGATCGTTGGATGGAGTGGAGGGAAGCCTTTGCCCAGCAGTGGGACAGTGTAAAAAAAAAATGAGGATGATGTTGTCATTTTAAATATAAAAAATAAAATAACTAAATCCAATCTCACAAAAACATTGACCAATTTAGAATCGAAAATTTATTTTGACAACACACAGCATACCTGATATGATAATTCACACGGAAACACCTTAAATCTTTACCAGTTGACTTCACCTTTAGTCATTTCGATGATCTTTATGAAACGATAAAAAAAATGTTGCCACACTCTAAGAATGATTCTTGTATCGTGGTTGTGTTCACAAATATGTAAACTCATATACACAAAACACCCAGACCCGAAACACCTATCTGTAGGCCATACAAATATTTGTTCCGTGCGGGAACCGAATCCGTGACACGCAGCGCGGCAGTCAACCGCTTAAAACCACTACACCAAACATGCCGTCAAAACTACCAGCTGATCTAAATGTAAGTTAACGCAACTCCGGCCCCCAAGATACAGGCGCTGCCTAGTTTGAGGACCACAGCTCAACTTAATGTTAATTTTACCAGTACTGTGAACACCCTTAATTATCATAAGTTTAGTATTTAAGACTAAACTTATGATAATTAAGGGTGTTAGTATAAATTATTTTTATTATTATCTAAGATTGCCTTGTTTTCGAGAGTGGAAAGTCATCATAACTTCTTCCGTTCTGGAGGAGACACTACCTCTCGTAGTGTAAGATTTCTTCTGATGAAAACTAACCAGTAGTCCTTCAGCTGCCCTTTGCGTTCTCGGGGCAACGGTGACTCTTTCAAATAATCCCGCAACCAGTCGGTAGTAAAATATAAATCCGCCATATTTTCTATGGTTTTTTATAACACGATAATAAATATTGGCGACTTTTTATTCGTTATTATAATAAGGAGGAAATAAAAATAGCGCTCGTGACAATGCAGGCAACCCGCGGATCATATGGAACGTGTGGGGTTGCCAGCGTTCGCAGTAAACATACAAAATTATGTAGTATATTATTGGCATTAACATATTGACTGCTCTCAAAACTGTGAAGAAAAACATCATGAGGAAACCGACATGTCCTAGAACCAAGAATTTCTACTGCTGGGACTCAGACCTCCTCTCTAGGAGAGGGAATGGGCCGTAATCCACCACACGGACCCAGTGCGGGTTGGTGGATGTCACATGTCTTCGATTTTCTGGTTCTAGGACATGCCAGTTTCCTCACGATGTTTTCCTTCACCGTTTTGAGAGCAATGGAGATGAAATAAATTACATAAAGTAATGTGCCTGGCTGGGTTCGAACCCGCAACTTATAATTCGTAAGTCGGGCCCATTACCACTCGGCCACCACTGCTCAAAAAAATCATTGGTTCGTTATAAACAGGCCTTTAATCTTATCTTTGCATTTGTCTACAGTTTAGTGCTCACAAGACGTCAGGTGTTTTTCACAGCTTCAAGGGAGTCGCAGACCTGAGTATATATGGTTTTGATTTCATCTCGATACCTCTACACGTTTCCGAGATAAAAGGTCTTGATAGACAGACAGACTGGTTGTCAGTCTTTCTATAAGGTTCCCGTTTTTAGGGTTCCGTAGCCAAATGGCAAAAAACGGAACCCTTATAGATTCGTCATGTCTGTCTGTCTGTCTGTCTGTCTGTCTGTCTGTCCGTCCCCATGTCACAGCCACTTTTTTCCGAAACTATAAGAGCTATACTGTTGAAACTTTGTAAGTAGATGTATTCTGTGAACCGCATTAAGATTTTTACACAAAAATTGAAAAAAAGCAATAAATTTTGGGGGTCCCCATGCTTAGAACTGAAACTCAAAAAATTTTTTTTCATCAAACCCATACGTGTGGGGTATCTATGGATAGCTCTTTAAAAATGATACTGAGGTTACTAATATCATTTTTTTCTAAAGTGAATAGTTTGCGCGTGAGACACTTCCAAAGTGGTAAAATGTGTGTCCCCCCCCCTCTAACTTCTAAAATAAGAGAATGATAAAACTAAAAAAAATATATGATGTACATTACTATAAAAACTGCCAACGAAAATTGGTTTGAACGAAATCTAGTAAGTAGTTTTTTTTTAATGCGTCATAAATCGAAAAAAATACAGTATTATTAAAACATCGATCAAAGTTACAACACATTACAAGAACTTTTGTATTATGTTACTTGCTGTTACGGAACCCTTCATGGGCGAGTCCGACTCGCACTTGGCCGGTTTTTCCTTTTGAGGTCATCATCATTTCAGCCGATAGTCGTCCATTGTTGGACTGTTGGACATAGGCCTCCCCAAGTGCCACCACAATGCACGATCTTGTGCGTCCCGCATCCATCGAATTCCTGCAACCTTCACCATGTCATCGGATCCATATGTCATCACTGGCAACACACACTGGTCATAGACTTTCGTCTTGAGACACTGTGGTATGTTGGATGAGAAGATACCGCGTAGCTTCCCGAACGCTGCCCAGCCGAGTCGGATTCGACGGTTGACCTCTTTCTCGAAATTAGATCTACCCAACTGGACTGTCTGCCCGAGGTAGACGTAATCGTCCACAACTTCGAGTATAGAGTCTCCGATCTTGATAGGAGTGGGTGCTACATGGTTGTTTATCATGACTTTAGTTTTGTCCATGTTCATTTTAAGACCCACTCTTTCGGAAGCTCTACTGAGGTCATTGAGCATTGTACTGAGCTCTTCTGTAGTCTCAGCCATGACTACTATGTCGTCGGCAAACCGAAGGTGAGTGATGTACTCGCCATTGACATTAATGCCTAGTCCACTCCAGTCCAGAACCTTGAAGACATCCTCCATTGCGGCCGTGAACAGTTTCGGAGAAATGACGTCTCCCTGCCTCACACCTCGCTGCAGGAGGATAGGTTTCGAAGTCTGGTCCTGAAGTCGGACTGACATAGTGGCGTTTTCGTACAAACACTTCAGCACCTCGATGTACCGATAGTCAATCTGGCACCGTTGGAGAGACTGCAGTACAGCCCAAGTCTCGATCGAATCAAAGGCTTTCTCGTAGTCCACAAACGCTAGGCAGAGAGGCAGATTATACTCCTCGGTCTTCTGTATAACCTGTCGTAGCGTATGTATGTGGTCCACGGTGCTGAAGCCTTTTCGGAATCCGGCTTGTTCGGGAGGCTGGAAGTCGTCGAACCTGCGCGCGAGACGATTCGTGATGACTCTGGAAAACAGCTTGTAGACATGGCTCAGAAGTGAGATGGGCCTATAATTCCTCAGTAGGGCCTTGTCGCCCTTCTTAAAGAACAGTACCACCACGCCTCCGCTCCATGCCTGTGGCGTTTTTCCCTCGAGTATGACGGAATCAAACAGCTTCTGAAGGGCCTTAAGGATCGGTTTTCCACCCGCCTTCAAAAGTTCGGCCGTAATTCCGTCGTCACCCGGCGCCCTATTGTTATTAAGCTGCTTCAGAGCCATCCTAATCTCGTACAGGCTGACGTCCGGGATATCTTCGGTATAGTGTCGGCTCAATCTAGCTCTTGGGTCGTTTGCTAGATTTACAGTGGGTTTAGTGGTTGACGTGTACAACTGTCCATAGAAAGCCTCGATCGCTCCTAGAAGCTCTGGTTTGGCGGATATGACTCTGCCATCTTCGGTCTTCAGTTTCGTGAGCTGGCTCTGCCCAATAGACAGATCTCTTGCAAACACCTTGGAGCCCTTGTTTCGCTCAATCGCGTCTTTAATTTTTCCCGTATTATAATGACGGAGATCGCGTTTCAAGGACTTAGAGATCCGTTTATTGAGCTGCCGATATGTAATCGCGTCTTTAATTTTTCCCGTATTATAATGACGGAGATCGCGTTTCAAGGACTTAGAGATCCGTTTATTGAGCTGCCGATATGTGTACGAATCGTCAGCTCAATAAACGGATCTCTAAGTCCTTGAAACGCGATCTCCGTCATTATAATACGGGAAAAATTAAAGACGCGATTGAGCGAAACAAGGGCTCCAAGGTGTTTGTAAGAGATCTGTCTATTGGGCAGAGCCAGCTCACGAAACTGAAGACCGAAGATGGCAGAGTCATATCCGCCAAACCAGAGCTTCTAGGAGCGATCGAGGCTTTCTATGGACAGTTGTACACGTCAACCACTAAACCCACTGTAAATCTAGCAAACGACCCAAGAGCTAGATTGAGCCGACACTATACCGAAGATATCCCGGACGTCAGCCTGTACGAGATTAGGATGGCTCTGAAGCAGCTTAATAACAATAGGGCGCCGGGTGACGACGGAATTACGGCCGAACTTTTGAAGGCGGGTGGAAAACCGATCCTTAAGGCCCTTCAGAAGCTGTTTGATTCCGTCATACTCGAGGGAAAAACGCCACAGGCATGGAGCGGAGGCGTGGTGGTACTGTTCTTTAAGAAGGGCGACAAGGCCCTACTGAGGAATTATAGGCCCATCTCACTTCTGAGCCATGTCTACAAGCTGTTTTCCAGAGTCATCACGAATCGTCTCGCGCGCAGGTTCGACGACTTCCAGCCTCCCGAACAAGCCGGATTCCGAAAAGGCTTCAGCACCGTGGACCACATACATACGCTACGACAGGTTATACAGAAGACCGAGGAGTATAATCTGCCTCTCTGCCTAGCGTTTGTGGACTACGAGAAAGCCTTTGATTCGATCGAGACTTGGGCTGTACTGCAGTCTCTCCAACGGTGCCAGATTGACTATCGGTACATCGAGGTGCTGAAGTGTTTGTACGAAAACGCCACTATGTCAGTCCGACTTCAGGACCAGACTTCGAAACCTATCCTCCTGCAGCGAGGTGTGAGGCGGGGAGACGTCATTTCTCCGAAACTGTTCACGGCCGCAATGGAGGATGTCTTCAAGGTTCTGGACTGGAGTGGACTAGGCATTAATGTCAATGGCGAGTACATCACTCACCTTCGGTTTGCCGACGACATAGTAGTCATGGCTGAGACTACAGAAGAGCTCAGTACAATGCTCAATGACCTCAGTAGAGCTTCCGAAAGAGTGGGTCTTAAAATGAACATGGACAAAACTAAAGTCATGATAAACAACCATGTAGCACCCACTCCTATCAAGATCGGAGACTCTATACTCGAAGTTGTGGACGATTACGTCTACCTCGGGCAGACAGTCCAGTTGGGTAGATCTAATTTCGAGAAAGAGGTCAACCGTCGAATCCGACTCGGCTGGGCAGCGTTCGGGAAGCTACGCGGTATCTTCTCATCCAACATACCACAGTGTCTCAAGACGAAAGTCTATGACCAGTGTGTGTTGCCAGTGATGACATATGGATCCGAAACGTGGTCGCTCACAATGGGCCTCATCAAAAGGCTTAAAGTCACCCAAAGAGCAATGGAAAGGGCTATGCTCGGAGTTTCCTTGCGTGATCGAATCAGAAATGAAGATATCCGCAGGAGAACCAAGGTTGCCGACATAGCACAAAGAATCGCCAAACTTAAGTGGCAATGGGCAGGGCACATTGCTCGCAGAACAGATGGCCGTTGGGGCCGAAAGGTTCTGGAGTGGCGACCGCGTACCGGAAAACGCAGCGTTGGAAGGCCTCCTACAAGGTGGACTGACGACCTGGTGAAGGTAGCGGGAATCCGATGGATGCGGGACGCACATGATCGTTCGTTGTGGCGACGCTTGGGGGAGGCCTATGTCCAGCAGTGGACGTCTGTCGGCTGAAATGATGATGATGATGATGAACCCTAAAAACGTACAAATACTACATTTCCCTCACCTAGCCACCCTCTCATATTTATATCGTCCTTGAGTCTCAGTCACTCATCGCTCTCTTTACGACCACTATAAAAAACTTCGCCTGTCCGTCAGTCGTTACGATGGAGAATGTTGTCATAGTAGGTACTTCAAGTTTCGTAACAGTGTCGTATGGATTGTTAGTTTGTAGTTTTAAACATGAATAGCTATTTTAGTGTCTCGCAGTCTCTTTAAAATCTTATAAAATTAATAATATAATTGTTAAAAGTTTTCTCTGAGTATTTTTTTCATTTTAATTTTAAAATTTTGTGAATTTTGTGCTTTTTAATTTATTTATTGATTATATTCATGTCCTGTTTTATTAATATATTGAATTCAAAATTATGCGAATTAATCAAAACAAATTCATTACAATTTAGATGTTAAGTAATAATACTCATCATCATCATCGTCCTGCCCTTGCCCCGTTTTATTTGAGGTCGGCCCAACACGTTTTTTTCTTCTATTCTGTCCTGTCACTTGCACTCGTTACGGTATCACTAACTCCCTTTTCTTTCATACTTCTCACACAGTCCATCCATCTTTTCTTTGGCCTCCATCTCCCCCTCCGTCCATCCACATGTAAACTCATAACTTTTTTAGCAACATGCTTTTCATCCCTCCTTTTCACATGACCACACCAAGTACTAAAACTAATAATGTATGAAAATAATGTAAACCCTGGGGAGAATGGAATTGGTATCTTTAATACAAGTTACTATGTATCTATCTTTTTTTTTTGTGGTAGGAAAAATCATCCAAAGACAACCCCCGCTCTTGGGCGGAGCGGGAGATAGTGTCAGACTCTTACTGACTAAAAGACCCACCCCGCTCCTTCTAGCCTTTGAACCGGGGCTCGAGCTGTCTTTCGAAACTAACCCTGGCCCCAGTAGGCTTCGACCCAGCTGGGTCCCTGCTGTTGTTGACAACTCCTTGAGGCGCGTGGGAACAGTGCGCACCGTCGACGACTTGGGCTTGGTCCGGACAGTTACCGGACGGCCGGACAGCGAGCTACCCATTGCTCACTGTCCGCAAGTCCGCGCCTACGGTGGCCGGAAATCGGGATCAGAATCCCGGCGGCGGCGGCGAGAACGCCGTTGCCTGATGCGGTCGGCCTCCTCCTTTGCGAGCAATACTGCCTCGCAGAAGTCGGCGACCGCCTGCCACTCCTCCTCGCTCCGGACCATGTCCGGCGCGAGAGGTCTCCGCCGCCGATCGCCCCCACGAGGGCACGGCGCTGCTCCGCCCAGGCAGGGCACACCTCGACTGTGTGCTCCAACTATGTATCTATCTAAGATGCCAGTTGTGATACTGTGTCGAAATCAATTTTCAATGCATCAAAACATATTTTTGTAATCCCATTACTGAATTTTCAGAGAATAATAAAGCATTAGGGTAAACCACCCATATATACCCTAGTCGGTAACATATCCCACTTACAAAATTAAGACACGCATTTAAAATTGCATAAACTAGGTACATAGTGTAAGTTTAACTTGAGTTTTATAATTTACATCGCTATCATATACTTAAGAACTAACTAGATCGGCTCAAATAAGCCCCAAATTTTAATTGCGTATCTTAGTGTTTTTACAAGTGGCCAGGCACGTCTCCAGCTCCTCAGGGATAGCCAGCAGGGCTCTGGTGTTACTGACCATTTCGCGGAGGGTGTGTAGCAAATGAGGTTATCAGCTGATGAGGCTGTCCGTTCACATTGATAACAAATAATGCGATGGAAATATTAAACAAATAAAACTTATACAATAGGGTAATTTCCAGGGTCAAAATAATTGCATTTTATTAAGTCCGTATTTTAGATTATAAAAAAATATTAGACACGTATTTTTTCTTTTTTCGATCAAACAAAAAAAAAAGATATAGCCCATTAAAGTTACGAGTGACGTAAAAAATGACGAAAAAAATGCAGCACGGCAGGCGTGACGTTACACGTAACTTTAACGGGCTATATCTTTGTAATTTTTGGTTTAATTAACAAATAAAAAAATACATGTCCCTTATTTTTGAATTAACTAAAAGACGGACTAATTAATTTTTTTACGGCAATTAGCTTATTGGCGACCTTCCGCGATCTGTTCCAGGCAATTTTCACATGGATGAAACTTTAGGTTTTCAGTAGCGCCTTATGTGCTTTGAATACCTGTGTGCTTGTGGAGCTCTCCCTTGGGGAATCTTGTCAAGTACCAGGTGAGAAAGGGAGTTTTGAGGGGGTTTTATTGCAGGTCCAAAACTGGTTCACTGCTAATAATCTAGTTCTAAATGGGAAAAAAACTAAATGCATAAGATTTTCCTTACCAAATGTCATAAGTAGTGATTGCGACATAGTATTGAACAATGAGAAACTAGAATTTGTTGATAAAACAGTTTTCTTGGGGATTACGCTTGACTCTAGGCTACAATGGGGTCCTCACTTAACATCTCTTGCAGGACGGCTTAGCTCGGCTGCATATGCTGTTAGAAAAATCCGCCAATTTACGGATGTTGATACCGCTAGACTAGTCTATTTTAGTTATTTTCATAGTGTCATGTCGTACGGTATCTTACTATGGGGACGGGCTGCAGACATCGAGTCAATCTTTATATTACAGAAAAGAGCCATCAGAGCTATTTACAATCTCCGCCGGTGCGATTCTTTAAGGGAACTGTTTAAAGATATTAACATAATGACGGTACCTTGTCAATATATCTATGAAAACATCATGTATGTTAGAAAAAATCTTCATCTTTTTAGCAAAAGAGGCGATAGACATAATTATGTTACAAGAAATAGGGATCAATTAGTTCAACCAGGTTTCAGACTGGCTAAAGTGGCCTCTTCTTTCATGGGGTACTGTTTGAAATGTTATAATAAAATACCACCCCAAATATTAGAACTCAATGAAACGAAATTTAAATCTTGTATTAAACGCACACTATGCAGGCAAGCATATTATAAGTTGGAGGATTATATTCAAGATAAAAATGCTTGGCTCAATGCTGGTCCAGCTCCACTACCACTAGGGCGTACTAATTAGTTGATTAGTTGGAAACTAATATTATTATTTTTAATTTGAAAGACACAATTGCATTGTATAATGTAGAAGCACTTTTTCCAAGTTTGTGAATGTGAAGCACCATGGAGCATTTTTATTAGGTTACAACTTCTTTTTTTGACATTACGAGCATGGCAGTTGAGAGTTTGTCATGCTCACTCAAATGTCTCGCTGTTGGTGGCACGTGTTATTGGGTCGTTCAGTTCCCTTCAAAATGGTTGAGCTGAGTGGGGCTGATGCACGCGTCATGCTCGTGAACGGGTGCCGTCAGATGGGACTGGTCATCTCTTAGCTGCCAGTGGCTTAATTCAGTTTCTATCTTTTAATTATTTTACATTTTTTATTTCATTATCGACATTGTGCTCACATGATAGAAGCAACAAGTAATATGTAACCAAGCATTATATGTAACACATAATATGATTTAAAAGAGTGTCCATGGAGTTTCTTGCACGTTCTTCTCCATAGAGACCTACTCTTTGGAACGTGCAATTTAGCTTCACTTTTCTTGGACTGACCGACATTTGACTATTCAAAAGTGCCTGTAAATGGTCTATTTGAAATAAATGTTTTGATTGATTGATTGATTGATTGGAGCTAAAAATAAGAGTTACTTAACTTACATTTTTATGGCTGATTTAGATTTAATAGATTGACTTCAGACAAAATGGACATTATTCGTAATTCTCAAGCACACGCTAACCGTCCATATGCCTCACCCCTCTCACATTTTTACCTATAACTACTTGAAGCAGCTGGTACATCCTGCCAGCGATTACCATATTGCATGAACGAGAAATATTGCGCGTTTTTACATTTGCACTTCGCTATGTTATAGTGGGCTCATTTGCAAGTTTAAGTGTGACGGGTAGCTAAGTGTAGGTAAATTGTATAGGAGGTGTTAAATTTGAGTCTGATTAGGGTAAATGTGAAGAGCGGTTGTCAATGTCAACCGAAATTCGATTTTTTGACTTGATATACAGGGTTATTTGTTAAACACTGGCAAGCTCCCAGGCCTATGTTACTAGTGGCAGGCGGACGCCGACTTCTGCGAAGCAGTAATGCTCGCAAAGGAGGAGGCCGAAAGCATCAGGCAACGGCGTTCTTGCCGCCGCCGCCGGGATTCTGATCACGATATCCGGCCGCCGTAGGCGCGGGCTTGCGGACAGTGAGCAATGGGTAGCTCGCTGTCCGGCCGTCCGGTAACTGTCCAGACCAAGCCCAGACGGGTTGAAGCCTACTGGGGCCAGGGTTATCCGAAAGGGAGCTCGAGCCCCGGTATGAAGGCTAGAAGGAACGGGGTGGGCCTTTTAGTCAGCAAGAGTCTGACACTATCTCCCGCTCCGCCCAAGAGCGGGGGTTGTCATTGGATGATTTTTTTCCACCATAAAAAAGGACTATGTTACTAACATCACAAACAACAACTTTTGTTATACGACTTTTAAAAATTTATCATATTTTAGTTCATCAGATCTTCATACAAAAATAAAAATATTTAAATTGAACGTTCTAAATATTACGAAGTCTATGCGAAGAAAACGATAGTACAATAGCGGAGGGGAGCGCAACCGGGTGGCGGGGTGCTTGATGCGCTTGCGTCGCGTTATACAGACGTAGGTAGGTATAGCAAAATACAGAGTTGAAATGTGTTAGATAGAAAAACGAAATCTTAAATGTTTGTTTTTGGTAGGTACTTAGGTAAATGAATTATGTTTTGTAACAAGTCATAGAAAAAAAATTGTCGTTTATGGTGTTAGTAATACAGTCCTGCACGGTTGTTAGTGTTTTTCAAAAAACGCTGTAAACTAGTGCTTGATGGTAAGCAGTGATGTAATCGTTGATGATGAGGTGCACTAGTGTATTAAAGGCCTATTCACTATAGCCTTGAAGACACCTAAATTACAATCGGACGAGAAGACCGCTGCAGGCAAATTGTTCAAGTCCCAAGATGTACACGGTATAAACGACGAGGTGAAACGCTTAGTCCGGGCCGTAGAGGTTTCAACAACGTAAGGATTGATAGTCGCCGTACGTATGCGCATTCTTGTTTATATATCTCGCGGTGTGTGTTCAGAGATAAATTAAGGCAAAAATTAACATTACTATCATCATTTTATCTGATCTGACACTGTTGAACATTGGTCTCCCCCATGTGTCGCCATAACACGATTGGTCCTGTTCATCACGCAATCATCGGATTCCCGCGACCCTTAGCCAGTTATAAGTCCACAAACATGCGTTTTTTTAAGGTGACATCCCACTCATACAGTACAAAGCGTTTTGGGAACACATTCATTATGCGTACCGCTAAGGATTGATTGGAAGTCCCTGCCGGAGTCTGTGTTTCTCCCTGCTACAACTTAGGGGTCTTTAGGTCATGAGTTACTTCTAGGCAAGCGTGTTCGATCGTCAGCCACATCATCGCTTTCTATCAGGTTAGATAGTGGTCAAACGTGAGCCTATCCATAATAAAAAAAAAGGTGGGAAATCATCAAATGAACTCGTGTCTCCGTTGTGCGCACAGCTAAGGCGTGGAATTCTGTGTCAGAGTCTATGTATCCTGATATCTACATAGATACAACCTGGAGGTTTTAAAGTCAAGAGTGAATAGGTGACTTTTAGGCACTCGTGTTCTATCGTCGACCATATCATTACTTACCATAAGGGGCGATAGTCATCCAATAGAAAAAAAAAAGAATTTAAACTAACATCTTCCGAAAAACATACAGGTGCAATCCCTAATAGAAAGAGACAGCAATATCTTCCCTTTCACCATCGCACCTGACACATTACGTCATAACAGGTGGCTGGGACCGTTAAACTTGTGCCACAGGATAAACAAGATTCTGACACCTTTCTTGGCATACTGCGTGTTATAAAGTTTGATTGTATAGAATGTTTTTAGGCTGTGTGTGTGAGCTTTTTGTATGGGGTGAGAACAGCTGTAGGGCGCGTGCGCTCAAGTGTAAAAGGTTTAGAAAAAATATACCTTGTTTTTTGTCTTCATTGATACGTTTATAGGAAGTTGTGAACTTGGGAATTTATTTTAGTCTTTGTAAGAAACAATCATGGTTTTCTAGTTGTCTTTTTGTGGACAGTCATTTGCTATCTTAGGCTCAGTGGTAACGACTTCGATTTAAGAGTTGTAGGTCGCACGCTTGCACCCAGCCCGGTTCGGCTTGTGGACGGAGAGCAATAGGTAACTCGCTGTCCAAACGTCCGGTAACTGTCCGGATCAAACCCAAGTCGTCGACGGCAGAGGCCCAGTTGGGTTGAAGTCTACTGGGGCCAGGGTCTAGTTCCGAAAGGGAGGCTCGGCCCCGTTATGAAAGGTAAGAAGGAACGGGGTGGGTTTTTTAATCAATAAGAGTCTGACACTATCTCCCGCTCCGACCAAGGGCAGGGAATGTCATTTGGATGATTTTTACCAATCGAAAAAAAGAAAAAACCGAGCTCGGTTCTACAAGTTTTTTTTTTTTTTTTTCCTTATTATTAAGAATAAATTTCTTAATAATTGATTACAATCTAGCCTAAAAGACTAATAAGTAATTTAACTCTAACTTATTTTTATACGGTAAGGTTCTACAAGTGAAACAATTTAAAATAGGACCAATAGTTTTTATATTCGTTACGAAATAAATACATACAAATATTTGCTCTTTATAATATTAGTATAGATTATTGACAGGTTCGATTTTAAACAACCATCACACAGGTGACAATCTATTCACTACCAGGATCATCCGCCTCCCATTAATCAGCCAGCCACTATGCTGTACAATTACCGGAACGGATCTTGAGCGCTCAGCGTCAGAGTGGGGATTTTTTTTTTTTTTTTTTTTTTCGATGGGAAAAATCATCTTATGACAACCCCCGCTCTTGGGCGGAGCGGGAGATAGTGTCAGACTCTTACTGACTAAAAAACCCATCCCGTTCCTTCAAGCCTTCATACCGGGGCTCGAGCGCCCTTTCGGATTACCCTGGCCCCAGTAGGCTTCGACCCGGCTGGGCCCCTGCTGTTGCTGACAACTCCTTGAGACGCGCGGGAACAGCGCGCGCCGTCGACGACTTGGGCTTGGTCCGGACGGTTACCGGACGGTCGGACAGCGAGCTACCCATTGCTCACTGTCCGCAAGCCCGCGCCTACGGTGGCTGGAAATCGGGATCGGAATCCCGGCGGCGGCGGCGAGAGCGCCGTTGCCTGATGCGGTCGGCCTCCTCCTTAGCGAGCATTACTGCTTCGCAGAAGTCGGCGACCGCCTGCCACTCCTCCTCGCTCCGGACCATGGCCTCGACCAAGGCCCGGCGCGAGAGGTCTCCGCCGCCGATCACCCCCACGAGGGCACGGCGATGCTCCGCCCAAGCAGGGCACACCGCGATTGTGTGCTCCACCGTGTCCTCCGGGCGTTCCGCACAGTGGCGACACCCGGGCGTCACTTCCGCTTTAATTCGGAACAGGAACCTCCCGAACTTGCCATTTCCGGTGAGGACCTGTGTCATGCGGAAGGTAAGGACGCCGTGAGGTCTTTCCAGCCACGCCTCAAAGAGGGGACTTATCGCCATAATTGTGGCGTGCCCATGACGGGGTTGCGATAGTCGCTGAGTCAGAGTGGGGATCGCTTTGCGCATTCCATACACTGGTGAGCCAATCGTCTTCGTTGTTAAATACATGCAGCAACGCAGGGAACGAATCAGGTGTGACGTCTATTACACGATGGCGCGGCGAGCTAACCACTAACACTTCCCGCCCCCGCGTCTCACTTCGCACCACTAAAGAGACCGAATATTTGACTTCTGCGCAACTTGAAGCCAGCGCTCAAGATCCGTGCCGGTAATTGTCAGTACCATCAGAATAATAAGCGATTATTATCCCTTAATAAATAAAATAACACATTTTGTATACCGTTATCTCCTTCATACTCTATCGATGACATTAAACCTGCTCGTGCGAATCAAGAATAAAATAAAAAATAAAAATAAAATTACTTGTCCCATCCGGGACCCAAACCCACATCCAACATACAAGATCCCACAGTAACGCATCTCACGTTACAGCACGTAACTCAAAACCACAATCTTCGGCCAAAAAAAGATATTATAACATCCTCGTACAGACACAGAACAGGTAAAAAATGAACGGGAATATTGTTGACAGGAAGGTGACAATTTGCTTTGAATCTTATCTTCCGCGGTGCTATGTGTGCCTCCGAAAATAATTACGTTATTATTTCCTACTCTAGTACTTTTCTATACAACATGATATACACTATGTACCGACTATACGACTCGAGCGCATTAACATGGCACCTGGCGCGAAAACAGTTGCCACATTGAATACTCAAAAATAGTTTGTATTGTCACGTTTAAAGCATCGTAAATTCATAAAGTAAGTAGTATATGTCATAAGAAACTATCCAACACAAAATAAATGTTGATATTAAAAAAAAAAACTAAAATAAAATTCAATTTCATTTCATTTATTTATTCATTTTAACAATATAAATTGTGTCTGAATGTTTTACAAAAAAAAAAATAGAAAATAAATTAATAATAGCTAAAACATTTCCAATAAAATCAATTAATCAATAAAATTAAATAATAATCACAATTATAAAACAATGTCAACACACAAAGAAATAATAATGTCACAAGTTCATTATGTCAACCACTTGTATTTTATAAAATAATAACAAAAATGAATAAAATTAAAAATGATAATAATATTAACAGATAGTAAAATTTAAAATTCATCATTTGTCAAAAATCATCTAAATCAAAATTATTAAAATAGTTAATATGTCATAATGTCATAATAAAAAAAAGAAAAAGAAAAATATTTACCTTACAAAATTTAAAAACATATTTCATATCCCATAAAAACCAGTTCTTTTGTGGTACATACATAAATAATAAAAACAAAAACAACAAATGAAATTAACATCATTAACAATAGCGTTGAGTCATGAATTCCTCAACTGAGTAGAAACATTTTTCCAATAAAAATTTATTGAGTTTATTTCTAAATTGAGTGGTTTTATATAATATCTCTTTCAGTTCTTTAGGTAAACGATTAAATAATTTTACCGCTTGATATTGAACATAATGTTTTGCAATATTTAATTTGGGGTTTACTTTGTGTTTCAAGTATTGATTCCGTGTGCTTTGTGTGTGCAATGCATTTAATACTCCAATGTATAATAATACAAATGAATGAATGATCAGTAGGTGCCATGTTAATACGTACGGGTTGTAGTTTGTTAAGAATCAGTAATTGAATGGATTCCAATAGTTTTTACACCATGTTATATTTTTCCCAAAAATATATTTAAATAGGTCATAAGTTGGACACCACCCACATTAAGTAAGGTGACGCCCGGGTGTCACCACTGTGCAGAACGCCCGGAGGACACGGTGGAGCACACAGTCGAGGTGTGCCCTGCTTGGGCGGAGCATCGCCGTGCCCTCGTAGGGGCGATCGGCGGCGGAGATCTCTCGCGCCGGGCCTTGGTTGAGGCCATGGTCCGGAGCAAGGAGGAGTGGCAGGCGGTCGCCGACTTCTGCGAAGCAGTAATGCTCGCAAAGGAGGAGACCGAACGCATCATGCAACGGCGTTATCGCCGCCGCCACCGCCGGGATTTTGATCCCGATTTCCGGCCAACATAGGCGCGGGCTTGCGGACAGTGAGCAATGGGTAGCTCACTGTCCGGCCGTCCGGTAACTGTCTGGACCAATAAGCCCAAGTCGTCGACGGCACGCACTGTTCCCGCGCGCCTCAAGGAGTTGTCAGCAACAGCAGGGACCCATCCGGGTCGAAGCCTACTGGGGCCAGGGTTATCCGAAAGGGCGCTCGAGCCCCGGTATGAAGGCTAGAAGGAACGGGGTGGGTCTTTTAGTCAGTAAGAGTCTGACACTATCTCCCGCTCCGCCCAAGGGCGGAGGATGTCAATGCATGATTTTTTCCCACCATAATAAAAAAAAAAAAACTACTGAGGTGTCAAGGGACACCCGGATGGAACGAAGTTCCGTTCTAGGTAAGTGACTATGTATTTTTCTTACCTTCCGCATGATGCAGGTAATCACCGGACATGATCAGTTTGGGAGATTCCTGTGGAACAAACGCCCGTGTGTCACCATTGTGCGGACCGCCCGGAGGACACGGTGGAGCATACGGTAGAGGTGTGCCTCATCTGGGCAGAGCTCGGCCTTGTCTTGATCTCTCGGAAAAACTAAACAAAATAAAAGGGGAAACTAAATGACATAATTATCAACACACAGCCAAAACTACTAGGCCTAGGAACAAGACATTTTGCACAAGGCTTTGTTATATAAGTATAACGAAGCCTTGTGACAACACTTTATAACAGACGATATCGTTGATAGCATTTTGTTAATGTTCAGGTCAAATTTCATACTTAAAACATGTTCAAACTCAAGTCACAATAACATCTCAGCAACAATCAATGACAAAAGTTGTTTTTTGACAAGTTTTTGACATGAGAAGGAAATTAGAAATGTTTTTGACAGATTGCAAATGTGAACGTAACTCTAACTCGGCGGGAGGTGCTACCGGGTATAAAATACCCCAGACATACAAAATTTCGTCGTAACTTTTTTTCGTTTACATAAGAACCAACCTACCAGGGTTGCCGACATATCATGAAGAATGGCCAAATTAAAGAAGCAGTGGGCAGAGCCCATGGCTCGCAGAACAGATTGCCATTGGGGCCGGAAGGTTCTGGAGTGGCGACCGTGTATCGGAAGACGCAGCATTGGAAGCCTTGGCCTCCTATAAGGTGGACCGATGACCTAATGAGAGTTGCGGACATCCGATGGATGCGAGATGTACGGGCCGTTCATTGTGGCGACACTTGGGGAAGACCTGTGTCCATCAGTGGACGTCTTGCGGCTGAAATAATATGCTGTAGCTTCCTAATAAATAATAAGGGACTTACACCGGAGAATGAGTAACGCTCAGTGTTTGCTGGCGTGATCAAATCAGAAAGAAAGATATCCGCAGGAGAACCAAGTTACTCACATAGCCTGAAGAATCGCCCAAACTTAAGTGGCAGTGGAAAGGGCCTCTCAAAAATAAAATAGGTACAAAAAGCAGCAAGCAATATGATATAATTTACTGCTGGACACGGCTCGTATTGTTAAGAGGTTTCGTATAGTAATAATAATGTAAGGACCTGCCTTGCCGATCCCTATTAAGACAGTCTAGTTTTATTTTAGGTAAACAGAATCATAAATACGTATGTACTATTATATAGACTAACATACATAACCATGTTACTATTACTAATTATTTATTTATGTATCCCTTATTGTACACCAATATAATAAATTATACATTTGAGCCTTATATTTAGAATATACAATTGGTGGCCTTATCGCATTCCGCGATCTCTTCCAGGCAACCTGGTATGAAAAGAGATTGACTGGACATAAAATGGGGTTGCACATGGTGCATTACAAAACAAGCAAAACAATATTATTGGTGAAGAAAAAAAAACAAAGTACTATACTTAATACTAAAATACATACAAACTAAATAATAATTATATAGAAAAGAAGACTACTTATATTGCAACTAAGAGAGGATTTCCCAAAATTCACTTCCTAAAAGAATGAAACGGAGTTCAAAGTTTGTATGAAAAAAACAATTTTCACGTAGGTGTAGCCACTGGCAGATGCTATTTTATATCAATTAAACTTATTTAAAATTATTGCATAATTATGTTTAAGGTGGTTATTTTGACCAGGACGGTATCGATTCCTTTTTTTTATTGTTTGTGCTCGAAACACAGCCGGGTTAACATACGGAAATTGTACTCATAGTATATTTTTACCTCGATATCAGACTAAGGTATAATACCTATATGTAGATGGCGAGCTGTTCAATACATTGTGTATCCCGCATGGCCGCTGGTGTGGCAACAAATGAACATGTCAATCAGACAAGTCGACTTGTCTGACCGCGAGACTCCGTGATGTGTTAACACGATTGTATTAGGCAAGACCTATGTTAGGACTTTAGAAATGAAATAGAACAGTAATGTCTGATTGAAGTGATGTTTATTATACTTTAAAGTTACTGTTCTTACATAACTCTCGTATCTACTAATACTGTAATATGGAAATACTGTAATATCAACCACTTTTTTAAAGAGTATCCATGGAGTTTCTTGCCGGTTATTCTCTATTGTAAACGATCAATTTGGAACCGTGCACTAGCTTTTGACGTTTCATAAATGTCCGTGTAGGCCTATGACATAAATTCTTTTTAATTATGCGTACAGCTAAAGAGTAGAGTTTCCTACCGAAGTATGTGTTTCCTGATAGCTGTAACCTAGGATTATTTTAGCCAAGAGTAAATAAGTTACTTCTAAGCGTCTCCATTGTCGGCCACATCATCGCTTACCATCATCATCATCATCTTCCTGCCCTAGTCCCGTTTTATTTGGGGTCGGCGCAACACGTTTTTTTCTTCCATTCTGTCCTGTCACTCGTCACGCTATCACTAACTCCCTTTTCTTTCATATCGCTTCTCACACAATCCATCCATCTTTTCTTTGGTCTCCCTCTTCCCCTCCATCCATCCACATGTAAACTCATAACTTTTTTAGCAATATGTGTTTCATCCCTCCTTTTCACATGACCATACCAAGACAAACGATTCCCTTTCAACTTTTCAGTCACTGGCGCCATCATCACATCACGTCATCGCTTACCATTAGACGAGATTGTGGTCAAGCGCGAGCCTATAAATAATAAAAAAAACTTACGCAAACGCACTTCTGTGCATGCAGCTGTCTTTCGTGCGTATTTTTTCTGACGGAAATTCAGCTGATGTCAGGCAGGACAACCTCAGTCGGGACCGCATGTACATATTTATATATTTTCTACTTCTAATTTGTCTAATTTAGCATAATTATTATTTTCTAGATTTTTTTTTTAAATACATTACTACGAAAAGCTTTAATTTTATAACATCTGTAACAAAATAAATACAATTTTAAACTTTCAATTTCAGTTATAATTGCAGAAAACCTAAAAAGGCCTTTGGTCGGTACTGAAAACCCTCTCGATCATAAATAAGTATAAGTAACTTTTATTCTAATTACAAATCAAAATAGTTGTCTAGTTTAAATATAGCACAAAAATACTAAACGTAAAAATAACAGCAAAAAGATTCGAATACAATAATAATTCAAATACGTTTTATATTATTTTAAAAGTGGCAACTCTAAAAACTTTCAGTAAAACGGTTTTCAAGTTTCTTTCAATGAAAAGATGAAAGTTTTCAAAATATTCATATACAATTGAATTTCATGTTACAGATGTTGTTTTAGGGTTTTACTTTGTATTTTTCGTGTATTATTATTATACTTTTTATTGTATTCTCTGACCTTTTTATATTGATAGTGTCAGTACCCGCTTAGTCAATACTTAATAGACTTGATTTGTAACTTTTCTTACAATTAAAAAAAAAAAGATTTAATGTAGTGCTTGACTGCGATCCCACCTGATAGTAAGCAGGCATGCAATCATTGATGGTGAGGCGCACTAGTTTATTAAGAGCATATTCAATCTAACCATGAAGACACCAAATTATAATCGACGGCGAAAACCGCAGTAGGCAAATTGTTCCAGTCCTTCGATGTACGCTGTATAAACGATGAGGCGAAACGCTTAGTTCAGACCGTAGAGGTGTTTGCAATGTAAGGGTGGAGACTGGCCGTACATTGGGTAATCCAATTGTAGAAAGGAGATGGCGGAATCAAATCATACAATTGTCGCGTAGTCTCTCCAAAATACAACCTGTAAAATACCGAAAGGCTGTCTACCCTAAGCACAGGCGTAGGGTAACATAGTACTGCTATTAAGCACAGGTTCAAAGCTTTGTAGATTGGACTTAACCAAATCAAGATCACTAAATTAGGTTCTCAATCTGTCAATTTGTTTTGTCCTCTCAATTTTCCTGCGTTTAATGACAACAGGCATTTGTGAAATGGTAGTTTGAGACCTACTCTTTGGGCAGCAGGATTATTAGAATAAAATCAATGTGACCCTAAAACCGGACAGGCTACTGAAGGAACACGAGTGGGTCAGTAAAAGTGTTACATTCGCTCACTGATTCGTTAAGATTCGGCTTAATTAAGATTTTGTATACCTTTAACTTTACAAGCAAACTTGTCAGGTATACCGTAACTGGCGAGTTGGTCTAGTGGTTAGTGGCCCTGACTGCTATGCCGGAGGTCGGGTTCGATTCCCACCCAGGACAAATGTTTGTGTGATGAGCACAATCATTTGTTCTGTGTCTGGGTGTAATTTATCTAAAATGTGTATGTATTTTTAGGAATATATACGTACGTTTATCAGATGTCTAGTACTAATATCACAAGCTCTGCTTAGCTTGAGACTAGACAACGTTGTGTGATAGTTGTGGAATATTATTATTATTATACCCTAGCGTGTATGGCTATCTTTGTAGCATAACAGGGCCCCAAGTCTGCTATTCTTATAAATTCGTCATTCCAACACGATCCCATTGTCATTTTGCTAAAAGTTTGTACCTAATCTGCTAATTCATAATGATCGATCATTGATCGGTCACTGGTCTTGTAATAGAATTGTGGTAGAATGATAATTTCGAGCATATTAAAACCAATAACTGCACAATAACGTTCTAATGGTAAAACACTGATCAAACAAACTGTCAAAGTTTTAGCAGATTACCGCAAACGTCAAATATTCATTTGTCAATATGTACGAGATTACCATTCTATGTCACTTCTTTCAATGGAGTGTCAGTGGTTGACCATTGGAAAGTCATTATGACGCCATTATATTAGTAGATTACCAAACTTGTCAAAATCGACAATTACGACATCAATGATAGACCATTCTGACACTATTGTAATAGCAGACTTGAGGCCCTGAGTAGACGTTAGTATAGTATATTTTCATGTACTATTAATACTAGTTAGAATTCAAATTCCCGTCATGTACGGTCAGGCAAACAGACGCAGAGTGACAGCGAACCCATCAGTGACCGGAACACCGTAACCTTACCCTTCTCACGGTCATGGGGACACAGGAAAGTGACGTTTATAGTTCACCACAGGTTTTATTTACATTTGTCAAGATGAGTACAAAGTAGGAATGAAATGGAAGTTGTTACATCGAAACCGAATTCGGGAGCAGAGTATTTACATTTGATTTATTGGAATCGGAACCGGAACGGGAATCGAAACTGAAATCGGAGACGAAGACAGAAGCCGAAGCGTCAAATGAAACACCACTAAAAATCAGACGACCCTAGTGACTTAACTTGTCACGTCAGATACAGTTGAAGTTTTCATGAAAAACCTATAGATGGATATGAATGAAACCTGATCAAATTCATAGAAAATAAAAAACTCATTAATAAAATTAATATTAATTCATCGCTTACCATGAAAACTTCAACTATATCTACCTCGTAGGGGCCCAGCAGGGTCGAAGCTTATTGGGGTCTAGGGTCTGCTTCTAAAAGGAAGGCTCGGCCCCGGTATGAAAGGTAACGAAAGAACAGGGTGAGTTTTTTACTCATTAAAAGTCTGACACTATCTCCCACACCGCACAAGGGCGGGGGAAGTCATCTGGACGATTTTTATCCCTCGAAAAAAAAAACTATATCTACCAATCTTAGTTACTTATCTCCTGTTTGATCGTACTTATAACAGTACGATACCACTTAGCATAGTCGGCCTTATAATGTTCCCCCTGTTGGGACTCAGGCCTCTTCTCTAGAAGAGGAAATGGGCCGTAATCTACCACGCGGGCCCAATGTGAGTTGGTGGATGTCACATATTGTCTTCGAATTTTAGTTCTAGGACATGCCGGTTTCCTCACGATGTTTTCCTTCACCGTTTTGAGAGGAGTGGTGATGAAATAAGTCACACAAAGTAATATGCCTGGCTGGGTTTGAATCCGCGACCTAAGTAAGTCGGAGACGTTACCACTCGGCCACCACTGCTCTCACTAACACAACACTACAATACCACTTGGGTGACCTGATTGTTAGACATTCAAATAGGGAGACAAAAATAAAAAACAATTTAGTGTCTCTAAAGGTCTTTTGCCCTTGGACCTAGATAAATGTCTAAAACCTAGACGTTTTTCTAACCTGTCGTAGGATTTAATAATACATAAATGGTCCTTTCATGAAACTTTGTAAACAGTTTAACCTTTAGAGCGGTCACATTTCCAAACTATTTTTTTTTACGCCATTGTAGTCAAAATGATTTAAGTGGTATTGTTCGATAAGCGAAGGTTTTTACTTTTTAGGATTCAGTATCTCAAAAGGAAAAACAGAAGCCTTGTAGGATCACTCTGTTGTTCGAATGTCTGTCAAAACCTGTTATCTCGGAAACGCGTGAAGGTATCGAGTTAAATTTAAACCTTCACTCAGGTCCTTGGGTCCTTTGAAGCGGTGAAAAAACAAAACTTCTAAGTTTGGAAACAATAAATTTGTTGTTACATCACGAAAAAGAAACTGTTTTTGATCCAGAAGAATCTTTGATACTTCTTTTGGGAATCAAACTATTTATATGGGTAAGTTTGTAAGGAACCGGTTCCCAGTTTTTATTACACAAGCTAAGATATAAATAAAAACCGTCAATTATACACGCTAAATTTTAATCGTTTTAATCCCGTGGAGGGTCAATCCAGTACCTTGGTTCCTTGGTACTTCACACCGGGACAGCTTTTAATGTTATACAAAGCACAGGTCCGTTCGTGTGTGGAGTACTGCAGTCACATATGGGCTGGTGCTGCAAAATGCCACCTGGCAGCTTTGGCCTCAGTGGAAAGGCGTGCAAAGAGGCTAATTGGTGATCCAGATTTGGTTAAGTCCAACCTTCAAAGCCTTGAGCATAGGCGTAGGATAGCCAGCCTTTCGGTGTTTTACAAGATGCATTTTGGAGAGTGTGCGCAGGAATTGCATGACTTGATTCCGCCATCGCAATTCTACCTTCGGACAACCCAACGTACGGCGAATATTCACCCTTACGTTGTTTAAACCTCTACGGTCCGGACTAAACGTTTCGCCTCGACGTTTATACCGCGTACGTCGAAGGACTTCTACGACTAATTTGGGTGTCTTCAAGGCTAGAGTGAATAGGCTCTTAATAAACTAGTGCGCCTCACCATCAAAGATTGCATCGCTACTTACCATCAGGTGGGATCGCAGTCAAGCACTAGTTTATCTCAATTAAAAAAAAAAAACATGAAACACTATCGATTTGTAAAGATAAAATAAAAAAATAAAGTACCTTTTTTGCAAAACTCCTATTAATATACGCATGTACGAAATTAATTTCTTTAAGAAAACGTCAGCTGAGCGAGTCCAATGACCTATAGGTAGTAGACCTACAGAAATTAATTTCGTATCATTATCCCGTCTTCATGACATGCATGATAACACTATATGTACAAAGACACTGAATTTATTACATACAAAATCATACCTACCATCTAAGGTGCACCGTGCAATCTGCTTACCTACTAAATATATCTATTATTCATAGAAGTTATGGCAACGCCACAGGCAGATCTGGAATTAGACCAAAACTGGGCCTAAAATATTTAGACCTATTCTGTGAGCTGTGGAGCGAAGGACCAATTAAGCCTATTACTTTGGTCGTGTTCGTAATTGAGTGGGTAGTGCGGGGTGAATTGTATTAGGTATTTAGAATATAAAAAAGACAAAAAAATTACGCTGTAAAAGTGTGAAACAAGATTTTCAGGATGCTGAAATAAACAAGATAACTGGAATAATAAGAACAGAACAAAAAGAAAAGCCGCAGTCACACGTTATAGGTACCAGCCGAAACACAGTAATAACGCGTGTGACTCCGGTTTTTCTTTTTGTCCGCTAGAGGGCGCCATATCGAGTTTTGTGACACGTCTTTCGACTGAAATGATGATGATAATAATGAAAATCAAAGGTTCTGTTAGAGATTAAAAGTGGACCTAAGAGGATTTAAGTGTGTGTGCCGACTATGAAGGTCACATATTAGTTGTAGTTAAAACTGGCCACATAGTGGATCGTTTAAGGTTTATGGTATTTAAAAAATAGATTCGAATATGATAGATAGTTGTCAATAAGAAAAATATTAATTTAATTTTGTATATTAACATAATTTAAAGGCATCATTCAATATAATTAGTCGTAATTAAACTAAAAGCTTTTCACTAGCGTCTTCCGCACGTTACAATACACACAGATCATCGTCGTCCAATTAAAAAAATATATATATTAATAATGAAACGCACTTACCAATTGTTTCTCTTGACTTAAAAAATAAAGAAATATACTTGTATTGCAAGTGCATTTACAACCGTGGAAACTCACATAGGTAAAGATCAACAGACCTGGAACCACTATCTATGGGCTTTAAAAACATTTGTTCTGTGCGAGATGCAACACCGTGGCAGGCACCGCCGTCAATCGTACCGTTAATTCTGTACCAATATAAATCAATGACTTTCACTGTAAAGGAAATATAATAATTACTAAGATCTAACTGAAATCCAAGTTTAATTGAAAATATGATCACTCAATTAAATCTGAAAAATCCACACTTTACTCATAATCAATCAAATTTTTTCATTGAGCAGTATTGTCATAACGAAAAATAATTTTCAGATATTTTATTTAATTTGATTTTCCTATTATGCTAAGACATGGTTTGTTGTGAGATTGATTCTGAAAACTAGAAACCTAAAGGTGTAAATGACCCAATTTCACCCCAAATCTGTAGGGTTAGGGATTAATCGGGCGACCGATCCCAACCCCTCAAGATCTGGGATCTGTTACCTGATTAGAAATATCCCGAGATATATCATGTACTCACCTCTATTCACCTTATGAACCTTTTAAGAGCGTTGGGTTTATAAATGTAAAAGTAACTCAGTTCTGTCTGTATGTCTCTTATCTTTTCACTTTATAATGGCCTAAAGGATTTGGAAAAACCTAGTTACGTGGGTAGACCAAGACTTGGAATAGGACTTAGAATTTTATTGACATTATAAAACTTTTCATCCCAGGAGTATGTTTTCGTGAAATAAATTTTGACTTTCACGCGAGCAATACTCTGGCAAGAGCTAGTGTACCTATTTTATAATATTACTACAGATAATCCCTTGATCAATTAAGTGATATCCACGAACCGAAACGGACTAGACTTTTGTTCTTTTTTATACAAAAAGTTATAAATCTAATTGTATTGTAGCAGGACAAGCATGAAAGATTTATATTTACCCACCTAAAGCCTGGCCTTAGATAAAAGCTCACACTAATCCACACAAAAATACGTTACTAGTCCGCGTTTACAACAGAGATTAACTGAAAGCCCAAAACTACGAATAATGAAATAGTGGACCAAAAACTGGTCCTTTGTGAGGGGCGGTGGTTGGCAGTGTCCTTTGTACGGACATACTTGCTTGACCACGGGACTTATTCGTCCATTGAGATAGTCGAAATACCGGTCGTTAGGTGAACTAACTCCATAATATCGTTTTTAGATCAAACGAAGTGTCAATGGGTTTTCTTCGCTACTGTTTCAGGGATCAGTTCGTTGTGGTTCGCTGCAAGTTCTGTGTAACTGTTAGGAGCAAATTAGAAATTCTGTTTTTAAAATTTTGTGCTTTGAGGTGAATGGCGTACTAAAATGGCATAACATATAAGTATTTTCTATATAGTTCTGGCCAGTGGATTCGCCTGTGTGTAAGTCGAGAATTATCAAAAGAGAACAAAGCTTGTTCCAGGATATGATCGATCCGTGTGCTACAAAAGTGTAACTAATATACGCACATTATTACATGCATATACCTATACTATACCTAGAGGTCTTCAAGTCAAGAGTGAATAAGTTATTTCTAGGCAAGCGTGCTCCATCGTTGGCTACATAATCGCTTACTATCAGGTGAGATAGTGGTCAAACGCGAGCATATCAATTATAAAAAAAAAATATATGACATTAGTGAGATAGATCACTGAAAAACCTTTACCTACACTTAATATAGTAAAGAGGTAGTTTGTTTTTATGTTTTTTGTTTGTAGGAGGTAATCTCTTAGAAGTACTGGTCCGATTGCTAAATTTTTTTCACCGTTAGAAAGCTGCTTCATTCTAGAGTAACATAGGCATATTTTATGTACGCGGACGAAGTCGCGAGCAAAAGCTAGCAATCCATAAAATCTTTCCCTTTTTATTCTTACTACCTCCTATTAGAATAATAATAAATAACTAAGTAACATATATATGTAAGTTCTTTCAACGCGTAGGAACGTAGAGCTTCACTATTTCAAGCGTTCATATGTTTTGCAAGCGAGGGAGTGAGCCCTGACCCCGTTACCTGTCTCTACAAACTGCAATTTAATCAACATCTAACTTACATATTCATACTAAACGAAGTTTTAAGCAGTGTTTCAGCACTAATTGTAATTCCACACCAACTTGCACGAAATAGCGCACTAAATATACAGTAAAAACTTAATCTAAACGCAGAATCCTCATCCAACTCTGGTTTATTTTGGGACCGATTGAATCGTCCAAATAGTAATTTGGCGCTTACATTATGCCGCGAAACATTATTCCTAACCCAGCTTTTGTTCATACAATTTTATTTGAAAACACTCCAAACACATTACACTCACTACAGTAAAAGGGTCTCTAATGTAAAACCACAAAGATTTAACGCCACTACTCATTCTGTGCACGAAAGGAATTCATGTAATTAAACTCGAGTCCCGAAGAATTAAAATTCATTCGCTAAAATCCGCATTCTGCTAATACACTAACGTTTTGGGAGTAAATGCGGTTGAACAGTTGGCTTTAAAGTTCTGAGCTTCAATAGGACTTGCGTGCAACTTCCGCGGCCTAAAACCTAAAAGAGTCAGTTAAAATAGGGCACGCCACTCCACAACGCTTGTCTTCACCGAATTCTGGTGACCTGAAGAGCACCCACACTGTGACAGAACAACCCCCCTGTGTGGACGAGCACCCACACAGCGCCGCGCCGCCCCTGCACAGCGAGCCTCGCCAGTATCGGTGGGAACGTCGCGGGAAGCGCACGTCGCTTCTTCCATCTCGAACGACCGAACGCGCCGAATGTTTTCGTATCTGGATTAATAAACGTCGATGCTTTGTGTCAGTATTTATCACAATAATATAATCTTTACGTCACAGCGGGAATTGTGCTTGTTCGGATGTTGTGTGCGAAACCGAGGATTCGGTCAGTGAGGTGTGATTTTCGGGTGTAACTATTACCCGAGGAAGTGTCAAATTTTTGTGATTTCAGTGTACGCAATCGCCGACCGTAAGCTATTTTGAATGATTTATATTATTTTTTCTGGGTCCACTCCGCTCGCTCGTCCGGCCAATTGAAATATATTCTCGTCTTATGTTTGTTGGGCAGATTAGATTGATGACGTTCGCTGGGAAGCTGCTCTATTATTTTTTCAGCACATTTATCATCTCTGATAATATTTGAGTGTTCAGGAATTTTCATATTGTGAAACCCAATCTTATTAAAAGATTGACCAGAAAGGCACCAATCACTATATTGACGATCGGAAAAATTGGTCCTTTCATACGAAATTTTCTTTCAGCATCACAAATAAGAACACAAGTCGATAAATGTATTGAACATGAACAGCATGTGGGGGATGTTGACAGTCCCTCAGTCCCATCTGTGACACCATAGTATCAGTTACGCGAAGCACTTTCGCTAAACAAGCAAACAGAGCCCTTTAACCAATTTTGTTTGGTCAAGTCTTCGATGGTTTGGCGAAGTATGTTGAAGATAGCGGCCAGACTAATAAAATTTTTGTCAGACCATGATAACATTAAGGCAATTTAAACCATAAAATGAGAATTTGAACTGTTCGAACATTTATAGATGAAAACAGTGTTTAACGGAAAAAGTTGCACAAACAGCTTTTATGAAATTGGGTAACGCATTTAATGGTACATAAAACAAAATTTTATTTGCATTCACTTCAATAGAATTTTGTTGATAGCCTTTTGAGAGCGAATATTGTAACTGTTTACGGATAATTTATCGTAAAATGTATGTGGAAAATTTGGGGAAATTTAAATGAACGTCAAATAATCCGCAAAAGTTGGTCCTATGTTGAATTAATGTCTGTTTATAAAGAGTTTATTTAATCACGGAACACGAGACAACATTTTCAGTACAAATTAGGAACTTCGCTTACGAAGTATTCGGAATTAATTTACGCGGAATTTGTTCTACATGCTCAACTACATTAGAGTAGAGTTAACAAATTCAATAAATCAAAATGATTCTAATGAACTCATGAATCTCTTAGGAGTTTCTTTCTGAACACATAATATACTTTAACCAACCTGGATTCTTTAGAAAGTGGTCTGAAAGGACCAGTTTTAGTAATAAAAGCTTGAGAATTCGAGTTTATTGTATGCTTAGATGTTGAAAAGAAACTTTCTTAAAACTGTATGAGTAAAACTATATATTTGTTTAAAAAGCAATTATACTCGCACTCTATTTATATACATAAAAATTGGTCCTTAACCTAATAACAGGGTATTTTCACAAGACCTGTTTCCTAAGTACAAGGGTAAGGGTAATAAATAGTAATTTTCATGAACCTGTAATTATATACTGAATGCTATTTGTTTATTGATTCACATATTGCCATTGAAGGCGGTTGAGTCACTGTACTCGTACATCAATAAGCAAGTTATTACTCGTTATTTGAGAGCTGCGATTGATATGAGAACGACTTTCATTGAATATATTTGTGATTTAAATAAATATGAAGAAGGAACCGTTGGAGTTAATGCATTTAGAATAGAGATATATTGTCAAATTGAGTTGTTGAATATTATTGAATGTTATGTTTTTCTGAGCAACGATTATTGTTTTCTGAAAAAATCTATTCTAAATCTGAGATGGAACGTATCTCTTTCTATACTATGCATTATATCAGCCAAAAAGCTTCCACTTCTGATCACACCTGTGTATATCGTACCATCAAGCGTAATTACTAAGTAAGGATATTTTTTAGATAAAAGTGCCTTTTTCCTGTATAGTTTTAGAGAAGGACGATAATATTTTTCGAGAGTTACTTCCTCTAATTAACAAAAGAAATTATATGATGTAACTTTGTATATAGCTTTTTAGATATGTTTATTTCTTTACCTGTGACATCCACCTTGTGATCATTGACATCATCAGGAGTAGGACACAAACCTTATAATATCTCTCTATTACCTACGAATTTTCCACCTATTTTATATTTGTTTTTATCTTATCTTTTAATTTTACAAATTGAGTTAAAATATTATTCCAATATGATAAAAATCTTTCCAAAGAATTTCTTTAACAATAAAGTTGAAGACAGAATCAAATCCACTTCGTTCTTTATTTGCACCATTCGAAATATTTTCAAGTACAAATACCTACTGAAATGTAAGTAAACATAAACTGTTAGGGAGATCTCCGCGGTTGTGTTGTTATACCTGTTTCGTTTGTTCAAGGAAGGTAAACATTTTTGTATCAATTTCAATCATGATATTATTTTCTCTTAATGGATATGGGATTGCATGGGTGGTTTTCGAGTGAGCTTTATTTTGTTCGTTAGTTAAAAATATAAAAGGTGTGGTGTTGCATAACATGTTGTTTATTTTTAATGATGATTTGTTAACATTTCATTTGGGTGAAATATCAATATGAAATGTTAACAATTCAGTTTAAATACCAATGCAGGTTGATATGTATTTTGGTAGTCATCTTGTAAAGTTCTTAACTGCATACTTGAGTTGATATTTACATCAAGTAGTAATTATTCAAGTTCAACTGAACATGTAATCCTCAATGTGATTACGTGTGAAATCAAAAACATCGAAACCAATTTTCAAGCATTTTTAAAGAAATATTGGAGAAATAGTTTTTAGTAGGTCTATTATCAAAATGTTGAAAATGGGACACATGTTTCACAAATTCTGCTACAGTTTTTACTCCCGATATAAAATATTACAAACCACCAAATGCAGAAAACCGCCAAACGATCTTTCTTCAACAAATACAAGTTGATGTTAAGACAAACACAAACACAGACAAAAGACTGCACTAAAGTGACGTTACAGTAGAAAAACAAATCTATTACAAATTCACCATTTTGATAATGGTGAGGACCGCTATTTAGATATAAGGATCAGCAAGAAAAAATTTCAGGAAAATACGGGACTTTTCCTTAATGACAGAATATTTTAAATTTTAGCAGACATTCATAAGAGTGTCTTGTCTGTTCTTCGTGATTGGAATGACGAGAAATTGCCTGTCAGCTCTGACAGTTGATGTCTTCGCTGCTCAACAGTGCATGTAAATGGTATTAGAATAACGTTTATTATTTTAATTTTCTTTATCTTTGACCGTGGGTTCATATTCAGATTTTTTTGTATATATCACTATTTCAGTTATCGTATCCACGCCAATAAACCTGTCTACCAAAAAATACCAAACAAAAATATATCCAAGTATGAAACATTACGAAAATTCAGTTGTCTGTCAAAAATATCTCCTAAACCGTGTCTCAAATCAGCATGGGAATGGTTTTATCTTGTTTATGTTATAGTCAGATTTACGATGCTGCGTAAAACAAATCGCTTGTATTCACCAGTTTGGTTTAGAATCGAAGATATTGGTCTGTATTTATGCATGTGTAGCCGTTTGTGTGCGTATTAACATAATGTGATAGCTTTGGATATAAATGGGTTTCATGGAAGGAGATAATTGTATTTGTTTTTGACGGATGAAAGTGATGGGTCCAATAAAGTATTTACAGAAAGAAAACCAATAAAGAGAAGTATAAAACTAAACAAAAATAAGGGATAAGGTTCCAGAAATATAACAAAAATACATTCATTTGTATTAGGTAAGCTGCTTTGCTGGGTGTTGTTTTACCCAGTGAAAAGGGCTGTGGAGAGCAGATAGGGATAGCCGCTCAATGTAAAATACTAGTATTCAGCTGAGTCCAGATACAATGGGAACTGGCCCAAGATATTAGTGAAACATTAGGTAGACGATGCACTGATATTTGTTGGTTTTCTTAAAGTTTTATGGTTATTCATCATCATCATCATCAGCCTTTTTAATGTCTCCACTGCTGGGACTCAGGCCTCCTTTCTAGGAGAGGGAATGGGCCGTAATCTACCACGCGGGCCCAGTGCGGGTTGGTGAATGTCACATGTCTTCGAATTTTAGGTTCTAGGACATGCCGGTTTCCTTATGGTTATTGGATTAGGTAAAAAATCATCAAATTCTCTAGCCCGGGGTAGAGCGAGACTTTTACTGGCTCAAACCTACCTGGTGTCCAGATAATCTTTACGTTCCAGGGCTGCGATAGTTCTTCCAAACAATTCTGGATCCGTTTGCTTTATAATGTTACCTCCCATACTGCAGTAATTTTGGTTTAAATTTTTGTATTTGCTTAATTCCATTCCCAAAGTAATAATGTATTTGCGAACCAAAGGAACAAATGTCTGACATCAAATCGCAGTACAGATGGTTTCTAAATATCAGTAATTCACAGAGCAAACCTTTCTGACGAGACTCGTGGAATCCGACACAAATTAAATGTACACCCGGTCGGTATTTATGTATGTGTGACATCATTAGCATAATGTATTTCTAGTTGTATCGTGGTTTCAGAATCGCGCTTTTGATTTGCGTTTGAGTAAATATTTAGGACAAAACTGGGGTTTGTTTCATTAGGAGTTGGAATTTGAACCATTTTTTTTCTGTTAATTAACTTTTCCTTTGCTTCAAGTGGAGCAAGAGATAGTGTCTGACTTTAACTAACTAAACGTCACCCGTGTACCATTAGTTGTTTTTTACCTTCCAAGGTCTCAGTAAGTCTTTCAAACGTTCCAGCTGCCTAAAAGTTATCATTCTATAAAATTATCTTATTATCATCATTTCCTTTTCTCCTAATTTTCTTAGTGATAGCGCAGTATGTCTAATTTTTTTTATAATACTATTAGTCGTCATCGCAATAGTCACTTTTCTACTTAAGTTTTTGTTACAAAATCCTTCCATAGTTTTTCAAATATTCTTTTATTGATTATACGAGTAGTACTACATGTATTTTTATAGTGTTAAATAAGGAGTATATTTATCTGTAATGTTTCAACAGCTGAGACTCAAGCCATCTAGGAGAGGGATCTAGAGTACTTCGACCTTTATAATATCCTCAATATCCTTTAAATTCTAGTGATAAATGCGAAACTTATTCAGATATGTTTTATTGTTTTCATTATTGATAGACTCACGTTTGACAACTTTCTCACTTGATGTGGTCGACGATGGAGCTCGCTTGCATAGAAGTAACCTATTTACTCTTGATTTGAAATCCCTTTGTTATGGCCATCAAGAAAATTAGTATTCTCGGTGTATGATTTGAAAATGGTTACAGGATAAATAACAAAAGCACTTTGCAAACATTAGATTTCTAATAGGCAGGTGTCATCTAAAATCACGCTAAAAAGAGTAAATTTATTTGTCTTGCCTGTTTTTCCCGATCCCTGAGAAGCAGACGTCAATCTGAAATAGATTGACATTCAGTCCTGAGGGCCTTGAAACATTTCCGTATTTGAATATTTTCGTTTTGGACTATTACTTTGTTAAATAATTTTATAAGTTTATGTTCTATATTTTCAATATTGTTTTCTATATTCTGTATACTACAGTTAACTTATTGTTGACTGCTTCCCTAGTCTGGTGATTGCACGTGCGTTCTCTGAGCATGTGGTCTAAGTTTTAGTGCTCGGATAGGGCAAGGTTGTATTACGTTTCTCCATCTGTTAATGCTTCAGTAGCCGATCCGATGTAACCGGTTGGTATCAGTAGACTTGACTCCTGTTTGATTTCAATATTACCGAGGAAAAATTAGTGTATTATCTACTTATAGGTATATCTCTGTCGTACCTAAACTTTACTCTCTACATTTATACCTGAGATTTTTTCCAAGGGCACATACTCCCAGAATAACATCTTTGAGCTATTTTAGGATATGGTCTACTATCTAACAATGATAGTACCACATAATATCCACCTATAGCTGTTTTCTTGCTTATCTATACAGAATATTTACAGAGGGCAGTGGCACCTTAGCATTGATAAGATCAGTTTAACACCTGGTTTCCTCGCATACCGTTGTCTAACCGTACCATTTAACGAAGTCTTAGAAATTACAATACTTTTGAAAAACACAGTAATTTAAGGATCCTCGAGTAAATCTGGCCCTTACAAGGTCAACTATTTTCTTCACGGAATAATGTTATTAGCATTTAGTCCCGAAAATTCTTGTTGGAAATCTGGAAGTATGCCTGTTATTTGTAAGTTGTGTTTGAAATTCAGGGGTCGTAATAGCCCTGACTTATAAACTACAGTAGGTGGTAAGTTCAATACCCAGGCAGGTGGTATGCTTTGTATAATTTATTTTACTATTACTGCTCTCAGTGAAGAAATACATCGTGCGGAAACCGGCGTGTCCTAGAGCCAAAAATTGGAAGACATGTGACATCTATCAACCCGCACTGAGCTCAAGTGATAGATTTCGGCCCAGACCTGGGAATATTATAAGGCCGATTATGCTAAGCCATGAGGCACACAACAACTGTATTTTTTATTTTATTTTTTTTGTTTATTTTACTTTTGATACGTATTTTTGTTTATTATTGTGTTTGGGCCTTGTGCTGTACCAAATAAATTATTTCTCTTTCTTTTTTTTTTTTTTACAAAGCAATATTTATGTTTCTGCTATTATTTCGTTGACTTATTGTTGCAAGTTATGATACGCCAGTGTCCTGAGTCGTGATGAAGATTTAGCAGGAGGCAATGGTGGCAATTTCGCAGGCACATAACTTTGTGTAATTTATTTAATCACCACTGCTCTCTAAACGGTGAAGGAAAACATCGTGAGGAATCCGGCATGTCATAGAACCAAAAATTCGAAGAGATGTTACATTCGCCAAACAGCATTGGGCCCGCGTGGTGGATTTCCCCCCCATTCCCTCTCCTAGACAGGAGGCCTAAGTTCCAGCAGTGGGAAGATTTAAAAAAGGCTGATATTGATGATCAATGGTCGTAATAGGGCTGCTTATTACGCTAATTCACCCTAATCATTCCATTCATTTAAACAAAAAAAAAAAAAATCATCTTTCTTCTTCATCAATGTCGTATATTTAGAAATACATTATATGGTTGTAAGTAAACTAATCACTTAAATAAAACTTGCTTCTCCGATAGATTATGCCATGATCTAGACTGGAACTCCATTCCCTTCTCGACTCAGAAAGCAAAGCAAGCAAAGCCACAGACAAAACCTAGGCAGTAACAACTTTACTCCTCTAAATAGTAAGCTTTTAACTATCATATTCTCATACTAATGTTGTAGCTACGCCGGTGTTGGATATCGTAAGTGAAGCTGGATGTAGGCCTCGTTAATGCATGCATCGCGCTCGCTCCCAGCGGGGTCGGCAGAGGGGAACGTTACACGGTGCTTGTACGAGTAGAGAGTAATTGGTTTGTTTTTAGATTAGCTGATAACAAGGTACGTTTTTATGGGAGATTATAAAGCTTTAGATGTTTTAGAAAATGGTAGAGAAAAATACCTATGAGTACAACATGATTATTATCCTTACTTAGTTTTTTTGAGGTTCCGTACCAAAAGGGTAAAATGGAACCCAATTATTAAGATTCCGCTGTCCGTCCGTCTATCTGTTTGTCCGTCCGCCTGTCTGTCTGTCTGTCCGTCCGCCTGTCTGTCTGTCTGTCCGTCCGCCTGTCTGTCTGTCTGTCCGTCCACCTGTCTGTCTGTCTGTCCGTCCGCCTGTCTGTCTGTCTGTCCGTCCGTCTGTCTGTCTGTCTGTCCGTCCGCCTGTCTGTCTGTCTGTCCGTCCGCCTGTCTGTCTGTCTGTCCGTCCGCCTGTCTGTCTGTCTGTCCGTCCGCCTGTCTGTCTGTCTGTCCGTCCGTCTGTCTGTCTGTCTGTCCGTCCGCCTGTCTGTCTGTCTGTCCGTCCGTCTGTCACTAGGCTGTATCTCATGAACCATGATAGCTAGACAGTTGCAACATACGCTTCAATCAAGTGCTAACATACGCTTTGTATGTATGGGTGGGTGGCGCAACGCCGTACCACTAGTGGTCCGGTGATGGAACGCACTTGGCGGAATTACATTGTGCAATTCTAATACACACTCCCTGAAATTTAAATGATAGACAACCGACAGGCTAGCAAATTGGTGTAAAGTAAAAAAAAATGAAGCTAAAGACTTCTAAGGTTTAACTCGACAAGCAAAATTTGTTTAATGAACAAGCAGAAATGACCGCGATGGTACATAGTTACCAAAGATTTTTTATTTATTCTTTTGGAAATCATTGAATAACTCCTCTCAAACTTTAACTGATTAAAACTCAAACGCGTTCTTTCAAGTAATCTGGCAGCCTAGTTGTCGAGTTGCACGCTAACCACAAAACTGTCAAAGTCCTAAGTAGATTGATCGGCGATTTTGGAACTAAAAGTCTAGTTATTCTATTGGTGGAAAATAGACCACAACTAAGCAGTCTAGCACATCTCAATAACACTCACAGTGCGTACAGCCAAGAAGTGGAATTGCCTGCCAGAGTCGAATGTTTCCTAAGAGCTACAACTTAGGGGTCTTTAATTCAAGATGGATTAGGTTACTTCTAGGTAATTGTGATCCATCGTCGGCCACATCATCGCTTACCATCAGGTGAGATGGTGGTCAAACGCGAGCCTATCAAAAATAATAACAAATGAAACTCTAGCGAAACCACAGCTTAATCCAGTTGGGCTAGGGCGTTCGCAAAAGTTACCGCAGCCTTGGAACGCAAAAGGCAACTAAAAGATCAAGGGTGGCTTGTAGTCAGTAAAAGTCTAACACTCCTCATTCCTCCCCGAATGGGGGAAATTATTTTGTGATTTTCCAGATAGAAAATAAAAACCTTATCCAGTTACTGGGCAAAACGAGAAAAAGCTATTATGGTTTATAAATATAATACTTGTGTAACTTTCTATTAAAGGTCAAGGCTCTCCGTGGGTGTTTTTAATGGTGAAAAATACACTTCTGGACACATCTATTGGCCCACCTTGTATTTTCAGTTTCGTTTGGTCCTAGCTAAAATTTTATATTAGGTCGAGCAAAAACTTTTTATGCAGTTTTGAACCTGGCACATTCACAATTTCATTCAATAGTCTTTTTTTGAATTTCGAACACAGAATTTAAAGAAACAAAAGACAATTTGGAGCCTGTTTGTTGATATCAAACAATCGAATACTAAGAAAACTTGGTTTTATTGGTTTACTTGGATTTAATTCTTGAAAAAGTGATTGATATCTTTGGTTTTGCAACAAACATTACTTATTCTTAACATTAAGGGTAGGTTCTATCAATAATCTATGGATACTTCACCTGAAGTCGCCGCCCAAGCTGTGGCACTTATTCAGGCCAGACACAGCCAAAGAAACGTGAGTGCTCAACTTAATTTAAGTCGATCTGCGGTCCGAAATGTTTATCGGAGGTACCTAGAGACTGGCGGCTTTGTTCGTCGCCAAGGAAGGCCACGATCTCGGGTCACAACTGAAAGGCAGGATCGATTCATCGTGACGGCCAGCTTGAGAAATCGTCACCTTACCTCCATTGAGATACAAAACCAACTTCGCGACTTCCACGGAGTATCTGTGAGCGCTCGAACTGTTCGGAGAAGGTTAAAAGAACGCGATATGGTACCACACAAGCCAGCTAATGGGCCCAAACTAACGCGAGCCCACCGAACAGCGCGCCTTCATTTCGCACGCAGTCATTTAAATTGGACACAGCAAGATTGGAGCCGTGTACTCTTTTCTGATGAGTCTAAAATTGTGTTACATGGCAATGATGGAAGGAAGAAGGTCTACCGACGTAAGGGAGAGCGTTTCGCACAATGCTGCTTTGAAGAGAGGGTTGCTTATGGCGGTGGCTCATGGACTGTCTGGGGCGGTATATCCGCGAGCGGCAAAACTCAACTTGAGGTTGTTACAGGACCACGGCTGCCAACATTAAATGCTGAAAGGTACATTCGTGAGTGCTTAGAACCTCACGTGATACCATACGCGGACTATGTGGGCCCAAATTTCCTTTTTATGCATGATAATGCAAGAGCCCATGCGGCCGGCATCGTCAGGGAATATCTTCGGGATGTGAACATCACAGTTATGGACTGGCCAGCCAGAAGCCCAGACATAAACCCCATTGAGCACATGTGGGACGAGCTAAAAAGACGTGTTAGGGCTCGTCAGCCAGTTGCCCAGACGATGCAGGAGTTGAAAACTGCCATAGAAGAGGAATGGGAGATGATCCCTCAAAATTTCATAGAGCGGTTGATAAACTCTATGCCTAATCGTATGAGAGCTGTGGTAGATGCCCATGGAGGCAACACGCGTTATTAAATTAAACCTTTATTTGATAAAACATGTTTTTAATTCAAAAATCAATTGCCTTTAATAAGGCGCATATCCGACTTGTTAGGCGTAGCTCCATGTCGTATGGTATTCTGAATTCAAATTTAAAACAATACGATCGAAAAAGATGGTAAAATGTATCAGGTTTAAAACTGCATCAACAGTTTTTGTTCAATCTAGCAATCATATTTCGGTAGGGGCCATCGAAACCTAAACTCTAAGGTGGGCCAATAGATGTGTCCAGAAGTGTATTAATATTATTATGGAAATGAAATCTCGATCAGTCTCTACTGGATGAACGCTTTAATATGGCTGCTGATTGCTGGTTTTCTATTCTTAGTGTTTCGGGGCTACAGCTCGGTACCGTATTTACCGACCGAGGCGTACTCAGTCGGTAAAAATTTAAAAACGGAATCCGTATAGGATGTGGCAACGATCTCTCGCGTCGGGCCTTGGTAGAGGCCATGGTCTGAAGCGAGGAGGAGTAGCAGGCGGTCGCCTCCTTATGCGACGCAATATTGCTAGTAAAGGAAGCGGCCGCACGCGCGAGGTAAGGGCTCTCAAGCCCCAGCTCGTTTCTGAAAAGAAAATCTGGCCCTGGAATGAAATGCAACAAAGGAACTAGGACTGGGTTCCTGCACCGCCCAAGGGCGCTAGATGTTAATGGATGATTTCCCACCTAAAAAAACCCGTAGAGGATGATTTTCTTGTCCGTTTATCAAAAGCCTTTTTCTGGGGAACATGTGAAGGTGTTAAGTTAAAACGAATATATTCAATCATCAGGTCTGCTCGCTCTTGCAAAAATTAAACTGACAGATGGATGGAGAAGGACAGGGAAGCCAATATAATGGAAAAAAAAAGATAAGGCCCATTTTGCTCCGTTTAGACCCATATTTTGATGCTCGTAAAGAAATCATAGAGTAATTCTCGCTGACCTAAAATCCTGTTTGAAATGAAGTTATTTCTCATAAGACAAGTATAAGTCTGAAAACCGTAAACTCGTAGTTACATCACAAAATAATTACTCTTTTGCAAGTCGGGATTATCCACCAACCCGCACTGAACTCACGAGGTGGATTACGGCTCATTCCCTCTCCTAGAGAGGAGGCCTGAGTCCCAGCAGTGGGAACAGTAAAAGGCTGATTATGTGTCGGGATGTCTACGATTTACAAATGTGTAAGCTTGTACAGAACCCTCGGCGCGCGACGCTCACTCCCACTTGACATGTTTTTTCTTTAAGTATGGTATTCATCATACCTGGCGTTAATTAAAATTTTCTTTCTTTATTCTCTTCAGGTTTTTGTTTTCGATAGACCATCAATATTTAAAAAAAAAGCTCCCTAAGTCAGGTGCGACGCAAAAATGCGTCGTCACTTTTTACAGAAAATATGTTATGGATATTTTCTGTGGCATCCGTATCGTAATGTCCATTTTGCCGGCTGGAGATTTTATAAATTAAAACACATTCTTACCCAAGAATAAGACAGAAACAATATTTATACCGCGCACATCGGAGGACTAGAAAAAATTGCCTGCTGCGGTCTTCCCGTTCGATTACAATTTAGCTGTCTTCAAGGCTAGAGTGAATAGGCTGTTAATAAACTAGTGTGCCTCATCATCAATGATTACATCACTGCTTACCATCAGGTGGATTACAGTTAAGCACTAGTTTATCTGCACTAGTATTATAAATAGGAAAAGTTTGCTTTTTGTTAATCTTTGAAAGTACTGATCCGATTGCTAAAATTGTTTTACCTATAGAAAGCAGCTTTATTCCTGAGTGACATGGGCTGTATTTTATGTACTTACGTGGGCAAAGCCACAGGCAAATCTAATATTATTAAAAAAAAAACGGGTCCTTAGGAAAAACACAGAAAATAGGCCGGTATCATAACAATATTAGTCGGCAAAAGCAAGTTACAAAGTATAATTATTCAGGACGGTGTCGCGGCGCGCGCCATTAATATCAGTCGGGACCTGTCTCTCACAAACTCGCCGCGATCAAGCCCTTTTTTATATAATTTACTCTATATACTTGTAGATGTGCTTTTTATATATTGCGAATCGTAGGGATTTATGAGATACTAGTTTCTGTAAGCGGTTTCACCCGCTTCATCATCATCATTATTTCAGCCGAAAGACATCCACTGTTGGACATAGGCCTCCCCCAAGCGTCGTCACAACGACCGATCGTATGCGTCTCGCATCCAACGCATTCCCGCGACTCTCACCAGGTCGTCGGCCCACCTTGTGTGAGGCCGTCCAACGCTGCGTTTTCCAGTGCGAGGTCGGTACTCGCCCGCCTAATCTTAGAAAATATTTGCCTCTGTCACTCAGTAATTAACTAGCATACTACTGGTGATAGAATTTTGATCTGTCCCGTTTTTGAGTTTATTCATTATAAAAAATACACATTTTCCATCTTTACAATTTAGATATAGGTAAGGTAAGGCAATTTAGGTAAGGATTTACACTATGCTTTGAATAAAATACACTTTTTTTTATTATTGATAGGCTTGCGTTTGACCACCATCTCACCTGATGGTAAGCGATGATGTGGTCGACGATGAAGCACGCTTGCCTAGAAGAAACCTATTCACTCTCGACTTAAATACTCCTAAGTTGTAGCTATCAGGAAACACAGATTCCGGCAGCGAATTCCACTCCTTGGCTGTACACACAATAAATGTGTTCCCAAAACGCTTTGTGCGTATGGGTGGGATGTCTACCATGTACCGGTGGCGCAACGCTGTACGTCGTGTGGTCCGATGATGGAACGGACTTGGCGGAATTAGATATTACATCCTTCCCTGAAAAGCATGAACAACAAGAATCTTTCAATGGAAAAAGGTTTTAATCCCAATGTGAGCCAGAGTTTTTTTTTATATGCATAGACTTAGAAACTTCGCCACACACTAGGGTTAAAACTCCCATACGCAATTCGCCCAGAGCAACAAATATCAGTAGGCCATGTAAATATGTTTCGTACGGGAACCGAACACACGACAAGCAGTGCAGCAGCCAATCGCTCAACCACTGCGTCTATCGACTGATCCCTATTTTAAGAAAGTCAATGACAGAGCTTTCCCGGTAGCTAAATATAGATCAGACTAAATTTATCCCAAATCGGCCCGGATAGAAAAAGAACACGTTTTAATTATGCAGGTGATTTTTTGGGACTATCGCTTTGCTATTATGGTCATACGAATAAATCCTACTCAATACACTTACTCGAAAATGCCGCTGTTATCCCACCGCTTTTTGGCACGCAATTGACTGTTTTCCGCACTAGTGCGGAAAAGAGCGCGACCTTGCCCTGTCACAATTTTATTACACTTATCGCATTTTGCTCAGCGTGCGTCGACCTCCACGAGTTACACGTCAACTCCCGTTTATTTACGTCTTCGTAAGCTTATTGAAATAATGTGGAAAGTAACTGCAGTCCCAGGCTCCTTAATACCCTTGCCAAGGCTCGGGTGAATGCCGCCTCGGTCACAATGACAAACTTTCTACATTTGTATCAAAAAATACTATTTTCGTATCTGGCAACATTTATTTACTCTTTGTCCAATATGAACGGCTTTGCATTTCGATTTGATCCAACGACGTTATCTTGTTTGTTATTTTAAAAGTTAAATTAGATTCAGACATTGTGGTGTTTGCTTTAAAATATTAAATCCATTGCAGTCGCCATGTTTGAGTAGAAGAAAAACATTGAGTTTGTTTTGTATTTGTTTGGGACTGAAGTTTATTGACAGACGAACCATCTGTTAAAGTTTTTGGTGATTAATATTCTCTTTATAATCGTGTGGCTTACAGAGCAGTGGTGGCCGAGTGGTAACGGGGACTTACGAGTTGTAGGTCGCGGGTTCAAACCCAGCCAGGCGCACTACTTTATGTAATTTATTTCATCACCTCTGACCTCAAAACGGTGAAAGAAGACATCGTGAGGAAACCGGCATGTCCTAGAAACAAAACTTCGAAAACACGTGACATTCACCAATTCAAACTGGGTCCGCGTGGTGGTTTACGGCCCATTTTCTTTCTTAGAGAGGAGGACTGCGTCCCAGCAGTGGGAACATTAAAAAGGCTAATTATGCTTATAGAATAGAATAAACTTTTTGTACACCAAAAAGTAACACAACTTATGCTTGGGCTGGTGTCCGCAACTCCACGTCTAAAGCGCGTATTTTGGGTACGGGTGGGACAAATGAGTCATTCGATACACCTCAGCTCCTCAAGGTGGTGTTACTGACCATTTCGTGGAAGATAACTGGGTTCTGGAAGTACTTTAGATTTACTGTACAAAAACTTCTCCTGGAAAACCCAAAAAGGTTACCGAACAATCCTGCAGGGCTCAAAGTAATGGCAAAGCGTTCTAGTGTTAGATACTTTCTGAGCTTTTCTTGTAGTTTTAATTAAGATGTTTTCATTTCTATTCAAGTAATAATTATTTTTGCGACTTCTTATTAAAAAATACGCACTAGAGTCCACTTCACAGAAAATCTTCAGAGCAAGCCTGGTGTAATCCTTGGTTTACACGATTTTAATACTTGTGATTTTCTCTTGTAGGTTTTTCTAGCGTTTGCGCACCAATTAGTTACTTGGATCACATTATATTTACAGTCTCTAAAAAAACTATTTCAACATGTTTGCTGTTTGTCAGAAGTGTATGTAAAATATGTCACAAAGTGTGTGCACGAGAAGTCTTCTGTGTGCACTAAGGGCCATAAAAGCACCATGTAAGCATCGCATGGGAGTAGCGGTCTTTGATTTTGGGGGAAGAGCTTTGCTTAAGTTGATGACAAGTGGAGGGGAGAATATTTGCTTATACTGGAATGGGCCTTAAGACAGTTCATCATCATCATCGTCGTGCACTTGTCCTTACTTAGAGTCGGCGTAATACGTTTTCTTTCTTCCATTCTATTTTGTCAACCGTCACGCTATCACTGACTACCTTTTTGCCTCTATAGAGACAATAAGAAAAGTGCTCTTGGACACATTTTTAGTAAAGACAATAAATAGTGTAGGTTATTACTAATTTTTTTTTTTAACTATAACACAACGTCGTCTAGTCCCAAGCTAAGCAGAGCTTGTGTTATGAGTACTAGACAACTGATAAACATACTTATATATATATTTCTAAATACATACATATTATATATAAATTACACCCAGACACAGAACAAATGATCATGCTCTCACATAAACATTTGTCCTGGGTGAGGATCGAACCCACGACCTCCGGCATAGAAGTCAGGGCCACTAACCACTAGACCAACAGGCCTGTCAAAAAATTACTTATTAGTCAATATACAAAGCTAAATTGTAATTAAAAATTAGGGTTCATATTTGGATGTGCTCTAGGATTAGCGGAAAACTGACTCTTTTTCTTTCATATAACTTCGCAAACAATTCAACCAATTTTTTTTTACTAGAGAGCTGTCCACATTATTCCTAACTAAGTCTCTGGGCCCTAATTCAATTACAGCTGTTTAATCAACCTGCCCAGTGTCAATCAGTCTCAACCGTGTTGGGGTTAGCTTTTAATCTAGCCTGATGCAGCTGAATAGGTATCAGTATTTCACATAGAGCGACTGCCTGAATCTGACCTCCACAACCCTGTGGGTATCTGATACTGGGTATATGTTACCCCAGACAGTACAACAACCCAGTTTGTTAATGTTTGTGTCTCTTGAGGCCGGCGTCAAAATGCCACAGATAACCTAGACAACTTCGTTGTCTATGGATATAAGGTGCAATACAGTTATGCCCGTTACACACATGGTCTGACAGGGAAATTAGTTTTTGTATTTTTTTAATGGTTTGTGCGTCTATTAAGGTGGCATAAACATGTTTTCTTTCTTTCTTTCAGTAACTGAGTACATGGGCGTACCGAGGTAGGGCAGGGGGGGGCTGCTGCCCCCCCCTGGAATTAGTTTAGGTCCCTACTAACGGTCTACTTTTGTCAATATTTTTGGCATTTGCAATACAATGTACAACTTTTAAAAATCATGCATCATTAAATGGGTTAATATGCTCAGTGTAAATAAAAAAAATTGCGCTATGGGAGATTCTTTCAGGGAAGACGTCATAAGCCGTTACGAGGAAGACCCTCGAAAGTTTACCGGGGCCAGGGTTAGTTTTGAAAGATAGCTCGAGCCCGGTATGAAGGCTTGAAGGAACGGGGTGGGTTTTTAGTCAATAAGAGTCTCACACTACTAGGTGCTTATAAAAATTCGCCCCTCCCCATTGATTTGCCCCCCCCCCCCCCTACCAGCCCAAAAGCTGGGTACGCCCATGACTGAGTATATGATAACTTGATAACCCTAGGCAATACAGATTGATATTACTCGCAGAACAGAACTTGTCTGAAGAAAATGTTTTAATATAGATTTCAAGTAGTCAATGATACTTTGATACGAATTCAACGACCAACAATTTGTTTGAATCGTTCCAAGCGTTTAGAAACTGTTTGTTTTTATGTCCCTACATATTGGAGTTTAGTTCTACGATTTTAAGTCTAAATAGTTTTGGACAGTGGAGTTATCTAGCCATATTCGTTCGTTTAAATTGCTTAGTTGAGAGTGCTATGATATGAGAAGTAAAGTTTTGGTAATAGTGAGAAAAGTGGCGAATAAGAATCGCAATTTGCATCTACCATCTCTAAAAGTAAAGTTTTGGTAATGGTGAGAAAAGTGGCGAATAAGGAGTGCAATTTTTATCTACCATCTCTTAAAGTTTTGGTTATGGTGAGAAAAGTGGCGAATAAGGTGTGCAATTTTCATCTATTATCTCTAAAATTCAGTGAGTTACCATGGCACGATCTTTTCCGCTAGAAGATATGTTCACCATCTTTGTCATCACTATCATTTCAACCGAAAGACGTCCACTGTTGGACATAGGACTCCTCCAAATATCGCCACAGTGACTAGTCCTGTGCGTCATCCATCGGATACCCGCGACCTCACTAGGTCATCAGTCCACCTTGTGGGAGGCCTTCAAACGCTGCATCTTTCAGTAATAGGTCGCCAATCCAGAAGCTTTTCATCCCATCCCCATTTCATTTTCAGCCCCATCGACCATCGATAATATTCGAGCAATGTGCCCTGCCTACAGAGACTTTTGGGTGCTTTAAGCCTTTTGATAAGCTCTAAACGTGTTACAACGTAACACACTCTGGTCACTATAGTATATTGGATAAGAGGATGTCGCACAGGTTCCCAAACGCTGCTCACCCGATTTGGATTCGACGATGGATCTTGTTCTTGAAGTTAGACCTACCTAACTACACTCTCAGTCCCAAGCAAACGTAATCGCAAGAAAGTTTCGTGTGTGTAATTTGTAAAGCCTGGCTTTACACGAGTGAAATTCACTAGTATCAGATAATGGCGTAATTTTAACTTCAACTTAAACGGTAAAAATTAATGTATGCTCTATTCCTAATAGCACTACTCGGATACGTTTTAGAAATTAGGCATTATTAATTAAATCAATTTAGTAACCGCAACATATTACACCGTTAGGCAAAAGGATTTAAGCCGACCTATTTCCATCTCATTACTTTTACTCATTATGTCGTCAGTTATCGATTCTTGTTTCGAGTCGAAAGTGGGTAAAAATAGCCCCGTGTGCTTCCCGGCATAGGACAAGGAATGGCCTCGCTGGCATGCTTACAGGTTAATTCTATAAAAACAAAAATTGAAATTTTTAAGCACTTTTCTGCTCTTTTATATGTACATAATACAGGTAGAATAGCAAAAAAGTGCTTTTCAATTTCAAGTATTCACGTGAAATCACACTAAAAGGCGAAATATTTATAGATACAAAATTAGTAAGATATATCATGCTGTTAGAGACAAATATAAATTCAAGTCACATCTACCCGCACGGCCTTGTAGCGAGCGCACGCGTTTACGTATCGTCTCGGTTTAACTCTAAATAACTTCAAAATAAATAATCTTAAAATTGGTTAAGTGCAGTTAAAACTAGAAAATAGTATATAACTACTGTTGCTGTGTGTCGTCTACTGCCCCAGAAGTCATCAACTATTAAAATCCACGTGAAAGTTTTTAAAACTTGAAGTCAAACAACACAAAGAAACTAGTTGTGAGTGATTAGTGAATCATCGCCCCAAGTACGCGAAACCGACTCGTTGCCTTTTATGGTCATTGACTATGCTTTAACTAATGTGAACTGATATCAAGCAACATTATATTTGAACTGGGCCACTTAAGACGCCGTAGCACTGGTAGTAGAAGAGCTACCTCAGCATTAATTTACGAAGGGTCTCGAGTTCGAGACTAACTGGATAATTTTTTACTTTTTGTGTTTTTGGTTTAAAATTTACTTTTTGAACATAATTATTTATAATTAAATTAAATAAAACCAAAACCTAATTATGCCTAAAACAAATCGTACTCCACCTTCAAAGGCCAAAAATAATCTCAATCCCGCGCAGTCGACCCCTGAACCTGACAATGCGGCGACGGCGTCGAAGGTTGTAACTTCAAATGTTACAAATAGAAGCAAGCGACCACGTACTAATGATTCACCTAACAAAGATCCCGAGAACTCAACTTCTGAACTTTTTCAGCAACTAAAAGAAGACTTAATTGCTATGCTTACTGAATGGAAAACCGAACAAAGCCAAACTTTATCAAAGCTGGTGTCCGACATTGATGGTCTCAAAATAAAGTTTTCCCAAATCCATAAAAGCAACACAGAGATTGAAAAGTCGCTGGAGTACATTAGTGCAAGTTACGATGACATGGGAGAAAAAATCGCAAGACTTGAAAAAGAACAATCTGAGAACGATGAAACCATCAGCAGTCTTCAAAAGCAGGTTCTAGAATTGCAGCAAACTTCACGTTCCTCGACCATTGAAATTAGAAATATGCCTTTGAAGGAAACGGAAAATGTGGCTGACTTGGTTTCTGTCGTTGAGAAAATTGGTGTGGCCACAGGATCAAATATTCAAAAATCAGATATCCGTGACATATACCGTCTGCCTGGTAAGCCAGGAACTACAAGAACGATAGTGGCTGAATTTGCCTCAGTCGTTGTCAGAAACAATTATCTGTCTGCAGCACGCGCTTTTAACAGAGGAAAACGAGTTGAAGAAAAACTCAGTACAAATAACCTAGGGCTGGAAGGAGACCGAAAGCCAATATATATTGACGAACACCTGCCCGTATCGGCAAGAAAACTCTATTTCCAAGCGCGAGAGTTTGCAAAAAAATATGGATATAGCTTTTGCTGGATTACAAACGGCAAGATTCTAATACGAAAAAACGCAGATACAAAAGAAATCCACGTGATTAAGACTGAAAAATGTATATTGAATCTGACACCAAAACAATGACTGTGCTCAGTTAAGTTTCTAAAGTTCCTTAGCCTATTTATCTATATTAATTTTTGTATTACACCTTTTTACCATTCCCTATTACTTTACTGCTGTGTAGAAAGCATGCCTCTTATTTTGGTATCTCTTGAGGGCAACCAATACGACTTATTTTGTGAGCAAACACTTTATAACAATGGTTAATAACTTACAAGCTATATCAAGTGATCTTGATGAGTTAACTGTGTCTAATTTTTATGAATGCCTGCCAGACCAGTGTTCCGACTTTGTAAAAGACCCTACTGATCAGCTAAAAATTATACACATAAATATTCGCAGCGTAAACAAGAATTTTGACCAGTTCATATCAGTTTTAACTACGGTCAAATTTGAATTTGATGTAATAATTTTCACGGAATGCTGGTTAAAAGGTGCCGGCCACTTCCCGCCGCTAGACGGTTATACTTCGTACTCCACTATTAACAATCCAATACAAAACGATGGAGTCATCATTTACATTAAATCTCAAATTCCATGTGATGTTACTGAGCCGCCTCTTCGAGATGCAAACTGTTTAGTGTGTAACATAGGAGATACTACTATTGTCGCTATTTATCGATCACCATCTTACTACGATCTTAATTGTTTTTATGATAGTCTAGAAACGTTTGTAAATACTATAAAATTACGCAAAAATATCGTCATTATTGGCGATATAAATATAGATATTAAAAATAATAGTGTAGACAAAAATGCTGGTGATTTTCTTAACCTCACTGCTTCTCTGGGTTTTCTACCTGGACATCTCCATCCTACAAGGAAAGAGAACTGTCTGGATCATGTCTTGTTGAAGATTTCCGTGCCAGCTACTACAATAGTGTTAAATACTCATGTCACTGATCATCTCCCAGTAGTGTTGTGCCTTGGTAAAAAAACTAGTTTTAAAAACAAAACCACAAAAAGCTGGCTTAAGCTGGAGTATGCTGCGATAAAAAGTGAACTAGATAGTTGCAGTTTTAAACAAGTTACGGATGAAACGGACGTTAATAAGGCTACTGATTGTTTCATCTCTATAATACAAACTATTATAAACAATCATACAAAAAAACAAATAAAAACAAGAAAGTGTACTATAATTAAGCCATGGATAACCCCCGGTCTAGTACGCTGCATACGAAATCGGGATAATATGCACCGGAAGTTAAACAAAAATCCAGACAATATTACACTTTGTGTGACATATAAGAGATACCGAAACTTTTGCAACACCTTACTTCGGAAGCTTAAGCGGGTGTACGAAACTAATGAGTTCACAAAGGCAAAAAACAATCCCAAGGCTACTTGGAGCTTGATTAATGCAATAGGTGGTCGGAAAAGCCAATCTCAAATTCCTGTTGAGCTTCTTAAAATGGCTGCAAACGACAAGAAATCTGCTAATTGTGTCAATCAGTATTTTGTGAATATTGGCAAAAACCTAGCTTCAAAAATACCTGTTAACATGACAAATATCTCCCTTAATACAGTTTTCTCTCCAAATCAAGCGCTGTGTAATTCGATGGGTGTTATTCCGGTTAGTGAAGAACATATCGATACCATAATTAAGTCACTAAGGGACGATTGCGCCACTGGTTGGGATAATATACCGGCAAAAGTCATTAAGCTTTCGAGAGAAGCTCTAGTTACACCTATCACTCACATTTGTAATCTAGCTATTTCCACCGGCGTATTCCCAAAAGCGTTTAAGAGAGCAAAAATTACACCAGTGTTTAAGAGTGGGAAGAGAGACCATGTGGCAAACTACAGGCCTATTTCAGTACTAAGCGCACTGTCTAAAATTCTGGAACGTGTGCTTAATTGTTGTTTGACTAGTTATTTAGACAAAAATAATATAATATCATGCAACCAATACGGATTTAGAAGTGGTGTGTCAACGGAAGATGCGGTATATTTAATATTGCTCACTCGTGACAAAGACAGGCAGCCACAGTCTGCTGGTACCGCACAGCTGATGTGTGCTTTGATTGTGTCGGTGACTTGGGGTGGCTCTGGAGAATTTGGAAGATAAAAACGGATAAATTTTGTTTTTTCTATGTTAAGGGTTAGCAAGTTGTTAGAGAGCCATTGCATTACGACCGACAGTCCATTTTCAGCATGTTTTTTGGCAGAAATCCAGTCTTTCCCGTTTGCTAATAGGGCTGTATCGTCTGCATAGGTTAAGATGTCACAGTTAGGAATTTTAAGATTGCATAGATCATTAATATATATTAAAAACATAGTTGGTCCCAAGATGCTACCTTGGGGTACTCCGTAATTAATGGGCTCTTCATCACTTACTACCGTACCGATACAAACAGACTGGGTCCGACCCAGCAAATAATCCTCAAAGATACTTAAAATCACTCCACGTATGCCGATGCTCTCCATCTTGGAGATAAGAATGGGAATTGAGACAGTGTCAAACGCTTTTGACAGATCTAGGAAGATTTTCGCAACAAATTCAATGAAGGGAACTTGCTATAAAACTGTGTACGCACATATGAAAGGCGCTTATTTAACTTTTTTGGTATTGAATAATAACAAAACAAAAAATCGACACCGCCTTGGAAATGAAAGTTTAAGCAATTTTACGTATAGCTACAAGTTTTGAGTCAAACATATATAAAAAAAAAAAAAAATTGTGAGCACAATATAGTGTCACGCTTCAAATTATATATTCTTTTTTTTATTAAATTTTTGGCTACTTTTATGTTTTTAACATTTGCTGGTGACGCCATTAGTTCATCATTTGCCCAAGTAGCCCCTAGTCTCAATAAGTCTGTGCATCCCTGTAGTATGTCAACTTTTAGAACTACCTACAAATTTTTATAAAGTAATTATGACAATATTTAATGTATACCCGCTCTATTATACATTAGTAACATCTTACTTTGTTTTGTAACATTACATTACCGAAATGCCACTAGTCTAATGGTTGAATTAATCTATACCGCAGCCGATGAATACTGTTTCACCGTAATACAGTTTATACTAGTACCTACGGGTAACAGGGTGAATCAGTTCTGTGTAAGCTAACAATTAGACTTAGCTATTGAAACTGTTTGTGATTTTTAATGATTTTGTTAAGTGTGCTGTTGCAAGTAATAAAGTATGCAAATAATAAAAATATTCCACAACTTTCACACAACGCCATCTAGTCCCAAGCTAAGCAGAGCTTGTGCTATGTGTACTAGATAACTGATAAACTTACTTAAATATTTCTAAATACATACATATTATAGATAAATTACACCCAGACACAGAATAAATTATCGTGCTCATCACACAAATATTTTTCCTGGGTGAGAATCGAACCCACGACCTCCACCATGGCAGTCATGGTCACTGACAACCACAACAGGCTAGTCGAAATAAATATCTTTTTTTTTCGGACGATCCTGTAGCCTAGGCAGGCCGCGACCTTGCAGGGGCTCGCTTCAATTTCTAATTATGACAAAGTTATAAAGTATTTCTCGGTAGCTGCTAGCATTCCGGAGTGTGGGTCTCTGCCAATTAATGTCATTAACCTACATATACCTTACACCTTCGCCTGACATCATCATTTTTCTTCTACGACTGTATTTTTTTATGGTATACAATAAAGAGTAGATAGGGTTATATTTTGTAGTATAACAGCGGAAGGGACTGGGATCGGGCGGTGGGTTCTTTTTTTATTTTATTTTTTATGGTGGGAAAATCATCTAATGACATCCCCCGCTCTTGGGCAGAGCGGGAGACAGTGTCAGACTCTTACTGACTCTTACTGACTACCTTCAAGCCTTCATACCGGGGCTCGAGCTATCTTTCGAAACTAACCTTGGCCCCAGTAGGCTTTGACCCAGCTAGGCCCTTGCTGTTGCTGACAACTTCTTGAGGCGCGCGGGAACAGTGCGCGCCGTCGACGAATTATCGAGCGATGGGGTTCTTGATGCGCTTGCGTCGCGTCATACAAATGTAGGTAGGTATAGCAAAATACATACTTGAAATGTGTTAGAACAAAGAAATCTTGAAGGTTTGTTTATTGCAAATGAATTTTTTTTTGGTAAAAAATTATAGGGCAAAAGTTGTTGTTTATGATGTTAGTAATACAGTCCTGCAAGGTTGTTAGTGTTTTACAAATCACCCTGTGTATCGATCCATCTTGTCCCATGTTACTCGGGGTCGGTAACTTTTTTTTTCTTCCTTTCTACCTGTCAACCGTCACGCTATCATAGTAATATCTATATCACTCCTCACACAATCCATCCATCTTTTCTGTAGCCTCCCTCTCACGGCCTTCTCATCTTAACCTCCCTGTCTCCTCTCTTATATGATACAAAGCCTACTAGGACCATGCGTTGGCTTCCGAAAGGGAAACTCGGGGTCCAGAAACGCTGGGCAAAGAAGGAGTAGAGGTGTTGTTTTAGTCAGTAAAAGTATGATAAGTCCACCCGCTTCGCCTTAACGGCCCGTTCATGACCTTGTCGCTGTGAGCGGGAGGTAGGTTTTTCTGTCAGTTTTGCCACAGTCAAAACCTTAAACGAAAAACCTACCATCGAATGCGTTATATGACGGTTTTTAAAGTACTGATTGACGAAAACCATCATTCGCCATCATTCATGATTGATGGAATTGATTGACGCTTGCTGCTTACTGCTACACGTGTAATGTTCGCCTAAGCGCATGGCGGCGGGCAGTAAGGTCAAAAGTAAGAAAATGAAGCATGGCACAAAACGCCGCTCATAGTGCCCGCACCGGCTTACCGATATCGGCCCGCTCGCCGCACCACTCGCCTCTAAGACTGAAGTCGAGTCCAGGCGTAAAGCGTGAGCAGACATTTAATGATTTCTCACCTTAAAAAAAAACGCCTCTAAGTTTTCAGTCACAATTTTCATCTAAACTTCTACACTAATATAATAAAGAGGTACAAGTTTGTTTTTTTTTGTTCTTATGAACTACTGGTCCGATCGCTAGAATTTTTCACTGATAGAAAACTGCTTTATTCTTGGCTATATTTTATGTACGCGGGTGACGCCACGGACACAGGCCAGTACATCAATTATCACCATATAATATAATAAATAAATAAATAAAGAGGTAAAGTTTTTTTTTTTTGTAGGAAGTACTGGTCCGATCGCAAGAATTTTTTCACCGATAGAAAGCTGCTTTATCCTTGAGTGACATAGGCTATATTTTATCTACGCGGGTGAAGCAGCGTACAAAAGATAGTTGGTAATAAAACAAAAACTCTTTAAATAAAACAAATGGCGGTCACAACCCAACTGTCACAGTTCATTTTATTTCTCAAACTAGACATCAGCCACACATTAACACAAATGTGTTTCCTGTGCGCTTCTCGGCGCTAAGCTAAACGGGGGCGACAGAAATATATAATTATAATTCGCGGTGGCTGTTGCTACATGGAATTCTGTATCTGACCCGATTTGATCCGGAACGGAATCGAATTTAATGTGTAGGAATGTAATCCGGATTCCGGAATCTACAGATGTTTTGACGATACTTTCGGCCAGTTGGCTTATAAAAAACTGACAAGTTCATGGATTTAAATTGAATCGGAAGTGGTTTTCGTAAGTGCAGTGTGCGCTACAACCTAGGGATCTTTAAGTCAAGAGTGAAAGTATAAGTTAATTCTAGGCAAGTGCACTCCAATTCACATACCATCTGTTGAGATAGTGGTCAAACGCATGTCTATCTGTACTACATATAAAAATAAAGTGGTAAAGTTTGCTTTTTTATTTTTTTGATTGTAGGAGGTAGTCTCTGAAAGTACTGGTCCGATTGCTAAAGTCTTTTCACCGATAGAAAGCTGCTTTATTCCTGAGTGACATAGGCTACATGATATGTATGCGGACGAAGCTGCGGGCAAAAGCTAGTATCTAATCACAAAATTTGAAACGACGTAGTACCAATATAACGTAGGTAATATATTCATGATCACCTTATTGGTACCTAACTGAACAACTTGATAATGGCCAACACCCCATTTGAGCAGTCTCTTGTAGCAGTCATTTAGCAAAATTTACCTATTACATTAAGGTTACAAGAAATACAGCCTTGAGTAAAGTCTCGGCATAATGATGACACTTAAAAGTACCTATTCTTAACGATAATTTCGTATTGGTTAATATTTCATGGAGATAATATCATTTTCATTTATTCAGAAAAACGTCCAGTGCTGAAGATTAGCCTCCAAGTGTCGCCTTAACGACCCATCTTGTGCATTGTGCATCCATCAGATTATTCTTACGATCTTTACCAGGTCATCGGTCCAACTTGTAGGAGGCTTTCTAACACTGCGTCTTTCGGTTCGGTCGCTACTTCAGAACCTTTCAGTCCCACCGACCATCTGTTCTGGGAGCAATGTGCCCTGCCCATTGCCACTTAAGGTTGACCATACCTACTTCAGGTTTATTTTTCGGTGGGTAGAAATCACCCTCCGCCCAAGGACGGGGAATGTCCCCGCACTTGGGCGGAGCGGGAGATAGTGTCAGACTCTTACTGCCTAAAAAACCCACCCCGTTCCCTCTTGCCTTTCATGCCGGGGCCGAGCCTCCCTTTCGGAACCCTGGCCCTAGTAGACTTCGACCCAGCAGGGTTTCTACAGTTGATGACAACTCCTTGAGGCGCACGGGAACAGTGCGCGCTGGGTCTCGGTCCTGACAGTTACCGGACGATTGGACATCGAGCTAACCATTGCTCGCCGTCCGCAAGCCCGCGCATTCTTCAAGTATATCAGTCACGCTGTCGCTACAGAATCTTACGTACATTTCATATGGTAAGCGTTTTACTAGTATTTTATGAGCGGTCCAGTGCGTCTCGCATCCATCGCATTCCCGCAACTCTCACTAGACCATCGGTCCACCTTGTGGGAGGGCTTCCAACGCTGCGTTTTCCGGTGTGTGATCGCCACTCTAAAACCTTTGGGCCTCATCGACCATCCGTTCTACGAGCAATGTGCCCTACCCACTTAAGTTTGGTGATTCTTCGGGCTATGTCGGCGACCTTGGTTCTCCTGCGGATATCTTCATTTCTGATTCGATCACGCGAGGAAACCCCAAACATAACCCTTTCCATTGCCCTTAGGGGAAACCGTAAGCCTTCTGATGAGGCCCATATGAAAATTAAATAAACCGATTTATACGCAGTCATTTATTTCGTATCATTGTATGCGTAAAAACTCAAGGACTAAATAACTCTACCCTAGTATTTCAGTTCTTTTTTTTTTCAGTTTCATTGATCCTGCTGTGAAAGGTTTAGTGAAAAATTCACCAGTTCATCAAATATGAAATTATTGCTGTAACACATACTTTTGTTCGACAAAATTACTGAAAATATTTAGATTTTTTTTATTTATTTTTACGTTTGAACATTATCCAATGACATCCCCCGTATTGGGCGGAGCGGGAGACAGTGTCAGACTTTTACTGACTCCTGTTCCTTCGTTGTCTTTCGTACCGGTGCCGAATTTTCCTTTCAGTAGCAGTCCCTTGGCCCCAGTAGGTATCGACCCTGCTAGGCCCCTACGGCTTGCCGACAACTCCTGAGGCGCACGTGGAACGATACGTGCCGTCGACGACTTAGGTCCCGGTTACTGGACGGTCGGACGGCGAGCTACCCATTGCTCGCCGTCCGTAAGCCCGCGCCTACAGTAGCCGGAAATTGGGGTCGGAATCCCGGTGGTGGCTGGGGCGTGAGCACCGTTGTCTGATGCGGTCGGCCTCCTCCTTTGCTAGCATTACAGCTTCGCAGAAGGAAGTGACCACCTGCCATTCCTCCTCGCTCTGGACCATATCCTGTACCAAGGACCGGCGCGAGAGATATTTAGAAACATGAGGTTTGTTTGTGCGGAGAGACGTGTACATTGAATTTCAGAGAAGTGAGAGTTTCAGTAATCTACTTTCAAATGAAGAGATACATAAGGAGGGTTTTGTATTTTTAGCATGAGTGACTACTAAATAAGGCATCTAAATACATACTAGCTTCTAAGAAATCCTCTTTAATTTTCCTCGGAATCATCTGTGAGTGTTAGTCGTAAAAGGAAACGAAGAGGTTCTGTCTAATTAAATTCCTGGAAGAAAACTATAAGCATTTGATAATTCGTTACATTGATTTTGTGATAATTTTCGCTTTACCTTTTGATTCTTAAATAAATCATTATTAACTTAGAAAACTCTGCTAAAAAAACACACTTTTATAACATAAGTTAAACATTTACTTAGATATCATATACATATACCATATCCACTGGTTTTTTAAGGTCTGAAACCGCATTCGGTTTGACTGGAAGACCACTTTAACAAAATTTTTTTTACAACTATCACACAACGCCGTCTAGTCCCAAGCTAAGCAGAGCTTGTGTTATGAGTACTAGACTCGACTGGTAAACATACATATATATTTCTAACTAGCTTTTATTCGCGACTTCGCTCGCGTACATAAAATATAGCCTGTCACTCAGGAATAAAGCAGCTTTCTATCGGTGAAAAAATTTTAGCGATCGGACCAGTACTTCCAGAGATTACCTCTAATAACAAAAACATAAAAACAAACTTTACCTGTTTATTATACCTATTAGTGTAGATTAAATACATATTATAGATAAATTACACCGAGACACAGAACGAATGATCGTGTTTATCACACAAACATTTGTCCCGAGTGGGAATCAAACCCACGACCTCCAGCATAGCAGTCAGGGCCACTAACCACTACGTCTACAATCAATCGGCTACACAGATTGATTGTACAAAATGCTTTAGTTCAATAAACAAATTAGTATTTAGATTTGTTAGCCAAAAGATTTCATGTTGAGAATTTACAATAAGTCTGATGAATGAGTTAAGTCGAGGTGACCTAGCCATTTATCAGAAATAATACCTACTGAAAAAAGGAACGAGCGACCGCCATTTTGCACATTTAAGCTTAATTTATAATAAATATAATACAAAAGCAAAGAATGAAAAACATCTTTTAAAAAATTTTTATTTCTTTATATGCGTTTCAAATTCGATCATTCTTATGTTGATAGGTATACTTATTTTGAAACGCAATATCGAGGTTTTTCGCCTAGGATTTTTTAAAAGTAACCTAGACTCTGGATCTATGTTCGGTTGACTTAATGACCTGAAGCTCCTCTTTTCTTACATAGGACTTATTAAAACTTACAAAATGCAGTATACAAGGTGTAAGGGACAGCCCCCCACAAACTTTAAGGGCTTGCTCAGTAGACGAAACTGAACAACCTTCCACAATTTTTTTTTTCAGGAAACGAAAAAAACAATCAGCCTCACCATACAAAATGATAAATTTGATTGGACAATTTGTATGGCGAGGTCGAATTTTTTTTTCGTTTCCTGAAAAAAATTTTTGTGGAAGGTTATTCAGTTTCGTCTACTGAGCAAGCCCTTAAAGTTTGTGGAGGGCTGTCCCTTACACCTTGTATAATAAAAAAAAAAAAAATCTGTGGGGATAACCGACATATGTAATGTGACGGGAGAGGCAACTCTCACGCCCTAGCCATTGCAGGATATGCCCTGAGCATCATGAACCCGCAGGTTAGTTCTCGGCGGGCTTGCAGATAGCGAGCAAATTAAGTAATGAGTTAGTCGACAGCGACCAGTTATCCAAGTGAGCGTCATAGATGTCAGCATAATTGACGGAACTCGCTAGGGCGGATACCTAAGGCTGCAAGATTGTTTGAAAGAGTAATTTAAGGATATAGTAAAATGATTTGAATCTTTGAATTTTTGAGTCATCATGGCCGTAAAAGGCAACTAAAGGTACACGGGTGGGTTGTAATCAGTAAAACTCTGCCAATAGTGGGAGGATTTATTTGAACCCGAAAATCGCATATTGTTATCTAATATACAATAATATCTAATATAATATATGTATCTATAAGAAATAAAAAAAAGAGTCCAACTTTCTTCCAGAACATAACTCTAAGAGAGCAATAACAAGAAAGCCACTCCTACCCAAAGAAACTGAAAACTTACTCAAAACTCGTCCACATTCGCACTATAAATATGAATAATTTCACCTACATTCGTATTGCCGACTAAACCCGTATGAACCCGGCACTACTTGCATTTAGCTACGCTTGACCCAAATACCGGGTGCGCCTGCTTTTATGGAAACGCTTGAAAACGACTTGCTTTACAAAATTTTGTTTTATTCAGGATACGCTGCTTTGAGAGGTAAGGAGATACGGTGTTACGGCCATTTTAGACTTGATGCCTACATCACTATTGATAGTGATACATCACTATTTTTTTAAAAACAAAAAAAATGGCGATAGATCCCCATGTTTTACGCACACGTTACTGATCATAATTATTTATTATTATATTCTATAATGTACACCACATATACAAAAATAAAGGACAAACATTATTAAACATAAGTGTACAATAGGCGATCATATCTGCTTTGTTGGTTGTGAACCATAATGTAATTTAAAAAAAAAAAACTTTTCGCATTCCTACAAAAAAAAAAAAAAAATACAAAATTACAGCGCTTGTCAAACCAAATGTCTCATGATTACATATGCAGAACGTTGTTGATATCACATGTGTAAAATTTTTGTTAAGCTTTTTTTTGTGTAATTCTCCATGTGTTATTGTTTGTTTTCCCTAATAAATAAATTAAAAATAAAATATTTGTGTAGGCTAAAATAAAAAAAAAACAATATCCCAAAATTGTCCACAATTGGTCATAATTAAATCAATCATCCACAACAATTGCTACTAGAAAATACTACGCACAGTGTATTTCCATTTTGATCGTCATTTATTTATTCATTAATCAATAGCCTGTACAATATTTCCATAAATTGAGTGGAATTTTGGGATATAAACAAACTTTAATAACTTTGCCGTTTATGAATATTATTTATTGAGATTTTGCTTAAATATTAACAAGACCTTTTGTAATAGGCTCTTGGAGTATTTATACTAATTAAAAATTATAGTTGTATAATAAGATGACGATGGTTTAAAAATCCAAAATTAATTAAATCAACGTGCGTTATCGCGAAGCTTTTTAAAAATAAAGTAGATACTAAAATTATTCCTATTTCTGTCACCCGCTGTATAGTACTAGGTTTCGATTTGATGAGTTTTTTTATGCATACTACAGGTATTTGACGGATTTTCACTTTTGATTTGGATTATTGGGTGCAATGCAACGCTATGTACCTTTGTTTAGGTGGGAAATCATCAATTGACATCTCCCGCCCTTGGGCGGAGCGGGAGAGCTGTCAAACTTTTGCTGACTATAACCCACTCCTAGTTCTTTCGTTGCCTTTCGTTCCAGGGCCGGGTTTTCCTTTCAGAAGCGAACTCTTAGTCCCAGTAGGCTTCGACCCTGCTGGGCCCCTACTGTTTGCTGACATCTTGAGACGCGCGTGGAACTGGACGGTTACCAGACGGTTGGACGGCGAGCTACCCACTGCTCGCCGTCCGCAAGCCTTTAAGAGGGCTCTTCCCGTTCCATCTATCGTTTATGTGACCATGGTTTAAAAGTTTGTGGTTTTATACAATGCATTCCGATACGATGATCTGTTGACATTCGGTAATTCCGTTACAAAACTTGTTCCAGGAAATACCTACGTGTTTTTTTTTTTGAAAACCTTAAAAGCTTTTGGAAAAAATTCGAAATACAAACATAGATTAATAAAATTATATCCTAATAATGTCAAAATATAGATTTTTCTTACTGTATTTTCAAAGACCATCTACCTTTTACAATTATAAGTGTCACCGACCTCGACTAACGTAAATAAATAAATCCTCGAATACCTTACTACATTTGTCATTGAAACTACTACGAGTAGTTACTACTCAATGGTCTAGTATTTCTCAGAACTTCGATAAAGTAAACATAGCGCAAATGATTCAGAATAAAACTTCATTCATAGACCTGTGAGTGAACTTAGTTAACGATTCAACTTTTATTTTCATTGAAGATCATCATCATCTTCATCAGCCATTTTAATGTTCCCAGTGCTGAGACTCAGGCCTCCTCTCTAGGAGAGGTAATGGGCCGTAATCTACCACGCGGGCCCAGTGCGGGTTGGTGAAAGTCACATTTCGTCGAATTTTTGGTTTAGGACATGCCAGTTTCCTGATGATGTTTTCTTTCACCATTTTGAGAGTAGTGCTAATGAAATAAATTACACAAAATAACGCGCTTGTCTAGATTTGAACCCGCGACCTACAACTCGTAAGTCGGGGCCGTTACCACTCGGCCATCACTGGTCTCATATAACGGACGTTAACTGATAATTAAGTTTGGTGCAAATTAGTGTAACCCCAAACGATATTAATTAGGATTTGTGAACGGGATCAAATTAATTTTATTGAAACACTTTACCGATGATTATGTTAGGTTCATTAATGTATGAATTGTTTATTTATAAAATTTTGTGATTTTAATGAGATAATTACTTAGAGCTAATTAATGTGACTAAATAAACGTGAAATCTAAAGCCGTATTTGGTTACTATGTTTAGTTATCCCATACAGAGAAATAAAGAAATAAATTAGTAGATATTTCGTATACATACAAGTATAAAAGGAGAAACGGACGGACGTATGCACAGTCAAAACTACTGGGACTAGGGACGCGTACAAGGTTTCCTTTTATGACAAAAGCGAGTATTAAGAGGGGATTTTTTATAACTCAGGGTGCGTTAAAAGTGAGCTAAAGAGATGCCAAAAAAAAGTCCAAAATTAATATGGAGAATCCTACTACCACACGGGTAAAGCCGCTAGCAGGAGCTAGTATTATTTATTATACCGATTCTCTTACAAACCCTTACATTATCATCATCAAACAAGACTACTTCTTCTGAACATAGGCCTCAACCAAGTGTCGCCACAACGGCCGGTCCTGTGCTTTTTACATTGATCGGATTCTTGCAACCATCACCAGGGACTTTCCATCGCTGCTTCTTCCGGTACGTGACTCCAAAATCTTTCAATCCCATCGACCATCTGTTTACCAAGTCTGGCAATTCTTTGGGCTATGTCGGTGACCTTGGTTCTTCTGAGGATATTTTTATTTCTTATTTGGTTACGCAAGGAAACTCCGAGCTCCGTTGCTCGTGGTGTGGCTTAAGCCTTCTGACATCTGCACGAACCCTCGAACGGAAAAGTGAAATTCGCACTTTATCGCTAGGAATAAAAATACTTACACTATGTCCAATTTTAGGACCCAGTCAACCCGTAAGCCAAGTTTCTTTTAAATCAATTCAGCTATTTGAGTGTGAAGGAGTAACAAACATTCGAACGCACAGGCGATAAGTTTACAAACGGTAAACAAAGATGGTGGCATAATGTCTACAATACCGAGCTGTCATAAATACATCTGTCATATTAAATCCTATTCATAATCAGCGTCTAGTAAGTGATAGTGCTACTAGACTGTATTTAATCGTGTGTCAGACATTCTCCTGGCACACGACGGCGTGTGTCTCACGTATGCATGTGTCGGAATAGACAGCTGACATTCCAATGTGTCTTGAGGTTATTGCTCATCTTTGTCATAACTTTTTGACAATAGTTTAACCAGTGCTATTAGAGATCAGAGGCTCCAGGCAAAGGGTTTCTCAATCAGTGATTGTGATTGTCGGAATGTAAAGAAAAGATAAAAAGAAAAAAAGAATGAAAAGGAAAGAATAGGAAAGAAAAAGAAAAAAAGAAAGAAATACTTGTTGCGAATTATTAGATTTAGACAAAATAAATTAATAAAACAAAAAACTTTTTACAAAAAAAAAATAGCCGACTTACTAAAAAAAAAAAACCACTAAAACCATCAAAATAACTTTAATTTCGGAAGTCGGTGTTTCTATAATAGTTTTGCCTCTTCGTTATTTAACACCGACTTCCGAAATTAAAGTTATTTTGATGGTTTTGGTGGTTTTTTTTTAGTAAGTCGGTTATTTTTTTTTTGTAAAAAGTTTTTTATTTCGCACTTTTTAGTTGCAATACACTTACAGCCTGAGGACCTTTTTCTCATGACAATTCCAATTAACAGGCTCCATCATCATCATCAGGCCACATCGATGATACCATTTTCAACATACCTATTCAGAACTATTCATTTATTTGTAACTATGTTCATTGGGAGATCTGTGTGAGCATGAACTTGCGTTGGCCATTTCTGGTCTTTTTCAACAGTCCCACTTCATGAAATGTCATGTTTTGACTATAAATGCTTAAGTCTTTGATGAAAATACCAAAAGAACTATATGGTTGCCTATAATATTTGAGGAGTTCCCTCGATTTCGCCAAGATTTCATCATCAGATCCCGACTTGGTGACTATGGGACCATTTGGTAAGTATACCCTTTCCAACAAAAAAAGAACTTTTCAAATCGGTTGGCAAGTGACGAAGTTATGCGCGAACATACATAAAAAAAAATATATATAAACATCCGAATTGAGAACCTCCTCCTTTTTTAGAAGTCGGTTAAAAATATATATTGTGTTTGCCTCACGGCTGCACTGGAAAAGGTTCATTTTAGAAAAGTAGCCAAATATCTGAAGCTGTCTGAAGCTGGTCTTCCAATGAACTTTGAATCTGTGATATCAAAAAATCAACAGCAGATGCCTCAGGACAGGCATCTGCAATTCTTTAATATAACCTCTTCTTCTTCTCTTTGTTTTTCGGGTACCTACGCAGAGATGTTAGTAAAAGCGCCTTCTATAGATTATTATCAATATGTGTCTCTAAGATTCATTGATAAGACTAGTCAATAATTTTCATTTCTTTTTGATAGCTAAAAAAAAATGCTTCGTCATACTTTTCGTAAAATTCTAAATATATTTCTAGACAAATTGTCGAGTACTCTGATACTGAGCCAAAACTCTAAATAATTTACTTAATAATGTTACTATTTACATTCATGACTTCAACCTAACCTTTACGTTATCGATATAATTAGCTGTCACTTGATTTTGTTTTTGCATAAAATTTATTAAGGGAAATGAGACGTATAATTATTGTATTTGGCAATCTTTCGGCAGATGATAGTTGAGGTATCTCATGAGTGTTAAACATAACCAACTTATTCTACGGGATAAATTTTAAACCATAAATAAAAGATCACAGAGATAAATTACTGATTTATATCGCTCTTGAAAGCGGCTTTGGCTGCATGCAAAATGATTATTTGGAAAGATACAGAATACAGATAGGTTAAATAATGGAGTAACACTAATGCAATGGGTAGGAACTCGTTGGTTTATTTCTTAATTCTTCCAAGAATGATAAGATAATTCATCGTTTACTTTAATTTACCATTTAACAGCTTTAACGATAATAACTGCAGACATGTAACGCTGTGTCGCAATTATTAATGCCCGCCACTGCAACAAACATGATACTGGGGTTCCAACTTGGGTACCTATCCGTAAAATGAACAAACACAGTATATACTTTAAGGATATTCAAGTAAAGGAAAATTGTTTTATTAATAGAATTAAAATTAAAATGATAAAAGATTTATGATGTATATGCGTATGCGGGGCAATGTTAAAGTTTACAATCATAAATCTATGATAGAGCGTTAAGCATAAATAAAGAAAATAGTAAGCTCGCAAGTATAGTACCTTCGCAGTAAAGGTTTAATTCCACATAAAAGGACGCATCCTTCTTAAGAACAACTTGGTAAAATTTATTTTTTACAAAATGCATTCAGTCAAATTGGGAACCTCCTCCTTCTTTCGGATCTTCGTCATCAACTTGCAGCTGTCTATAGGATATAGGCCTCTCTCTGGTCACGATTGCTCCAGTCGTGTTCCACCAATTTCATTCTTCAGCAAAACTGGTACCAAAATGCCAACGTTCCTGGTTCTAATTACCGACGACTGTCCAAAATTTATAAGAGAACCGGGTCTTAATGCAGTTTCTAAGCCTCAGTAAGTAATGAATGGTCACCTAGCTACGAAGTAACTTCGAAAAACATTGCTTCACCTTGACGTTTGACTCAAATGACCACCTGATTGAAAAGAACGAAACCAATCGTTTATAGAAACAAAGAATTATAAAAGAGAACAAAATTTATAAATTAGAACGGGACCAACGCCTTAATGCATTTTCTGAGACTCAGTAAGTAATAAATGGCCACCTAGCTACAAGGTAACTTTGGAAAATATTGCTTAACCTTGATGACTGACTCAAGTGATCACGTGATTGGAAAGAGCGAAACCAATCCTATAAAGAAACTAATAATAAACGCGACTAAAAACGCTTTGAATGTGGTGCGTAAAAGGCAAATCAAAAATGAGGCGAACTTTGTGAGTGAATCCTATCCCATCAAATCCTATTATAATTTAACTACGAGCAAGTGATAAATACTATGTAAACCGGTGACTTCAGCACATCGTAATGCCAACGTAAAATCTCAAGCAGCTTCATACCTACTCTGTTTATTGTCTGGCTTGTTTGCCAAACTCAACCAACATACAAAAAAACTTTGTACACAATTTTTTCTCAGACTGTTATTTTAATACTGGACTTTGTCTCCGCATATTTAGACTGCTACAAAAAAGGTGAAGATGTTAGTATATTTGTAGAGAAAATCTTTCAGGAAAAAAGAGCTATGTTAAGTGTCGGAAGAATTGTTCGAGTCCGTGTCCCTGGAAAGCAACGAACCACTGAATATAGATGAGTATTTATCAGTAAATGTCTGACACTCCCACCCAGAGCGGGATTTATTGGTGATTTCCCTGCCTCAAATGAAAAAAAAGTCTATGGTGAAGCTGGATGGTTCCTACAGATCCTACAGCAGGCTAACGGACTGCTCACGACTTCTGTCTTAGCGAAAAGCGATAAGTCGACGCGCGGTAAGCGGGGTCTGGTGGCGTGCTACAAACATTTTCATACTTTTGATCTTACCGCTCATTGCCCCGCGCTTATCTACCGCTCACAGCGGCAAGGTCGTGAACGGCCCGTGGGAGTGTAGCCTTGGCAAAATAGTGTATTTGTAGACCTACCTTTACTTTTTTTCTTGGCGCCACGACGCCGGCGTCAAGAAAAAGTCATTGGATGATTTCCCACAAAACAAAAAAAATAAATTGTTTATATCTTTTTGGCTGTTCAACTGACCAGGTACGTTATCTTGTTGAAAGCTAAATTCTTCAAGACACGAGACTCTAACTTCCCTACTGTGCAGTCACGCTTGTCTCGAGGGACGGCGGACTCCGCAGAACATTTCGTGTTGCGGTTCTTACATTCACCGATTGCTTGGCCCACGCGAACTATACTAACCACTTTGAAGCATATATCTATACTAATATTATAAAGAGGTATTTTTTTTTGTTTGTAGGAGGTAATCTTTGGAAGTACTGGTTCACTTGCTAAAATTTTTTCAGCGATAGAAAGTTGCTTTATTCCTGAGTGGAATGGGTAAATAATAAGAAGAATTAAATACAGCTGTAGTGGCACGATAACGGTTTCTACTTACGAGTTTTTAGGTCGCAGGTTCAAACCCAGTCAGGTGCATTACTTAGTGTAATTCATTTCAACATCACTGCATTCAAAACGGTGAAGGAAAACACCGTGAGGAAACCGGCATAATCCAAGAACCAAAAATTCAAAGTCATGTGACATCCCGACACGTACTGGGCGCTCGTGGTGGATTACGGTCCATTCTCTCTCCTAGAGAGAAAGCTGGAGACCCAGTGGGAACATTATAAGGCCAAAAACAATAAGACCAGAACATATAGTTCTTCTAGAGTACCTGTGCTTATAACTTAAGAGGCATTTCAACAGGGTGTAATATCCCACAGACTTCTGTAAAAAAGGAAGATCTTTCGATCAGACTATCAGACTAGTGTTGAGTCTGTTCTGGGCAACTGCCCAATAGTCGATTTCAAACTGTTGACTATGTTCTAATCGCGTGGAGAACTTTGATACCGCGAGGAAGGATAGTTCTTATGAGGCGATTTATATTATGTTACTACATAACCATAATTAGGTATTTTCTTTATTTATTTGTCTATAGTATTTTTTACAAAACAACAAATAATATTTAAAATAAAACTTTTTCCGTAAACAGCACCAACATTGGTTATTAAGAATGAAGCAGCAATTAACATTTCAAATATTGGTTTGAGGAAGGGAGGGGGCGTGGTGAGAACATCCCGCTATCTGTTTTTTTCACTCGTGACCTAGATGGCGGTGACGTCAGATTTTAGTTTGTGCAAATGTGCATCTTTTTTCTCTTAATTGAAAGTTTCCTTTTCCACTTGACTTGAAAGATTTTTCATTTATTGAATTTCGAAGCACTTTGAGAAATTCTTTCCTTTTGAAATATTAGAAAAAAAAATAAAAAATAAAATTCAAGTATTTAATTTAAAAGGCCTCCCGCTCCCGTTGACCTAGTAATAATAATAATAATTTATTTAAAAAGACAACTTTTGGTCCACATTGTATGTGAGTAACACTTATTTCTATGTTGGTTCAAAATTCACAAAATATTTCTAGTTTCCTTAAAATAAATTACATATTAAAAACAATTACAAAAAAATAAAATAAAATATTTTACACTGGTTCAAAACGTCATTAATTACAATTACAATGTCAGTTAAATATTAAAATGATAAAAACAATAAATTCAATATGGTCAATAGAATAAAATTGAGAAAAGAAAAACGAAAGAAAATCAGTGATCTAGTGAGAATCGCGGAAATGCATTGGATGTGAGACGCACTGGACTTTTTTAAATTATTATTATTGAAAGGCTCGCGTTCGACCATCATCTCACTTGATGGTAAGCGATGATGTGGTCGACGATGGATCACGCATGCCTAGGAGTAACCTATTCACTTTTGACCTAAAGACCCTTAAGTTGTAAGGATCGCCTGTTGTGACAACACTTAGAGGAGGCCTATATCCAACAGTCGACGTCTTCCAGCTGAAATGATGATGATGATGAAATGCCCAGTTTACCAAATGTTTGCTCTCAAATTCATATAGTTCTATCATCTAAATGAAATCGCGAAAAAAAATCAGCTGTTCAGTACATTTATGTTTGCCTAATGTACTGAACAGCTGATATTTTTTCGCGATTTCGGCTTTGCTCCCATAATAAAAATTGTTTGTTATCATGAGCACAATCACGTGTTTAAGTATCGTACACTAATTGCTTGTCACCCTATATATGATTAGTTTTGAGTTAAAGCGCAGGTGATTAAATATCAGATATTACGTTACACAAAACTCAGGTAAATGAGATTGAATTATAATTCAGTTTAATATACTTGGAGTAAATTGGTGAAACATAGTAATTATAATTTCGTATACTACTTGTATTTAGAGAAGTTAAAAACGTAATATATTTATTGCGTGAGTTTGTAAAGCCAGAAAGTTCTGGAGTGGAAACTGCATACCAGAAGACGCAGCGTTAGAAGGCTTCCCACAAAGAGGAGTGATGACCTGGTGAGGGTCGCAGGAATTAGATGGATGTGAAACGCACGGGACCTGTTGTTTTGGTGACACCTCGGGGAAGCCTATGTCTGTTGGACATAGTAGATATCTTTTGACTCAAAAGTTTATTTCACATAGGCCTACATGGGCACTTATAAAACGTCAGAAGCTAGTGCACGGTTCGAAATTGGTCGTTTCCTATGGAGAAGAACCGGCAAGAAACTCCATGGTTACTCTTTTAAAAAAAATGGTTGTACGAACAATATTTCCATATAACAGTATTAAAAGGTATTATTTAAGAACAGTGTAAACCGGTCTATATTGTACTCAAAAGCACAATAAAAATAATCATTTAAAAAAAGTGAGTCAAAATATGAAGTAATCTAAGAATTCGTGGACTGAAATGATGATGAGTTTGTAAATAAATTAATTGGTGATTATTGCAATGCTCGTTGTTCTAATCATAAGAAGAAATTTTCACTAAATTCTAAGAAATTTATCCAAGGTCTATCTGCCATTCGCCCTCCGGGAAATTAATTCTCCTCCTTAAAGAACTGACTCCCATATAAAATTACCAACTTTTAATTTCATAATGGATTTTCTATTTTTTTTTTTCTTTAAAATCATTTCTGTAAAAACAAACAAAAAAAGTATTGACTCAAGTACTGGTATCTAGCAGCGTCCCAGAGATGAGAGCATAAAAAAAACCGTTTCGTTTCGGTCACAAAATTAGTATTACAGTCAGTAATGCTAATTTTGACTACTTTATTCATCAAGGTTAGGTACACTACTGGTAGCACTGGCTATACTCTTAGATACCATATTATTATCTAAAAGAAGGTATGTTGCTTTTTTTTTCTTTTTTTCAGGGACTTCAATTTCAAAGAGCATGTCAGCCCCATCGTAATCTAATTTAAGTTTACAATTTAACAACTTACTTATCTTAATAATCAACACAATTGATTAAATGGTTTTTTACCAAGGTTGAGCTACCGACACATTGGGCTGCCATGTCAATATGTTGCCTTATAAAAACTCTTAACTTTTTGAATAATTAACTAAGTAACAGATATCTTTGTTAGCCGTCTGTTGTTGAAATAACGGATCGCTAATATAGAATTCAGTTGTAGAACGGTATTTCCTCCACTAACAATTGAAAGTCCAAACCTCAACAATACAAAAATTCACCAAACAATGACTCAAGCGACCCCCAACTGACTACAAGTATCAATTACATCAGCATTAACAGAAAAAGCCTTCTATATTCTTTGGTCGACCTCGGAAGATTTCCCACATAGTGATATCACTTGGAATATATTTAGCGTCATGAATGAAGAGACAACGTTCGATCTATTTGGAGACGTGATTGTGTCATGAGCGCAAAATGTTGATTACAACTTTTTAGGGCGACGTCATTGGTCGGTTTTAATTCTTTGCAGGTTCCTCGTAGTACTACTTCCTAACTTTATTAATTAAATTTCTCTAGTGCACAAAAAAACGTTCATTCTTTGTCAGACATTCTTCACCTTCATATCCTTTTTAAAACTGGCGTGAGCTCGGTTTCCAGTTTAACCGGATATGGCTGAATACCTGTGTCATGGAGTGACTGCCTGTCAGACCTCCACAATCCAATTATAAGCATCATGATAGTCGTTGGTCCTGATGGTTAGCCTTTCTAGGGAGTGACTACCTATAATGACGGTCAAAGGTCTACGAACGACAATCGAGACCAACGGCTTTCCGAGGCACAGAGTATCAGTAAAGACCTAGAAAAACTTAGAAAAGTACATAATTATGAAATGTACAAAACCACATTGTACACACCTAGTGGTAAAGACACTGACACGCTGATTGTCAAATATGGCCACTAGGCTATCACGACATATTTGACAGTCAGTGTACACTTACAGCCCAGAACCACTACGTCTAGAAATTTGAAATTTCAATTTATGTTTTTATGCAAAGTTGGTGAATTCTAAGAAAGGATTTTTCAAAATTCATCACAGTAAGGTGTTAAATAGAGAATGAACGTTTATAAGGAACTCCGTCATTTTTGCTAATGGAAAATCCCATCAGTGGCTTGTTAAGGTGAATGAACCCATGAAATTTAAATTAGCAGCTCAATGTTGTATAGTACGGTAACAAAAATACATTTGCAGTCGATATACGTATGTATTTACACAACTATACTCATTGAAACCTAATGGAGGCAAGGCCTAAAATAGCACATTTTAGCTTTTCTTTAAGTGACAGAGTTATGGTAATGGATTTAATGAGTATAATTGTACATACATATGTCATGACCGTAAATACATTTTTTTACCTTCCTATTCGATTGTACTGAAAACCGCAAAAATCGTACGTTTTGTGTTTCGAGAGCTACACTTGAACATTTGTCTTAAGCTAAAATATGTAAAATTAGAGTACCGTCGATAGATCTTCTGACAACCAGTCTTAAAAGTTTCTATTCCAAGTAAGAAACTGATAGAAATGAACAATACGATGTGCTTACTTCCCAATGATTGAGCACAATGCAAAAATTACTGTGATTAACACGCTTACCAATAAGATTGTTAATACCTGCCTTTTTATCTCGTTCTGCTTCGCTGATCTGGTTTTAAGTACGACTGTTGAGCGTTTATCCTTGGGTTTGATCCCCTGAAGAGGTTCTTGAGTTTTCCCATCGTTGAAATTTTCATGGACCGCCCTATGTTTTGATGTTTGCTTCTTCTTTTAAAGTTTACATGGAACTTCATATCTGATATAATTTGTATTCTAAGTTGTGCAAGAAGAGACAGAGAATTGGAAGGCCACCCACAAGGAGAACCAATGACATGGTTACGGCCTGTTCACGACTTCGGTCTTAGTGGTGACAGGTGCGGCGAATAGGGCAGCATCGGTAAGCAGGTGCTCTGCGCTATGAGCAGCGTTTCGTGGCATGCTTTCGTGCCACCCCACGCCTACCAATCTCAGTGGCAAGGTCGTGAACAGACCGTTAGTATCGCGATAATCCGAAAGATCCGAGACGCACAGGACCGGTCTTTTTGGTGACGCTTGAGGGAGCCCCATCTCTAACAGTAAAAGTCTTTCGACTAATATTATAGTAATGATGATGATGGTGCCAAATTTTTTTTTTAATGGATATTGTTTAAACTTTGCCTCACATCTGAATTTCTTCCGTCTTGTAAATGCGTTCACAAACTTGTAAACTCGCATACATAAGAAACCCAGATCTAAAACAACTAGATAGTTTTTACATTTGTTCCGTGCGGGAATCAAACTTGTGACATCAGCCAATTGCTCAACCACTGCGGGAACCGTGCCTGTTTTCATTTGATTTGTTGCTTCTAAACAACTTCCTTCTTTCTCTTCGTTTATCGCCTTTTTAAAAAGCGTATTTTTTACTAAACCTCAATGACGAAAAGCCACCGGATAATAATATAGTATTAGGCCGTCTCATACCATTGTTCGGTCACCCGGCGAAAGCTGGCCGTGGGAAGTGTATTCTGAGGAACGAATGAAGCGAGACTCCTGCGAAGAGTATGTAGGTCAGACATGATGACGTCACACGGCGATCGTATTCTGAAACTCCGAGTAAATGAAAAAATTGATCATTTTGCGACTACACAAGCTACCACAAATGTTTTGACGTTCGTACTAGACTTTTTTTTCTCCCATTCCTATGACAGGATATAACAAGACTTTGATGGAAGTTAAAAATATTTATAGGATTTATGGTGCTGATGCAAACCATTTTATTTCAAATAAACTATTTACAGACACGTTTGAAATGTCAAGAAGTCAGTCAGACAAAATGATGCCAATTGCACATTCCAAAGCGTAAATCTCTATGAAGAAGAATGTGCAAGAAGTTCTACGGACATTCTTTTCAATCATGTTATGTAATAACAAATTATGTCTTTTTAAATTATTAATTGATGAACGATTCAAGAAGTATATTTTATTCTAAGAAAAATACAATTTTTGAAAGGTAACTACAACATTTTTAATTTATTGACCTGTTAACTAATCTACTGCTGGATAAAGACCTTTTTTGATACAAAGAAGAAAGAAGCATTAATGAGAATTTTATGTAAAAGTGTGCAGGTAGATAATTTCTTTTCCACACAGAAAAACTCTAGTATCGCTAGCTAAAAAGCCTACAAAGATGATAGTACACTTTAAAGATTCTAATACATTAACTTTTTGCTGACTTAGCAAAGAATAATAAAGTTATCTCAAAGAAAGTAGACAGCTACAACATCAATTTTAATGTTTCGCTACATTACCCACTACTTGTACCCAGATAAACCTTACAAGAAATTGACCGAAAAAATATACTCGATGTAGTTGTAAAAACATTCGATTCCTTCGTAGGTCATTTCTATTTGCGTGTCGGGGTTGAAGCCACCATTTCTTTTTATGGTTAGACTGTATCGGTAAATAGGAGATTACTAAAGAAGGGCGACTCCATACAACGAGTGAAAATGCTCGCACACATGGACACGCTCCACGTACAATGAGTGCAAGTGCACTCGTGACCGGCATTTGTTTGAGATTACCGTACGTACTTATGCATTTATGTAATCGTGCGCCTGTTTATTCTCGTTATATGGAACTTACCTTCTGCAGTTATATACATTGTGGTATCGGTTAGATATTTTTGTCCCAGAATTAGTTTTTACTAAAGACCATTGTCGTTTTATTTTCTGTTTGGGGTTTGAGTTTATTTTTAGTATTGTGTATTTATTGGTAAGGTTTGAGCATTATTTCTTTTTGGGGTTCGGCGAAAATCTTAGCTTTATACTTATGTTGTCGTAAACCTTTTAGTGTTACAACGTTTCTTTTTAGTGCCCATTGCTGAACATAAGTCTCCTAATAGTATCCTTTTTTAAATGGCTGTTTTGTGATAATGACGGTATAATCTTTAAGCTTGTTATTATAATTTGTAATAAAAGAAACTTTTGTTACTATTTAGAGAGTGACGGTTTTGATAATAGTGAACTAAAAGAAAAAGGATGAGTTACCTATATATATTTATATTATTATGCAGTTCTTCGAATAGAGAGAGATGAAAAAGTCTTGAAACTAATCTCAGACGTTTCATACCTCAATCAGACGATCCACGATTTGAACCACTTTGACAAGAGTATTATGACGAAAGAATAGACGATTACGATATTATATTTTTTATAAATATACCTAATGAAAAAGAATTGAAAAGAGACGTATGGAAAAAGAAATTCTGCGCCAATCATAAATAAAGTGGAAAAAGGACAGGAAGCCGATTTTATTCATTCTCAAAGAATCACAAAAGAAGCTATGATTCAAATGTCAAAAATAAAAATAGAATCTGACCAACAGTATTGCGATACATTCATAGCCCGGTCGCGGTCGCCTCAACTATTTGTGTTACGGGGTTAATTTGAAGATTACGACTTAGAATTCTAATATTCGGTTGTTTTGATGTTTTTGCCCTGTAACAGTACCTAACTACTTTTCTAACACTCTAGGTGGTGCTAGAGGGAGTACCGGAGTATCATGATTTTACTGAATTAAACTAGGCAAGACAGTGTTGCTAGTACCTTTCTGCTGCAATTGCATTAGTCTGAAAGCTGTCCTCAATAAATTTTGAAGAAATTAGGCACAGATTGTGTTTTTGAAATACTTTGAGTCCCATTTTTGAGCAAAGGTGTGCCTCTTCTCCTTTCAAATCTGTCTGTTTTGGGAGATCACTGGCCTCAAGCATCCAGTTAGTGATCCTGGCGATCTTCGCTTATCTGTCTGGTTGTGTTTGTTCAACCGGTTCAACATAACCAACCCACTCTATTTTTTTCTCGACATCTGCTTTTTTAATTAATTAAAGACATTTTGTTACATATGCTACCCCCTTTTTTAGCTTAAGTTCTTATAGTCCATCCCAAGGTTGTCTGGTAGATATCGCTGTCAGCGATTAGAACGCTATTGTACCCATAGAGTTTCTGTGAAATAGTTACTATGTTGGTGTACAATAAAGTTTATTCTATTCTATCTACTGAACTGCATTGTAGTTTAAAACTTTGGCAACTCTTAATTGAGGTATTGAGCACAAACTGTGTTTCTAAAGCGATATTGATAGAAACAGATATTTAGTTCTGTACTGTACACATGTCAAATAATTCCCTGTGATCAGGTATAGACAACACGTGCAGTATAAACAGGTATAAAATCAATGCTATCTAGGTTAGATTGGCGCGAGGATTATGTAATGCTGCAGGGTTCGCTAATGTCTATGCTATCTATCGCTAGTTAGAAGGCACTTTGTGCTATCACGCGGTTCTTGACACGCCTTGTTAGCAGTGTCATTTAGATATAATCACTAGAAGCCAACATCGTGTTTTCAGTGGCTTTTGCTGTTATAAGTATGAATATTTATCTCTGTTTATATATTCTCCATTTTTAGGGTTCTGTACCTCAAAAGGAACCAATATTTGTTAGGTCTATAGGTACCTAGTTGTTCCGGATCTAGTGACTTTAAATGTTTATGAACGCGCTTACGATTTAGGAATAATTTTAGAGTAAGATAATTAGGGTGGGAAATCATTAAACAACTTTTTGGTAGTGCGACCGAGAGTGTCAGATTTCTTTGAACAATCCCGCAACCCAAAGATATAAACAAAGTTCTCATTTAACACCTTAGATTTAATTGAGATGTTCAAACAAAGCTCTATAAATGTATTATAACTAACACTTTTCTTTCATCATTACTAATTATGAACTACACAAATTCAAATAAAGAATTCATCCAAAAGATGCGTCCTTAGCTTCGTGTGGATGGCAGTCCCCAGAGGTTTCAACTACAAACTATATATCTTTGCAAGTTTGTTTGAATCTACTTCAGCAATACTCTTAGTTACTTTGGAAAGTAAATTTTACCTTCACGTAGTTTCATTTGCAATTTTTTGTATATTGTCACATTCCATACTAAAGTTTATATTTGTATATGTGTAGTTCTCGCTCAAACACGAGAACAGATTTGAATGTTTGGCACGCAGACGAAGCCACTAGCAAAAACTATTCATGCGTGTTCTTTCATACTTAGAAATATTGCTAATAAATTAAAACTTATGATGTCTGCTGGACCTCTAATATCCACTCATCGAAATAATTATGTTGCCCATACAATACAAACACTGATTCATCATTATCATCATCATCAGCCTTGAAACACTGCTTGATCAGACGATATTCTGGAGATATATCATTGCTATTATCATATCCTTTGTCAAAATTATAGGCAATTTCAGTGAGACTAAATTCATTGCATTAAGTACGAATGTTCTGGTTATTTAAAATAATTGTTTTTGCCTTCTACCTTTAATTCGATCTACTTAGCCTTTCTCGACAGGGTTTAGCTTCGAGTCTAACCCAGTTGACTTAAGTTCCAGTATTTTACATGGAGTGACTGCTACTTTGACTTTCTTAAATGGTTGACAAGCTACTCTTTCGTGCTCTTTCTTTTTCGATTTTCTTTCTTTCTATCTCTTTCTTTTTTCTTTTTAATTTTTCTGGTATCTGATTATCCATAACGACTGTTAAAGTTTTTTAAATCACAGGCTGAACCAACAGCTCAATGTGCTTTTAGTGGCACGGAGGTTTCTCAACCAGTATTGCTTGATCTTTGAGATAAATCTGTGTAGCTGCAATATTTTAATCAGCCATATTTACTTTTACATTAGCTGTCATCTCAGTGATCACCCCTTTTCCAGTCATGTTGTCTTTCTCACCGTCTATCCATGGTTTCTCCCGCATAAAACTATAACTTCAATATTAACTTCATCTAAGTTATCTTCACCTACATTTCTACTAACAGCTCAAAATTCGCACATTGACGAACGTATGTTTACGTACATCTAATTTCGTAATTAGTTCAGAGCGACGCCGACGCTGCCGCGTTGGTCTACCGTAATTAGTTATTAGTCCGAATGTTCGTCTGTTCAGATGTTGGACTTGGTAAAAAGACAGTTTTGATTTTCAGTTTGCAAGAAAAGGAAAAAAAAATGGGAGTATTTTCGTAGCAGTTTACTATTAATTTCAATAATTTTTTTTTGATGATGTTAGACGCACGACTTCTGATTTAAGCATCTAAAGTTGAGGTTTTCTTAAAATTTAATTTCGCCTAAAAACCTGTTATAATTCAGCATTTAACGCCCAGAGTGTTCCAATTTAAGGAGGTAACTTAATACTATAATAATAATATATTGTCTTATTTTTCTCCTATTATGACGGTTACATAAAATAATAAAAAAATTGAATATCTGAACCTAAAAAAAAATGATAGTATGAGTAATTAGTAGGCTCGTGTTTGACTGCCATCATTACCAATGTAGTAGTTAACAAAAGAGCATGTTTACCTAGAAGAAACCTATTCACTCAATCCCTAGGTAAATTTTATTACGAAAATGAATAACGTTAACATACCTAAAAGAACACAAAATGTTTTGTATGAATGCGAGTGTTTACCGAAAGGTTTTTGTGTAATGGGCAAAGAGCCAAAAATATGTCATGCATAACTATTATGTTTAGACATGCATAATAATACCTTTTCTGATATATACACATGATGTTTTTACTGACCATTTGCTAAGTATTTTACGACATGGTTAATTTAGTAGCTTAGCGATTGACATTTGCTATTTAAGAAACCAATATTATTCTTAAATGGACACAGAAAAAAATATCCAGATCCTATGTCAGACGAAATAAAAGTTGTAAAACTTTATTAAAAAATTTTGGCCAAAAATCTCTTTTAATCTATTCTAAAGAGATTAAAGTGATAGAAGATTACTTTTCTTGTAAGAGCACTAGCTTCTGCCAGCGGCTTTGCCCATGTGATAGTTGATAATTATATCAAAGAAACATATTCACGGTACAAAAAGTAAGATATCTCCTATTCCAGGATATGATCTATTCGTGTGCTGTTTCATGCAAATCTGTTCCGACGATTGGTCGCGAAAAAGTAACAAACATACAACACAAACTTTTATTCTTATAATATTAGTAAGATTATTAAATCACTGCTATCTCTCTGATATTGCAACTTCAATGAGCCGAACCTATCAAAATGAAATCGATTCTGATTGAGACAAGATTATGCAATTAGGCTAAAGGTCTTGCAAAGACACTAACTTCGTTATTGAGTTGAACCCACCAAGTTTCGAGACTTTCTTTATAAATGCAGAGAGATTGTGTTTTCATTCGAAATTTCTCCGTAGGCACGTATTGGGTATTACACTTGGTTTTTACTTTTAAACTAAGATTTATGTTCAGATTTTTTCACGGTTGCATAATATGTTTGTTCTTATGCTTATTAATCTATCTAATTAGCCCACTAATGTCCCACTACTGCCCAAATGCCTCTCTCTTCCTTTCCCACAAACGTATGTCTTTTGCCGTTGCTGGCCAATTCTTCGACTTGGTCTACTACTACTGCCACAGTGTTACTGTTTAGCTAGTATTTAATGCCATCTAAAAAATGGCTTATCTCACGTATTTACTTCTGTGGCCACTAACACTAGAACAGTCTAGTTTTTCACTTTTTTATAATATTAGTTTATATTTTAAATCATATTTCATTCAATAAGATACAAAACCTTTTTTTTAAAAAGGGAATTCAATAAATAACGCTTACAGTTGAGTTATACTAGTTTGTCAGACTTTTACTGACTTGTAGTCAGTAAAAGTCACCCGTTTTCCTAGTAAGTCTTTCAAAATTTTAAATCATCAGATTTAAAGTTTCTACAGTGGTATTCTCTTTCTTCTCGATTAAATTGCTGCTTGACCCAGTTCTCATATATGCAAGTGCATCTTTTAAATACCAAACCAAAAAGGTTTCCTTATTGCCAGTTACGTAAAGACTGTTCTAATTTTAAACATACAACAAAACACGATCTATGTATCTTCCGATCTTCAATCTATCTATAATCCAAACATAACACTGTTATTACACGGCCCTTCCTCTATCTTTTCAAATTTACGAGTATATTGCTGGTTAACGACTGCCACGAGAACCGTTTTTAGAACAAATGCAGCGTTGTGTGCCGAATTGGAAGCCTTGGTCCACAAGGTCGGTGTAGTTATAAGTTTATGATTCGTTATTGTGTTGTGTTATTTTTATTGGTGGTACTAACATTGGTGGCATTTGTAAGCTGGTTTTCGTTGGTTTGAAGTTCGTTTTCTCTCTTCTTTGTAGTGACCATATCTGTCCGTTCTGTATTGTTAATGTCTTACAGAAATCACTTTGAGCAACATAGCCGTCAATTTTAACGTCTTTTTTATTTTTCATTCATCTTACTTTCATATTTTATAGTATTCTTTTTATTTTCCGTGTGTTTGCTATTAATTTCTATATATTGTTTTTTTTTTTTTTTTAAGTTATAGATGTCTAGCCAGTCTATAACAATGAAAAAGACAAACATCAATCTGACGTAATATTTTCCAGATTTTCATGAAGCCTAAATTTAAACTCAAATAACAACCAAGCGATTCCTTTAATATTTCATAAAAGATGATTTCACTGATAAGCAATCCGAACTCAACAAAGCATCCTTCAATACAATTTATCTTCCCTTCAAACACGATTTTCTCTCAACAATAGCACAACAAAATTCTTTTATAGAAACCAACCCTTCTGAGCCACTGACCTCGAATCCCCAGCTCCAAAATACTTATGACTAATCAATTGACTAACTAAAGAAACTGACTAAATGGTGGAAATAATACCGTCCGAGGCCAGTCTTGGTCAGTCAGTTGGCCCCCATCCAAATATTACCAACAGAGAAAAGACACAAGCTACAAGCGATGGCGATTTTAAATGTGAAGATTTAACTAAATTCGAGCTGTTGCAAAGTGGAGTTTATTTTGGAGAAGATAAAGTTTAAAACTGAATAGGTTAGTTGGAATATTTTTGAGTTGTGTCTCTTGATTTGTGTGGCGAATATAAAGCGTTGATTAGGATTCTGCAAGTTGATTTGGGTAACAAAGCAGTGTTATAACTTTCGCGTTATTTCACCTTTCATCTGCTTTAGTGCAGCAATATTGTAAATTGGTATTCTGATTTGTTTAATGCCAGTGGTTTGGAACTGTACCAATGGATTCCATTAGCTGGACTGGGATAGCATTATTTTATTTTGTTCTTATTGCATTGGTTTGGAGTGGATTTGAGTTTTTTGAATGGTTTTCTAATTTATTGTTCAGCTTGTTAAGCTTAGATAATATACTATAATACTTCCTTTTCTACGAGTTAGTCTATAGAAGCAGACATTTAAAACGGTTTATTTGAGAGTGCCTTTTTCTTAAACACCCATTTACAATGATATCACAAAATCACGAAAAGACTCAACAAAACAAAAAGTTAATAACATAATAACAATGATAAAGAATAATACAATAACGTCCCAACAGATTTAGCTAGCAACGTTCACAGTTCATGTTAAAAACTAATTCAAGTTTATTAATTTCGCCGGTTACTTTGCAAAGATAACGTACATTTTAATATAGAATTTGGAACTGTTCCAAAAACTTACTCTACTAATATTTTACTTTGTTGATTTAATTAAAACGGTTAAAACACGTAACTTGTAAACTATGATTTTGTGTCAAAAACTTTGAGTAAAGGTTGAATAGGAGTTGCGAATCATTTGATATATTAATAGTCCCGTGAAGTTAAGTTTTAGTTTTATTGTTTTTGCTTGATTTAGGTCCAAAATTTGTTTTAATTGATGTTTTAACATTTTTAACAAGTTGCTCTATAATCATTTTGCTGTAATCTAAACTTATATTTTATAGAAATTTATTTGTTAAGATAATTCTTGGAAGTATTAACTCGATATCGAAATTTTTTTAAATAATAGTCTACCACTCTCTCGTTGAGATATCGAATAATGCAAAGTTTCTATAATGGGCCCCGGAAGTGAAATCGCGGGGGAAAGCTATATAAAGGGATGATGCCACATATTCATCAAATTCGTTCCGTTGTCTAATTAATTCACTAATTAAGGGTAAAATTAGCTGTTCTTTCATTCCTAATGAAGATGAATCAGGTATGGAAATCAACGCATAGTGCTGATGTGAATTATTTCCGACTACGATGAATACGATTATTATAACTGATGATGCAACTGTCGGATGGAAATATAATTTTAGTTGTTAGTCATCTTAGTTAATTTGGAATTAGCCATCATTTTTGCTTTGATGTTGTTTATTAAACATGTTTATGTTAATGCTTCATAAATTCCATGAATTTCATATCTGTCACATTCATTTTCATCCTTAACGCTGGGTTACATGTCGTAGCCTTTAGGTCCTATTTTTTTATTGTTGAAAGGCTTTTCGAATATCATCTAATGATATCACCCGCTCTTAGGCGGAGCGGAAGATAGTGTTAGACTTTTACTAACTAAAAACCCACTCCTGTTCCTTCATTGCCTTTCGTACCGGGGCTGAGCTATCTTTCGAACTAACCCTGGCCCCAGTAGGCTTCGACCCAGCTGGGCCCCTGCAGTTGCTGATAGCTCCTTGAGGCAAGCGGGAACACTGCGCGCCGTCGACGACTTGGGCTCGTTCCGGACAGTTACTGGACGGTGGGACAGCGAGCTGTCCATTGCTCGCCATCCGCAAGCCTGCGCCTACGGTGGCCGGAAATCGGGATCGGAATCCCGGCGGCGGCTGGGGCGCTGTGAGCGCCGCCATTGCCTGATGCGGTCGGCCTCCTCCTTTGCATTGTTGAAAGGCTCACGCTTGACTACTATCTCACCTGATAGAAAACAACGATGTGGACGACGATGGAGCACGCTTGCCTAGAAGTAACCTATTCATTCTTGACTTAAAGACCCGTAAGTTGTAGCTATCAGGAAACACAGACTTCGTCAGGAAATTCCATTCCTTAGCTGTACGCATAATGAATGTGTTCCTAAAACGTTTTGTATATTTAATCTTACATTTCAATATTTAAACAAGGGATACTTTTATAATAAAATTCTATTTTTTATTGTTTAATAAAAAAGCTTTGAGTAGATTCTCTTTTGACTTGCACCACACAACAAAACAAACGTGGTACCAAAATGAAGCTGGAAGAGTAATGAAAAATTTCCAGCGGCAACTTTTGAAACAATAATCGTTTTTATTATAAAAGAGATAGAGACCATTATCGGGTCACGTAGATCGCACCAATTTCTTTCAATAAACTGAAAACGTTACTTTTATTTGATTCGGACAAACGTTTTCTTTGTGACGACATTTATTTAACGTTTTTAGAAATTTATTTATGTTTCATATAGAATTACTAATTGTTTCTCTCGTTTCGAGAAATGAGAGGAAAGATGAGAGTTCTCTTGAGCAATTTGACTGGAAAAGCTTAATAGGTAACAGACACTAAGATTTGTTCTGGAAATACAAATAACTTATTTGAATTTCTTATTGAAGTAGTAATTTGATCTTAAAAGAAAAGTTCCTTGAATTAATGATTTCACTGAAATACTAGATGAGGAAAAAACAATTTCGCTTTACAAATAATAAAAGGTTTGTTATTTGTCTCAAATAATACGATTTTCTACTGTTCCCAAGCGTGGGTGCTGAACCATATTCTTGTCTACGTCTTTAAGGATCATAGGTGTCACATATACGGACCGAAGGATTTTTAAAAGTGCCACCGCAGCCCCAGAACCCAAAGGGCGACTGAAGGTATCCTCAGGGGTTTTAGTCAGTAAAAGTCTGTAGCTTCCTGTTGCTCCACCCAGACCAAGAAAAGTTAGTTGATGTTTTCTCAGGACAAAAAAAAACGTCACATGGACAACACAACCTTGTTTAAAAAAAATTTAGGAATTACCGTGTAATTTTTAGCCCTAGTATTTAAAATTTAAAAAAATAGCCCTAGTTTATAATATAAAAAAAAAAAAACAATAACTTATTAAATTTCAGACTGATATGATAGCATTTTTAAATTGTTATCGAAAAAGCTTTGACGAAAATGAGTTATAATTCGACAACTTTAGACAGTTCAATTTTCTTTAAAATTTTACTGAATCACTGTTGGATATTGCCATTTATCAATTTGTTTACGATGTTATTTACATTGGAACAGAGAATACCTTTATATCTATCCTTACTATCCTACGCAGCTGATTAATCAAACATAACAAATGTTTATAGGCAATGGGCCAGCATTGGCCAGCTTTTCCCATCACTACCCAGCATCCGATAATTGTTTACACAAATGTTGTCAATTCGCCAACTGGAACGAGAAAATTTTACGAATCGGTTTGAAAAACATTCGCCAATGACCCCGATCCGACTGTGTACGTTTCTGTAGAGCATTTTTGTGTGATGCTGCATACCTCAAAGCTTTGCTTACGTTATGTGGATCTAGGCGGATGACGACGTGTATATTTGTGCATTTGACAGAAATATGTGCTTTCATGTTTTTCTATTGACATTTTTTTTTTTGTGGGAGCGTTTGTTTTCATATTGGAGTGTTTGGTCTTTATGACGAAGACTTGGTATTTGCTTTAACTGTTTGTAATGGAGGAAAGTAAAGTTCTGGTAGAATTATGAATATATGGATAGATAGATAATTTAATTTATTGTTCATTTGAGTGTCTTCAAGGCAAGAGTGAATAGGCTCATAAACCAATGCGCCTTAACATCAGAGATTACATCACTGCTTACCATCAGGTGGGATCGCAGTCAAGCGCTGATTTAAATCAATAAAAAAAAATGCAAATCGTCGCACAACTTTTTATAAGCTTTATTTGTTCCCAAGGAAACACATTCCCAGGATGAAAAAGTATCTTATGTGATATTTCAGGATATGGTTTACCCGTGTTCCGAATTCCATCTTAATTCGTTCAGTTTATACGTTCAACTTAAAAGATAATATCAGTGTGTTTGCTATAAGTGAGAAATAAATATTTTAGAGGAAGTATGAAAGCGGTGCCAGTGACTGAAAACTTGAATGGCAATCGTTTATCTTGGTATGGCCATGTGAAGAAAAGGAATGAAACGCATGATTCTGAAAGAGTTATGAGTATACATGTGATGGAAGGAGAGAGAGAAGGACAAAGAAAAGATGGATGACGTGATGAAGGAGTGATATGAACGAATAGGGAGTTTGAAGAGAAGGAGACAGAATTTTAGAAAAAAAAAACGTGTTTTGCCGACCCTCGGTCAAGAGCAGGATGATGATAATGATGAGTTAGATTGTAATTTTATTTTCGTTTATGTGGACTTGAGGAGCTTAAGCTGACGTAGACTCAATTTTCATATTACAAAAGAGAGCAATCCGGGCTATTTATAAAATGGGCCCTCGCGAGTCCCTCAGAAATAAATTCAAAGAAATTGATATACTTACTCTGCCTTCTCTTTACATCTTGGAAAGCATTTTGTATGTTCGTAAAAACTTAGGACTCTTTAAAATTAGGAGCGATTTTCACAACAAAAATACACGTAGCAAACACGAAATTGTCTTACCCAAATGGAGACTAGCTAAGACTAGCAAGTCATTCTTAGTAAACAGCATTCGCTTTTATAATAAGCTGCCAAAGGCGGTAACAGAACTTAGTGAGGGAAAATTCAAATCTCATATCAAGCGTGTCCTAACCGAAAAAGCATATTACAAGGTTAAAGACTATGTCGAAGACACGCTTGTTTGGCAATGACTACCTCTGCACATGTGGCCCCCTGGTAAATCATCAATATTTTGTCTATAACTGCTCCACCTTTGTTTTAATAATTAGATATACATTTTTTTTTTTTTTTCTCTGACACATTGCTTTTGCAATATTTTTATTTTTTATTTATATTTCAACTGTCATAAATTCGTTAGTAATTTATTTTGTTAACATTTTATTGATAGTTGTAATCATTATAATTTATATTATACCAGATTTTTTTTATATAACCTCTTTTTGTATTGTGAATGTGAGAACACTGTATACTCCACGAACTCTTAGACTACTTCCTATTACGACTTACTTTGTTTTTTACTGAGAAATTTTTTATTGTGCTTTTGTGTACAATATTTGACTGGTCTACACTGTTCTTACATAATATAATATCAATATTGTAAAAACACCCACTTTTTTAAAAGAGTAACCATGGAGTTTCTTGCCGGTTCTTCTCCATAGGAAACGACCAATTTGGAACCGTGCACTAGCTTCTGACGTTTTATAAGTGCCCATGTAGGCCTATGTGAAATAAAATATTTTTGATTTGATTTTGATTTTTGATTTGATTTGATTTGATTAAGTACTAGGGCCAATGAAATAAATTAATTTAAAAAAATACGTTAACCCACATTAGGAATTTTCCCTGTATCGTGAGTGCGTTCACAGATATATTGTAATCTTACATACTCAAGACACTCAGACCCGGAACAACTATATACTTGAAGATCTTACAAATATTTGATTTGTATGGGATTCGAACATCCCAAAATTAATTTAGTGCGTTTCACTATCAACGATTGCATCACTGCTTACCATCAGATGAGATTGCAGTCAAGCACTAGTTTATATGTCAATAAAAAAATATATCCGTTTTATCAAGTATCAAGATCGAAAATAACCCAACTGTTTAATTGAAAATCTGTTTCATCAAGTATCAAGATCAAAAATAACCCAACTTTCTAATTGCAAACATTGCTTTGCGTTATTGAAGCGTCTGCTATAGACAATGAACTCATAGCCACAAAAGCTTCATCACAATCTATAAGCAGAGCTATGACTGGCCTGACCTACAAAACTCGCCAATATTAGGTCAATGTCGATGAAAATATCGCCGGGAATAACTCATGTTAGCTTCCTCATTAAAAACTGGTTGCGTCAACTGCACTAGCTTGCTGCACTGGTTTTGTTTGCGTGGCCTTTGACATAGGATCCGCGTGTTATTTCTTTTTTCTTCTGAGGTCGCATTGTTAGTGGGGTCGTATGAGTTGTAGTCAATAAAAGTCTAAGATACCTTCTCGTTTCATGCTAGAACGGGAGAGATTTTGCAGGAATGGTTTTTCTCTTTTATAATTTAAAATTATCATCATTTTCATCATCATCATTTCAGCCAATATACTTCCACTGTTATTCTCGCAACCTTTACCAGGTCATCGGTCTACCTTGTCTTGCGGTACGTAGTCGCCACTCTAGAACCCTTCAGCCACAACGGCCGTCTGTTCTGCAAGCAATATGCCTTACCTATTGCCACTTAAGTTTAGCGATTCTTCGTGCTTTATCGGCAACCTTAGTTCTCCTGCAGATGTCTTTATTTCTCTCTGACTCGAAACAAAAAACTGTTTACATATTATGATTTACCATCCACTATCAAACCACAAGGACACAAAAAACGCAACACATATCAAAGAATTTCCATAAAATCGTGAATCAAAGTAAAATGGGGAATATCGTATGCATAACGATGGTGTCGACCTTGACTGCTGCCGACACCGGAAGGTATAAACGGTTTATTGCCCCGACGACGGTTCTGTGAGAAAATAGCTCGGTACGGGGGCAGGACTGTAAGAAACTTTTTGGCCTTGAAGAGTTTTCTGCTGGTGATGTTGATTTGAATTTTGGGCAAGGATGCTGAATGTTTTAACAGTAGTTATTTTTTTTTCATATTAATTACTAGCTTTTGTCCGCGTCTTTGCCTGCTTACATAAAATATAGCCTGTCACTCAGGAATAAGCTCTCTATCGGTATCGGGTAGCTATCGGTGAAAAAATTTTAGCAATCGGACCCGTACTTTCAGAGATTACCTCTTTAAACAAAAAATAAACAACTTTACCTTATACTTTAACTTATTATTATTATATAACACATGTAAATATACAACATGTGACACTGAAATTATGTTCATCTTCAAACATTTTTTTTTTTAAGAAATTTGTTATTTTAATTATGTACAAATATACAATAATACTATATTGGTATCGTCTCGGTACAGGAATCCTCGCAAACACAAACACTCTAGCGACGCAAAAAATAAGAATTTTTTTATCCTAAAATAATCAAAATTTATTAAAAGATACAAAAATTAACTAGTGTAAAAATAGCTGATATTCAGTAGATATTAATTCTGAAGAGTTACTTTCAGGATAGGCATTAACAATATTACATGTGTTAGAAGTATACCAAAAATATTACATAAATAACCTAAAATGCATGGCGTTGCGCCATCGGTACCTACATAGCGCGGATGGATATCCCACTCATACGTACAAAGCGTTTTGGGAACACATTTATTATGCGTACAGCTAAGGAGTGGAATTCCCTGCCGGAGTCTGTGTTTCTGATAGCTACAACTTAGGGTCATTAAGTTAAGAGGGAATAGGTTACTTCTAGGCAAGCGTCATGCTCATCAGGTGAGATACTGGTCAAATGCGAACTTATCAATAATAATAATAAAAAAATTAAGAGTAGCTTCAAAAAATAATTTCCGTTTGTCCCTCATTGGGGTTGATACAAAGGGGTTACTTAATATAACAGATTAAATGCAAAGGGCATGTCATTGGCTACAATTACTGCAGCGATTATATTCAAGTCACATCTGTTTTGATAGATCACTGCTCTTAATGGAGCGGCAGGCCAGGCCGCGATATTCAAATTTACTTACATTTTTTGCATATTATTGTGGGTCATATGATTTGCTTATGGGCGCACAGGGTGTGACCGTTGAGGCGACACTTGGGGAGGCATATGTCCGATAGTGGACGTCTTTCGGCTTAAATGATGATAAATATTTTTCAAGTATTGTCTTTGTGCTTCTTTTCTTTTGTGTGCAGTCCGACAGTGACCGCGCTTTCGGTGCTTCATTGAAAGCGAGCCAGGGTCGCGGGAATCCGATAGATGCGAGACGCACAGGACTGGTCACTAGGTCAACACTTTTTTTTTTATGGTGTGAAAATATCTTCCAATGACAACCCCCGCTCTTGGGCGGAGCGGGAGATACTGTCAGACTCTTACTGACTAAAAGATCCATCCCGTTCTTTCTAGCCTTCATACCGGGGCTCGGGCTCCCTTTCGGATAACCCTGGCCCCAGTAGGCTTCGACCCGGCTGGGTCCCTGCTGTTGCTGACAACTCCTTGAGGCGCGCGGGAACAGTGCGCGCCGTCGACGACTTGGGCTTGGTTCGGACAGTTACCGGACGGCCGGACAGCGAGCTACCCATTGCTCACTGTCCGCAAGCGCGCGCCTACGGTGGCCGGAAATCGGGATCAGAATCCCGGTGGCGGTGGCGGCGAGAACGCCGTTGCACTAGGTCGTCACTTGAGGGAGGCCTATGTCCAACAGTGGACGCCTTTCACTTGAAATGATGATGATGATTCTAAACCACGGTCTATCTATTTACCACATTGTTTCATTCACATCCATTCAGTCGTTTGATCATGAAGGAGTATACACATACATACATCGTCTTTATAATATTAGTGTGATATGATATTTGGTCTAATCTCTTACGAGGTCAAGTTGTTGTTTATGATGTTCTTAACATAGTCCTCAGAGGTTGCTAGTGTTTTACAAATAAGCCTGTACATTATATATGCAGCAGACACTTATTACGTATGCTTTTTGTTATAACATTAGACACCATTCTTACTAAAAAAAATCTAAGAATGTCTAGATAAATAGGATTTAAATTTCTTTTTGCTGCCTTTGTGAGTAATAAATTGAGTAAAAAGTCATGTTTGGTGCGAATTTATCTAATGTAAGTGTGATGTTATTTGCGTTAGTAAATGATTCGACTGGCATTACTCATTGGATTTGCATTTGATAAGATTACTGTTTGCTTTTAGGTCCCATTTGACACTTAATCCATTTTTATCATGGTTTGAAAATGATAAACCCTCAAAATAAGCTTTATAATGTTTAAAATGGTTTCACACAATGCCATCTAGTCCCAAACTAAGCAGAGCTTGTGCTATGAGTGTTTCTTTCTTTCTTTCTTTTTTCTTTCGGTTTAATCGGCGTTTAATATATCTATATTATGTGTTATACATAAATTACACCCAGACACCAAAAAAATATCGTGCTCATCACAAAAATATTAAATATTTTTAGACAGCACAAATTTTGTCTTGGATGGGAATCAAACAAACGACCCGGAGGTCTAGTGGTTAATGCCCCTGACTGCTATGCCGAAACATATCAGCAGATAGCAGTCGGGGCCACTAACCACTAGACCAACTGGCCAGACATCAATTTCAAGCATATTCATACTATTTGGTTAAACTAACTAAAAGCGTTCGTTGTTCTAGTCCTTCTCTAAGCATATTTCTATAATAAAACCCCAGCTTTAGCAATGACATTATCGTTCCACGAATATTTAATTTTACGACAAAATTTAACACCGCTTCTCATATTATTTGGCGCCCCATCAACTATAGTACGACCACTCAAAACCGTTGCATTTGACAGCCCCCGCAAATATTAAACAGCGCTGTTACTAATATCGCGCGCCCGAACCTGATCGATCTAGTTATAACCAGTTATAGCCAGTTATGACTGGTTGTTACTGGATATATCTCATTATTTTGAACAAAAGCTGTTCGGTGTTGTCGATTAGGTCATTGTTCAGAATAACTGTTACTGCGATAATGTTGATAAAGCTTTTGTTTGAAATGACTGCTTGGCTACAAGTTCCAATTTTGTGTTGGAATATACAAAGCGCATTGATTTTATATTAACACTGTCTACGTAGTTTACATGTAGAATTAATGTTGTGTATTTCCATACTTCTAGTATTTACAAATCACTCTAGAACGTAAAGATCGTCCACAGTGGAGGTGGTGTAACGTTCTGATCATGCTTACAATGCTCCACATTGCCCGACGGTGGGTCACAGATTAGGCTAGGAAATAAAAACCTTGAGAACCCCGACTAATGAGTTTTTAGAGTAGTTCATATTATATCAATCTCTCTACAGTCGCACCATGTGAAAGTGCCCCTAGAATGCAAAAAAGCAGGTGGATCAGTAAAAGTGTGAAACGCTCTCGCGTTACACCCAAGAGCGGGAGAAGTCATTGGAAAAAATGACGCTTGAGCAGCGCACCTCCATGTCA